>CM060934.1:701016535-702266535 GCA_030765085.1 Allium cepa
CTTAACCACGTGGAGAAATAGTTAATGATCTTTACACTATTTACCTTATCATACCGCCTAACTGCATTTCTCTATTTTCGTCCAGATAAGCAGTGTAAAGATCATTAATTATCTCTCCACGTGGTTGAGTAGAAACCAACACTCTATATTTTGTTATTTCAGGCCAGTCCATAATGGCAATAGCCTAAAATGAAATGGGACAAACAAAATCATATGCAATTTTATTGATATTTGAAAATAAAATTTCCCTTAAAACAATACGTACTGCAGCAATTAAAATGAAGGAATCCTCTCCAGGTGGTGGACAAGTGACATCAGCTTCAAAAATTATAGTAGGCGTATCTGTCATTTAGGTATGTTCCTCCAAACTGCATCAACAATCACTATTTCTTCCTCCAACATGATTAGTAATTAATAATAAATAAGAAAATTTAACGTGTGCAAAATATTTATTTACAAGGACAGTCATGATAAAATACTAACATTGATATTAATTTTTAATGCAACATTAAACGGATATTGAGTATTGCATTAACCGATCATTCTTAGGCAAACAACAATGAGACATAATACCCAACTCGATTTTATAACATCGCTTAATTCTAATTGAAAATAGTAATTATGGAATATATGAATCATCAAAGCATACGTAAACTTCAATTATAAGAAAACATATATCGGTATGATTAGATACCATAATAACCAGTTACGTCTGGTAAAATAAGAAAGAGCAATTGAAGAGCACCAGCTTTATCATGCACGGTCTTTAATGCACTTTCGATATTGCCAGGTATTTATAAATGATACGAATAACTGGTCTTTGGTTCACATTCTAACTTATTTATACTCGAAGCGAGTCATTAATTTATTTGCACAACGTTAACTCAATAATATTAGACTATCTTTCCTGCCACAAATACTCACTTCGAGTATAAATAAATTAAAATGTGAACCGAAGACCGATTATTCCCACCTTTTCATGAACATGTGGCAATGTCGAAAATACATTAAGAACCGTATATCATAAATATGGTATTCTTCAATTGCTCTTGCTTATTTTAACAGAATAACTGGTTATTATGGTATGTTAATCGTACCGATATATGTTTTCTATAATTGAAATTTACATATGCTTTGATGGTTCATATCATACAATAATTACCGTTTTCAGGTAGGATTAAGTGAAGTTGTGAAACCGAGTTGGATATCATGTCTCAATGTTGTTTGCCTTAGAATGTTCACTCATGCAATTCTCCATATCTTTCTAATTCTGCATTAAAAATTAATATCAATGTCAGTTCACTTTCTTGACTGACTTCGTAAATAAATATTATGCACACGTTAAATTTTCTTATTTGATATTAATTACTAATTAGGTTGGAGGGAGAATACAGTGCTTGCTGATGCAGTTTCGAGAAACATACCTAAAATTACAGATATACCTACAATAATTGTTGGTGCCGATGTCACTAATCTTCCACTTGGAGAGGGTTCCTCCGTTTTAATTGATGCAGTATGCTTTGTTTTAAAGGAAAATTTAATTTTCTAATATCTATAAAATTGCATATGATTTTGTTTGTTCCATTTCATTTTAGGTTGTTGACTCTACGGATTGGCCTGAAATAACAAAATATTGAACGTTAGTTTTGCTCGACCACGTTGAGAAATAATTAATGATCTTTACACTACTTACCTTATCATACAGTCTAACTTCATTTCTCCATTTTCGTCTAGGTAAATAGTGTAAAGATCATTAATTATTTCTCTACGTGGTTGAGCAGAAGCCAACACTATATTTTGTTGTTTTAGGCAAGTCCATAATGACAATAACCTAAAATGAAATGTGAAAAACAAAATCATATGGAATTTTATAGATATTATAAAATAAAATTTCTCTTAAATAGAGCGTAGTTCAGCAATTGGAGTGGAGGAATTCTCTCCAGGTGATGGATGAGTGACATCAGCACCAAAAGTTGTAGTAGGTTTATTAGTAATTTTAGGTTTGTTTATCGAAACTACATTAACAAGCACTATTTCTCCCTTCAGGCTGATTAGTGATTAATAATAAATAAGAAAATCTAACTTGTGTAAAATATTAATTACGAAGTCAACCAAGGAAATAATCTAACCTTGATATTAATTTTTAGAGCAGCAGTAGACAGATATTGAGTATTGCATTAACTGAACATTCTTAAGCAAACAATATTGAAACATAATACCCAACTTGATTCCACGAAATCGCTTAATCTGACCTGAAAATTGTAATTATGGAATGATACGAACCATCAAACCATACGTAAACTTCAATTATATAAAAACACATCGGTATTATTAACATACCATAATAATCGGTTATGTCCGGTGAAATAACCAGGAGCAATTGAAGAGTACCCACTTTATCATGCACAGTCTTTAATGCGTTTTCGATATTTTCAGGTGTTCATAAAAGGTGGAAATAACCAGTCTTCGGTTCACATTCTAATTTATATGTACTCAAAATGGATCATTAATTTATTTGTACAACGTTAGCTCAACATTATTACACTATCTTTTCTACCGCAAACACTCACTTCGAATGTAAATAAATTAGAATATGAACCGAAGATCAGTTATTCCCACCTTTTATGAACACCTGGTAATATCGAAAGTGCATTAAAGACTGTACACGATAAAGCTGGTAATCTTCTATTACTCCTGGTAATTTCATCAAATGTAACCAGTTATTGTGGTATGTTAATATTACCGTTATGTTTTTATATAACTGAAGTTTACATATGGTTTTATTGTTCGTATCATTCCGTAATTATTATTTTCAGGTAGGATTAAGCGATGTGAAATCGAGTTGGATATTATGTTTCAATGTTGCTTGCTTAAGAATATTCAGTTAATGTAATACTCAATAACATGTTATCATTTACTTAAATATTTGAATAGTTTATATCAAACATAAATATAAAAGACAATTCTTACATGCTCAAAGACGTTCCAGTTTCTCTCGCAACCCGATGCACTACAAGTGAGGCTTAAAATTTTAATTGCAAAGTTTGTAATGTAGGGGCCGAATTGTCATATAAACTCCACCACTTGGCTATTCAAATATTAATAAATTTGAACTAAAAGGGCCTAATATGTAATATAGAACCAGACGTTTAAGAATAAATTTTGGATTCTTATTATTGAAGCATACATATAGCTTTATTGTGTGATTTTACGTCCTTTGATTTAATCGCCAAGTTAATGCCAATTTGTCCTTCCGCTTTCATATACAATGACAATTCATCCATAGCATTTGCTTGATCATTTTCTAAAAAAAATTCGACACATTTATACTCCACGTGTAACTTCTTCACCATACTTAATGGTGTCATCTTTTTAAAAGAACAGTGGATTCAACAAAATGTCCTGCTGCATGCAATAGTTAATGGAGTTGACATTCTCTTCTTTTTTCAATAATAGAAAAATTATCTTTGTACTTATCTTCATTTCCATCAAATGATTTTTCAGTTGCTTCTTTTGCTCTATTCATCGCCTCATGTATATTGCCCATAGCAGGTCTTATCACCATCTATAAGTCGAAGGACTCGAACCAATGGACCCATCACTCTAAATGTGTAAGAGACACTGTTCCCAAAAGATGACATCAAAACTGTATTACGAGCTTTTTTCCTTTTTAGTTCCTTTGTCCACCTACTTTCCACCCACTACTCTGATTTGAATATGGCTCGAAGATAATTTTTTTTGCTTATACAAACTTTGCGAAATTGAAAACTAGTTGCAAATCAAGTGACACCAAATCGAACAAGCTTCTTATTTCCGTTAAACCTCCTCATCATGCTCAAAACACTACCATGATTATATATAAATTCAAGAAGAGAGACCCCTTTATTGTGTTTTTTCACTTTCCTTATTTTTCCCGTGTCTTCAAGTATAAGATCAATGCAATTAGCGTCGCAAAAAGTCCAATATATAGATTTTATTTTTGCCATAAGCAATTCTCCTATGTAAGAAAAATAATTAATGAATAGGTGAGGATAAATAGTTAAACACGTGCTAGTATAGCAAATAAATCGTAATGAACAACTAGTTTTTCTCCAAACGAAGATATAAATATTTAAATTTATACTCACCCGCCTTTTTAATATGCTTCCATTGTCCGTTATGACTCGAATAACATTGTCTACTCCAATTCTTTCCACAAATTTATCAAGCAACTAAAATTTTCTCCCCCGTTTTCATATAAGAAGAAGCGTCGACGGATTCTACGAACATCGTCCCCAAAGAGCAATTGACTAAAAAGCTCTTCCGCTTCTATCTGTCCAACCAAGAGCAACCATATCTTTCCCATTGCTCTTTGTGACTTTTCATTAGATCGTGTATATACTTCAACTCCTTGTTCAACAATAGAACTCTCAACTCATGGTAACTAGGTGGCTTCAAATTAGGTTCATATCTACCAACGGCCTCTACCATATCTGTAATGATCCACTGACTCGACCTTCGAAAATCGGCACCGAATAACATTGATACAATGACAGATACAATATCTGATATAACATGATACAACAGAATGATACAATCGATATCAATACTATCAAAGATAAGATACAAGACAATAGCAGCAGAAAGAAAAGATAACACCAGCATCGGATAATATCTTCAAGATGGTCTTCAAGAAGAAAGAGGAATAGAATCCAAAACTGTAACTCCATCTCTAAGGCACCAATCCAGAAATAGCTCGAACCACCATCACGTTTCACAAAGATAAGCAAGTGCAGTCGTGATCCAAAGACTGAACTAACTTCAGATAATCTACTAAATCTGACTATCTGAAAAACCCAACTCTAGACTGCCCGTGTGGAAAAATTGTTGGCACCCAGAGTTTAGAAAAGGAACAATAAACTTCAGGTCAGTCATGAGACTGGTATGGGTAACAAAAACAGTTTATCTTTTAAACAAACAACGGAATTTAGATTGAAATCCGCAATGCTTTTTTAGAAAATGAAACTACCATAAGGCCTCCCGCCACACACACAATGCAAACGTAGAATTGGAGGAGATTTCTTCTTATGATAGTCAAACATGCTTGATACGAGAAAATTCCTTTGATATTATTACTAGTGCATAGTGTAGAAAAACCATTTCGAAAGTATAATATAAATCCTAGCCAGCATAGGCATTTCGCACTTATGCCTACTATAACTATCATGTTCAATAGCAGGTTACCACCACATTCCATGGCAGGTTATACAACTAAAACCGTACATGGCGTGTATTGTTTTGTTTGGATTTCCAACAAACGATCAGACTAAGGAACTTCCCACTGTTCATGGGTACGGCTCTGGCTGGACGTTCCGAGAAATTAACCAGCTCTCTGCCAACACAAGGTCGGCTTACCTCTGTAACTAGGTAACTACTACACGAGCATTTCATCCCACGGTCCTTTGGGACCTTTATCCGAGGCGCCCTTAAACCACAAAGCAACAACCACACAGTAAATGAGATTGAAGCCACCACATAGGTAAATATCTGGGCTTCATACCATGATACCACCCTTTACCAGAAGGGAATGACACACCCTAAAGCGCGCGACACTCATAATCTTGCCGCATCTTTCCTGTTTCGACCATTTCCGGGTTGTGAGGTCCTTATGCAGTTTCGTCCATAAAGCTACGCTTCATACAAAAGCCATGCTTTGATCACAAATGATCATCAACACACAGCAACACTTAGCATGCCACATTGCCAAATTGGGAGTATATCACTGACAACCTTCAACTACACAACCTCTGAGCTTATACGTCTCAGAGAAGGGTGTTAAGCTAAGAGAATAAATTCTCCGCCACCAACAGATATGTATTTGAAAGAAATCAGCTTTATATCTCAAAGTGTAGTGTCAGACATACAACCATACAAGTCTGTCCCGGGTTCGAACAGAACCGAAGGCACTTCCGAAGAAGCCCTTGCAAATCCAGGTATTCACAATCCCGATCGGACTTCCCATCACTTAGGGAATCTCTATACCGTAGCTACTCGGTGCAGAGACAATCGATAGGTTATCCTATCGTTCTCGCAAATATCTGGTCTTCAATGCAATCCATAACGTCGTATCACTATTTGGAGTGGGTTATACGACACAAGGTCCTCTCCCGGCTAAACCGAATAATGAGCGCAATATTTTAAAACATATGGATATGAGATTTCAGTTAAGTCACAACTTATAAAATCCAAAACTTTTCTTCAAATGGTTAAACAAATTACCATTTCAAATCTTTATAGAAAAAGATTTATTTCACAGAGTTCACACAGTTTCACAAAGATCCATTTACGGATTTCAAAAATAATTCCCATTTCGATTTGATTAACTCATTAAATCTTTAAATTAAAGATTTAACTTATAGCTTTCAAACCGTTTCCATAACTTGGAAATCATTTTCGTTTCAAACTTGAAATCCTTTTAACACAAATTGGACGTTCATTTCTTATGTGAAAGCTTTTATTATTTGAAAACAAATAGTTTTCACTTCGAAAGAATCCAATTATATTTGCACGAGTTAAAGCCGTTGAATTTAAATTCAAACTCCCAAATCAATACATTTAAAATGGTTTAACCCATATATAACCTGTATAACATCTTTAATCCCTAGTTTCAAATCATAGAATTCAGTTTCAAACTTTGAATTTAAATTTAAATCAAATTATTTAAACTTCAAGGCGTAATCAAGTTATTCAAAAATAAATTTTACCTTTGAAATTCCTTTTCAAAAACTTCTTTAATCCCCATCCATTTCTAAACTATTTGAATTTAAAAATTCAAATTCAAAACTATTTCAAAAATCTACGACTTAACCAATTTCCACGTGCAATCCATATTTGTGTGTGTATGGTGTAGTCCAGGGGTTTCACACAATAGTGCAACATCATCAATCATCACAGATTCACAGATAAGGTAAATTAATCAACCACAAAGATTTGTCATTACGATTCGATGTGGGTTTCGGATAACCAACTGGAAACGACTCCCTGTCGCATCGAAATTTAAATGTCGTTTTCGGGCAAAAAGGTTTTCACACACATAGAAACAAATCACAAATCACAATTCAACACAAAGCAATTCACATTACATAGCATCACAATCACAACAGAAATATCAATCCAGTACACAATATTTGACAATTAACTTAAATTAAACTCAATTAATTACACTAAGCAATTAACTTCTTAATTACTTTCATAAAGTAATTATACTTACATAATTTCATAAATGATTATCATTAATAAATTAATCTAAATTAATTATTAAAATTAATCACATTAATTTAATTATTTAAACAATCTTAGTTAATGACCTTCATTAACTAAAAACAATTCTTTAATTACTTTCCTAATTAATCTCAAATTATAAATTAATCTAAATCATTAATTTATAAATTAAATAAATAAGTCATTCCTTAATTATCTTATTCATTAAATCATTTTAATACCTTAATTATCTCTAAGGTAATCCATTTCTTTATTAATGACTTCATTAATATTAAAGTGTATTTAAGACATTACACTTCTAAATTTAGATTCAAATTTCATTTTGAATTTAAGATTCAAAATGATTAGATATTTAAACATTAACCAAATTTAAATATCAACTTATAAACCTATATAAGAAAAGTTCTAGCTAAATTACTTAAATTTTTATTTAAAATTTAAGCTTTAAAATACATTACATTTTTAACTTGCAAATTCAAGTTAAAACAAATTATTTAACTTTTCATTCAAAAATCTTTTTTATAAAAGAACTTTGTCAAAATCCAATTCGAATATTTATTTGAAAACAAATTATTTTAAAAAGCTATTTGATTTAAACTTGTTTAAACATTCAGATTTAAAAACTGATTTAAATCACAGATTTGAATTCAAGAAACTTGAATCCATATCTAACATTTGATTCAACCTTGGCTTTGAACTTTGATTCAAACTTTGATTTAAACTTGCTTTTAAAACCTTGATTTTAAATTCTTGATTTAAAATCCCAATTCATTTTAAAAGCTTAAGATTCAAAAGTTTATTTGAAACTAAATTTGACTTTTGAATTTAAACCCAGTTTAAATTTTGTTTCCATATTTTAAATTAAATTTAAAATCTAAAAACTGTCAGGTTTGTTTTTAAAACCCGAAACCCTCTTTTTAAATATTTTAAAACTTTAAGATTTCAAAGTCATTTTGAATCTAACTTCATCTCGATTTAAACTTGTTTTTAAATTCTATCTCACCATTTAAATTCTGTTTAAATTTGCTTTGAATTCAAATTTTAACTGTCAGATTTTCTAAAACCTGTAGCAAAACAAAACAACCCGAGCCTCACTATTTTTACTTCGAGTTCAACCTTAACACGAGCCAAACAACCCATTACTTCGAGTAAAACTCGAGACAAATACGCACACACCCTGCTTCATCCCAACTACCCAAATTCCAGATTACAGAAATTAGTGCACGGTGTACGTGCACATCGCCGCCGTCCACCTCCAGTTGACGCGGCGTCGTCGAACAAGTCGACGACCATCCACGCATCCAACCCCGATCGCTAGAAACTCCATCATCTCCTCGAATTCAAATTCGAGTTAAACCCAAACCTGGAAACACGAGAGCAACCACCACCCCAAAACCTGTCAACGCTTCTTCCTCGCAGCTCCTACCACCTGAAGGTCTACAACTCCGGTTACGACTTCGACTACCACCCCTCTATCAATCCCCAAAAGTACGTTGAACTCGATCAACCATAGACGGCGTACGAATCGAAATACCAAACCTCGTCAAAATTAGGTTTACGAGCTAAAACTCGTCACCGCTGCTTCCACGTCCAACTGCTCACCACCACAGTAATTTTCCTGCAACCCCTGATCACTCCACCTCCAGGAGGAAGCTCGACCCCTCCGGTCATCAAGATCATCAGAAACAACTTGAAATGCCCAATCCGAACAACCCCAAACTGCTCTTAAATCCTAGCTCTAAAAATTGTGATTTTAGCTTTAAAATGCATGATTAATTATACGAATTCAAGTTGTATACCTGAATTTGTAAATTAAGAAATTTAAATTTTAACTATTTTAGAGTTTTGCTCTGTTATTTTGGTTTCCAGAGCAATATACAAATTTATTTCCACTTAAATAAAATTTAAACTTTAAGCTATGATGAAACAAGCAAGTTTTGTTTGCATCCTAATCCTAACAGAGATTGATTCAATGGATAATGGATTTTGATTAAAATCTGAGCTTGAAAACTAAAAACAGGGATATCATATAGATATCAGGCATGCATACATCATAAATTTACATATAAACACATAAACAAATTTCTATATACACAGCATAAACATTTTCCAGATATATAAGCAACCAATCCAGTTTTTTAAAAAATGTTACTCACTGTGTTTAAGAAATGAACAGAGCTTCTTTTGAACCAGGCCTTGAAACTGTTAGCTGAAATTTCTTTTTGATCTCTGGTTTAGATTGATTGTTTAAATTTAAAGTTGAATTTTTTGTTTAAATTTTAAATAGCATTTACTTCAGATTTGCTCGGCTTTTTGATGAACGAAACTGAAATGAAGAAGGTCGATATATAAGAGAGAAAGCTTACAGGGTGTTATAATTTTGTTTGTACAATACAGGGTGATATTATTTGTTTTGTACAAACATATCAGTGATATTTTTTTTCTCTTCATTTGACTAAACAAGATTTCGGCTGATAAGATAAGTATGGTGTGCAAAGATTTTTTTTTTTTGCATTAATTTCCTTTGTTCTTTGACTCAGCCGATTTTTTTCTTTTCTACTTTAAAATGGTGGCTGAAATCTTGCTTTGGTGGCTAATTTGTCATTTTCTCAAGTCTACACTCATCTTTTCATTTGTTCATACTTGAATATATTATTGTCTTCTTGCTTTGTAATGAAATTCTATAGTCAGTATATTGTATTAACTTTATATCTTATGAAACTATATAATTTATTTACATGTTGTTTGAATTTGTCTAATTTATTTCTAGCTTAAATATTTATTTTAACTTACATACTTATTGTCTTATTTCTCTATATACATATATATTTATATTTTATTTCTTTTACATTTTGCATTCCTATATATATAGATATTTAACTTTTAAAGAAATCATTTTTGAAACTTACTTATACCTTAATAAAATAAACACACATATGATATATTATAAAATATAGAATTTAACTTTAAACATTCCTTTGAAAATCATTTTATATCAATTTCAAAATATAACTTTCAAAAAAAAAATCATTTGTATAAATAAAGGCACATCTAATTTAATCATATACAAAATCCAAATACAAATTTATTTTCTAAGATATTTAAATTTACATCCCAATTTCAAATTCTATTTTCAATCTATTTTATATACATATTTTATTTTCAAATATCCAAATTAATTCTCAATTAATTCATAATTTAACTAGAATCTTATATTAATTACCAATTAATTTCACCATTTTTATTCAAAAATTAAATTAATTAGCAATTTAAACTCGGTAAAAATCCGGGATCGTTACAATATCTTTAAATGCATCCATACGAGCCACATTGAATGCAATACTAGCTTGATAAAAAACGAGCAATGTATTGGTTTGTGCTATCCTTAAGTTCTTTATCACAAACATCATTTATAATTGTTTGTCCCATTGTTGATCCTCCACCTCGATTGTTTAATCTCATGCTCGTATTGCTCATGTATAAATCTGGGACCTTTTGGATTTTTTGATGTCTTCTTTCCCACGTTCCTTTCTCTTCCACCGAGGTTCATCTCTTATTACTTGGTTCAACTTTATTATCATCATCTCCCAAACTGTAATTTTTTAAATCATATCTTGCATTAGCTTCAAAAGCATCTGTCTTTTGTACTTTATTTCTTATTCATTGCATCTATCAACTCATCTCTAATACTGAGCGGAATTTTAGGACAACACTTGCATTTTTGAATCCTTCAGTTTGATGTTGCTTTGCTTTAAATATTCCTTCCGTTGTGACATTCAAACAAACATACAAGTTATACTATTTGGGTTGTTTTCATCCGCTAAACAGTTATAATTCCAACCAATATCAACTCTACGATTTTTATTTCTAGCCATGGCAAAAGACGATTCTCCTACATTTGCATTAGGTAGGTTTGTATCTATAACCTAAAAAGAAATGAAAAGCATTCGCATGTGCATCGTCTTTTTTAATTTTAGCAAAAAAAAACTGCACTTTAAATTTTGAAATTGCAGTTCAAAAAAAATGCACTTCAAAAACTACAATTCGAAAAAAAATTCACTTAAGAAAATTTACACTTCAAAAACTGCACTTTAAATCAAAACTTCAAATCATTTGAGATTTTAGCTATAACTTTAAAATTTTAAAGTTAAAATGCTATGCAAAAAAAAAATAATGTTAAAATTCAACTTAAAATAAAAAAAATTTAAACTTTAAATTCAATTTGAAATTTTAATTTAAAACTTCAAAATTGAATTCAATTTAAAATTAAAACTTTAATTTCCAATTTGAAATTGAGCTTTAAATTCAATTTAAAATCAAAACTTTAGACTCTAAATTTAAAATTCAATTTAATATTAAAACAAAACTTTAAATTCAATTTAAAATTATAATTTTAAACTCTAATTTTTTTAACTTTAAACTTAAATTTAAACTAAAATAAACGTTGGACTAAACTAAACTTTAATAGTTTTAAGTATAAAACAAAACTAAACTAAATTTTAAATTTTATTATTTAAAATAGAACTTTAAACTAGACCGAACAAACTAAACTTTGAAACTAAACTGTAGACTTACATTTAAATTAAGCTAAAATTTATTACTTTAAACTAACTTAAATTTTAATCAGTTTATAACTTTATATTTAAACAAAATTTTATAACTCAAACTAAGTTTATAACTCAAATTTTAATCAGTTTATTACTTTATGTTTAAACAAAATTTTAAACTAACTTAATTCAAATCAGTTTATAGCTTAAACTAAATTAAAAAATATACCTCGATCAATAGTTTTGGATTTGAGATCGAGATCGATGGCTGTGGTGCATCTGGATCGATTGCAGTAGAATGGTGGTCGAGATTCGAGAGTAATTTTTTAACATCAGGAAGATTGATGCCCTGATGTTCGACAATTGCCCAATATGCCACAATCGGGCTCGGTTTCGTGCTAAAGCCTAAATTATTCAACCAAAACTGAAGCGCCCTTTTTCTAGGATGTTGGTTTTTTCTCGCTTCAACGTCTGGAGCGTTTTTCTGGCGCCTTAAGCATCGTCGGTTCCTTGAGGAACTGAAAAGCTCTAGGTCGGCGTCTAGGCGAGTGATTCGATTTTATATTTGCCATAAGCAATTCTCCTATTTAAGAAAAATAATTAATGAATAGGTAAGGATAAATATTAAACACGTGCTAGTATAGCAAATAAATTGTAATGAACAACTAGTTTTTCTCCAAATGAAGATATTAAAATTTATACTCACCCGCCATTTTAATATGCTTCCATTGTCCGTTATGACTCGAATAACATTGTCTCCTCCAATTCTTTCCACAAATTTATCAAGCAACTAAAATTCCCCGTTTTCATATAAGAAGAAGCGTCGACGGATTCTACGAACATCGTCCCCAAAGAGCAATTGACTAAAAAGTTCTTCCCCTTATATCTGTCCAACCAAGAGCAACCATATCTTGCCCATTGCTCTTTTTGACTTTTCATTAGATCATGTATATACTTCAACTCCTTGTTCAACAATAGAACTCTCAACTCATGGTAACCAGGTGGCTTCAAATTAGGTTCATATCTACCAACTGCCTCTACCATATCTTTAAATGCATCCATACAAGCCACATTGAATGCAATACTAGCTTGATAAAAAATGAGCAAGGTATTGGTTTATGCTATCTTTAAGTTCTTTATCACAAACATCGTTTATAATTGTTTGTCTCATTGTTGATCCTCCACCTCGATTGTTTAATCTCATGCTCATATTGCTCATGTATAAATCTGGGACCTTTTTGGAATTTTTGATGTCTTCTTTCCACATTCCTTTCTCTTCCACCGAGGTTCATCCCTTATTACTTGGTTCAACTTTATTATCACCATCTCCCAAACTATAATTTTTAAAATCATTTCTTGCATTAGCTTCAAAAGCATCTGTCTTTCTACTTTATTTCTTATTCATTGCATCTATTAACTCGTCTCTAATACCGAGTGGAATCTTAGGACAACACTTGCATTTTTGAATCCTCCAGTTTGATGTTGCTTTGCTTTAAATATTCCTTCCGTTGTGACATTCAAACAAAACATACAAGTCATACTATTTGGGTTGTTTTCATCTGCTAAATAGTTATAATTCCAACCAATATCAACTCTACGATTTTTATTTCTAGCCATGGCAAAAGACAATTCTCCTGCATTTGCATTAGGTAGGTTTATATCTATAACCTAAAATGAAAAGAAAAACATTTGCTTGAGCATCGTCTTTTATAATTTTAGCAAAAAAAACTGCACTTTAAATTTCGAAATTGCAGTTCAAAAAAAAAATGCACTTCAAAAACTACAATTCGAAAAAATTTCACTTAAGGAAATCTACACTTCAAAAACTGCACTTTAAATTAAAACTTCAAAATCATTTGAGATTTTAGCTATAACTTTAAAATTTTAAAGTTAAAATGCTATGCCAAAAAAAATTAATGTTAAAATTCAACTTAAAATTAAAAATTTAAACTTTAAATTCAATTTGAACGATGCCCTAATGTTCGACAATTGCCCAATATGCCACAATCGGGCTTGGTTTTGGGCTAAAGCCTAAATTATTCAACCAAAACTGAAGCGCGCTTTTTTTAGGACATCGATTTTTTCTCGCTTCAACGTCTGGAGCGTTTTTTCTGGCGTCTTAAGTATCGTCGGTTCTTTGAGGAACTGAAAAGCTCTAGGTCGGCTTCTAGGCGAGTGCTTCAATAACATAGGGTTCATATCATTTAATAATTACTATTTTCAGGTAGGATTAAGCGATGTTTTGAAACCGAGTTGGGTATCATGTCTCAATGTTGTTTGTCTAAGAATGTTCACCCATGCAATTCTCAATTTCTTTCTAATGTTGCATTAAAAATTAATATCAATGTTAGTTACTTTCTTAACTGACTTCGTAAATAAATATTTTGCACGCATTAGTTTTCTTTTTCATTATTAATTACTAATCAGATTGGAGGGAGAAATACAGTGCTTGTTGATGCAGTTTCGAGAAACATACCTAAAATTATAGATATGCCTACTATAATTTTAGGTGCAGATGTCACTCATCCCCCACCTAGAGAGGATTCCTCTGCTTTAATTACTATAGTACTCTCTGTTTTAAGGGAGAATTTATTTTTAATATCTATAACATTGCATATGAGTTTGTTTGGTTCATTTAATTTGAAGTTATTGCCTCTACGGATTGGTCTGAAATAACAAAATATAGAGGGTTGGTTTTTGCTCAACCATATGGAGAAATAATTAATGATCTTTACACTACTTACCTTATCATACCGCTTGACTACATTTCTCCATTTTTGTTCAAGTAAATAGTGTAATTTTCATTAATTATTTTTCCACGTGGTTGAGTAGAAACCAATGCTCTATTTTTTGTTATTTCAGGCCAGCACGTAGAACCAAAAACTTAAAATGGAATAAACAAAAATCATATGCAATTTTATAGATATTAGAAAATAAAATTTCCCTTAAAACAGAGCGTACTATAGCCATTAAAGCAGAGGAGTCCTCTACATATGGTGGATGAGTGACATCAGTAGAAAAAAATTATAGTCTCGAAAATGCATCAACAAGCACTATTTCTTCCTCCAACCCGATCAATAACGAATAAGAAAATCTAGCATGTGAAAAATATTTATGTACGAAGTTAGTTAAGGGAATAAACTAACCTTGATATTAAGTTTTAATGCAACATTACACATATACTGAGTATTGTATTAACTGAATATTCTTAGGCAAACAACATTGAGACATAATATCCTACTTGATTTCACAACATTGCTTAACCCTACCTGAAAATAGTAATTATCGAATGATATGAACCATCGATGCATACTAAAACTTCAATTATAAAAAATCATATATCGGTATGATTAAAATACGGTACCAACCAATTACGTTTAGTAAAATAACAAAGATCAATTGAAAAGTACCATCTTTATCATGCACAGTTTGTATTGTACTTTCAATATTAACAGATGTTTGTAAATGATGGGAATAACCGGTCTTTAGTTCACATTCTAATTTATCTGTACTCGAAGCGAGTCATTAATTTATTTGTACAACATTATTACACTATCTTTTTTACCACAAAAACCCACTTTGAGTACAAATAAATTAGAATGCGAACCGAACACCGATTATTCCCACCTTTTATAAACAGTTGGTAATATCGAAAGTACATTAAAGCCGTATATGATAAAGCTGGTACTCTTCAAATGTTTCTGCTTATTTTACCAGACGTAACTGGTTATTATGGTATGTTAATCATACTGCTATAAGCTTTTATATAAATAAAGTTTACGTATGCTTTTATAGTTCATATCATCTAATAATTACTGTTTTCAGGTAGGATTAAGCAACGTTGTGAAACCAAGTTGGGTATTATGTCTCAATGCTGTTTGTCTAAGAATGTTCAGTTAATGCAATACTCAGTATATGTCTAATGTTGCATTAAAAACTAATATCAATATTAGTTTACTCTCTTAATTGACTTCGTACATAAATATTTTTCACGTGGTTTAGTATCTTATTTGTTATTAATTACTAATCGGGTTGGAGGGAGAAATACAGTGCTTGTTGATGCAGTTTCGAGGAACATATCGAAAATGACAGATACATCTATTATTTTTTGCATTGATGTCATTCATCCCCACCCGGAGAGGATTCCTCCGCTTTAATTGTCGACGCTCTGTTTTAAGGGAAAATTTTATCTTCTAATATTTATAAAATTGCATATAATTTTGTTTGTTCCATTTCATTTTAGGTTGTTGCCTCTACAGGCAGGCTTGAAATAGCAAAATATAGAGTGTTCGTTTTTGCTCAACCACATGGAGATATAATTAATGATCTTTACACTACTTATGTAATAACCCTTCTTTCTACGTCGTATAAATAAATAAATTTAATTAAAATAAAGTTGTTCAAATTCGATATTTGATAATTTATATTTAGAAAATAAAATTTTAGTTAGTAAAAATCTATTTAATATAAAATTTTGATTTAATAAATCGAATTATATTCTTTTCAAATAATAAATTGAAATTTGAACAAATTGTTTTAATTGAATACAAAATATATATTTTTATAGTGCAAGTAAATTGTTGTGATTAAAACGGTGGAGAAATAATATGCGGACATCAAATTGATTAAAATTATCCGATTACTAAAATATAGTTTGTAGAATGGATTGTAAATTAATTTAAACTAAACTGAAATTTAATTACAAAAAAAATAAAATAAACGAATTAAATTAATTAAATTGAAAGAGCCCTGTATAAAGGCCAAGCCCACCTTATTCTCTAGAATTCTCCAATTGCTTTGTATACTTGCCCGATCCCTCTGCTTATCAATTATACTCAAAGCCCTAATTTAAAATAAAAAAGGTGGATTCGAGACCGACAATCGAAAATAAAAATAAAAAATAGCACGCCATTGATTGATTCGCGACCAAGGAAGAACTGGCAACGTTGACGTTGGAGGAGGGGGAGCGACGACCTGATATGTGACCATGATAGTGGTGATAGGCGATTGATGGAGGGGAATCGCAACCTGGAGCATCGCGATTTGGTTTAATGTCGACATTAGGGCGTGAAGGGTGATCACGTTCGTTGATTGCTAGCGGCTCGATGGGGGAACGTCGGTCATTGGAAGTAAGTGCAACGTCTTCTAGGCTGGGTTGTGTTCGGTGTTGAGATGCTGGGCTTGACTGTGCGATGTGTGATGAAGATGCTAGCAACGACGAAGTGTGCGATGACAGTATTGTGATTAGGTTGACAGTATAATTAATATTTATATATGCATGTAACCAGTCGAAATAGGATTTTTGACATCAATAAAACAATGCGCAAGTCAAATCATCTTCGGATGCACATAATTTAAGATATGACCGGTACACCAAAACTAATTTGTTGATTCATACACATTGTCCAACGACATCCTGATATAAGAAGATCACTTGAAATATTTTGAGGGGAACTGGTATATGTTTCGATGAGATTCAAAAATTCAACTTTGAGGCCAAAATTTTGCGAGCCATTACTATCTTATTGCTATATTTCTATCGTATTTATCATTTGACAAGAGAACTTTATTGTAGAATGAGAGAAAGAGAGGAAAAAAGAATTCAAATTTTGATATCATTTAAGAGAAATTTGTGAGAATCCCTCACTCTATCCCTCTCATTCATGAATGGATGTTATTTTCCTATCATACTTTAATATGATAAATATTATTATTGTCTAATTGATTTTAAAACTGGAAGATAAGCAGATTCACTTAGGTGGAGATTTGATTGTGATTTCATGTTGGTTTGATCTGTTACAGATTTAAGAAAAATTACCGTGTAACTAATTTTATTGAGTTCGGTAGAAAAAGTTCAAATTATAAAAAATCAATTTTATGTGTTTAATATGATTTTGGATCATGAAATGATTCAAATCAATTATAAGTGGAATTGAATGATTTAGAGTAAAAATAACGAAATAGCAAATCAAGTGAAAATTATTTTTTTTAAGGTAGTAATTATACATATTATTATACATGCAAATTAATTTTAGAGATAATATATACATCGAGATATTCTCAAAATGAACTTTACGATCCGTGATGTAAATCCGAGATGGACACCAGAGATGCACTCATCTCGTCCGTGATTTCCGCCGATACGAGATCAGGTCTCTATAATTTCCGAGACGAAACATGACTGAAATCTAAGATTTAAAACTTTGATCACTTTACAGTATTATGCGATGACATAGGGTCGCAGGCTGTGCCCCAGATCCGCGACACCGTTGTATATTATATCAGATGCACATCATAATAGATAGATCGGTGCCTATAGCCCCTTGTGTCACTTTAGCCAGCAGTTTGTTACCTATAAGGGTAAAGCATGATCGTAATCGAGGCTACGCGTTGACAAGCCATTGATGGGTATGGGACACGATTTTCGTCAATGTAACTAAAGTTGTAAGAACAGATCTGACTACAGGTATATGGTAGTAGACCCTAGATTCCTGGAGCGGGTATACGGTCATCAATCTCCCGTTTGGTTTCACTATATGTAGCAGACGAGCGTATATGAGATAAGATTATACATGAGACTGTGTCCAGAATGTGGTCATCCCCGTTTACTTTTTAGGAAGACGGCGTACTTATTATTAATTATATTTTGGCATTATTATGAGTTGGCTTAAATCTTTCTTATTGATTTTAGTGATTTGATGATGGTATTTCATAATATAAGAATGAGAGACGCTTTAGGCATTGCTTTGTCATTGTTTGACTATAGTTGAGGATATTCATTATTGTTGATTTCGCTTTTTATGATGATGTTTTACCGTGTGAATGATTCACCCATTGGATATAGTGTTCTTGATTTCTATTGAATTGTTTTATGTGGATGATGACATTTATACTGGGTTTTGTGGTATTCTATGTATATGATATATGGAATTGTTTAAGATAATAATAATATTATTATTATATTATTATTGCACCCAATATATACAAGTCCATGTGTTTGTTGACCTTGGATTTAGATATAGTCTGACCCGTTTATTATTTATATAATACTCGGGTCAGTCTGAGACATTTCAGATACATGAACGACTTGACCTGCTTGTATTTTAGTGGGCATAGAGGAGACAAAGTGTTGTCTTTAAAAATGGCACCAACATCTAAACAGTATGAAAGCACCGCAAATTCTATAACCAACTTCCAATAGAATGAAATAGAGAATAAAATATGAAGAATAAAATATTAAACAATAAGATATGAACACGGAAAGTTTATAGTGGTTCGGTGTACTTCAGCCTACGTGCACTTCAAAGGTTTTTCCTTTTATTTATATTGTTGATTGCAGTTACAGTGATTTGAATTCGAATAATAAAAATGTCAGAGTGTATTTTAGGTAAAAGAGCCAAAAAGTTCCCTTTCCCTCAGCCAATGATCTTGTATTTATAGGAGAAGACAAGCAAATATCCAGTTGAAAATCCGCATGCAGAGGCCGAAGACAAGACGATCCCTCCAGAAGAAAATGAGGCCCATCCGGGCCTTTCAAAGCGATCGACATTGACCGCTTAGGGGGATCGGTACTGATCCCCCATACTCAAGCATTAGGGTCGGCGACTCCTATAGTGGGTCCCTTCCAGGTTAGCTCCATGTTTCCTGAGTTGTTATGCAACGTTGCCTAGATGAAATTTGAAGAATCGATCGATTTCCGTTGAGTTGAGCTGCCGAGTTAAGTGTCCATAATGATAGTGATCTGATCCAGTTCCCTGCCTAGGGTAAGGGATAGGTACCGATCCCCTTTCCAAGAGAAGTACGAATTCATACTTAGCAAATTCTGGGATGTCATTCGTCTGAATCCGCTTGATTATCATCCGTATTCTTATTATACCCGATTTCAAAACCTATTAATCACCCCTCCAGGCTTTCTGCCTTGGTGATTACGGAATTCGTTTAGTTAAATCCGTCCATATACTATCTAGTCGAAAAGAGGATTAATACTTGCCCTCCAAAACATGCCTTGTGGTAGGAAGCTGTGTTTTGAATTATCATAAGTCTGAAATCCATAATCCATCAATAGCCAAATCCATGATCTGACAGAATCATTTGCCCATACCAAAGTCTCGCCGGACCAACAATCTGGTTCATAGTCTCTTCGGACCAATAGTTGGGTTCATGGCCTCATTGGGCCGATTCGTGGTCTCTTCAGACCCTTACTAAGTTCAATCCAAACTTAACGTCGAGTAAGCCAATCCTGTCGCTCTCCGACGAAGTGACTACCCCTTGCATTCTGCCCCGACACTCTGGAGGGACATATAGCAATGTAAATATGAATCATGGTCTCTTCGAGCTGACAATGGTCTCTGCGGACCCTTGCTGGACCCTACTCACTCTCCAACGAGGAGGGCTCATAATAAGCAGGCCGATCCTGTTGCTCTCCGATTAAGTGGCCTGCCTTTTGCACTCCGGTTCCGTCTTTCCAATCGGAACATAACGCGATCTGTGGAGTTTTATTCTTCGACCTTGATTCTACCGTCGAGGACTTAATCCATGACGTACAAGTTTACCTTATCGATCTCCGAAGAAGGGACTCAAACCTTGCGGTTATTGCCTCGTCCCACCTGTTTCATTCATTACTTAAATGCAAATTTGAGTGTTCTAAAGTCCATTTATTAAATTATTAAATTTATGTTCTTGCAAGCAGAAAATCAAAAACAAGAAAAACGAAATATTGTCTGTTCGGGCACGATGGTCTGTCATCATCTCAGAGCATGTCTAGGGATCGACCTCAGTCCCATACATGTGCAAGTGACATAGCCGTTTTATTGTGAAGTTTATGATTTATTTAGTTCATACCGTCCCGATCAAGAGATGATAACTAGTGACCTCGATCCAAGGTCATTTCCATTTGATGCGGATAGTGGCCACTCATGTTCCAACGCGCAACCCGGGCCCTTACATATTGTGGTAGATAACTATTTCTCACGTATTCCTTAACTATATTCTTTAAATGCCTGCAGTCGTTTGTATCATGCCCATCCAACTCATGTAATAAGCAGTATTTCCCTGATGTTCGATCATGTTCTGCGGGTTCTTTTCTTGCCGGTCTTTGGTATGGAAGGCTTTCTCGAGTATCCAAATAAATCCTATTCAAAGTCTCGTTTAAATTGTATAAGAAGAGAATTTTAATTCTCCCCTTTGCCGCTTCGATCCATCAAAGCCATCATCCGCCTTTCGCTTTTCTTTGTCCTTGCATAAATCTTCTCTAGACAATCCTCCGTCTCTTACAGTGTTAACCTCTTCTTTTTTATCAGCCTTAGCATCTTCCTGCCTCAGGAACCTCTCGCCTCGTGATAAAATTCCTCAAGATCCATCGGAGGGTTCCGTTCAAGTGCCACCTTAAAAATCCATGTTATCAACTATCCCTGATGTTGCGTCATCAAAACCATTGATGGATAAGGTCGATCCACCGATGCAACTGCCGCATTTAAACCTTGTTAAGAAATTCCTAAGGGATTCCCCAACCCTCAATTTCATCGTCATCAACGTCATCATGTTTTTGTGTCATGACGTGGATCCGAAATTGCCTCATGGACTTATCCACCAACTTCATCCAAGCACCAATGGAACCGTTCTATAGTTTGCTTAAACCATAGTGCAATCATATCTATCATATACAAGGGGAAACATTACGCCATCACTTCCTCTAATGCTCTCGGCACTTCTATATGCCTCATGTACTTTATCAGATGAACAATAGGATCCGTTTTTCGGTCATATATTTCCAGTGTTGGTAATTTAAACTCCAGTGGATTCCTAGCATGCTTGATATTATGAGTGAATGAACACCTATTCACATTTTCCAAATCCCTGTTCACCAATCCTCCTCTTATAACTCGTCTGATCATCTCTGCAAACCTATCACTGTCATCTAAATGTAGCCTCCAATCCATATTACCAACCCGCCCCCGACTCCGTAAGGGTACTCCGGAACATACTTATTCGAACGTGCATCCGTATTCCGATCCACATCAACCCGCATTGCACTGACCATTTGTAACAACCGAAATTTAAGCTACAGTAATTAATTAACGAATTAATTAAATAATAAAATAATTTTACAAAATTATCAGAATTGAACCACGGGAATTGCACCATTGTGTCCGTGACGATTTTTTGGTCAATTTCCATACATAGATTGTCAAAATCCGAGCTAAAACGAAAAAGTTATAGAATAAACAAGAAACAAAGAAAACAAAAAGGAAAGAAAAGAATAATAACATAGGTCAGGTCGACCTTCCCCATAGCTGGGTCGACCTATGGGTCGACCCAAGCCACATAAAGGTCGACCTGGCGGTTGACCAGTATACGTACGTGGACGAACTTTCATCCAGTTTCGATCGTGACGTGTTTTTCTATTTAGCTCAATCATGTGTGTTCGTGCTTCCATCCGACGGTTCCCATCGAGCCTATGACGTAGTTGCACCAAATTTAATCCAACAGTCTGGGATCCACAAGTGACACTATAAATAAGACCCTATGTCTAACTATTTTTCTCATTCATATTTTCTCCATCTAGGTTTATTGCCTGAGGTAGGACCCTAAAAGGAATTTTTTTCAAGGAGAATTTTTTTTATTTAAAATATTTTATATCCTAGAAGTGGATCCGAAAAGGCTAAAGAAAAGAGCTAAGGACCACAGGTGAGTGTTTAAGTAATTATTTTAGATTATTAAGTAATTTAAAATAATAGGGTTTTCGATAGTTGTTTTCTGCAATTTTGAAACCGCTTTTATATAAGTTGTTTACAGTTAATTTTTAATGTTCTTTTTAGTCTATTTTGTTCAGATTCATTTAGCTATTTTATTTATTTATTTACAGTTATTTCTATTTTATTTACATCCGTTTTACGTTAGAATTCAGCCTGTAAATTGTAGTTTTTTTTCCTTTTTACGTGAATACAAATAATAAAAAGAGGACAATTCGTTAATATGAACTAAATTATAAGAATACTAAATTTACAGAAAATTTGATGTAAATAAGAATAACTGTAATAAAACGAATATAGACTGAAATAAACAAATTTGACATTTGCAAGCAAGTTTATAACTATAGTTATAACTAAGAGACATAATAAAAGGGTAATTATAACGTAGGTTATAATTAAGCAGAAAGAACATAAAGATGCTTATTTTAAAACTAAAATTAAGTTAATAAGCAAATATAGCAGAGATAACAGAAGAGGCTTATTTTAAAGACTTGGAATAAGTTAATAAATAGATAAAGCAGAATTAACAGAAGAGACTTGTTTAAAAGACTTATACTATGTTAATAAGCAAAGATGGAAGTAGGACCCGTACCAGCAGAATTCCTCTTCAGTCGGGAACTGACGGTCTTATAATAGATTAGGTGGGGCTGGGACACGCTTATGCTGTTTAGGGTAGATAAGTGACCAATAGATATAAGCTCAAGTCAGAGATTTGGGTAAGGGGGCACAACTAGATTTTGTTTGTTAGGACCCGTATCGACAACATTCCCCTTTCGGACTAGGACTGATGGTCTCACAACACACTTAGGTGAGGCTGGACAGAAACCTATCAAATTAGGACTGATGGTCTCACAACAGATCAGGTGAGGCTGGACACGCTTATGGTGTTTATGGTAGATAAGAGGTCAAAAGATGGAGCAACAGAGAGTGCGAGCCGACGTGGCCGAGCGTGCGGCCTATGTGCATGGATATAAGTCGCTGTTGAGTTTCAAAGCGCTAAACAAATATTTTGCCGTGGGACCCATAGGATGAGACTAGCTCACAGTGGCACAACAGAGATAGAAGACCAATCAAAGGGTAAAATTAGGACTTCAACATAATTACAGTAGGATTATGATTTCAGCCTAATCAAAGCAGCAATCGAAGACAAATGCAAACAATCGAAATAACCATGGAAAACAGTTAAACAGTATTTTCTTCCAGCTTTATCTTTTCCTTTATTTCCCTTCATACTAGAACTGTTTCTAAGTCTATTATCTTTATCTTGCTTAAAAATACTAGTAGTTAATTCCATTCACCAGACTTATAGTCTGACTCACTCCTCTATATCTTTCTTTTTACCCCATAGGCAAGCAGAGGAAATGACAGTAAATTTTTAGCTTTCTTGGAGAGACATTCTTGGAAATTCTGCATGTATTATTCTTCTCCTCTTTCAGCTTTCTTTTCATTTGACTTTTGGAATGTACTGGTACTTCATGAGAGGGATGATTTTATGATTTTATGCACTCTGATATTGTGACTGGGATGATTTTTTTTCATAAGACATGTATTTGATATTTTAAGACATATTTTGGTTATGACTTATTTATGAGGTCTTTAATTTTTAACGAGTTACTATTTCCGCTGTTTTATTTATTCATCTTGTGAATCTTAGTCTCTGTAAAGTTTTTAGCTATACCTACAATGCATCATATGCTTTAGTGTGTCCATTTTTGGCATACCAAGGGGTGTGAGGTGTTTCACTTGGTATCAGAGCCTAAGGTTATAGGATTCCTATAAATTTGTTTTAAAAATAAAGTATTTTTTCAAAAGTAACCTATTTTTAAAAGTAGCATATCTTTTAACTAAAAGTATTTTTCAGAAAAAAAACTCTTATATAGAAAGTTTTTCAAGTATAAAAGAGAGTTTTTATAAATATCCTCTCAAGATCCAGTTCAACTTTCTTTCTATTCTTTCGAGCCTAAATTTTCTTTTCTTTTCTTTGCATAGTATGGCTGACTGGTTCCGTAGAGCTACGGTACCATAAATGCAAGGGAAAGCGCCCAATACAGCACTTGCAGGTGGAGATCTCATTAATCCACCTACAACAGTCAATTTTTCTAAGCTGTGCAATGATTTCGCTAGTCTAGGAGGCAAGACGTTTTTTGACATAGAGGATTACGAGGAGGCACGAGCTAGGATGAAGGATACAGAGCGAAAGTTTAGGCTGTTAGGATTGAAGGATCGACAGAGAGTTCAGCCTGCATCTTGGCAGCTGAAGGGAGAGCTTAAAGAGGTTTCTAAGTCAGAAAGCTTTAGGAAGTCGTGGTGGAAGAACAAGAAGGATAAGGACAATATGAAAGAAGGCGGACCTCAGAAGCAGATCAAGAAAAGCGGGAAATGCAATAATTATGGATTGGTTGGTCATTACGCAAAGGGCTGTAAGAATAAAATGACGAAGGGAAGGTGTTTCAACTGTAGGCAGCCTGGTCACATTAGTAGACATTTGTAGAGTTTCTCCCCACCAAAAGGAGCAGAGAGCAACCGCATCTCCAGCGCAACTACAGGCTTTGAATGCAGCACCTTCTAGTAGTGGACCAGATAGAGGTAGGAAAGTACCGTAAAGGTTTGATCTTTATTTTGGATTTTCTTATTCAGACTCTTTTTGATTCTGGAGCATCACACTCTTTCATTTCTAGTTCCTTGGTTGATTGTTTGCAATTAGATATCTCTTTAGTAGTAGACGTCATAGTTGTTTCAAACTCCATAGGTGAATCGGCACATTTATCCATGATTTGTATTGGAATTTTCGGGGTATGTGATGATTTTGGGAGGGACTGGGTATCCACTTATGGAGCAATATTGGACTGTGGGAGGAGAGTCGTTAGAATAGAGACATGCAGTAGTAGCACTCTCGAGCTTTCTTGTGACCTACGGAGGTCGGTCATGTTGAGCTTCCTTTATTCCTTTGATTCATCACTAGGAAAGCTAGATTCCGTTTTAGTCGTTAGAGATTTTCCATACATCTTTGAGGAGGTTAGGGGACTACCCCCTAAGAGAGATCGACTTTTGGATCTATCTTAATGACAATGCTAAGCCAGTGGCATTGCCCGTGAGACATATGGCTCGAGATGAAGGAGTTAAGTAAGCAGATAAGTGGGTTATTGAAGAAAGGTTTAGCATATCTGAGTGGGGAGCGTCAGTCGTCTTCACTACAAAGGCGAATGGTTCTCTTCGATTTTGCGTAGACTATAAAGAGTTGACTAAGCTCATGAAGAAAAACCGTTACCCACTTTCTAGGATAGACGATTTTTCGATCATCTAGTAGGTTCGCCACTAGATTTCATCGGCTTAGGGTCACAGACAATAGCATTGATAAGACAACATTTAGGACGCCCGACGGATCCTTTGAGTGGTTGGTTATGCCAATTGGGCTAACCAATAACCAATACCCCATTATATTTTGTAGATCTGATGAGCCGTGTTTTTCAAGATGTCCTAAATAAGTTTGTAGTGGTATTCGTGGACGGCATTTTGGTGTTTTCCAAGAGTATAGAGGAATTGCTATTCACTTAGAGGAGGTTCTTCGTACACTTTGCGATCATCAGTTGAAGGCAAAATTCTTGAAGTGTCACTTTTGGCGTGAGGAAATGCGTTTGGGCATAGAGAAGGTCATCACATGGAAATAATTTGAGAAACGGTCTTGTACATTTAGGTTCGGATTGTGGAAATCCAAAAAGTAGTAGGCAAAGATTGTGGATGTACAGTTGATTCAGTTGAAAAAGAGGAAAGCCCATGTATAAATGATTGCAAAAATTATAATTGTTTTAGATAAGTGGATTTAACGGTAGTGCCTTAGAATAAATGTAAGCATAAAATAGGGATAGGAATAAAAGACTTTAGTAAGGAAATGAGATTTTCAAGGTTTAAGAAAGGTACTCCTATGGTAGTACGAAGAAAATTCATTTTATGCCTAGCCTAATAAAATAAGATTGTTAGAATTGAAAAAGTTAAAAAATATAATTGCTAATATTTTTGAGGAAGTAAATATTGGGTTTTTGAAAAAAAAGGGTACGAAATTTAAATTGGTATTTGTATGAATTAAATTTTGTTAAAAATGAAATTCTTTTTGAAGAATTATAGGGCATATATATATATATATATATATATATATATAGCTCGTTAGGGTCTTTAGAGGTAAACAAAGATTTTAAATTTAAAAATCTAGTGTGTATTAAGTATCGAAAACGTAGGTTGCAACATTTATTATTGTAATAGATGTTTTCGTGGAAAATAAAATGGTCATATACTATAACACTATTGTTATAGTAGATGACTCGCAAGGGAAATGGTTTTGCATAGCATATGAGGTTTATTGGTATTTATTTTAATTAAATCCATAAACTAGTATTTTTGGGTTGTAGGAACAATATTTTACGTAACATCTGTTTTAATCCAAATAAAAATGTGTTTTGAAGATAATTTCTATGTATGGAAATAAAGTGGTTCGTAGGTACACTTATTATGTAACGACCTGGTATTTTGAACCGTTCAAATCTACAATCATCCACACATGTCAGACTTGTATTGCTCAAAACAACAGATTGTTAATTTGTATTTTGAAAAACTTAACATATATAGTAAATAAATCAGTCACAGAATCACAAACATAGAGTGTTATACAATGAGCAGCGGAATAAATAAATAGTAGTTCATGAAGCTACTATAAAACATCAGAGTCTGAAACAAAATACAACGGAATCTCAAATACAAATGAATTTCTAATACATAAACAATTGACAAGTCTGATCATAAATGACTGGAATAAACAAAAGTAACTGAAAGTTGGATAGATAGATCTTCAAACAAAACTCCAATCTCTAAAGATAGGTCTCAAATGCTGTGACACCAGTCTGACCCGAGCATAAAGCAAAACACAAATACTCGAGTCAGGATTAACATTCTTATACCAGTAAATTCAACTCAAGTGAAATGTCAACTGAAATACAAGTAACTTACAGAATGTTTAGGATTTCCATCCTCTAAGGATTTGTGATACTATCTACTATGTAGTAATATACGCTATTATAATATGTCTATCAGTAAAATAAAGTATTAAAATAGCGTTAAGGCGTTGCCCATATCCCTCTTAACACATTTCATATTTTTCCGTAGTTTATACAATGCCGCAAGCTCCACCAAACCGGTGGTTTACCCAGAGGACATCCCATAGGTACAATACAAAACAAACTCGTAGAAGACACGATAAAGCATGTGACAAGGCGCGTGAGGCAATGTCAGGGTAGAAATACCGTTTGCACCGGATCGATGGTAACGCATAGCAGCTACTATCGCCCACCTCGAGACACACACCAAAATCAAAAGTGCACCCATCGAATCACAAAAGCAATAGAATGGTATCGAGAAATCTGCTCGATAAGGGGAATGACTATACTTGGTCCGGTATAGCTCCGGTTTAGCCACATCAAGCTGACTCACAGGAGTCAGGGTTGCGCTAAAACCTAATATAGAATCATCGCCAAACCTTCCTACTTCGTTCTGTAATCTCCATCACGTACATAGTTCTTAAAGTGGTTTTTGGTATTGACAGAAAGTATGATAATATCTGATCTCGGTCTTTTTAACAAACAAATGCTTATTTCACACCGTGGTCATTTCATTTCAAATAGTTCATACTTCATATCAAAATATCATATTCATTTCAAAACCTTCAATTTGATATCATTATTCACTTTAAATAATAATCATTTTCAGAATCGTAACGCTTTCAAAATTATAGTACCTCCCAAATCACAACACTTTCGAGATCATAACACTTTTGAAATCATAACACTTCCAACTTAAAAAGTTTAGATATTGAAAATAGTATATATGTTAAAATAATTATAAATTAAAATAGTTTATATATTAAAATAATATATAATAATAATAATAATAATTTATACATTAAAATAGTTGTAAATTAAAAATAGTTTATATTTATTTAAAGAGATTATACCGAAATAGTTTCCAAATTAGAGTTGTTTCATCCAATTCCACAAATCGATTCAAATCAACTTAAATTCCAAAATTCAATTTAAATCAATCCCTATCCAACACTTTCAATTTATAAATTTAAATCAATATTAAATATTCAGCCTCAATTTTAGTTAAAGTTGAGAATATTCATTTAATCACTTTTTATCAAATCAAGTTATAAATCATATCTCTCAAAACTAACAAGCTCAAATCAATTTTTATTTAAATTCAATTATTAACCAATTTGAATTTCAAGTCAACATTAATTTATGTTCCCAACCTTTATTAATAAAGTTATTAAAAATCTATTTTTAAAATATTAATATAAATTTAAATAAATACTTAAACATGTTATAAACCAATTAAATTAAATTTTATCAAATTAAATTTTATTATTAAATTTGTTTTATATTAAATCTTATTTTATATATTTTTAAAATAATAAAATTATAAGTAAAGTCTTAAAATTTATATTTTCAAAACTAACTTATAAATTAAAATTTCCAAAACATGTTATTTTAAGAATCTAAATTTTATACATATATAAAAATAGCATTTATATATTATATTTTAAAAAATCAATATTCATTAAAACTCATATATTTCCTTTCAAACTTTGGAAATCATTTTCAAATATAGACCGACGATGCCCGTATATAATTTTCTATCTTATGGTCAAGTGATACAGATATTTATCATTTCAATCCACAAATTAAATATTTATGGATATATATCATTTCAACCCGCAATCCTAAAATTTGAATTCAATGAAAATCGCCTAGGTTTATCATTTCAACCCATAACGATTTTGCCTTAATCTATAAAATCGTTCGGGTATGTATCATTTCAACCTATAGGGAATTCTAAACTAACAGAAAACTTGCAGAGTGGGAACAAATATGAAAATTATATTACACATCAACAACGGACATATAGTCAGTAACAATTTAAATATAATATATACAACAGGTTATGGTGTCATATGTCACAGGTAAACAACTGCAGATAATAGCATATCATATTTAACAATCAAATAGCTTAACAATTCAATTTAACAATATATTTCAATCGTCATTTCATGTGAATTAAATTTACTAAATATAATGTTAATCGTGAGTGATCGCTTCCCTTTCAAGGCTATGGAGACAATGATGGCGAAGATGACGACACAGACACGCACACGGATACAGACATGAGCAAAGAGAAAAGCTGTTGCGGCCAATTTTGGACAGCGGCGAGACAAAAGAAATGCAAGATGAACTGGATTTGATGAAGATCAATTATATAAGTGAACTTATATGTAAGCTATACAGATATATTTAAAACCATTATTTAATTTAAAACACACATTAAAATTAAAATAAAACCTATATATTATATTTAAAAATCAAAACACATATTTAAAATAAAATATCTATATATTATTATATTTAGAAATCAATACCTATTAAAACTCATATATTAAAATCAAAATATCCGCTTGAAGCTTATAAAACTGAAAATATAAAACAAAATCATAAAACTCACCCTTTAAAAATAGTTGGAAAGGTAGAAAGCAAATGGATATAAAAGCAGGAAGGAGTAGTTTCGGCTAAAGCAAAATAAAATCATACTTTTCAGGATATATATATACACACACACACACAAATTATATATTATATTATTATTATTATTATTCTATATGTATACACACACTAATATATATGTTTAACAAAAATCAATACACTTTATATATAGAACCGTAAAACAAAAGAAATCATGAACTTGCATTTTTTTATAGGAAAAGAATGCTAAGAGAGAGATCGAAACAAAATATAAATGAAGCCTATATATACAAACTTTATAAAAAAAATTATAAGCAGGTAAAAGTATGTATCTATGCAAACTTTATATATTAGCAGGCAAATGGAGGTGGGTGCGGATCTAATGGGTTGCGGAAATGGCGAAGTGAGTTATCGGGGTTTGGTGCAGTGCAAGGCGGAGGGCAGTGGTGGTTATCTGGTCGAAGGGAGGGTCGAAGGCGGCGGCAGCAACTGCTGTGTTCGGATGGACGATGCTGGGTGCTCAGAGAGGAATGAACGTGGTGGTCAGTAGGGTCGACTACATGGTGTTGTCGTCCAGCGATTGAGGCGTTTGGAGTTGGCATTGGCTGCTGTCGAGGGCGGGAGAAAGGATGAAGACTCGGTCACAGGCTGCACGCGTGGGAAAATTTTTCAAGGCTGTGGGTTTCAGTGGTGGAGATGATGGGCTGCCAAGGCGGAGGTTGTCACCGGTAGTGGCCGATCTCGAGTGCTTGGGTGGAGATTGAAAGACGCTATGAGATAGGATCGTGTAATATGGAATAGCGGAATGATATAGATAAATAACGATAATAAGTAAAGTAGACACCAAGACTTTATACTGGTTCGGACCTCTAGTCCTACTTGCAGTCCCTAAGCTTCATTTAGGAATTTCACTAACACACACCCTCACTTCACCCGGAGGAATAGGTTTACAACTTACCCAAACAACCGAACGAGATTTCTTGCCTCAACTACTGAAGAGGACTTCAACTCAAATACTAAAAAACAATATTCGACTTGTTGTGTTCTTATCAACACTAATGAGTCTAATATAGTACAATATTCCTATAATCTTATCCTCGAGAGTATGCAATGTGTTTGTGAAGATTTAGGAAATGTGAATTGCTATGAATCAAAAGAATGTTATAAACAAAAACAGTGATTCTAGCAATAGATTGGTGATTGCTTTGAGAATATCTAGAGAATATGATCAAGAGAATAGTAAGATTAAAGTAAGAGAATTTGGTAACTTGAATGATGTTAAAATCATGTATATATACTTGTAGAAGAGGTGCATTTGTTGTCAAAGGTTGCAAACAAGAGATGCTTCCATTTCCATTGGTGAATGGTTGCAACTCTTGAGAGGAAGAAGGTGTCCATTCATAAAAAATTCGCAGGTTCAAATTCAGTCGACTGAACAGAGAATTCAGTCAACTGAAAATATGAAGTAAAATTTTCAGGAACAAATTCAGTCGACTGAAACTGTGCATGTTTATATATTAGTACCAGTTTCAGTCGACTGGATATTCCTGTTCAGTCGACTGAACTTTTAAAATATGCACAGTGAAAGCTTAAATAAAATGAAGTTTTATAAAATGTTTTCTAGTGTTCGTGCAAGCCTCTTGAGGATAGATTTTAACAATAAATCTAGACTAAGACCTATATAAAAAATCACTTATGTTTGTTTGGTCTTCATCGATCTTCCTTTAGCTTTGCACATATCTCTTCCTTTTTTGTTGAAGCACATTGTCATTGATCAAAATCTTCGCGTATCAACAGAGATGTGGTCATGTGGGGGTGCGTAAGGACAAGATGGATGAAATGGGGAGATGGATGAAATGGGGCTGTGAGGTTGGAGATTTGGTCACGAATGAGATGGAGACTCGGTGTAAGCGTGGCAGGGAAAGGCGAATGTGCGGAGGCTCATTGGTGTTCAAAGTGGGTGGTGAGGCTGTTGCCATGGGAAACTGGGCGATGCAAGGGAGGCTAAAGGCGGAAGGAAATGGAGGCCGTCACCAAGTAAATATGAAAGCACGTTGCAAACCAAATGCACACTTAGATGAGGCAGGGCAGGACCCTGTCAGATTAGGACTGATGGTCTCACAATAGATCAGGTGAGGCTGTGCACGCTTATGGTGTTTAGGGTAGATAAGAGGTTAAAAGAGGGAGCAACAGATAGTGCGAGCCGACAGTAGCGGAGCGTGCGGCTTCGGTGCTGGGATATAAGTCGCTATTAAGTTCCAAAGCGCTAACCATGGTCTTTTGCTGTGGGACCCACAGGAAGACTAGCTCACTGTGGCACAACAGAGATAGAAGGCTGATCAAATGGTAGAATTAGGACTTCATCCTAATTATAGTAGGATTATGATTTCAGTCTAATCAAAGCAGCAATCTAAGACAAGTGCAAACAATCGAAACAACCGAAGCAAACAGTTAAACGGTGTTTTCTTCCAGCTTTATCTTTTCCTTTATTTTCCTACTTTCACTCACCATACTTATATTCTGACCCTCTCCTCTATTTTCTCCTTTTTTCCCCATAGGCCAGCAGTGGCAAGGACAATAGGTTTTCTGCTTTCTTGGAGAGACATTCTTGAAGATTCTGCATGTATTCTTCTTCTTCTTTTCCAGCTTTCTTTTTATTTGACTTTTGCGATGTACTGGTACTTCATGAGAGGGATGATTTTATGTACTCTGATATTGTGACTGATATGGTATTTTTCATAAGACATATGTATCAGGTGTTTTGAGACATATTTTGGTTATGTCTTATTTATGATGTCTTTAATTTTTAATGAGTTGTTTTTTTATTTATTTGCCTTGTGAATCTTAGTCTCTGTAAAGCTTTTAGCTATACCTATACGCACCACATCCTTTAGTGTGTTCATTTTAGGTATACTAAGAGGTGTAGTGTGTTTCACCACTAGCCTACCGACATCTGAGCCGACCCGACCTGGGGGCATACCCCCAAGCATTGGGGGTTCGATACCGACCCCTCGAGAGGGATCAACGTCGATCCGCTGATATTGACCAGGGGCTGCCCCCGGCTGCTCCGCCGCGATCTCCTGCCCGTTGACTCCATTCTCATGCCCCCGATTTTGATTTCTAGTAACTCCCAGTACTCCATCTCCCTGATCCAAATTGCCAGCGGCTCCTGCCGCTCATAATCCTTGGTTTTGTGTTCTAGCAGCTCCCAATGCTCCAGCCTGTTCGATTTGCCTGAGAGAATTCTAAATCATATTCTCTTTCCTCTTCATCATCCGCTCCTGTATTGTCTTTATCATAGTCGCCATCTCGCTTCTAGTGATGTAGATGGAGGATTGATTAGCTCCAGCTTCTGAGGAAGTCTCCTGACTTCCTCCCATGGTGACTTCTATCTGCAAATGATCTCCTTGTTGATTACATAGCCATTGATTCTAAAATCCAATTATTCAAGCTTCCAAATCCACGGGTGTAAGTACTCTCAGTGAAAGCATCAAATGTTGACGTCCAAAATGGCGCCAACACCCAAACAGTATGAAAGCATCACAAATCTAATAACCAACTCCCAACAGAATGAAATCGAGAATAAAATATGAAGAACAGAAAATTAAAAATGTAAGATATGAACACAGAAAGTTTTATACTAGTTCGGCGTACTTCGGTCTATGTCCTCTTCAAAGGTTTTCTTTTTATTTATATTGTTAAATCCAGTTACAATGACTTGAATCCGAATAATAAAATTGACAGAGTGTAATGTAGCTACGAGAGCCAAAGAGAAGATCCCTTTCTCTAAACCAATGATCTTGTATTTATAGAAGAAGACGTGCAAATATCCAGCTGAATATCCACATGCAAAGGCCCAAGACCAAGACGAACCCCTCTAGAAAAAACGAGGCCCACTGGGTCTTTCGAAGGATCGGCACCAACCCTTATAAGGGGATCGACACCGATCCCAATACTCGAACATTGTGTCGGCGACCCCTATGGTGGGTCCCCTTCCAGGCTAGCTCTGTGTTTCCTAAGTTGTTCTGCGATATTGCCTAAATGAAATTTGAAGATATCGATGGATTTCCATTCAGTTGAGCTGCAGAGTTAAGTGTTCATAATCATAGTGGTCCAATCTGATCTCCATATGATAAGAGACAGGTACCAATCCCCTGTCTAAGGGAAGTACCAATCCATACTTAACCAATTCTGGGATGTTATTCGTCCGAATCTGCTTTACTATCATCCACAATCTTGGTTATACTTGATTTTCGAACCTAATAATCACCCCTTTGGGCTTCTGCATGGTGATTACGAAATTCGTTTAGTTAAATCCGTTTGTATACTGCCTGATCAAAAGGCGGGTTAACACATATATTAGGATGATTATATGATATTTATATGACATTGATTCATTGTATAATTTGATACCGAGATGGATATTAATTATTTATTATAATACATTGATATAGTTGACATTTATAAGGAGTTGTATGCTTCTTGTATTATTGTATTATATATATTATATGTTATCGCTGCATATGACTCTATGTTATCTGTAATTCACTGCATATTATATATTGTTCTGTCCTGCAAGTACACATATTTATTGTTTTGTATCAATAATGTATAAGTATTGATGTACTATTTATGTGATTTTTTTAATAAGTACCAGTATTAGTCTGAGGGGACATTCACATGTGTACCTCATATAGCGGCATTCTCTGTATTATTCGATAGCATTACTCTGTAATACTCTTGGATAATATGTGTATAGAAGCGAGGTGTTACAAAATGGTATCAAAGCACGGTTCAGAAGAATACAGAGTACAAGAGACGCGAGTCTTCGCCTTAGATGAGACTTAGAGTCCTTGTCCCCGAGGGTATGTGGTAGATTTTTATTTGTACTTAAATGATAGTAGGAATATACGATGATTACTGGGGTAATCATCTGGGGACGTACTTGTTATTTTTACTATATATATTATATATATTCCTTATTTCTACCTCTTATGTGTATTTTTGTTTTCATATGAAACAGAAGTTGTGGAGGGAGGTGAAGCAAGGGGTAGATAGCCAGACGAGTAGTGTCGGCACTGATGATGTTAAACAAACCTCTGTATGGTTCGAATATGAATGAAGTGATCTAATGGTGATCAGCGTTACACAACGGAAACTGATAGATAATTTTCTGCTGAAGACATTTGTTTGAAAAATATGTGTATTGTTGAATTGGTACTTTTGATTTTACAGGTGAATTACGATGATTTTCATTGTTATGGATGACAGATGAATTGGATGTATATACAAGTTTTGAAAATAAATATTTTCACACAAGAAAGATAATGATTTAATGAATATGAATTTGATTTTTGCAAAGTGATTTAAAATGTTGTAATATTTTATTTTGGTGTTAATTTGTCCGTCGAGTGCTTTAAGAATTCCGATCGATGCGTTTTACTAACGTTATAGATAGGGATTTCTAAATAATAGGACAAAACATTTGGACAAAATGTTTCAAAATTTTAAAGATATTTGAGATTTTGAGAATAAGAATGTTTCAAAGGATACCGTGTTTTGCCAACTGTATATAAGAAAATAACAAGAAGTTGCAAACCCACAAATCTATTAAACAACGTACATATATTGATCGTACATAAACAGCGTTCGTCTTCAAATTTGAATACAAGTTCAAAACAACATAGTACAACTTCAAATGAAAGCAACCAACCTACAAACCATCATAACACCTAATTTCTTAAGTTTCTAATTGCGCGTGGTGTTCTTTGTGTTTGAGTCGGAGATGGTTGAGATGGTCCAGTTTCAACTAAATCCTACCCCAGTTGACTGCGTTGTGAAGAACCACCCATGCCTCTAAACATCTTCTTTGGTATGTACGAGCAAATGCCTAGAGCGGAGGAGGCACACACGGCGGCGGTCGTTCAAGCGTATGTCTAACAAAAGCGACTTGATAATTTCTTTGAAGTTCAAACACCTACCTTTTACTCGATCTTCATCTGCTGGATCTGCAAGAACATCAACTTCATTTGAAATGAGGTACAACCCTTGAACCTAAAACAAAAAAGTGTTGGCACAAGTAAAGCTAGTTGAAGGAGTTAAGATATGAAAAGTTATAAACACATACCAAGTCACGTTCCACTTGTCCCCGTGGAGCATATCTAGGCAACCTAGTATACGATAATTTAAGAACAAATCGTCGCATTATATGCCAGTACCAACTGTAGTATTGTTTGACGGTGATTCTTGGTACGTGTTCAACTTGAATATGATCCAACCTATGATCTCATCTTGCTACGTACGTGTTATGCAAATCTCTGTTCCAACCATGTGAGAAAATTTGCTTAGCTGCATCTGATATATGCTGATAAAGGCCAAACTGTCTCATCACTCCATCCGAGTAGTGCATGGACACACTTTGCAAGCAAATGATCGGGGTTTTTGAATACCAAGTCTGTTCTCCATCCAAACAAATTGACGGCAAATCCTAAACAATCTCAGTTGAAGAGCGCTATGCGCAATAGCGGGTATTTTGTAGGGCTTTAACTGCACAGCATTGGAGGAGGGGGAGCGACGACCTAATATAGATGACCACGATAACAGTGACAGGTGGCTGATGGAGGGGAATCGCTACTTAGAGCATCGCGATTTGGTTAATGTCGATGTCACCGCGTGAAGGGCGATTGCGTTTGTTGATTGCTAGCGACTCGATGTAGGAATGTCGCTCAGTGGAAGTAAGTGTAACGTCTTCTAGGCCGGGTTGTGTTCAATGTTGAGATGGTGGGCTTGACTGCAATGTATGATAAAGATGTTGGCAACAACAAAGTGCGCGACGACGGTATTGTGCTTAGATTTAGCGCAATCATATCACTTGAGGTGAGTTGAACCTCACAACTATATCTATATTGTGCTTAGGTTGAGTGTATTCATATCACTTGATGGTATCTACCCTGACAGCATAATCGTAGAGTCGTGTCCTAAATTAACGATACCGTTGTTGTACATTATATCGAATGCGCATCATAGTAGATGGGTAGTGCCCATAGCCTAAGCAGTCTGTTGCATGTAGGGGCAAAGTAAGGTCGTGACCGAGGCAACGCGTTGACGAGCCATTGGTGGATATGAGTTACGATTTCCATCGAGGTAACTAAGGCTGTAGGAACATATCCGATTACAAGCATACGACAATAGACTCTGAATTCCTGGAGTGGGCATACGATCATCAGTCTCCATCTGGTTTCGGTATGTGTGGTAGATATGCATATATGAGATGAGATTATACTTGTGACCTCGTTCAGAATATGATCAATCTCGTTCAGAATATGATCAACCTCGTATCCTTCTTTGGCAAATGACCTACTTATTATTGATTATATTTGGGCATTGTTATGAGCTGGCTCAAATCTTTCTTGTTGATTCTAGCGATCTGACGATGTTATTTCATAATATGAGATTGAGGGACACTTTGGGCATTGCTTCGTTATTGTCTGACTTCACTTGAGGATATCTCATTATTGTTGATTTCGTTTTCTATGATGATGTTTTATTGTGTGGATGGTTCACTCCTTGAATATGTTGTTTTTGATTTCCACTGAATTGTTTTATATGGGTCATGACATTTTATACTGGGTTTTGTGGTGTTTTATGTATATGATATATGGAATTGTTTGAGATAACAATAATAATAATACCCAGTATATACATAGTCCATACATTTATTGACCTTGGATTTAGATTTGCCAATTTGAACATCACTTAATCTAGCAACAATTATTCTGTTACTCCAAATAAATAGTAAATAACTATAAATAAGGAAAGAGACACAATATTTATACCGGTTCCACTATGATAGTGTACATCCAGTAAAATGGAGAGAGATTTTATTACACTTGAGAGAATTACAAGAGATTACAAGATAAGAGTTTACATACCAAAACCCTAAACTAGGTTTAACAAGAAGAGACACTCCATTTGGGGATCACTGGCTGAATACCAGTATGAGTTTACAATGAAGTCTGCTCTCAATATATAGCCAATGTAAATTCATATGAGTCATCAATCAAATTACCAAGATATGATAAGAAGATAATGGAGGCAAATTACAATGGTAACAAATCGTACGAACATAACAAATAATTCACTCATTCCAAAGATGGAAGAAAATAATCCCAAATCAATGCGATTATGAAGAAAGAAATAATACGCTTATCTTTTTGAATATATATTATTCCATAACGTATAACGTGTGCACGTATATATTTCCTTGTCATCTCATTTAAATGCAATTCAATAATTTATGCATTTGCATAATGAACAAACGTGATTACTTTTCTTCTTGCATATTTGTTTATTTCTATTTGTGATTTTGTATCACAAATTTTTTACAGTATCATTGTTAGTATGAGGGAATACTCACGTGCGTACCCTATATAGTCCGATTTTTCGTATTATCTGGCAGTATTACTGTTGAACAGTATGTGAATAGAGGTGGGTGTTACAACTTACCTGGACGAAAATGGAGAAATGCAGTTAGACGGTATGATAAGATAGTTCATGCATTGGATGGAATTTTACATATCATTTGTATACTTGTTGCTAATGGATCTGCATGCGTTCTCCTCTTTTGCAGAGAGCAGCTTAGATCCTTTAGACGATCTGCAGGCCTTAGGCCCGAATGGATTAGCCTTTACAGGTTCTGAATTACTATACTTCTTTGAATATATCAAGCTTTTAACGCTAAAATTTATCTTGAGATGGTGTAAGTGAAGGAAAGTTTAATGCTGTTCTACTCAAAGAATTTGATGCGATAAACAGAGCAAGCAATAATGATAAATTTATCATTTAGTTTAAATCACAATCTTGTAATAACAACTTTAATATTTCCATTACGGTAGGCTTGTCAGTCCCTTGAAGAAGATTATCAATAATGTCGGTAAAACAAAGATCATAAACTAATTACACTCTTATATTATATGTACTTGATCGTAGCTGTAGGGATGCATGCCTATTCCTACTCATCAATGGATGCAAATTCTAACTGTTCTATGATTATACAGAAGAAAGAAAATGTTCCTTCCTTTTCTTTTGGTAATGGAGTTTATTTTATTTCAGGATTTGAGTTACATGTTGTTCACGGAAAGGTAGCTGGAGCCAGAACCATTGGCTAACCACAGCAGGTTCAAAATTATATTTCTATTCACTTTATTTTGTACACAGAATTGGTTATTTAGCAATTGTTAGATTCTTTGTGTGTTCTTCAACATTTTACTGGTTCACGTTTAAGCGTGTGCCACGTTAAACCGATTCTATAATTCTTTCAACATTTTGTTTCAATAGACCTGAACACACGTATTACTATAATTTTATTCCTGAATTATCTTTAGAAACAGCGATTAATTAATAGTATAATGATATGTATTTCTTGTTGGTTTATATGTATGCATTTTTTGCATATAGGTATATTGGGAGTTTAGTTGGTGATTTTCATAGAACAATTCCATACGGAGGAATTTATGCGTATCCAATGACGAGAAGAGCAAGAATGGTAAAATGAGATTGCTATATGCATGTGCTCCAATGAATTTTACTGTGGAACAAGCTGGAGGTAAAAGGTCAGATGGGCATCAAAGGATATTGGATATCAAACCTGAAGAGGTATTTAGGTAACATAAATATATACTTTCAATGCTAAAGTGTCTGCTTCAATGTCGTTCGGTCTGAATTTTAATGCTTGTGTTATTTTTAGCATGTACAACATATTTGTGTTGGTTTTGGCTTGAATATGATATTTTGCAACTATGTCAAGATATTATGAGTGGTGTGAGTACATGAATCTTTGGGCATCAAGACAGTTGTAAAATGCACCCACTCTATTACAACTTCACATTATTACGATGGTTGCATGATCGTTGTTAAAGACCTATTACGACTGGCATTGCCAATTGCAAAATAAGGATTTTGGTTGTAGTGTTTATTCGCTTAATATATTGCTTAACTTCTAATGATTTTTTTTTAAAAATATATATATACTGTGCAATCTTTGTTTAAAGGGTTCCATTTCAAGTTCAGCCAAGGGCCTCTTATATGCTAGGCCTGGCCTTGATTAGACTTCAATCCAAAATGTTTACTGACTCTTATAGTTATGGATTTGCCTCTTGGTTCACATTGATTAGAATGCAATAAGCTTTCAGGTTTGACACAACACAGATGAGGTGGTGGTGTTAGGCTTAGGTATCAATGAAGAGAACTTGATTTGCATGTTATAGAAACCAGTTGTGTTCTATCGGGTATGGAAGTTAGTATTGAGTATAAGGTTATCCCTCCTGAACACTTGATTAATGTTCAGTTTTTAAAACCACAGTACAGTTTTAGGTGTTTTGCCATATTCCTATGTCATCTTTATTTATTTGAGAATGGCAGTGAAACTGGTGACCGGATTTGGTTACAAAGCATATTACAAAATAGTGAACGGATGAGGAATGCAATGCTAACAAACGACATGAAAATGTACACATCACAGATTCACAATGCTTTATAATCATACAGCAAGAACTCGCGTTATGTTTATTTTGTTACTAGTACTAATAAGAAAGTAATACTCAGCTCTCAGCTTGTCTTTATGTAATTTACATGTGCCTGCATTCATTATGTGTAACATGTTTTGTCTTATTCCAAAACCTTTTTTCCTCTTCATTTGCAACGCTTAATTTATTGTTTTGAGTTAACCCGATAATTCACTTGTTCACATCAAACTGTAAACTATAATACTTCATGGGGCAAATTTTCAAATGGTCAAACACGCGTATCTTATTCCTGGTATTGTTTCCTCCACTGAGACTATATATCAATATTATACCTTTCAGCTTTCCCACATAACAATGTTAGGTTTCCAAATGAAAACGAGTTGCTTCCTCTGCCTTTCTTTTACTTTCTTGCCCAGTATTGCTATCAGATGACCTAGATTGCAGTACTCTCATCTAGGGCTGTCAATGGATCGGGTCGGATCGGTTTTGGATCGGGTCAAGTCAGGTTCGGGTTGATTTTAAATGGGTCGGGTCAACCCGTTTGTTAAACGGGTCATAAAAACTCAACCCGAACCCGACCCGTTTATAAACGGGTTGACCCGACCCTACCCGTGTAACCCGATTATAAACGGCTCGGGTCGGGTCGGGTTGTAAATGGGTCGGGTCAACCTGTATAAGGTGTAAACGGGTCGGGTCAACCCGTATGAGGTATAATTGGGTCGGAACGGGTCGTTTAGTAAACGGGTCGGAACGAATCGTAATCGGAGCGGGTCGTAAACGGGTCGAGTCAGCCCGTATAACCCGTATAAGTATAAACGGGTTGTTAACGGATCAATTTTGGGTTAGCGGGTCAACCTGAAACCCACCTGTTTATAAACGGGTCAAATTCGGGTTGACCCGAAAATGACCCGCCAACCTACACGGGTCGGATTAACCTGCTAATTTCCGTGCGGGTTACGGGTCATGTCTCGAGTCATGTAGGAAATTGACAGCCAGTCTCACCGTTGTTTAATTCAGATCTGATTTCTCCTTTTTTTTCTGAACATTAATTTCATGTCATTTCTTTTAGAATCAAATAACCCAACTAATCATAGATGCAAACAATTGTAATTATTGAAAGCTTAGTAAAATATTGACTTGTCTAAAATATATGATTCTTTTTCACCTTTTTTTTTAATTTCTTTGGGTTGAATATTGAAAAATTATCTTGAAGAAAGGATTTACTGGAAAGAAAAAAGATTTTATAAATATTTAATTTTTTTTTCCAACAATTGGGTTTTTCTGGAAACTTTTAGTTTATTTTTAGAAAAAAAACCTTTCAGAGAATATTGAGTTTTCGGACAAACTTTTGTATTCTAAAACGTTTGTATATTTTGGAAATCCAGAATTCTTACATAACTTTTTTCTTATGAAAAAAATGAACGTTTCATAGGTGATTTTACCTTTACAAATAATTTGATTTTTCTAAGTTAATTAATATACATTTGAAAAATAATTTATTTTTTAATATTGAATTTTGTTGAAAAAAATATATGAAGTTTTTGCAAATTGTTGATTTTTTGTGAAATAAATGAGTTTATTGGAAAGATAATGTTCTTTCAATTTAATCTTTGAAATAGTAAATTAATTCCTATAGGCTTACGTGAAGAGAAAACGTCTCACTATTTTTTTTTATGCAAAGTCGTTTGCGTGGAAGGTTGCAGTATTGGTTACTCAGATTTTGTCAATACTTCAGTAACCCGAAATAATCTTCCATATAGGCTACTACGCTCTAAAAATAGTGTGGTAACTTCTCACCGACACTTTTCTCGTATGATAAATAAATACGAAAGATATCGCCTCTTGCATATATTACCGATTTGTTTAATTATAACTAGTGATTTTCAAAATTTTTAACATGACATTAGGGATGGAACAACTCTTGTAAGCTCTACATCCAAATGTGCACTAAAATGGTTTCAATTGACGCATTTCATTTTTGCCTTGAGTGTTTTCCTCTGAAAGATTAATTATTTTAACAAGCTCATATCAAAAATCAAAGAATGCCCTTCTAATCTAATTTGTTCTGCTTCTAATCAATCAGTTATGATTTCTCTATTCTAATTTAGGACAGACCCTTTTAAGCAACTTATCCTATGGACCCGTGGGACAATTCTGGCCTGTAATAGATTACTGAGTGAATTAAAGTTACATTTGAGATTTTTATTTGAAGATTATATTAGAACCACTCTTCCGGTCTTCTTTTATTTTATTTTTTTTGCTGCTGCACTGGTCAAAATTTACACACTGACGCCTTCTCTTTTACTTTTTTGGGTAGATCAATGAGTGATGTAAGCGTGAACATTTAAATGTGTTAAACAATTAATATTATTATGCCTATCTAAATCCAATAGTAACTCAATATTATATTCCTAATCTAATTCATTTAGCAGCAAAAATTAGCGTTACTGATGCTCCATCAGTAAGAAAATATACTGAAATTTGTTCATGTTCATTGGTTAATCACATAATTACTTTTTCTCTATTTAACTTCAAATCTTATCGGATTAGTGAATGCAATGTTCCAGAATCAGATCGGATGGACGATGGAGATATATGTGGAGGACATGCTTATGAAATCACGAGTATCCGTAAACCATCTGGATAATCTCTCGGAGACATTTGAAGTCCTTCGGAAGTATGAAATGAAATTGAACTCCTTGAAGTGCTCGTTCGATGTTACGTTAGGAAAATTTCTTGGATTCATAGTAAACGTGAGGGGGATCGAGGCGAATCTAGAATAGATCGTTGCATTACGGAATGTCAGAGCGTTGTCAATAAAAAAAGAGTTGTAGAATCTAAATGAGAAGATCACAGCAACGAGCCGCCTCGTATCTAAAACGACAAATAAGTGTATACCATTGTTTGATGCATTAAAGAAGGGTAAGAAGAACTTCGAAGGAATCAAGACTGCCATACAACATTTGACGAATTACTTCGACACATGGAAACACCGTCGGTTCTATTTAAACCGACAGATGGAGAAGATTTGTTCATCTTCTTGGTAGTATCTGCCCATATGTTAAGCGTAGCACTTTTGAGTGAGGAGGATAGGATTCAACATACCCGTCTACTACATCAGCAAACGGTTCACCGGAGCTGAACGAAACTACCCGAAGTTAGAAAAGTTAGTGTATGGCTTGTTGATAGCTTCAAGCAAGCTGCGGCCGTATTTCCAAGCTCACCCAAGGTATTGCCGGATCGACTCTTTAAGCAGGTGCTTTATCGACTTGAGACTTTAGGATGACTTCTGAAGTGGAATATTGAGTTCAGCCTGTACGATGTTACTTATCATCCCTGAAGAGAAATTAACAGACATGCGTTGGCTAACTTCATTGTCGTCTTTACAATTCGGGATGATGACGAGGACACAACGATATCATTACATCGGAAATTGTTTGTCGACGGTGCATTAAACGAATTCTGCTCAAAAGCGGGAGTTGTGCTTGGAACTCTCGAAGGAAGGTCAATTTGTTATGCATAATGATCAGAATTCCCTTCTACTAACAACGAGGCAGAGTACAAGGCATTAATAGCAGTGTTGAAGATTGTGGAGGATCCAAGAATTAAAGTTCTATATATATACATCGACTCTTAGTTAATCATCTGTCAAATGAAATGAAAGTATCAGGCTAAGGGTGCAAACCTTGCACCTTGCCTGATGAAAGCATGGGAATTGCTCAACGATATCAAAGACTACATGATAACCCATATTCCCAGGGAATAGAATGTGAAGGTCGATCACTTGGCTAAACTGGCCAGTTCTCGAGATGCACAGTCGCTAGGACTGGTGCCAGTGGAAGTATTGCCGAGTCCCAGCATAGATCAAATGGATGTCGACTCGATTCTGAAAACCGTGGAAGAGGAGGAATTGTGGATGACATTGATCAAGACTACCTACTTTGAGGAATATGCCAAGGGGACTGGAATGAACCAAAGAAGCTCATTCGGAAGGCACCACGATTCGTAATGCAGGATGGAGTATTGAACCGGAGAGAATTCTTTGCTCCCTTACTCAGGTGTGTGACAAAAATCGAAGAAAATAAAATCCTCATGCAGATTCACGAAGGCAGTTGCGGTGATCACACCATAGGTCAAACATTGGTGAAAAAGGCTCTTTGCCATTGTTACTTCTGGCCAGCAATAAACCAAGACGTAGCAAACTGTTCCAGACGATGCTACCAATGCCGGAGGTTTGCGAAGATTCTACGAACCCCATCTACAGAACTTACGCAAATGGTCAGCCCATGGTCGCTTCAATCTAAGAGATTAATCTAATCGGCCTATTACCAATAGCAAAAGGAGGAGCTAAATACGTGATCGTTGTCGTTGATTACTTTACAAAATGAATCGAAGCGGAACCGCTTGTCATGATTATACTAAAAAGTGATTAAATTATGAGCTAAATACATTATTTGCATGTTTGGTATGCCATAGAAAATTATCACAGACAATGGGACTCAGTTCGAGAGTGTCAAATTCAAGGAGTTCTGTAACAACCCGCATATTTTACGATTTTATATTTAAATGTTTATTTAAATATAGCATCGTTAGTTGAATTTAAAGTCCGAAACGTGACTTTTTTTAAACGGTCGAATCCGGACGCTAGACCACTTTCATTGAGTTCAAAATGGCGTTTACAACTTGTTTGAGTATAAACATCGATATGTTTGGAGTTGATTATGATTTTGGTATTCTATTTGGGCTTTGGATTGTGTTCTAGCCCACTAACCCAATAAGAGAACCTAAACCTTCTACCAAATACCCCCTAGCTCCACTCCTCTTCATCCATTCCTTTCATAATTTCCTAACACTCTCAAGCAAAAGGAAAAATGTGGGAAAAGAAAGGAAATTAAAATTCCTAAGCCCTAGCTTTTTTTAGGAATTCAAATTCAAGTTATAAATCAAAGAGATGCTTAGGTAAGCATCCTCTTCATCTTCTCCATCTCAATCTCTTTTAAATTTTCAGAATTTCCTATAACCTAACTTAGGAAATCTTTGCATGTAATAATAGTTTGAAGAACTTAGAGGTGTAGTTGAGGAGGAATTGATCTTGCTTTGTTTTAGAGCTTCTCATTTCTTGTTTTTGAGTTTAAATGTGAGTTCTTGAACTCATATCTATGCATATAGCTTTCAGTTATTGTTAGGTATGAATTCCTATCATTTATTTCATGTTCTATTGCTTTTGAATTGAATTGGTTAGGTGAATTTTTCAATTTTGGTATTTTGAAGCAAAATCTATGAAAATCCTGCTATGGATGTTTGGACATGTTGTTTGGAGTGTATTGAAGAGTCTATAGGGCTGGGTTGTCGCTTGACATAAATCCCTAGCCATCGTCGCTCATTCGATCGCTTTCGAGTTGATTTGACCATCAATGGCCCAGGCAAATTTTGTCATGAGTTTCAGCTCAGACGTCTGGAAAAACACTCAAACGTCTGAGTCAATGGAATAAAAATTCCACACCTAAAGCTCAGAAGTCTGAGGTTATTCCCAAACATCTGAGCAATTTGGAAGAAATTTTCAGATCTTCAGCTCAGATGTCTGGGAAAACCACCAGACGTCTGGCGCTATTAAATTCAGCCAATTTTCCTATTTTTATGTGGGTTTCGTTTTTATCGATTTTTGTTGATCCGGTTGGTTGTTGTCATTTATTATCAACTTTGATGGCTTCTTTTTTGGATTTTTGGAAATATCAATTTGATGGATTCGACATCGACTTTCATGGTTTTAATTCATGTCGTCGAATGCGAATTTTTGGTGATAGATTGTGTTTACAATCATTTCTGTGATTTGTCACTTTAAAATACAAAGGTTTCTATACTAGTAGTAAATATTCGAACTCTTTCACAAAAAATGATTTCAACATTACTTTTAATACAAAACTCGTTTTTAAAACCATTTTTCAATCTATTAGTATATGCAAACATTTACCTCATTCGTATGAGAAATCCAATTAAACGGCTTAGCAAAACAAGTGGTATGAAACGCTTGCGTTTACTTTGTCGGTTAATTTTTAGACTTGTTCGATTGAAATGTTGTGATAATTTTCGAGTGGAAATCTACAATTTGTTCATAAATATTTATATTAAGCCAGTGGTTATGGGACATGAAGCTAAACTCATTTATTTACTAGTTTGGTGTACTTTACACTTTTTTATTGATCAATGATGATCATTTTGTGATTTAGACTTGTGATGTGCAATGTCTCTTAATCCGCATGGGGGACTGTACCCCGTTCTGTGGAATTTTGACTCATTTTTATGGGCTAGCGAATCATGGTCTTTTTATGGAGTTCGGTTCATCGGGCGTACCGTTGTACTACGTCGTTATTCCGGCTTATTTGAGTTTCAGGTTCCTCGGTACGTCGTTGCGCCGGCCCTAAGGGTTAGCGATCCACGGGATAGTGACCCGTTTGTGATACGTGTTGGTAAGTTTTCATGCACCTGTTTGTGATAGGTCTCCCCTTTTGTGTTTTTTGGATTTCTAATTATTGATTTCTAGAATTTATATTTCACCAATTTTTGCGATTTGCATTGATAAGCTCTATCAATATTTGAGGTTTGGTGAATAAGCTAAAAAATATGATATTCTTTTTAGATATTTAAGGAGATTTGAGATGTATGATTTTCATTGTCATCAGATATATACTTGTCATGGTATGACATTATTATTATCATATATTTTTGTCATATCTCTTATCATATCTCATTTTGTATGATATTTATAGCTAGACTCACTATAAGAAAAGTACTAATGATAGCATTAAGAAACACTGGTAAATAGCGTTTGAAATATAATTGCTTTAATTCTGATATTTACAAAATAAAATGAAAACATAAATGCTGTGTACCTGGCTCTTACCAAATTGCGAGGGCGGGATAAAAGTTTATTTTGGCGGCCAAATTTTTTCTATTTTTTTTCATCTACGAGAGAGAAAACTATCAGAACCCTTGAAATCATTCTTCAACTTCGACTCAAATTCCTTTCATTTTTATTTATTTTTTAAGCCAATTTACTTCCCCTTCATAAGATTTATGATTTTCCCCAAAATTGTTTCCCTTTGATATTTTATTCTGTTTGAATCTCGCCCGTGTACCTTGTAGATGTTGGAGTGCTGTCTCATCCCAGGATCATGCAGTGATGGTAGAGCTCTGTGCTGGACTTTCGGTTGGAGGTATACCTCACTAAGGTGCTGATCTAATGGTTCGCCAACATCACTATCACAGTGTTCTCGCCTATTATCATGCTCCTTATGGGTGAGCTGCTATTTGTGTATATCACATTGTCAATATTAATTGCATTGAATTATTGGTTAACTTTTTGATCATTGCAAACCAAAATTTAGATCTAGGGTGTTTAATAGGATTTTTCTTTTTCCTAAAATTATTATTTATTATTATTCACGAAATTACATAGATATAATATTTTAATAGGAGTCATAAAAATTATTGGTTGTTATTTAGTTTCTTCATCATCGTCATCATCATTATTTGATTCAATCAATTTAAGGGTTTACAGTACCTGTCAATAAGATAAACACGTTTTCTGTTAGCTTCTCACCTTTTGCAAAGTTGCTATCTATAAAATATGTTACATGGTATTTAAAGAAGTTGTATTCATTGAAAAATAAGAAAAAGCTCTGGCAATTTCAAATTGAAGTACATCACATAACATATATTGATATAAACAAAATACACAGAAATCCGATAAAACTGATGTTTTTGTTTAATTTCAGCATAGTAGGCACACCTATTGCTCTAAAGACATATAGCATGGAAAAATATGGAGCATAGAAACAAAATGAAGTGTTATATATAACATAAAATTTTTATGGCAAACATAAAACCTTTAAATACATTCTAAAGTTTCTTGTAATAGCTGATCTGAACCTGAATGAAAAGTTTCCTTGTTATATGTTTGGCCTAATGTTATTATTCGCATCTTTTGGTCAGAAATTTGTCACAAAATTTGTCCGATAAAGTAATTCTAAAATTACATTTTCCTAAGATCTATATTATTTACTCGAGCCATTAGTTTAGTTCCATCAACAAACAAAAAGAATGATTATAAGGTATTTTTATAATCCTTGGTCAAATATCAAATTTTAATTTTTGTAACATGTTAATTGTAAGATGAAGATGCCTACTCTTACAAAATTTACAGTTTCCATTCAGATGATGGCCACTTTCAATCTCCAACATGTAAAGATACATCTTTCTAGCAAATTGTCAATTGATATCAAAGTACAATTTTTTTCTATAAGAGAGTCCTTTAGTTACATTTTTGTCAGGAACCTTTCTATTTGTAAATGGCTAAAGGAGCATGGTTACATAGTCGATCATTGTGGTGAGTAGCAACCCAATGTTATTATAACACCATGGTCATTTCAAAATAGTTTATACTTCAAAACCAAAATATCATTTCCATTTCAAATCCATATCAATACGATATCAAATTTTTGCCTCAAATATATATATATATATATATATATATATATATATATATATATATATATATATATCAATTTCCAAAATCATAGCCCTTTCAAAGTTATAACACTTTCGAAACCAGAACACTTGAAATTGTAGCATTTTGAAAATCATAACACTTTGAAATCATAGCACTTTAGAAAACCATAACACTTTCCTTTAAACAATTTAGATATTAGTAGTAGTATATATAATAAAGTAGTTTATAAAATAAAATAGTTTATTTAAAAATAGTTATAAGCTAAAATAATTTATAATAAAATGATTAGTATATTAAAATAGTTTATATATTAATTAATTTATGAAGTAAAATATATAAATAGTTTAAATATAATTGAAAATACTTTATATAATAAAATGGTTTCCTCCAATTCCACAAATCGATTCAAATCGACTCGAATTCCAAAATTCAAATTTTATTCAAGTCGTCAATTTCAATTCAATTCCGTTTCTCAATAAACTCTTTCAAATTATATCGATTTCAAATACAGACTCGAACCACAAAATAAACCATTTCAATTTCAATATATTTCAAAGTTTCAAATATTCAACATTTCGAAACTAAATTTGATAATTTCATTTATCTCAAGTTCACTTTACTATTATTTAGTTTTGAAATATTTACTTAATAAATCATATATCATTTAAATAAAACCCCGAATTTCAAACTACTAAATATTTCCTTCAATTTATTTAAACTTGAAATATTCATTTAATCATGGCAAACCAACACCAGGTTATAAAATCATATCCTTTAAGAATCTCAAATTCAATAAGTTTCAGATCGATTTAGTTAATCAAAATTCTTAATTAAATACAATTTCCAATAAATTCAAATTTATCTTCCCAGTCTTAACTTATAAAAATCATTATAGAAATCTATTTTAAAAATAAAATTTCAAATAAATGCTTAAGCATATTATATTTATTTATATATTAAATCTATCTATATACTTTAAAAATAGTAAAATTATAAGTAAATTCTTAAAATTCATAGTTTCAAAATTTAAATAATAACTATAAAATTTTCAAAACATATAACTTTAAAAATCTAAAAATTTAAACTTTATAAAAATACATTTCATAATATCTTAAAAATAAATATTTATTAAACCATATATTTCTTTTCAAAACCATAGAAATCATTTTCAAAATATTTATATATATAGACCAACGGTGTCTGTATATAATTTTCTATCCTATAGTCAAGTGATATAGATATTTATCATTTCAATCCGCAATTTAAGTTATATACGGGTATATATCATTTCAACCCGCAATCCCAAATTCAATTCAATGAAAATCGCTTGAGTTTATCATTTCAACCCATAACGATTTTCTCCTATTCTACAGATCGTTCATGTATGTATCATTTCAACCCATAGGGAATTCTATACTAACAAAGAACTTGCAGAGTGAGAACATGTATGATAATAACATAATAGGCAAATATCATCAATATAAATAACAGATAATGGTGTTAGATGTCACAGATAAACAGATACAAATAATAACATATATATAGCAATGTAAATAACTAACAGCAACATATTTCAATTATCGTTTCAATTGAAATCAAATTTAATAAATATAAGAACGTTAACCATGAGTGATTGCTCACCTTTCGAGGCTAGAGATGAACGAGAATGAGATGAGTTACGAATCAAGCACGAATTTCGAAGCAAAGCACGATGGCACGAATTTTGACGAGCAAAGCTGATAGCTCGGAATTTACGAAATCAAATCAAACTGGATTGATGAAGATCAGTGATATAAGTGAGCTTGTATATAACTATATATATATATATATATATAAAGTCAAATTCTAAATTTTAAACACATTAAATTAAATATATATGTATTTCAAAAAAGTCATTGTTTTAATTAAAACACATATACAAAATAAAACATATATATATATATATACTTATAAGATGCAAAATACTTACGTATATATTTTTCTATATATTACATAAACAACTATGTATATAATATACACAATACATCTTTGACAATATTATTGTACTGTAATCTACAGAAGGCTGCAAAAGTCTATACTATGCTAAAAAAATCATTATATATAACTACATATAATGTATTACTAACATATATTACAGTACATGGATCATTTCCTAAACTATATATATTATTTTTATACAAATACAACTTACATACTTCCTATATATCACTGTTAACATTCCTATGATTTAAAAATCTATACATATTTTATTACAAAAGCCATTACTATTATACTCAAAAATCAAAGTACGATACATATTTTGTTCAAGTCTTTACAGCCTGTATTTGTACATAGACTAACATAAGTACATTTTGCATAACACACATATATAAACTGGTTTATAAACTAATATAAACTTTAAGCAGACAAATGCAGACTTATACATAAACCAACTAATATTTTAAAAACTATAACATACTCTTTTTCTTTCTTTCTTTTTTTCTTCCAGACAACTATATTCATAAGATGCTAATACACATACATATAATTGCTGTAAACAAATTTATAAACATGCATATATACCAAACTAAATGCACATATATGATATACTACATATAAATAAACTATAAAATATACATACTATATATACGTTTTACACCTAACATATAAAAATAAAATTGCAGGCAGACTCGTACATAAATGATACAAATTATATGTAGTCAAATAGATCCTATTCTTTATAGATAATTACATATACATATATAAACTCCACAAGTCGTATATAAACCTATATAACTTATATGTACCACTAATGAATTATATGAAGCTTATAAAATTTATACATTATAACAGTTTTTATAATATATATATATCCAATTTAACATCAATATTACTAAACAGTGCAATATCTTAGAAATTCATATGATATATGCAGTGAACACATTATATGTAAAAATAATAATTTACTTATATATAACTACACGTACACATACTAACCTATATATATAAAATTGTTACAAAATTTTACTACAAAATATTAACATAGATTTTTAAATAAATTCTTTAAACGCTTTGCATATATAAAATTTATTGAATAAACCAACATATATTCACATGCGATATATATGACATATACGAGACTTACATATTCAATATATTGTACACTAATATATAAGTACTTTACAGGTGGAAAACTCCAAATTGAAGCAATATATAAGTTTATATTTGACATAAAGTAGTATAAAAAAGAAAACGACATATATATATATAAGAACTTACGTGTGTATATATATAAGGTCACATTATTATGCTAGAGCAAGGAACTCATGCGGCCATGGAGCACGGCTACATGCGGATAGGCAGGCGGTTGTCGAATGGAGGAAGATCGGTTGTGTGTAGCTCATGGCAGAGGAGTAATAGAAGGGAAGGTGGAAGGTGGAGGTTTGTCAAGTTGTCACGGTGGAGGAAGTGGATCTGGAAGGCTTTGCTATGGGGTGAGGCAAAGGCCGGAAGCTCGGGTGAATGGCAGGGGAGATGAACGTAAGCGACGGGTGGAGCTTGTGAGGCCGAGCTGGAAACGTGAGGGGTTTGAGGCCGAGAGAATGAGGACGTGTGTAACAACCCAAAATTTTCGACTCCAAAAATTCCATATTGTTAGAGAAAAGAAGAAAGAATGAAGAAGAAGATCAGAACAACAACATCTGACATTCGCAGCGGATCAAATATAATATCAAAATAATAGCATTTTTATAAAGGAAAGCTGTAATTGTTACTTTATATACAATTCATCAGAGTTACAATCATTTACACATATATTGGACAGTTATACAACTTGTTCCACACTACAATCTGTACAGACTACGCAGTCTCATATACACAGCTGAAAACTCCATACGTTCCTGCCATCCAGCTCGCCTCCTGAGCTCCAGAAACGTCCTTATTTGAAAATCTGTAATACTCGGTCTGACCCGAGCATCACATCAAAGTAACACCCGAGTCAGGCTAAAAACCAGCGTGAGTAAACCCATCTATCATGAAATACTAAAACATAAACTTATTTAAAACCCAAGGTAACTCATACCTTATTATGAGTTCTTAACTTGCCATAGCCAAATACACACCTTACAACCATATCTAAGCGTTCTACTCAGATTTAATGACCAAGTTTACATCATTTATTTCATTCCAGCCAATTTATTAGGAGATTAAATCCATAAAGAATTATTGTAGATTACAAATCAAAGTGGTTTCGGGTATTTACTAATTCCCGACCCAGGTCACTTCGAATCCAATATCATCTTAAAAAAAGCTGTTTAAGTTTAAACAATTCCATTTATATCCAGAATTGCATTTTTACCTAGCAATTTATTACAGATAGATAATCCTATTCAAACACCATATTATATAGCATCACAGTCACACACACCAAGGATATCCAATAACCCAAGGCATTCAATATCATTCAACCAATCATAAGCAAGATTAATTAGTCACCCAATTCCTAATTAATTTAATTTAATTAAATTAATTACTTCGGTCACCTCTAAATCCTGGTTACTTAACATTAATTAATTATAAATTAATTAATTAATTAATCATCCTTTAATTATCATCCTAATTACATTAAGTAATTAGCCCTTAATTAATTACACAAGTTAACTCTCAACCATTCACATTAATTAACCATTAATTACCCTCATAAATTAATAAACAATATTTATTACATTGATCATTAATTAATAACTTTAAATTGATTATTCTATAATTACTTACATTGATTAATTATCCTTTAATTAATCATATTCGCTAATTAACTAACCCTTTAATTACTTTCCTTAATTAATCTATACTTTAACTAACTAAGTAATTAAACCTCAATTACTTCCATTAAGTAATTATCATTAAATAAATCACATTTAGAATTACCCATTTATTACCCCCCTTAATTAATGACATTAAGTAATTATTCTTTAATTACTTTCATTAAGTAATTATCATTAATTAATTTCATTAAGTAATTTACCTTTAATAAATTAATCATTTTTAAATTAATTACCTTATTAAATTAACCATCTTTAATAAATCAATCCTTTAAATTCATTACACAAATTACTTAACCCTTTTTTTGATTATCTTAATAATTAAGTTAATTAATTATTTTCTTAATTGATTACATTAATTAGTCAATCAAATAATTAACACTTTATTAAATTTCATCATTAAAATCGCCCTTGAAACGTATAGGAATTTACCTATTATAGTAATTACTTTTAAACCGCAATTTTAAAGCATTCTAAAACTTTGAAACTCGTTTAATGCTCACAAATACCTTGTTTAAGAACTTTGTTCACAGCTTCCTTTGAAACCTACACATTTTAATAAGCTTTAAAACCGATTACAATAATTTGCAAAAAAAACCGGGCTGAACCCGTAGAATCCCCGAGCTAACCCCGTACAACACTCGCGCATACTTCTATTTCGAGTCACACGCGCTATAACCTCATGAATTACCCGAACCACTTCTTCCTTCTCCTCTTCTACTTCTTCTTCTTCTTCATGTTCTATCTTCCACCTGCACACCGTATCACGGAGTACATGCACACCCACCTTCGACCGTAAATCTTACCGGCGATCGATCACGCAAAACGCCCCAACCTCCTCAACTCGCCCCACAACCTGGACCATGGCCAAAACCTTCAAACCGAAAAAAATGATCCACGACCAGACCTAGACGAAAAAAACCCATCTCTGTCCAATACCTGCCACACCACCACCGGCCTTCACCTAACTTCGCCTAGAGCACTGCCGCAACCCACCCCGACATTTCCCTCCGGTGCGCACAGCTCTATCACCTTGCATTTCCCGACCTTACCCACGAATTGAACCCAAACAAATTACGCAACCAAACCCTAAAATCATCACGTCACGACGATCCACAAATTCAGAAAAATCGAATACCATTTTTCTCATGTCCAACTTCCAACCAGCTAGCTTCAGAAAAGACCCGACCCACGATTTCCCCACCGGTCATCAGAAATCGAAGAAAATCCCATTTTCGTTCAACTCGCCTGATCACAACAACCATAACATTAAAAATCAAGATTTTGATATCTAAATTCATTATTTTCACATGCGATTCAAATTATAAAATCAAAACTTGAAATTGTGCACACTGATTTTCTGTTTAAAAAGAGATTCCACTGTAATATCCAATTTTTCAAAACATTTTCTAAATAATCTTACTTGAAACAAATTTTTAAAAACAAGGTTATCCCATTTCAAACATTTTCTCTTTGGAGATCATAGTCTATAATTGATTTATATGGGAGATATGAATTTTATGGACATGTTTAAAACCTGTAATGGATGAACAGAGACTTGTTCTTCCTTATACACTAATATGCATACTGTCATCTTCATATATATAGACATTTTTTCATACTATACAAACATTTTCTCAACAATTACGAGCATTAAATCATAAAGCACCAAGATATATCAACGGTTTTAAATTGGTTAGCTTACTCATAGTTAGAACAGGAAACAAAGAATAGCCTGGAACAGGCTATTGAGATCTGGAAATTGACTGGATGTTGAACTTTGATTTTGATGATGATTAACTAGTTTTCAAGCTTTGATTTTTGTTTGATCTGTTTGCTGATTTGAATTGAATTGAGTTTTTTTGTTGAATCCTCTGAATTTGCTTAGCTCAGGTTTGATATCTTATGAAAGTTTGGTGTAGTTTGAAATTTGATTCTCTTTTTTTTCTTCTGGTTTAATTTGACAGATTTTTCTTCTTCTTTGTTTCGAAAGAGGAAGATAGAAAAAAAAGAATGAAGTGAAGAGGTAGATGTTTATATAGGCTTAATTTGGATTTATTTAAAAATAAAAGAAAATAAAATTAACATAGTGACACTTGTTTAACTTGTTAACATTTGTCATTTGCATTTATTTATCATCTTACATTTATTATTAACATTATTTCATAAATTAACACCTGTATTTTTGCATGTGTTTATATGTTTACAATGTCATAAACCATATTTCTTGTATTAACATATGTATTATATTTTGTAAATCATGTATTAGGTTTTTAAATGTTTGTATATATATATATATTTATTTATCTATTAAATTTTTATTAAATGATGTTCTTTGAATATACAACTATTTATTACAAGTAATATTTTCAATATATTTATTTGAATTTCAAATCCAAATTCCAAATCACAATTTATTGATAAATAACACAAATCCTATTTATTTTTTATTTTTTGAATTTCAATTCTCAAATTCAAATTTAATTTAAAATCAGCTCATATATATATATATATATATATATATATATATATATATATATATATAAGCAAACGCATATTAAATTTTATTTGAAAATAATAATTTTGCCATTCTAAATAATTATATTAGGAGATTACCAAATAAATATTTATTCAGCTATAAATATTTATTTTCAGATTTATTTGTTCAATCTGTAAATCGGTGTTTATATTAATTAACCTAGTTAATTATCAATTAACAGATATTCCGAAATTCGGGTTATCACAACGTGGAAGCCTGGTGGTGGAGAAAGAGAATAGAGATGAAGAAGGAGGTGAAGCAAAAATGAATGCAACATTTCTTCTTTTATATTTTTTTATATACGGAAGATAAGAGAGATAGGAGCAGACACATCAATAAATATGTGTACCGACTTCTATCTTAAAACTCGTTTATTATTATATGCAGATATATATTTTTCTATAGAACATAAAACGGAAAGAAGGTAGAGGAGTTGAGACCTTTCAGGGGAATAACAGTTTGAATTTTGAGAATTGAAAAAGGGTAACAGCTATTGAAAATTAAACGATGGAAAATGAAAGAGACGTTGGAAACCAAAAGTTAGAATTTGGTGCCGGTACGATCACCGTTTCCGCGGATTCCGCTGCGTACCGGACTTCAAAACACAGAATTGAATATACCGTAGAGATCAGCACGACGAGACGATTAAAATAATATACATATATTAGTGGTACGATTATCCTATCAAAAGTCGATAATCGGTACCGAAAATGCAGCTAAAATGTCAGAAATAAGATAAATGAAGGGATAGCAGTCTAAATTTTTCGTTCGCTTGTTCTGTTCCGCCTGGCTAGTTGTCTTTCCTCTGGCTTACGTAGTTTGCGCAGTTATGTTCCTTCAGTGGTCCGGAGGTCCTTTCCCTAGTACTAGAGGACCGAGAAGGACGCACTTGTGGTGTACCAGTTATCGTGCCCACGGTAAATGCTGGGTAGCCAAGTGCAGAGCGGATAACTGCTGAAAGCATCTAAGTTGTGAGCCCACCCCAAGATGAGTGCTCTCTTAAGCTCGATGTCAAAAAGACCTTTCTTCATGTAGACCTCCACGAATAGGTTTTTATAAGTCCTCCACCAGGTTTTTGAGCTCAGCATTAGCGGAAGCCGAGCAACCATAAGCATCACTTACTTACTGCTTAGATTCCTTAAGATTCAAGAAACGAAATATGAATTCTCACTTAGAAGATGATTTATAAATTTATTGTATAAAAATATTCAGATTTGGAAAATATTTTATTATCATAAGTTTTAACTGATTTGAACTAAAATAAAATTACACAATAAAGTAAACTTCCATATTATCAACTGAAAATTTACCATCCGCTATAGACTAATTCAAATGTCAAATTTATATTTCAAAATAAAATTATTTGAAATCATAAATTTCCAGCTAAATATATTATTAAACCATCAAAATTTACGGGTCATTACACTAATATTGTATTCAAATATTAGAATGTCGTAGCTTTATTATGCTTCCTAATTTCTATAACTTTAGTGTATGTGTTCTGAAATCTCCAACACATTTTGTGACACGGGATACGAGCAAGAATCGCCAATGAAGTTGATCAATGAAGTTCCACCGATAAAACTTGATGGTCGCACCATCGCTTGTGAAGGAAGTATGTCACTACCACAACTTCTACATTTAACAATACTCTATTAATGCATATAATTTTCTTTTTGAAACCATGATATAACTACATATTCAGCCCTCATAAACTAATCTAGTGATATAAGAACACATTTCTCTTTCGTTAAACAATATTCTTTCATGTGCTCTTTTTTACATGGTCATTTTCTTGTTCGAAAAAGAACGCATCCTAAGATTACCCTAAGATTGATAAATTACACAATATACCTGAACTAATTTCATTAGTTGATAAATACAAAAGTTGACTGTTATAACGTTGACATTAAATTTTATAATAAGTCAAAAAGTAGTAATTAAACCTGAAGCTTCAGTAGAACAAAATATCAAATTTTAAGAGTACAAAAACACAATTTACCGGATTCCTTCCTTTATTTAAGATCTCATAACTTTATGATTGTGATCTATTGTCTTTTCCTCGATTCAGACAAAAGAATTTTCAAATCATCTTTCATTTTAGCATCTTCCAACTTGATTTGAGGGATATTGGTTCGTTTGGTTTCTTTGTCCAGTTGCGAGTATGGATTCTTCAAGAATGCAGCAGCAAGCGATGTCTTTGGTAATATTGTCGTCTTTAAGAGTATTCATCAACTGCAACAGGTTAGTAAAACATCAACTGTAACAGGTTAGCTTCTCGTTTCAAGATGTTGCTTCTCATTTAAAGAATACTTGTTCATTTTCTTTTTCCTTGCCCAAGTAGAAATTGTACCACACTAACAATCCACACTAGCTATGGAACTGTAAACTTTCCTTGTATTTTTGAAACAGACATAATAGGGGAAAAAAGTATATTCTTTGACACCGAATAATAAACCTTCAAATAATTGTTCAGCATAATTTCTCGGTTTAACCAACCAAGTCTTACAAGCTTCGTATTCAGATCCTCTGCGTCCAGATTTTCAACGCTTTTAATATAGTCTATTACATATACAATAGCAAAGCTTCTCTTATAACCGTATACATAGGAAAACAGGGATGATATATATTTTTATTGGATGATTCATTGTAGAAATGTTGTTGTTAGTTAGTATTATTATAGTGTTGTGGTTGATCTTCAATTTTTTTTTGTTTTAATCTGGCCAATCAATCTGACCAGATTCATTTTTTCAGCTTCCGTTCACCTTGCTGGATCTTAGAAGCTATCATTCTATTTTCCATTGATATGTCAATAAATAAACGTGTCAGTCATTTAGTTTTTCAAGTTAATGTTGTTTGCGATTATAAAACTCTGTCTCCTTATTGATCATATCTAGAAATATATCTCAATACTTACAACAATAAATAACTGATATGAAATATTCCATACTATTATATTATGGATTTCCTTCCCTCAAAATTCCAAAATGAAAATGTTAACTAAGTTAATGAGACTTAGTTAAATGTCAGTTTAACTGAGACTTAGTTAACTGAGTATCTGCTAACTGTGTCTCAAAATTAGTTGAGCCTCAAATAAACTGAGACACGGTTTAGCTGAACTCAATTTCAATGGAGACTCGGTTAACCGAGTATCAGTTAAATTGAGACTCGGTTTAGCCGAGTCTCAATTTCAACTGAGACTCAATTTAACCGAGTCTAAGTTTCAAGAACCGAGTCCAACTTGAAAACCGAGTCTAATTTTTGAAAACTGGCTACACCTATATGGTATACTGAGAGGACCACTTAGTTAACAACATCGACGACTAGTTTACGTGATTTGTAAATAGACCACTTCATACGTCGATAATATGCAGCTTGATTTTACTCCAAGTAAATTACCGAGTTCTTTTATTATATTTTACTCTACTTCGCTTGTAAATGCTACTTGATTTTATGGCATGTTGTATACTTTGTATTAGTCAATCTCGCCTAATGAAATAGTGTGATGAATATTTAGTGTTTGAATTATGAATCCGATTTAACTTTGTGTACACTTTTTTGATGGATTGATTCTCAAGCATTACTTTTGCTGTACATGTAGATAGATGACTATGATGCAAAAAAAGGTTACAACGAGTTATGGATTAAAGTTATTTTTCCTGTTAGAACTACTTTTTGGTTTTAACGTATGTACTACTTGCTTTTATTTTGCTATTGCTACTTGTTCTATATTTTGTCTATGAACTATCGATGACGAACTATTTACGTTTGGTGTAAGAATATTGTGCATTTTGATTATGAAATTTCATACATTGGTTATCAAATATGTGTCCAAAATGTGGTATTGATACAATATGTTGATTTTGAAATGTGGTATTGATATAATATGCTAATTTTGAAATGTGGTATATAAATAGACATTGTGATTGATGTTTACTGCAATGGAATTTACAGAAAAGTAGAAAAAGGCTAATTGACTTAGCTTTGTATACAATTTAGCGGCGTTTTCAAAACGCTGTAAAACATTCCACATCGTTTTTTAAACACTGTTGAATGTTTTAACGGCGTTTTAAAAATGCGTTGAATTGTTTTAACAACATCTTTTAAAAATTCCGTTAAATTAGATCAAATGCTGTTAAATGATTTCATGACACTAGGGAAACTCTATAAAAAAGGACATTTAACAGCGTTTATTCCTTGTCATTGTATATCTCTGATATATAACTGCATGTCGATATATAACGTACGTAAAAACGCTGCTAATAGCTTTTATAGTGTTTTTGAAACGCTGTTAAAGGTCCTGTTTGTTGTAGTGACTGATTTGTTTATTATTTTTCTTCTTAAATAATGCTCGGGTCAGACCAATGTGTTTCAAGTGCTTCCACTTGACTTCTTAGCAGGGACTAGCTTCTGACTTTTGGCTAACTACTTTAGCTTAGTAGTTTTTTCTTTTATCCATTCAAGATAGAGACTCCTTGATGTATACGTACTCTTTTGTCTAGCACTTTTATCTATTCTTTTTGTGATGTAGTGGAACTTGTTAACCATTACTTTGATGTTCGCTTCTATGTTTTATATTCATATCTATTTCCACCTTAGTGATATCAATATCTGTGACTGATTTATGTTGTGCTTATTTTATATTTGTTTTCGAAGGTTACATAGCCACTGTGTAGTAGCTTTGAGTTTGTATTTGATATGTCAGATTTCCTCTTAAAATGAAATGCATGACATACTATCTGACATATCGGTACTTGCATAAAGCAATTACACAGATGGTCTCTCCTCAACAGCCTTATTTTTCGTACTAATTGACGACATTACCCAGTAGTGTCCTTGGCTAGTGAGAGTATAGAGGTGGGGCATCACAACTTCTGCAAGCATTACTGGATCGAGAATAGCTTTTCCACAGTAGTGCATCCCCAATAAAATGGGCAATTGGAGCTAGTGAACAAAATCATCATATCCACCATAAAGCAAAGGTTGACGAAAACTAAAGGAAATTGGGTTGATGAGCTTCTGCTTGCACTATGTGCTTACAGAACGACGCACAATCTGCAATTGGACACTCTCCCTTGGCTTTAGCATATGCTTTAGAAGCTATGATACTAGTGGAACCGATAGTCCCCTCTCATCGTAGAAGGTATTTCAATCAAAGAGAAAACAAGCAACAACTACTTGAATCATTTGACCAGATCGATGTGAAGAGAAAGGAAGCTGAGCTTAGGACTGCTGCTCACCAGAAAAAAGTGGCATGACACTTCCACACTAAGATTCAAAACCGTACCTTCAAAGCGGAAAATCTCGTCCTGAAATGGTTCTTCTCGGGTACGGGAGCACTTGGCCCAAATTAAGAAGGATCACAACACCAGAATTGTCATTTTGTAACGGTTATAACCGTTGGTAATGGTAGTAGGTACATTATATTTTTTTTACATATTTTGTAACGGTTATAACCGTTACAAAATATTGGTATTCCCAACGGTTATAACCATTAAAAAAATTTGGTATTCCCAACGGTTATAACTGTTGGGAATTTTTCCCTTTCCAACGGTTATAACCGTAGGAAATTATGGTTATAACCTATAACTATTTTCATATTTCTAACGGTTATAACCATTGCGAATTTTTTAATTGTAAAACACAAAGTCAGATCTTAGATATGCTTTTTTAACGTTTTTGATTTTTTCCATTAGGTTGAAAATATTTTAGGGCGTGTGAAAGATCAAAAGGGACTGAGCACAGCAAATTATTCGGGTTTCTCCATGGATTTCTTTTTTATCATTTAGATTAGAACTTATATAACCTGTACAGTTAAAACATTAAAATTTTGTTTGCATGTTATATTATCGGCCCATATACACGTCAAAGATCAAAATAAAATATAACAACATTCAAATATGAAATAAAGTGCTTTATCATTAATCTTATATTGCAAATAATTATGCTTTGCACTACAAACTACAAGCTTCACGTTCCTTATGCATACAGTGTGAGAATTGCATTTTTCTCTCAAGTAAAAGAAACAGAATAATATACATCTCCTCACTATCCTAAAATTCATAATCACAACTCGAACCTAAAAGAGCTAATGCAATTAAATAGTTATTTACATAATAATAACCAAATAAGAGTCCTCTAAAGATCCACTAAGTTACTGTCTAATGCTGAGTTCATATGCCACATATTTAAACTTGATGCAGTAGTGGAAGCACCAGTCGCACTATTGAAGATAAACAAGCGTGCTTCATTGTAAATTACCTCTGTTGGATACACTCTAGACATCACACTAGCTCTCCCTCCTTGTGCAAAAATCTCCACGATTGAGTGATCAATATGTATAAATCAGCTTTGTTATAATCCAAAGGTTTAGTTTTCAAAAAGATAAAAAAATGATCAACAGAGCATTTTGTACATGCCAACGCTCTTAGTGTGAAGGATTCTCCATTAAGAATGAGAGCGGTATGCCCAATGATTTCAGTAATAGTGTCACTAGCTTTGGAAGATCTTAATTCATCTTGACAAAAATGAGTAATGAAACTGCTATCTGATTTCTTGCTAACATAGAAGTAAGAACTTACAATGAAGTGAATTTGAATAAATTCAAGCTCTTACTATTAATTTTTTTCCATAGATGCTCGTGGAGGATAAGCTTATAAAAGTTGTATACAAAATTCATTTAAAGAAATTTCTCGCATACTAAGCATTTTTGTTAAGTCGCTGTTCATAACATCCTTAGGACAGAAGTCTTGACTATAAGAATAATAGAATAATCACAGTGGTAAGTTCTAAAAAATTGAAGTAACATGATGAAATTTAATTTCGTCGGGATATATGAATGTTTTGGTATAGAAGGACATATATAATGAGTGCTAATACAGGTCTTATTTTACCAATCCACTTAATAATATAAGTCAGATTTCAATAGATCATTACAATTGAATGGTGAAATTACATTTGTTCAGATCGTATCAAAATATATAAGTTCGAACATAATATATTTATTTCTACAATTATAGGCAAAAATTCTTGTATATTTGCATTTAAACAATTCGATAACCATTGGTTCAACATCGAACCGATTAATCAATGCAGTGAACTCTATCCCTTAATAGAGGTTTCCACTTTCCCCTCTTCGTAATTTCAGCTCTTTTCCAATAGGCGTTGTTAATATGACTTCAATACTTGATGATGACAATCGTTTTTTTTTTCAATTTTCAGAATACTGCTAAGATGTGTAAAAAATGAACCCTTTGCGGGTAAAAAAATTAATTAATTTAAGTATGAGGCCATGAAGTGTTCGATTGTTTAGCAAATCTCAGTAAAGACATATTATCTTCATGTTTACAAACAAATAACATAATCATATGTGTAGATTAGTTAATTTAATACTTGGTTTAATCTTGTTTTGCTATAATTGAGTAATGGTAAGAAAATGGTACTAATTTGCTTTCCGATGATTTTAGAACCAAAGAGAAGTTAGTTGCCTACTTAGCTGCGATTGAAGAACTGTTTTTCTCCTTTTTCTTCTTACATGATCGAGGATTTGGTCCCTTTACGAAATGATAACAAACAGCCAAACAAATCAGAAATTTTAGCATGTAAAAACCGGTACTAAGGGTTGCCTATAAAAAATAAACTGTAGGGTAAAATAATAGTTTGAAGACATTGACACTATCTTTAATATTAAAAAGGATAGATGGTTTATTTTATTACGATATTCGTGCATACAACATTCTATAGAAAACACACTAACCATGGCATATCGCTACAGATCTATAGGATGGACTCCTACTATTAAATGTCAAGAAGAATACAACAGTTGAAAGTGGCTTTTTACAAACGATAAACATTCGTTAAGCCAGAAGTACCTAGTAATTACCAATGCACAAATACCAACATCAAAACTATCATGACATGTGAATATAGATCATATTTATAGAGCATATCCCAAGAATCTATATGCTAAAAATCCATTGAAAAGTAATGCCGCTGAATACTTGGACTGAGGCAATTATATTGATCCATTAACAAGATTCTTGTGTGTAGAACTTCATTCCTCTTAGACATGCATCCCATTCATACTTTATTTCAAAAACACATTATGTAACATCCCCCTTTTCGCACGCTTCATATCGACACACATGCCAATTTAAACCATACGGAAGGACGGATTGTTATGGGGTAAATAAGAAAAACAGAGAAGAAATAAAATAAAGAGAATCTCACAGCAAAAGGATAAAATATAATAATCAATATACAGTTCATAAAACTATTTACAAAACAATTGATTCTTTTTTTATACAATAATTATCAGAGTTCACATACAATAAATATCAATGCATCGGAATTAAATAGTGTAGTGGAATAATAGTAGATGATAGTAATACAAATCTTCGTCTTCGTTCTCCAGAGCTAAAACTTCAAATCCTGAAACGCTCGGACTGACCCGAGCGAATTGAAAAGACATAACACTCGAGTCAGAACTAAAAGATCTCATGTAAGTTAAATTAACAGAAATAAATATGAGTGTAGTAACTCAAGAGATGCTCGGGATTTACATCTCCTAAGGATCCGTTAAACTATTTACTATGTAGTATATTTCGCTATTATAATAGTGTCTATTTGTAAAATAAACTTACTTTTAAATAGCGTTAAGGAGTTACCCAATCTCCCCCTTAACACAATAATAGTCCCAATAGTCCATCCAATATCATAGTCCCTCCTGATCGGGAAACCACCAGAGGATACCACACGGGTTACGAGAGAAATCCAAACTCGTACAAGGCTCGATATGGTAGGTGACACGGCACAACTAGGCAATGCCACGGTAGATATACCAATTACGCTTCCGGGTCGGTGGTAACGCGTCGCACGCAGCTACCGCCCACCTCGAACAAACACCCCCAAATCAAAAAAATCAAAAGTGAAGGTGGCCACCGAAAACAGTCCAAAGTTAGAGTATAGTATCGAAGGGAAGTGTCCGATCAAAGATGCTACCTTATTAACCCGTCAACCGCTCCTGTTTTAGCCACCTTATGCCAACTCACGAGAGTTGGGTCCACGTATTTACCTCATAGGAAATGCCACCACCAATCTACTTCATTCTGAAATATCCACCACATACACGGTTGTTAAAGTGGTTTTCGGGATTGGCAGAGGGTATGACAACTTCCGATCTCGGTCTCTTTAACAACCAAATGTTATTATAACACCGCGGTCATTTAAAAATAATTTTACTTTCAAAACCAGAATAAAATTTCTATTTCAAAACCGTATAAATACGATATCCTTTCCATTCCAAAACAAACTCATTTGATATTATTTTTATAACCCCAAATTTATATAATATCATTTTATTTCAAATATGTTTCTTTTCAAAAATCATGTTGCTTTAAAATTTATAATAATTGGTAGCCAAACATTGAATTATAACTTTCAAACTATAATACTTCGAAAATTCATAGCTTTAAACCATAACTTCTAAACTTGGATGGTTTGGATATTCAAACGGTATATAGAATAAATAGTTTGCATTTAAAATTACTTTATAAAATACAATAATTTTCGCGACTCACAATTTATTTTATTTGAAAATTTAGTCAAAATCCATAAATTTCAAAATCGTTTTCAGTTTCAATAACAACTTCAGTTTCAATATATTTCAAACTTTGAATATTAAATAATTTGAACTATGGTTGGAAATCTCTATTCAACAATTTAAAGTCCTATTTATTTAGTTTGAAATATTTGCATAATAAATCCAAAATCATTAAATAAAACTCAAATTACTTTTAACTAAAAAATTTCCTTCAAATTATTTATACTAGAAGTATTCATTTAATTCACCTTGAATAAAAATTCAGTTATAAATATCATACCCTTTTTTTTACTTCAAGTTAATAAATTTTACATCAACTTATGAAGTTAAATTCTCAATTAAGCTCATTTCCAAATAAATTTCTCAATTAAACTCCCAATCTTAATTGATTTAAATCATTTAAAACTCTATATATTCTCAATATCTTAACATGTACTTAACCATATAATATAAAATAATCAAACTCCATTATTCAACTTATTTATTTTATTTAACAAATTCATACATAGCTTAAATTCAATACTTTAACTATAGATGTATATATAAAATAAGATTTTACATAATATCAAAATTTGTATTTATTAACCGTATCCTATCCAAACCATAGAAAATCATTTCAAAAATAATTTTATATATATACCGCGGTGCCTGTATATAATTTTCTATCCTATGGTCAAGTGATACGGATATTTATCATTTCAATCCGCAAATTAAAAAAAAATACGGTTATATATCATTTCAAACCGCAATCCCGAATGAAATGAAAATGCATAACAACTTGCAGTTTATACAATATAAAATATAGCATCCATTCATCCAAATATCAATCATCAACCATATATTACAATCATCATCCAACTTAAACAAACATCGATATAGAGCATATAAAATATACAGGTAATAAATAACAGGTATTAATTAACAGTTATATTCAATAATAAATTAAATAACTGTTTAACTAGTAGTTTATATGCAAATAAATAAATTTTTAACTGTAAATCTATATGCAATAATAAAATTAATTAACAGTTAAATTAAATAAATGCGATTTAACTGAGATGATGAATAAAATATGCAAAAATGTCATAAATAAATTTCTACTCATATCTTAAATTAATTTAACAAACATAAGAAAACTTAGAAGTTGTGAGTGGGTTAAAACACTCACCTTTTGAATTTAAATTGGATTTAAATCCAATTTAAACCCAAAAATTGGACAGTCTCAGAATTCGCCCAAAAAAGCGTCATCAAGTTCAGAATTTCAATACGATCCTAAAAAAAAATCGCGTAAAATGGATATCGTATGTGGGAGTTATGATAATTTGAACGAGTTGAAATTAAATTAAAACAAAATAAAATAAACAAAGAATTAACTCACGTTTGGGCCACGTCATCGAATTATCCTGCGCGCACGGTATTGGTTTCGACGCGTTCTGCAACCCTAGCCGCCGAAAACTCCACCTCCTCTCTGAATTTTTGTGCCGCCTATGACCCTCCATACCACGATCGAAGTACGCCACTGGGATGAGCAACTCCGGCCGCCCCTATGGCCATAAGCGCGGCCACTCCGGCCCCTCCCTGCCGAGAACGAAAACCGGCCGTCTATTCTCGTTTTCTGGCGAATCCAACAACCATCTTGACAAACTAACCGCATAGATTGAACCTACTCGACACCCTCTACGCATCCATGCCCCCCGCTCGACCTAAGGACGTAGTTCCACCGTTGAATCACAAAGCTAAAACGAATGGCCGGAACTAAATCCCTGATTTCAAGACGAACGACGACTCAAATCGAAAAACGAATTACACCATTGAATTTCGCTCGTCGAGGGCTTCAACATATTTTTTTTTGGAATTTTTTGGTGACTTTAAAATTTTGACTTTGATTTTGAAATTGAGATGGGATCTAGGGTTTGCAGTCATTGGAAAGGAGAAGTTGAGGAAAATGAACGCACAAACAAATGAGAATAGATGGAAGCTAGGGTTTACAACTGGGTTTATATAGGTAGGTTAGAAATAGAGTAGATGGATCAGATAAACAAACGTGTTGAACGATAATTGGCCCAAAAGCTCGTTTCGACTCCGGAACGAAATTGGGTCAACCTATATATCACAATAGGTGTTTAAAAATATTCTAAACGCAATGGAAAAGGTTTCACATCCAAATTCCATCGTATGAAGAAGTTATGCTGAAATCAATATTTTCAAAGTGATTTCAAATCGATTTCAATTGCATAAATTTCAAGGCGTTTCGAGTCCGTACAATAGAACGACAACTCCGATCGCTACGAAACTTGAAACACTATTATAATTCACCGTTACGGATCCGATGAAACTGGTTTCGTCGAAATCCGAGTCAGTGGCCAAAATGGCTATTTTTCACATTATTAAATTAATTTAATATTTAATTAATTACATCGCTTTTTCGTTTCACATTTAAAATTTCACAATTGCATCAATTTTAGTTCCTTAAACAATTTCAATAATTTAAACAACCTAGATATCAATGTCAAGTTAATAAATTTACAAATCTCGGTGTTTATCTCAGATACGTTGAATTTAGAAATTGTAAATTAAATTTTCAAAAATTTCATTTAATTACCTTTCATTCTATTATTCAGTCCATTATTATCAAAAAGATGCAATTTACATTGGTTCACTATTGTTTACGTTTATTTCTCATTATTACCTTAATTTATACTAATCTAACCTTTAATAAGATTAATTTCTATTGATTACCCATTTTAATTTATTAGACTCCATTAACGTAATAGTTAAATATTAATTTCACTTATCTGCAATAAATCCACCAATTGAATTTCAAATTCAAATAAATTAACAAATCTTGGTTTCTCACTTTTTTTAAATCACCCAATCGTCAGATTATAAATAAAATTAACATTGATTGCATCTTATAGAATTAAGAAACTTCAATGACAAATCAAACTACCCTAACTACACAAATTTGGTCAAAAATTTTCAATTTATTTCACATTAAAGTTTATTAACTACCCAAATAGGTATCTTAACAATTGTAACTATTAAACTTTAATTACCCTTAAGCTTATTTCAAATATTCTCATTTATTCCTTACCAATATTCGTTATCATTTATAAATGTTATGTCAGTTTTCTCTTTTATTGCAATATATTTATTTATTCCTTCATTATTGCATTACTTTATTTATTTCATTTAGTTATTTATAATATTTGTGCTTAATCCAATTTCTTAGCATCTCAATTGTTTACTTAAGTTTATACCCATTTATTAATACTTTCCTTTATATTATTTTATTGGAAACAATCTCAATTTTACCTAAGTTTATAATACTAGAGCAACAAGTTCTCATTTATTAAAGAATTTCATCAAATACCTTCCATTACTTCAAGTTCATTCCTGTATAACACCCATCATATTTCTTATTAACCTAAATGTTATCAAATTTCAGTTTATCCCATACTATTACATCAATTAACGTAACTTTGAAATTTATTACCCAACTTACTATTACATACCTTAATCCAATAGTTTCATTTGTTTTCTCAAATTCCATAAAAAAATCAAATCATAACATTTAACTTTATTATTGAATTAGAATTTCATTCAAGTCATTAATTATTAACTTGCATTAACCCGTTTCCTAAATTTAAAATCCATTATTGTAACAACGTGTTCTTACATTAACTAATTCAATGCTTACCCTATACCCTTCATTCAATATATATCCAGATATAATACTTATGCTATTTCATTTATTGAAGTTTTATTCAATTTACTAATAAATAGGTTTTAATTACCCTTGTTATATTTTAATTTTTAGCGTTCATTCCAATATTAATTTATCACCTTTATTATTTCTAAAAAATTTTGTTACAAAATCCTATTTAATTAACAAATTAAATTGTCGAAATTTATGGGTCGTTACACTCTCCCCCACTCAAAACTTTTCGTCCCTGAAAAGGAAAAGAAGGGGAAAGAAAGAATTAAATAAACAATACATTTTATTCAAATATTAACTTTATACACAATAATTTACAAAATTTATTACTTAAAATAAAATATACCCATTTATAATCATTATATCTTTTCATACTTGAATAAATAAAGGTTGGAAAAACATTTCAAAATAATTTCTAAGTCCAAAGATTTACGAAAATTTTTGGCAGTCTCCCTAGTACGGAGAGGCTTGGGAGAATATTATCAAAATATAACAATTATATTACATATATTATCCAAAATATTATATTCGAACCCGAGAAAATATATGAAACAGCGCTATAAACCGTAATCCGAAACGTACCTATTTATCGGGCAATTTACGCTTAATTTATGGAACCAAAAGCAGTAACAATTGCTTCCATAACCTGCATTCCACTTATAAAATCCAAAGGGTTAACAATTTATGTAAAGTGAAATATTTAAGTGGTTTCAGTTACTAATTACAAATCAATACAACAACCATCAATTTCAACAAACAGCATCCACAACAAATACAAACAACCATTTAATCAAACAAACAAATAGTTGTTCAGGTTCAAAACTTTTAAATTGTACGGAATGAAGAATAAACTACTAGCGCATCATTTACTCAATAGTCTTAGATAAACTAAATAGATTATTCATTCACCCAAATCCAAATTTTAAAGTATCTTACCCAAACAACCATAACCAAACAACAACAATTCTGACTAAGAATCAAATTAACTATTATTAATTTTATTTCATACATTAGTTGTTTGATTTCCTTTTCATTCATTCAGTGATTACTTAAAATTTTCATTTATCACTTACAATATTCAATTTTTTTCATTTTAATGTCATGTAAGTTTCTTCTTTTTATTTATTTATTTATTTTATTCCTATTCAATTGAATTCTTAGTAGGCAAATTCATTTACCTAGGTTTATAGTCAAAATTTTCTTATTTTATTCAGAATTAACCCTAACCTATTCACTTAAGTTTATAATTGCTTACTTACAATACCTACTTCCTATTATATCTAATTAGTAGCGTTCAATTATACTTAAGTTTATACAACTACACATCAATTCTGATTTATTAAGGAATTCCATTAATTATTTTCATTACCTCAAGTTAATTTCTTGTATAATATCTATTACATTTTCTTATTAACATTTTTAACTTTTTATATCTTTTGGTAAGTTGTATATATGCCTTTAAGAATGTAACTGAAAGTTATATAAGTTTTCCCATTTCTTTTATTTATTTATTCATTGTTCAATAAATTTTTACCTTTTCCTTATAAGTTACAATTTCAACTTCCTTTTTTATTTCCTTTATAACTTAGTATTAAATCTCTTACCTATATTAGAGGTTTCAATTATTAATTACTTACCTTTCATTTCACTACAATAATTGAACCATTAATTAATGGAAATTTAAGAATTTAATACCGGGTTAAATTTCAAATTATTTTTAAATAATAGATAAATATATTGTAACGTCCCGCAAATCCGTACCCCTTGAGTCAACACTATTCTACAACAATCAACTCAAGTTGTACAGAAATACGAACCATTTGGGTTAAAGAAGAAGAGGTAGAAGAAGAAAACAGAAAACAACAACAGAATCTGACCATCGCAGCGGAATAAAATATAATAGATTATAAATAGTCTTTACTGAAACATCAGATATCTTTGTTTATATATATTACATCATCAGAGTACATCAATCACAGCTCAACATCAATGTCATACAAATGGGTACACAACAACTCAACACAGCGGATATATATATATATACAAGTACGAGAGTACGTATCGTCATCCAGCTCGTCTCCTGAGCTCCACAGCATCATATCCTGTATCCTATAATACTCGGTCTGACCCGACCATTACAGTTAAATAACACCCGAGCCAGTCTGGATTACCAGCGTGAGAAAATCACACCCAATTGATTATTAAAGTTTCAAAAAAATCTTTTGAAAACAAAAGCATCTCGTAAGACCACGCCATGAATAAACATGTCGGGTTTTTACCTTACGATAGCTAAAACACTTTTTATAGAAATCCTCTGATATTATAATAGGGTCTATATACAAATACTTATAAAATAGCCGAAATTGTTACATTCATTAAATTCCAGCTACTAGCCACAAAGTGGGTAATACAAACAAAACTCGTACAAGGCTCGTAGGGAGAATGGATTTTCAACTAATGACTAGGCACTGGGGTACCACCTGTCATAGTACGGGGCCTAGATCACCGTACCGAGGAGTATGCCCGCTCCCCTGCAACACAAGGTCGGGACTACCCCTTACTGGATAATCCCGAGTGAGATCACCCCGCGGTTGGGATCAGCAACCGCCCACTAAGCCGAAATAAAAAGGGACATCTAGACTGGAATGACCTCACCCTGCTTGGGTGCTACCCACCTAGCCTTGTTGCATATCCCCTGATTTTCAGTCATTCCCATTTGATGAGGCTTGAGGCTAAGCGTTACCTTTTATAGAACATATCCCTTAGAATGCCCATCGTCCACCTGACGATGTTTCGCAAACATTCATCCATACAAGTCCGTCCCGGGTTCGAACGGAACCGAAGGCACTATTCCTACTACATCCATTTTGGAAATATCCTCAGGATTAGTAGCGACTAGCCCTTGCACTTCACTGCTCCATCTTCGAATCCAAAATCGTTTACACGAAACGTACAAACCGGATCGAAGTGGTTTTCGAGAAATTAATCTCGATCCCGGTCTCTTCGAAACGATCAACGTATTTGTCCAAATATTGATAGTCGGTTATTTAACTATCAATTTCTATTCACATCATCCATCAAACAATAAATAATTTCCCAAATTATTTATTTATCTCAAAAATATCTTTACAAGATATATTTTTACTTTTCAAATTCCTGTGAAAACAGTTTTCACAACTACCTACCTTTCTCAGAATAAATTCCTAGTATTTCTATTTCCACTGGAATCACCAAGCACAAAACTTTAGATTTTTAAAATAATTTAAAACACTCCACTTTTAAAAATATACTTTAAAACATTCAAGTTAAAATTACTTTAATAATTTGCTAAAAATACATACTATATGAATATTTGAAAGTAATGTTACTAGATAAAATATAAAACTAGATTTCTATATTTTTTTTAAAAATAAAAATAAAATACTAAGTTATTTCTTAATAACTACTGCTAAAATAGATTAAAAGAAAATATTTACTTTTGACTTTAAATATTAGAAATAATAGATTTCACAAAACTTTCTTTCTTTTAAAACAACTTTAAAACATTTAATTTATATTTAAAAATTTACCTTAGAAACGTACTTGGTTATCCAAAGAAAATTTCCAATCTCAATTACTTAAATCCATTTTCCCAAATTGATTTCCAATTTATTTTATTTGAAATAAACTCTTTTACTTATTAGTTCATTTCCAAATTCAGTAGTTATGGATTTTATTATTATCTTTTCCAATTTCTTCTTTACTCTTAATAATTCAAATCTTAAATTCTAAATAAATGTTTGTTCTTTTAATTAATAATACTGCATTTTAAAATTCATTAACTTTCTGTTTATTTAAATTTTCCTTTCCATTCTCAGGATTCTTTTATTAGAATTTTAAAAGTCACTTTATTTCTTTTTCTAGTCATTCTTAAGTTTATTCTATAATTACTTTACTTACAATTTCACTTCTTTCATTTTCATTTCAAAACTCAAAGTTATATTTTTGGTAATTCGTTATACCCAAATATATACAATCAAACCATAACATACAATATTCCAATTTAACTCCTCATAGAGTATCAACATTCACAGCAGAGAATATTAAATAATTTAAATAAATGTTGAGGGGTCCAGTTGGATCCCTCCAACCTGTTTTTTTTTCCTGCATCCACAAACGTTAGCATAATATAATATACCAATTCCAAAATATCATACTATATCACATCAATCAATTCAGCCGTTCAAACAATTAATTAAATTTAATCATTTAAATTTAAATTTTAAACTGACTGAGATTAACTCACCTTTGATTCTTGTTTTGCAATCCGACCCTACCCGGCTTGTTTCTTTCAGATTTTGACCTTGTACAATCATTATATCATTTATTAATATATGAAATAAATTGAACTATTAATTTTCCCCTTTTTATAAATTTAGTTAATCAATGATTTAACTTCAGGCTAATAATTTACTTCACTAAATAATAATTAATTTTTGTTTTTTTATTATTCGAGTCAATTAAATAATTAAATTTCCATCTACTAATTTAATTAACTAAGAATTTGGGTTTTAAGCTAATAATTCAATTTTAAACAAATTTTCTTTTAAATAATCTTTAATAACCATATTATTTAAATTCTAGAAAGTGAAAATATGTATTTATATTTTCTTTGAAACTATATACATACACTTATAAAAATTGTCTATCTAGAATTAAAAAAAAATCTAAACTTATATTTTTATTTTTATTTTATAACTTCCAAACATATCAAAATTCCTTAATTTACTAAACTTTATCTATATTAATTTCTGTATATAATTGAAATGAAAATAGATATGGGTTGGTATATTTTTAATTCATCTTTCCATAATACAAACTACCCATAAGAGTAACCTATAGAGGCTTAAAAAAATTCAACGTTTATATAAAATTTATACTTCTAAACTTATATTCGTGTGTGTATATATATAAACATACTGTAGATTCAACTCGAAAATGAAATGCATACCTCACTGCTCACACAGTCAGGCACTCACGAGGTGCAGAAACCCAAAATCGCACGCTCCATCGTCGAACTCGAAAGCAGCGACCATTGACTCCATGCCGAACGAACGACACTTCAAATCGAAGCTCCACCTTGCGGAGATCCCATGCCAAACACGACCTCGCGACGCCACTCTACACAACGCCTGCCGCTTCCAGAATCGATCAACCCTAGCCACCCATGCCCTACTTCGAGTCGCGACTACCCTCCAGCAGTGCGCGGGTTGACTCACGAAACCCCCAACCAAAAACGAGCTATCCCAGCTTCTAGGGTTGCGGCAAGAACGAAGGCGTTTGAACGAATTGATTTTTTTTTTTTTAAGATTCGAAGATATTTTTTTTGAATGGAAATCTGTTTTAAATGGATTTTGAAAGTGATATAGCATTTAAATCACTTGGATGATGGGAAAATAATTCTGATGATGACGGCCGCATCATCCGTATTCATTTTCGAATTTCTAAGTGACGGATTACTGCCAAAAATTTGATTTGTTTAGAAAAGCCAGTTGTTTTTGAAAATTTCAAAGGAAATTTATTGGGGAATAAAGCCAGGATTGGTTTAAGATTTTTGAAAAGTGTGATTTGAGATATTGAAGATTTCAAATCATTTTGAAACCAAACCGGGAGTTTAAAAATCCTGATGAGATAGGTTGTAAGCTTATAAATTGAGATGATTTATAAATCAGGAAGAAATTTAAGCTTTGAATAATGGAATGTAAATTTAAAATGAAAAGTTAAAAATGAAATTAACTTGGATAGGAAAAAAATAAATTAATTAACTGGATTGAAATAAATGGAATAAACTGAAAATAATATCCAGTTGTATTCGAATTAAGTTAAAATCGAATTGAGTTAAATAAACTGAGTTAAAATAAAATTGAATTGGAATAAGAATTCAATTGAATTATTGAATGAAATTAGATTCTTACCTGAATAAATGGAAATTAAATTGGTTAAGGACTCGATTGAAGTAAATAAATTAGAATAACTTGTAAAGGAATCAAAATCCATGGAACAAGATATGCTTGGGTTATAAATAAGCATAAGGTTTGAGTTAAAATAAAAGAAGAATATATTCAAGCCTATGATGGATGGAATTGTGTAAATAATAAGTTGTAGCTTGTAAAATTTGATAAAGTGGGATAGAAACCCAAAATAAATATTGTTGGATGAATTGAAAAAAAAATGAAGATCAAAACTTGAATTATAAAATAAATTGAACTTAAGGAAAATTAAATGAAGTGATATTTGAAATTTAAAAATCAAATATTGAACTATAAATAGGAGAGAACTAATTTTATAATAAATCAGTTAATAAAATGTGTAATTGGGAACGTAATGTTGTTTAATAGAAGCTGAATTGTGAATGTATGGTGAAGTTTGGAAATAAAACTCAAGTTATAAATAAGATTCGACTGAAATTGTTAGTGAATGGTAAATTGAAACGGATAATGAATCCAGAACTTGAGTTATAAATTAAAATCTAACTTGAAGTGTTAACAAATTAAATATAATTGGGAATGTATCGAATAAAAAAATGTGATTGGATTAAAAAAGTAATGGTATGGTTTGCAAATAAAATCCAAATACGTAGAAATAAATTGAAATGACCTTGTAATTTATTTAAGTGAACTGAGAATGAATCGAACTTGGAAATTTGAAATTTATAATAACTAATCAAATAAATTTGTAGTTTGAAAGTAGATTGGATTGAAATAGAATCAAGTAAATTGAAAAGAGAACTTTGTTTGCAAAATGAGAATGTGCTTAAGTATAAAATTGGAGTGAATAAACTTAAGCTAAAAGATGGAAAGGAGTTGAATTAAATTCAACTTAAAATTAAGTTTAATATATTGGACTGGTTTTAAATCAAGTGAAAATAAATTTTTTAACGAAGTAAATTTCGATGAGTTATAAATAATATTAATGGAATGAAATTCTAGAATAAATAATTGTAAACCATTTAAATTGTTAAGGAATAGAAATAACTTGAAGTCTATAAGAAAAATTGAAATGGTTATAGAATGCAATAGCTTGGATTGTCTTCGAGCTAAATATAATAGTTTGGAATAAACAAATTTGGAATGAAATGTGTCGAGTTAAATAAATGGTTGTAAATGAAGAAAAAAAAGGAAATTTAATTTGGTAATAAATATGAACCTAAGTTGTTAATGGTTTTTGAATAAACTAGTTTGGTTAATAAAATAAAATGTAAATGAATGGGTAGTAATATGCAAGCTTGAAATGGGTCGAGCTAAATAAATGGTCGTGAATGAATTAAAATAAAAAGGAAATTAATTGGTAATGAAATATGGAGATGGAACTTGAATTGGTTAAATGAAGTCGAATACCAATTTAATGTGGCAAAGGTTTAGTTTGCAAATTAATTATGAAATGAGTATTTGATGTAATCAATATGAAATATTTCAAGATAAATAAATGGATTCAAATAAAATGAATGAGAATATAGCACTGAATTTGCATAAAATTGGTTTTTGAATCAATTGTAATAAATATGGGTTTGTTTGAATGAATAATAAATTGAATGTAAACAATGAGATGTAAATGGAAGTAATTCAAATTCTATGAATGGTTGGTAGTAAAATAAATTGATTTTGAGAACAATTGAATTAAATATCAGTTCAATTTGCTTAAAAGTAAATTAAATGTAAGCGATTGAGTTTAAACCATTCAAATTGATGGAGTTGTATATGAATGAATTGAAAACCATCCGAATTGAGTGAAAATGGTTACAAATTAATTGGAACAGTTGAATTAGCATGAAAACTATATAAATTGCTTACGGAAAAATGTTTGGTATGAGTTTCTTTTAGAATTCATGTGTTTAGCTAGTGTAAATAAGTGAAATAATTGTTAAACTTCATATATTTGGTACTTACATGTTTAAATTGAGTAAGTACAGGTACCTGGAAGCCGTGTGGCTGGATTTGGTTGTGCTAACGGCTAAATAAATAAGCTACAATGCTTAAAAATGCTAAATAAGGTACGCTTACGTAATAAAAATAGGAAATATGAACTGTTTTTGGTTTTTCCGACCGTGTGGGTAGATGTATATATATTTATCTCTTTTGTCAAATTGCAAAAGCTCCTCCGTACAAAGGGCACTCTGGCGAAGTTTTTCAGAAATTTTGGGAGTTAGAAATTTTTTAAAATTTTTGGAAAATATTGTTAACGACAAAACAATTTTAAATTGGAAATTGAAATAAGTTAGTAAATGAAACTAATTAAAATAAGGACACGAATCAATATAAATGAAAAAATAAAATTTATATATTTAGAGTTTAAGATAAATTGAATTCATATGAAAATGAAAGAATCAATTTGAATAGAAATGATATAAGCTGAATGGTATGGTGAAAATGAATATAAAAAGCTTATAAAATACTTAAACTAAACTTAAGAAAGGGATGGTAAATTCTTAAATGAAAAATTGACATTACAAATATAATTTAAGACAATATTGGAATGAATGAATATTGTCATTTGGTGAGGAAGTCGATAAAATGTTTTGGGATATTGTGATTGGACATTGGTGCTAAACAAGATATGCAGGTATTATAAAAGGGAAAAGAGAATCTTTTTTTGATTTCAAGAAGATAAATTTGAAATGCTCGACAAAAAGATATGTATTTAAATTTGGTGTGAAATTTGATTGGGATTTTGGATTGAGCCACTTGGCCTTTTGTTTTCCTTTTGGATTTGGGAGGCCGTAGAGCCATTTTGTAGTTGTACCGAGCTAGCCGCGCAAAGGAGAAGCTGGCGAAATTTTTCGGAAATTTAAAGAGTTAGAAAATTTTTGAGAAAATTTTGATAATTCAAAATTTAGTTTTGAATTATAATTTGAATAGTTGAACAAGTAAGTTATTTGAAAACTGTAGAAGATTTTGAAAAAGTTTGGAAAGTTAACAAGGATGATGATGGTCTTTTGTAAAAAGATAGTTAGTAAGATGTTAAACTGTTAGTTTTGAGGAAAGATAAACGGGTATTTGACCATTCTTCCTAACTAGTAATTTCAGGGACGAAATTCTTTTAAGGGGGAAGGAATGTGACGACTCGGAATTTTCAAGCATTTAAAATTGGAATATTTAATTGATTTTGAATATTCAATAGAGTAATTTTAACTTGAATTACGAATATCACAATTTATTTAATAATTGAATTATTGAATTATACAATTTGAAGTTGAGTAAAATATTGAATCTGGAATTTTAAGCCTATTAAAAATAATCTAAAGGCTTGTAAAATCTATATTGATAATACCGAGGATAATAGAAGTTGTAAAATTGAACTTAACACTGATTTGTTCAATTTTAAAAATGTATCGTTTAAATTGAATTTTAAAATAGCTTTCCGAGGCACAGTCTCAGAATTTGACGAAACTAGTTCCATTAGATCCGTAATATTGTCACATATATTCTTACAACTTATATATCTCTAATTATTTTAAAACAATTCAAAATTAATATTATTTTTTTCAAAATGAATCTGCAGTAAAACTACTACAATGGCCTTCCCCCTTCGAAACTCGAAAATGAAAGTCGATGATGCGGCCCCCATCACCGAGATTATTTTCCAGTGATAGAGAGGAAAGTACAAACTTATTTTCTCCAAAATCTTCTTTAAAACAATTCTTCCGAATTATATTAAATATTTATATCAGAAAATACTTACAAACATTATTATTTTATTCCAAAATTTATTCGAAAATTTTTAAACCCCAGATCTTAAGTTCTAAATTTCCAAATTTCATTTATTTATTTATTTATTTTTTTCAATCTTATTTCTATTATTATTTATACACTTCATTGCCTAACAACCAATCTCTTGCAGCCAAATATAGATATCAATTTTTTTTATTTTATATATAGAAAATATAATAGGCAAAATCATTTCATTCACCTATATTAAAACAAATATTATGTCGGTCTGTCCTATTAAGTGTTTAGAAATCCCTATTGATGTCATAGCGTCCCATGCATAAACCAGAATCTATAAATACAAAACGGAACAGATTAACACAATATTAAAACTTTTTATAACACTAGCAAATACGTTCTCTCATATATATACACTCAGCGACTCCCATAGGGTATTACTACCCTATTAATAAAGAGTCAGACCCCACAAAGCTAAGGTTTATCGCTAAACCTCGCTCTGATACTACGTTGTAACATCCCACCTTTTCGCACGCTTCAAATCGACACACGTGCCAATTTAAACCATACGGAATGACGGGTTTTTATGGGGTAAATAAGAAAAACAGAGAAGAAATAAAATAAATAGAATCTCATAGCAGAAGGATAAAATATAATAATCAATATACAGTTCATAAAACTGTTTACAAAACAATTGATTCTTTTTTTATACAATAATTATCAGAGTTCACATACCAATAAATATCAATGCAGCGGAATTAAATAGGGTAGTGGAATAATAGTAGATGATAGTACTACAAATTTTCTTCTTCGTCCTCCAGAGCTAAAACTTCAAATCCTGAAACGCTCGGACTGACCCGAACGAATTGAAAAGACAACACTCGAGTCAGAACTAAAAGATCTTATGTAAGTTAAATTAACAGAAATAAATATGAATGCAGTAACTCAAGAGATGCTCGGGATTTACATCTCCTAAGGATCCGTTAAACTATTTACTATGTAGTATATTTCGCTATTATAATAGTGTTTATTTGTAAAATAAACTTACTTTTAAATAGCGTTAAAGAGTTACCAAATCTCCTCCTTAACACAATAATAGTCCCAGTAGTCCATCCAATATCACAGTCCCTCCTGATCGGAAAGCCACCAGAGGATACCACACGGGCTATGGGAGAAATCCAAACTCGTACAAGGTTCGGTATGGTAGGTAACACGACACAACTAGGCAATGCCAAGGTAGATATACCAATTACGCTTCCGGGTCGTTGGTAACGCGTAGCGCGCAGCTACCGCCCACCTCGAACAAACTCCCCCAAATCAAAAAAATCAAAAGTGAAGGTGGCCACCGAAAACAATCCAAAGTCAGAGTATAGAATCGAAGGGAAGTGTCCGATCAAAGGTGCTACCTTGTTAACCCGTCAATCGCTCCTATTTTAGCCACCTTATGCCAACTCACGGTAGTTGGGTCCACGTATTTACCTCAAAGGAAACGCCGCTACTAACCTACTTCATTCTGGAATCTCCACAGCGTACATGGTTGTTAAAGTGGTTTTCGGGGTTGGCAGAGAGTATGACAACTTCCGATCCCGGTCTCTTTAACAAGCAAACGTTATTATAACACCGCGGTCATTTAGAAATAATTTTACTTTCAAAACCAGAATAAAATATCTATTTCAAAACCGTATAAATACGATATCCTTTCCATTCCAAAACAAACTCATTTGATATTATTTTTATAACCCCAAATTTATATAATATTATTTTATTTCAAATATATTTCTTTTCAAAAATCATACTGCCTTAAAATTTATAATAATTGGAAACCAAACATTGAATTATAACTTTCAAACTATAATACTTCGAAAATTCATAGCTTTAAACCATAACTTCTAAACTTGGATGGTTTGGATATTCAAACGGTATATAGAATAAAATAGTTTGCATTTAAAATTACTTTATAAAATAAAATAATTTTCGCGACTCACAATTTATTTTATTTGAAAATTTAGTCAAAATCCATAAATTTCAAAATCGCTTTCAGTTTCAATAACCACTTCAGTTTCAATATATTTCAAACTTTGAATATTAAACAATTTGAACTTTGGTTGGAAATCTCTATTCAACAATTTAAAGTCCTATTTATTTAGTTTGAAATAATTGCATAATAAATCCGAAATCATTAACTAAACTCAGATTACTTTTAACTAAAAAATTTCCTTCAAATTATTTATACTAGAAATATTCATTTAATTCACCTTGAATAAAAATTCAGTTATAAATATCATACCCTTTTTTTTTACTTCAAGTTAATAAATTTTACATCAACTTATGAAGTTAAATTCTCAATTAAGCTCAATTCCAAATAAATTTCTCAATTAAACTCCCAATCTTAATTGATTTAAATCATTTAAAACTCTATATGTTCTCAATATCTTAACATGTACTTAACCATATAATATAAAATAATCAAACTCCATTATTCAACTTATTTATTTTATTTAACAAATCCATACATAGCTTAAATTCAATACTTTAACTATAGATGTATATATAAAATAAGATTTTACATAATATCAAAATTTATATTTATTAACCGTATCCTATCCAAACCATAGAAAATCATTGCAGAAATAATTTTATATATATACTGCGGTGCTTGTATATAATTTTCAATCCTATGGTCAAGTGATACGGATATTTATCATTTCAATCCGCAAATTAAAAAAAAATTACGGTTATATATCATTTCAGACCGCAATCCCGAATGAAATGAAAATGCATAACTTGCTGTTTATATAATATAAAATATAGCATCCATTCATCCAAATATCAATCATAAACCATTTATTACAATCCTCATCCAACTTAAACAAACATAGATATATAGCATATAAAATATACAGGTAATACAGGTATTAACTAACAGTCATATTCAATAACAAATTTAATAACTGTTTAACTTGCAGTTTATATGCAAATAAATAAATTTTTAACTGTAAATCTATATGCAACAATGAAATTAATTAACAGTTAAATTAAATAAATGCAATTTAACTAAGGTGATGAATAAGATATGCAAAAATGTCATAAATAAATTTCTACTCATATATTAAATCAATTTAACAAAGATAAGAACACTTAGAAGTTGTGAGTAGGTTAAAACACTCACCTTTTGAATTTAAATTGGATTTAAATCCAATTTAAACCCAAAAATTGGACAGTCTCAGAATTCGTCCAAACCAGCGTCATCAAGCCCGAAATTTCAATACGATGCTAACAAAAAAATTTCGCGTAAAACGGATATCGTATGTGGAAGTTATGATAATTTGAACGATTTGAAATTAAATTAAAACAAAATAAAGTAAACAAAGAATTAACTCACGTTTGGGCCACGTCATCGAATTACCCTGCGCGCACAGTATTGGTTTCGACGCATTCTGCAACCCTAGCCGCCGAAAACTCCACCTCCTCTCTGAATTTTTGCGCCGCCTACGACCCTCCATACCACGATCGAAGTACGCACTGGGATGAGCAACTCCGGCCGCCCCTAAGGCCATAAGCGCGACCACTCCGGCCCCTCCCTGCGGAGAACGAAAACCGGCCGCCTATTCTCGTTTTCTGGCGAATCCAACAACCATCCCGACGAACTAACCGCATAGATCGAACCTACTCGACACCCTCTACGCATCCATTCCCCCCGATCGACCTAAGGACGTAGATCCACCGTTGAATCACAAAGCTAAAATGAACGGCCGAAACTAAATCTATGATTTCAGGATGAATGACGACTCAAATCGAAAAACTAATTACACCATTGAATTTCGCTCGTCGAGGGCTTCAACATATATTTTTTTGGAATTTTTTGGTGACTTTAAAATTTTGACTTTGATTTTGAAATTGAGATGGGATCTGGGGTTTGCAGCCATTGGAAAGGAGGAGTTGAGGAAAATGAACGCACAAACAAATGAGAATAGATGGAGGCTAGGGTTTACAACTGGGTTTATATAGGTAGGTTAGAAATAGAGTAGATGGATCCGATAAACAAACGTGGTGATCGATAATTGGCCCAAAAAGTCCGTTTCGACTCCGGAACGAAATTGGGTCAACCCATATATCACAATAGGTGTTCAAAAATACTTTAAACGCAATGGAAAAGGTTTCACGTCCAAATTCCATCGTATGAAGAAGTTATGCTGAAATCAGTATTTTCAAATTGATTTCACATCGATTTCAGCTGCATAAATTTCAAGGCGTTTCGAGTCCGTATAATCAAACGTCGAGTCCGATCGCTACGAAACTTGAAACGCTATTATAATTCACCGTTACGGATCCGATGAAACTAGTTTCGTCGAAATCCGATTCAGTGGCCAAAATGGCTATTTTTCACATTATTAAATTAATTTAATATTTAATTAATTACATCACTTTTTCGTTTCATATTTAAAATTTCACAGTTGCATCAAATTTAATTCCTTAAACAATTTCAATAATTTAAACAACCTAGATATCAATGTCAAGTTAATAAATTTACAAATCTCAGTGTTCATCTCAGATTCGTTGAATTCAGAAATTGTAAATTAAATTTTCAAAAATTTCATTTAATTACTTTTCATTCTATTATTCAGTCCATTATTATCAAAAAGATGTAATTTACACTGGTTCACTATTGTTTACGTTTATTTCTCATTATTACCTTAATTTATACTAATCTAACCTTTAATAAGATTAATTTCTATTGATTACCCATTTTAATTTATAAGGCTCCATTAACGTAATAGTTAAATATTAATTTCACTTATCTGCAATAAATCCACTAATTGAATTTCAAATTCAAATAAATTAACAAATCTTGGTTTTTCACTTCTTAAATCACCCAATCGTCAGATTATAAATAAAATTAACATTGATTGCATCTTATAGAATTAAGAAACTTCAATGACAAATCAAACTACCCTAACTACACAAATTTGGTCAAAAATTTTCAATTTATTTCACATTAAAGTTTATTAACTACCCAAATAGGTATCTTAACAATTGTAACTATTAAACTTTAATTACCCTTAAGCTTATTTCAAATATTCTCATTTATTCCTTACCAATATTCGTTATCATTTATAAATGTTATGCCAGTTTCCTCTTTTACTGCAATATATTTATTTATTCCTTCATTATTGCATAACTTTATTTATTTCATTTAGTTATTTATAGTATTTGTGCTTAATCCAATTTCTTAGCATTTCAATTGTTTACTTAAGTTTATACCCATTTATTAGTACTTTCCATTATATTATTTTATTGGAAACAATCTCAATTTTACCTAAGTTTATAATACTAGAGCAACAAGTTCTCATTTATTAAAGAATTTCATCAAATACCTTCCATTACTTCAAGTTCATTCCTGTATAACACCCATCATATTTCTTATTAACCTAAATGTTATCAAATTTCAGTTTATCCCATATTATTACATCAATTAACGTAACTTTGAAATTTATTACCCAACTTACTATTACATACCTTAATCCAATAGTTTCATTTGTTTTCTCAAATTCCATAAAAAAATCAAATCATAACATTTAACTTTTTTATTGAATTAGAATTTCATTCAAGTCATTAATTATTAACTTGCATTAACCCGTTTCCTAAATTTGAAATCCATTACTGTAACAACATGTTATTACATTAACTAATTCAGTGCCTACCCTATACCCTTCATATTCAATATATATCCAGATATAATACTTATGCTATTTCATTTATTGAAGTTTTATTCAATTTACTAATAAATAGGTTTTAATTACCTTGTTATATTTTAATTTTTAGCGTTCATTCCAATATTAATTTATCACCTTTATTATTTCTACAAAATTTAATTACAAAATCCTATTTAATTAACAAATTAAATTGTCGAAATTTACGGGTCGTTACACATTACATTTAAGACAGTTTTGTACCCAGCATAGGCATTTGTTTTAGAAATTCTCACAATAGTGATACAAAAACCTTCTTCAAGAGATGGTTGCATTACAAAGTAATTCATTTTCAAATAAAAAATATAGAATCACTAGTTTCACATAGTAATTGCATTTTAAAATATTGCAATAACAAGAAATAGATGTATGCTCATAAGCTGTACACGCAAAATGGAAACAAAAGACAAAACAAAACAAAAAAACCAATGGAAAATATGTGAACTATTCAAAGAGCTTCTCAAAGACTCGCAATATAAACAAACAAACATTGTGTTATTAGTATTATACCTTTGCTTTCTTTCTTTTAAATCTAGCTTTATCTACCACCCTATGCTTTTGCCATGGAGAGTTTCTTACCAGATATCTATGGTCGAATTGCTAATCTACATCGTCCGATGATTCATTCGAATATGATGGATTCTCTATATTTTCGTTTAGCTTAATTTTTTTTAGCTTTTGGTATTCAAAGCCGCTGACATGTAAGCATTTTTCTTCAGCTGATTGAGCGGACTCCTTTTGATACTTAGAGGGCGAATTGAGGAACAACGCATTTCTCAAACCATAAATTACAGGAACACTAGGCATATAATTATACAAAAATGAGATGAAAACAACATATAGATTAAATAAAGTATTCACGCTACATCAAAAATAAAGTGTGAATCTGATTAATATTGTTTTAACTCGAAGACATGATGTGTTGTTCATGGCTTTGAACATAAACCATGGCATGAACAGTTTCATTGTTGTTCAACATATACGTTATTGAATAACATATTAAATAATTTAACAGATATATAATTTCATTAACAGCTCAAAAAATCATAAAAAATACCAATCTGGCTTAGTTTCCATTTAATATCTTTATCTTACGTTGCAACAAAGAAATGTTCCGTGTTGTCCTCTGTAATAACCGAGTGCACACATTTTGCAGCGTTTATCTTTTTTCATGCTCGCACCTTTTCACAAAAATAGAAAACTCAAAATTTAAACTGCTTTATTCAAAACCATAAATCTATATCAATCGCAAACCTTGCAATAACAAGCATTTGTGCTGCTTGCATAGTCTCTTCATAGTTCTTTTCTAGGCTCTTCAATTCTGTAATTACACAGTAAAATCTGCATAAACACAGATAAAGCTGCATTTCCACAAAAAATGCAGTTCCAAATTATAAACTGCAGCACATAATATTGAAATTGCACCCAAAAAAAGCACCAAAAGATGCAGATCTGCTCCAAAAATAGATAAATAACTCTATGTAGTCAAAAAACTGAACAGAGATGGCACAAAAACTACAGTAAATTAATCCAAAACTACAGCATAATAATGCAAAAATGCAAATTATAATACCTATGAGTTATAATTTTCATACAAACGGTACAAATCAATATATATTAGGCATGATTTTCGAACAAGTTTGAATGAAGTACACTCATCAGTTTCACAATTCTTAAAAACGCACAATAGCATCATACTGCATATATATTTCTTCAATGAGAGCATCAGAGCCATGCATATTTATAGAGCACATTACATTGGTTAAAATGACATGAAGAACCCAATTACATATTGACTTAGTAACTGGTTTTTCTACATAAAATAAGCACAAATAGCAGAGGATTGAAATAAAGCTTCTTTTAAAAAAATTATAGCCTTGAAAGTAGCATATGTGCTAAATAATATTTTCAGTTTTATACTAAATTGGTCAATAAACCTTGGTAAAATTTATTAATGGAATATATATTAGGATTAAATTTTACAGTGCTCTCATCTCGATATTTGAAAACTATTGTTTTTCCCTCTATTTAGTAATGTAGTACCTGGTTCTTTACTCTTTAGTTTTAGAGCTTATTTACTTTTCACCTAACTTCACCTTTGTTGTATACGTAGTACCTACTAGTATTGATCTATTTATAGCCCACTAACAGCAAAATGTCCTACATGGTGTCCTTCCTGGACCAACTACAGATCCTATTTTTTAACACAGAACTCATTTCTCTGTCGTAATTAATCAAATCTTTTTAAATAAAAGTTCTTACATAAAAATTTCATTTTTTACCACTCACCCATCATTATAACTAGAATTAATGAGAAGATCTGATGACGAGACAATAATACAATGATTACGTCTATCCAAGAAACAGTAGATCCACTTTTAATTACATCTACCCAATAGACAGAATAATTTTAAAAAGCATATGGATAAACAAGATTAAATCCTTCTAACTTAAAAAGGAAAAAAAAACCTTGTAGTTCGAAGAAGCCCTAACAGCCCAGAAAGGCAAAACGAATACAAAACCCCAACAGTTCAAAGAAATGGAATGATAAGGAGTGCTGACAAAGGAACATCGATTTAGAGATTAATTACAGCAAATATTTACTTGCATTGATTTTGCGATTGAAGGAACCCCAATAGTTTGGGAAAAGCAGAAAATTGACCAAGGGGCTGTGGCTGCGTTGTAAAATAAGGAGAAGGGAAATTACATATTTATCCAACTAGTTTTGTATTATTTACATTGTTAGAAAATATCCCAACATTTATAACCATGGCAAATTAGAAGTAATGGAAATAACCATTGGAATTTGGTAACGGTTATAACCGTTAGAAATTTAAAGTGGAAAAGTGTTACAGAATGGACTGTTTGGTGTAGTGGAACCTGCGTGATCGGCCAAAAACTTGGCGACGGAACATTCAGGCTATGGACGGTAGATATAATTCCAATTCTCTGTTCTTGGAATAGCGACTTGTTACGGCACTGCAATATTTAATACTTATCTATGTATTTCCTATTTTCACAAATAAGCCATATAGAGACATTCGGGGAACTGTAAATAGGTAGGCTTGCCTTTCTTTTCCTTCTATTAATAAAGTAGGTTTCTTGAACTGGAACTGCTTTCTTATAAGCCAAAACGTCGGGTCAACGTCGAAAATCAATCCAAACCGTCGGATCGATGGGGAAAATCGATCCACGCCTTCTAAGAACTGGCATTGCTCCAGCAATATTTGAGAAGGCCCACAATCCAAAATGCCTTGGCGTTTCTCCGACAACGTCGGAAAACTTACTATTTCCTAAAGCCTCGATGATTCTTCGGAAACACCGGGAAATTCTCAATTCCTAAAAAACCTCACCGTAGCTCCGAAAACATCGGGAAACTTTCTATCTTTCCAAGTAGCGGTGTTGCCCCGGCATTAGAAGTCCCATCTTTTTGTGCACCACCAATAAGCCGCACATTGCTGCCTTGAACCGACGAAACCACGTTCAAGTATGCAATACTCCTTCTAGGCCACCAATAAGCACGTACATTGCTGCTTGACCCAATGGAACTGCATTCAAGTATGCAATACTCATTATGCGCCATCAATAAGCCGCATGTCACTGTTACGACCAATGAACCCGCATCCAAGTATGCAACATTCCTTGTGCGCCATCAATATGCCACATTTCGCTCCTGGAATCGATGGAACCGTATTCTTGCAAGCAACACACATATGTCCCACATGATTGAAAAAATACTTCCTAATCTCTAGACATAGAGTGTAGAGCCACAAAACATCAGATCGATAGAAAAATCGATTTGAAATTTCCTAAGTACTAGTGTTACCCCGACAACACTGGGAAATCCTTTTATTCTCTAGTAGTCGATGTTACCCCGGTAACACCTGGAGCTCATCCAAACTTTCTAAGTACCGACATTGCTCCGGCAACGTCGGGAAAGTTTCCTATCAGGGGATTGATGGAAATTAATATCTGCCCAACATTTTCTCCAACAATATCTTTATAATGGACTGGTATTTTCAACCATTCGCAAACCACACATGTCGGACTTGAATTGCTCAAAATATTAGATTGTTAATTTAAATTTGGCAAAACTTAGCATATACAGCAAATAATTAAATCACAGAATCACAGACACGGAGTAATATTACAATAAGCAGCGGAATAGATAAATAGTAGTTTATGAAGCTACTATATAAAGTACAGAGTTTGAAATAAAATATAACAAAATATCTCAAATGCAGTGTAGTCTCGAATACAAATAGATGACATCTCTAAACAAATCAATTGAAAAGGCTGAAAGCTGAATAAAAGCAGATGGGTCTCCAAGTGAAGCTCCAACTCCAAAGGTGAGTCTCAAATGCCGTGACACTCAGTCTAACCCGAGCGTAAAGGAAAACACAAAACGCTCGAGTCAGGATTAACATTCTTATATCAATAAATCAAACTCAAGTGAAATGTTAACTGAAATACAAGAAACTTAAAGGATGTTTGGGATAACCATCCTCTAAGGATGCGTGGAACTATCTACTATGTAGTAATGTATACTATTATAATAATGTCTATAGTAAAGTAAACTATGAAAATAGCGTTAAGCCATTACCCATATCTCCCTTAACACATCTTATATAATGTCGTAGTCTATACAGATACTGTAAACACCACCCGCGGGTTGGTTATCAGGGAGCACTCTATAGGTATGACACAAAACAAACTCGTAGAAGACACGATAGGGCATGTGACCATGCACTCGAGGCAATGCCAGGGTAGATATACCATTTGCACTCCCGGACTGGTGGTAAGGCATAGCAGCTACTACCGCCCACCTTATAACACACTCCCAAATCAAAGGGTGCACCCAATCACATCACAAAAGCAATAGAATGGTATCGAAGAAATGTGTCCGATAGGAGGAATGACCTTACTTAGCCCGGTATAGCTTCTGTTTAGCCACATCAAGATGACTCACGGGAGTCAGGGCTACGTAAATACCATATAGAATCGTCACCAAACCAACCTACTTCATTCTGGAATCTCCACCACGTACACAGTTGTAAAAGTGGTTTTGGGTATTGGCAGAGAGTATGACAATATCCAATCCCGGTCTCTTTAACAACCAAACGTTATTATAACACCATGGTCATTTCAAAATAGTTTACACTTCAAAACCAAAATATCATATCCATTTCAAAACCATATCAATACGTTATCATTTCCATTTCAAATATCCATTTCCAAAAAACATAGCACTTTCAAAGTTATAACACTTTCGAAACCAAACCACTTGAAATTATAATACTTTGAAAATCATAACACATTCCATTAAACAGTTTAGATATAAATAATAGTATATAAAATAGAATAATTTATAAAATAAAATACTTTATATTAAAATAATTAGTATATTAAAATAGTTTATATTAAAAATAGTTTATATTAAAAATGGTTTATATTAAAATAATTTATAAAGTAAAATGTAATTTAAAAATACTTTATATAATAAAATAGCTTCCTCAAATTTCCCACATCGATTCATATCAACTCGAATTTCAAAATTCAAATTTAATTCAATCTCAATTTATCGATTTTACTTCCATTCGGTTTCTAAATAAACCATTTCAAATTATATCGATTTCAAATACAGATTTGAACCACAAAATAAACCATTTCAATATAATTCAAAGCTTAAAATATTTAACTTTTCAAAACTAAATTTGATAATTTCATATATATCTTAATTTAACTTCATTATTATTTAGTTTTAAAATATTCACTTCATAAATCCAATATCATTTGAATAAAACCTCGAATAAACTAAATATTCCTTTCAATTTATTTAAACTTAAAATATTCAATTTATTACTTTAGATCAAATCAAGTTATAAAATCATATTCTTTAAAAATCTCCAATTCAATAAGTTTCAGATCGATTTAATTAAATAAAATCCTTAACAAATAAATTTCAAATGAATATCTATTTATCTTTCCAACCTTAATTTATAAATATAATTATAAATCTATTTTAAAACATAATTTCAAATAAATACTTAAACATATTGTATTTTACTTAAATCAAACTTTACTAAATTTAAAACTTATTATTAAATTTATTTTTATGTTAAAACTTATTGATATACATAATATTTTCAAATTTAAATAAAACCATATATATTTTCTTTGAAAACCATATAAATCATTTTCAAAATATTTATATATAGACCAACGGTGTTTGTATATAATTTTCTATCCTATGGTCAAGTGATATGGGCATTTATTATTTCAATCCTTAATTTAAATATATACGGGTATATATCATTTCAACCGACAATCCCAAATTCAATTCAATTTGAAAATCGCTTGGGTTTATCATTTCAACCCATAACGATTTTCCCCTATTCTACAGATCGTTCGGGTATGTATCATTTCAACCCATAGGGAATTCTATACCAACAGGAAACTTGCAGTGTGATAACAGAGATGATAATAATAATAACAGGCATATATCATTAATATAAATAACAGATAACGGTGTCAGATGTCACAGGTGAACAGATACAAATAACAACATATATATAATAATGTAAATAACTAACAACGGCATATTTCAATTGTTGTTTCAATTGAAATCAAATTTAATAAATATAAGAACATTAATCGTGAGTGATTGCTCACCTTTCGAGGCTAGAGAGATGAACGAGAATGAGATAAGTTACGGATCCAAGCACGAATTCCAAAGCAAAATAAGATTAGCACGAATTCGACGATCAAAGCTGATAAATAGAATCGATTGGAATAAATCAAGTTAGCTTGATATAAACCGAAACGAAATATATATTATTCTATTATATTACTTTCTTAACTAATATTAAATTTGTAACTCGTTAAAATAATATATATATATATATATATACACATTTTCAAATAAATACTAAATCCAAACCCAAAAAAATAATCTCTATATATTTATTAAAACTCAACTCAGGTATACTCTTCTTTATATAAATTAATATATAACATGTACAACTCACATACATTAAAATAAAGTACATACATACATATATATACACACACATACTTACATACATACATACATACATACATATTAATTCCAAATCAATATTTACTCTCAAACGCATAAAAATATCCATATATTCTGAAAACCAAATTCATTTATACTTACATTCAAAATCTGTATATCTATATAAAATAGAACTTGCTAAATATGAATGTACTTGAGATGTTACAAACTGGTATATATATAGTACCCATATTTTGTAACCAACTCATACTATACTTCTTTAAACCAGTATACTGTAACAAGGATCTGAGTGAAAAATCAAATAATATGCATAAACTAATATGTGCAATCATGTATATATATCATATTAAAATTTTACTGTAACATATAAAAATCTTTACGCTTAACTATATACATACCAACAGATACCGCAAAATAACTATTATATCACATATCTAACTGATATATAATACATATATATACCCACACTTTATATAAACAAACACTGTGATTATATATTTTTAAAACATATATTATATAACATATACTGTAAAAATATTGAGACAAATTATACATATGTATACTTACATTTAAAAAACCCATACTACATAATATTTATAAAATAGTGTATATAACATAAATATATACCTAGATATAAACTACATATATAACAATAGATTGTAGATAAACATATTATACGACTAAGTTAACTTCTATATGCATAAATACCTGATATATATATATACATATATATGAAGAGGGGAAATAGAGAAAGGCGAATGGCGGCACAGATAGGGGATGACAGCTGGTGAAGCGAGGTCTGGTTGTAGGTGAGAAACAACATCAGAAAGGTGGTGGCCTTTGCGTGAGCCAGAGGAGGCATGGTGGGGAAATGGTCTCTGCCGTCAAGGCTATAGAGGCCGAACGATAATAGTGAGAAAATAGAAAGCTTCCATGAATAAACGTTTAGATATTTATTTGACATTACTTTATTGTGAAAAGGGGAGAGAGGCTAGCACATGCGAGAGGAAGGTTATTCAATGAAAGGGAAAGAGAGAGAGAGAGAGAGAGAGAGAGAGAGAGAGGCCGAGAGAGAAAAGGGAGAAGGTGGAAGCTAATCTGGTTGATGGCAATTTTACGTACAAAGGAAATGGACAGTGAGGGGGGTTCACATGGAGTTGGAGGGCTCGAATGGATCAGGCCTGGAGGTGGACGGCGGGTTTCAATGCAAGTGGGTCTAGGCTTTGGTGGTCGCGACAAGTAGCAAGGGAGAGAGGGGAAGAGGAAGTGGGGCACTTGTAGGAGAGGTGGTAAAAGGCGGAGGATCTCAACGTATATAGGCTTATGTAAAAAATAAAGGGAAGAGGAAGAAAGCAGGTTCAGCTGAACGAATATATATATATATATATATATATATATATATATATATATATAAAAAGTAATTTGAACGGTCTAGCAAAAATTCAGCTGACTCATTAAAGCAAATTATTATTGTGGTCCAGGCTGTTTTGTTTCTGAAATATATTGACTAATATATATATTATTCATCAAACCCGAAGTGAACACGGAGAAAAGTAATTGAAAAGGCAGAGGAAAACAGATAGCTGCATAATAAATTGAAATGATGGAATGGTAATAGCAGTCCATTGATTCAGCAAAAGTTATTAAAACAATTTATTATATTGCTTGGGATGCACGTTTAGATTTGAAAAGAAAGGGAAGTGAAAAGCCACAAATTTGGTACCTTTACAACAGACCGTTATTATCGTTTCCGTCGCGTAACGGACCTCGAAACACAGAATTGACTATACCATAGAGATCAGCACAACGAGACGATCAAAATGGTATACAGATATTAATGGTACGATCATCCTATAAAAAGTCGATAATCGGTACTGAAAATGCTGTAAATTTGCCAGAAATAAGATAAACGTAGAAACAGTAGTCCAAATTTGGAGAAACGAAAAAAGATGTCTCACTTAGAAGATGATTTACAAGTTTATTATAAAAAATTATTCAGGTTTAGAAAACATTGTATTATCATCAAATATTAACTGCTTTAAATTGAAATAAAGTTACACAAAATAAACTTCCATACTTTTAAATGAAGGTTTACCATTTTCTATGTTTAATAGGCATATTCTAAATATCAAATGTATATTTCAAAATTCAAGTATTGAAATTTCACAAATTTCAATTAATTATGTAAATAAACCCATTAAAATTTACGGGTCGTTACAATCTTGAAAGTCCAAATCGCAATGGCAACAGTGAAGGAAAGTCCAAGTACTTGAGCCGTTTGAAAGTTTCCAAAGATGAAAACTGATTTGCAAACAAGATCTCAACACTAAACTTAGAAGAATCCGGTCATAGTCAAGAAATGAAATACTTGGAATCAAGCATTAGACCACATGTTCCCAAAGATAGAAGCCTACGGCGCGACTCAGACTAGGGATAACCGAACAAGTTTCCTATAACAATCGATCTCTTACCAAATGTTTGAACCCTGAGTTCAGAGTGACTAGCCTTGCAGGTGGCACACATACGCAAACATGTGATTGGGACAAGCTAAACCGAGATACATCACAGTTCTTTATGCCCACTTAGTAAAGTAGTCAACCACCACTATGGCATACTTAGCTCTGTCTCGTGCCATTGGAAGCTCTTCGATCAATATACCACAAAGGGCCAAGGGCTGGCCTTCTGAGTTAGTTCAATTGGGGGTAGCTCGGAAATTTTAGCGATACATTGGCACTTAACACACCTCTTTGCATACTCTATTTCATCATGATTCATGGTCAGCCATAAATATCCATACTGCAACGCCTTCTTCACCAAAGTCTGGCCCCCTATATGATCTCCTCGGCTCCCTTGATGTGTGTCTCTTAATATCTATTCGGCCTCCCGCCTAGCGACACATCTCGATAGTGAGTTTGAATATCCTCTCTGGTACAACGGTCCATCTTGAATAACAATGGGGGGCTCCTTCCGTGGGATCTTACTAGTCTCGTTCTAGTTGTCAAGTGGTGTTCCTTCACTCAAATACCTTACCAATGGGGTCATCCGGGTCTCCCTGTTTCAAAAAGCTGCAACCATATTCACTTTCTCAAAACAGGTCTATGTAGTGTCATAATAGGTACCGATCCCAATAGATATTCATTCCTCGAATGTGGCAACTTTGCCAGCTCATCTTCATCATTTTCCTCCCACGGAATGTGCTTAACCATGTTGTGCTCCATTCCAGTAAGCAAGTCCTTCACCATTTCCATATAAGATTTAAAGCGTACTCCTTTAGCCAGGAATTCCCCAATCACATGATTCACCACTAACTAAGAGTCACTATGAATGCACGTCGACTTGATCCCTGATTCCTTCGCTAACTCCAGTCTGGATTCCAGAGCCTCATACTTTACCTTGTTGTCCATTGTTTTGAATCCTAGTCTAATTGCATAACTCAACTTTCTTCCTTCAGTGGTCAGAAATACTATCCTTACACCAAAGTTATGGTCACTAGATGTTCCATTGACATACACTTACCACTTGAGGGCCTTCTCCTCCCAGGGATTTACTTCATTGTCTCGAATGCTAAACTCGGCCGGAAATTCTTCTAGTGCCTGCCCCTTGATTGCAGTCCTTGGATGATAGTTTATCTCATACCGAATCAACTTGATGCTCCACTTGGGAAGTCTTCCTGAAGTGTTCAGCCTATGCAAAACCTGCCTCGGGGGTTGATATATGAGTACTCGAATAGAATGTGACTGGAAGTAATGCTTCAGTTTCCTGGATGCAATCAACAAACAGTATGCCATCTTCTTCAACTTAGGATACCTAAACTCTTGACCGGTAAATTGTTTACTTATGTAGTGCACTAGGCGCTACACTTGGTATTCCTCCCCGACAATTGCCATGCCCAAAGCATGGTGTAACACTGCCAAGTAGATGTAAAGATCTTCCCCTTCAATTGGTGTAGACAGGACTACAGACATCTATAAGTGCTCTAGTAAATTTAAGAATGAGGCCGCGCATTTGTTTATCCAGACGAACTTATCTTTCTCCCTCTTGAGTGCTTCAGAGAATGGAACACACTTGCCCATAGCTTTGGATATGAACCTACTCAAAGCTGCTACCTTCCCGTTATGACTTTGCATTTCATCCTGTGTTTCAGGGAGTTTAATACCTTGTAGAGCCTGGACCTATTCCAGATTAGCCTCTATCCCCCTTGCATGCATAATAAAACCCAAGAAATATCAAAAATCTACTCCGAAAGAACATTTAACATGGTTTAGCTATACCTAATGTTTCGGGTCAGGGACATGCATTGCGATTTAGTTATACCCAATGCAAGTGTTCATAAAGGACAGGAGCTTATGTCATGTTGTTCCATCTATTAATTGGTCAATCTCTAGGAGCAAAAAGCAGTCCTTAGGACATGCATCGTTCAAGTTAGAAAAGTCAATGCGGGTTAGTCATTTTCCACTTGAGTACTTAACGAGAACTAGGTTGGCTAACTATTCTAGATACAATAATTCTTAGATGAAACTGTATTTTAGTAAGGTTTTCGCTTCTTTTTTTTGGGATATAGATCGATCTGGGCCCATACTCCTTTTCTTTTGCTTCACATGAGGTTTCCTTGGATCGATGTTCAAAGCATGGCAAGCAACCAAGGGAGAAATTTCATGCATGTCTATATGCGACTGTGCGAACACGTCTTGGTTATCCTGTAGAAAACTAATCAATTGTATTTTCAGATCCTACTCTAGACTGGATTCGATTTTGATAAGTTTCATTGGATCATGTCATCTACCTTCACAAACTCCATTGCCTCTCCAAGCTTGGATGTGGCCCCCCTCATCCATCTCTTGGGTCTAGCTCGTTATGAGGATCACTTATGAACCCGAAAGGGAGGCCCTCCTTTAATTACTCTGTGAGGGAGTTCTTAGCACAGAAAGCGATTTTTGTGCCCTTTCCTTTTTTCGTCTATTTGCTTTCTCAAATCTTTACAACGCAGCATTCTCTTGTTATGTCTTAGTTTACATCCACAATGCCTATCGTTTTGCTTGTTGGGAACTTCATTATCGGGCACCTGGGAGCCACTACTGTGCAAAATCAGATAAGGTTGGATGTCCTAGGATAGCATTCTAAGCTGAGAATCCGTCCACCAATACAAAAGTTTTTTCTATATGGCTAATCGGGGATGGATTCCTACCTTGACAAACAAATCCAAACTTCCTAAGGGCATGGTGCCTTCTCCTGTAAAACCATGTAGTTATTGGTTGCATGGCGTAACATCATCCAAGGATAATCCCATCTTATCAAGCACATCTCTGAATAGTATGTTCACTGAACTTCCATTATCTACCAGAATTGTACTCCGTTGGGCTAAGCATGGCTGTGATAACCATTGGATCGTTATGTGGATATTACTTTCCTTGCAAGTCATTATCGTCGAAAGCTATAGTCTTCTGCTTCTAGTGTGGAGTCTTAGTCCTCTGGTCCTCAACTATAATGCATACATAAGCATCTCCATTCTTTAATAATTTTATGCACCTTTCCATCTCAGCCCAACTTCTATCTATCACATGAGGCCCTACCGCTATGGTATTAATCATTGGTATTTCGTCTTTCCCACGGTTAGAACTGGATCCTGCATCTCCATTCCCCAGAAGGGGCTGTTTTGGAGACTGCTTCTTGGATGCAGGAAGTGTCTCTAGGATTTTGATGTGTCACTACAACTTTCTTCTCCTAATATGCTCTTCAATTATGTCCTGCAAATGGCGACATTCGTTGGTGTTGTGTCTATGAGAGTGTGGAACCAGCAATATCTTCTAGTATTCATTTCAGCTTCAGTCTCTTTCTTCAGGGCACATCGATTGTATTTGAGCTCCGCTTGTGTGGCGATTTAGATGTTTTCGATTGTGTCGCTCAAGTTTTTGTAAGTGTCAAACTTGTGGCCAGGCTTAATCTTCCTTCGGTCGGTTTTTCTCCAACTAGGGTTGTCGGGGTAGCTGAGTTTTTCATTTTCTCCATTCTACCATCTCCGTCATTCTTAACCATAACATTAACACTACTAGAAACTCTCGATGTTTTGGTGACAGTATCTGTATGCCGCCCCGAAGCGACTTCCTCTAATCGAGTGTACTTCCATATACATACTTTTACCTTGAGAGAAAACAAAAGTTTGAAAATAAATAAAAGGAATAACTCAGTTATATATATATATATATGTATGTATGTATAGTTCTATTCATATCCATCGAATTTCATGCAATGGTTTGTTGGAAACTTAATTTATAATGCTCCAATATTTTCAACCATTCGCATCCGCACATGTCGGACTTGAATTTCTCAAGATACCGAATTGTAAAATAAATTTGGCAAAACGCAGCATAAATAGTAAATAAATAAATCACAGATCACATATCACAGGCACAGAGTAATAAATGCAGCGGAAGCAAAAAGATAGTAGTTCATGAAGCTACTATATGAATACATCAGAGTTATACAAGATACAACAGAAGTTTAATATGATAAACAATCACAAGCTGAATGCACCACCAGAATCATCTGAATAACTAGAATCAACAGAATACTGAAATTAAAATAGATGATTGGATCTTCAAGCAAGGCTTCAGCTCCAAAGGTGAGTCTCTAATATTGTATCACTCAGTCTGACCCAAGCATAAAGCAAAACACAAAACACTCGAGTCAGGACATACATACTTATACAATGTAAACCAACTCAAGTGAACTGTAATATAAGGTACAAGTAACTTAAAGGATGCTTGGGACCGCCCATCCTCTAAGGATCCGTTAAACTATTTACTATGTAGTAATATTTCGCTATTATAATAATGTCTATAGTAAAATAAACTTACTTTTAAATAGCGTTAAGGAGTGACCTAATATTTCCCTTAACATGTAATAGTCTCAGTAGTCCATCCAATATGATAGTCCCTCCTGATCGGGAAGCCACCAGAGGATACCACACGGGCTACGAGAGAAAACCAAACTCGTAAAAGGCACACTATGGTAGGTGACACGACACAACTAGGCAATGCCAGGGTAGATATACCAATTACGCACACGGGCTGGTGGTAACGCGTAGCAGCTACTACCGCCCACCTCGAGCCACACCTCTAAATCAAAAAAATCAAAAGTGGCCACCGAATCAATCCAAAAGTCAGAGTATAATATCGAAGGGATGTGTCCGATCAGAGGAATGACCTCATTGGCCCGAGATCGCTCCCGTTTTAGCCACCTTATGCCAACTCACGGGAATTGGGTCCACGTATATACCTCAAAGGAACGTCACCACCATCCTACTTCATTCTGGAATCTCCACCGTGTACGCGGTTGCTAAAGTGGTTTTCGGAGTTGGCAAAGAGTATGATAACTTTCAATACCGGTCTCTTTAACAACCAAACGTTATTATAACCCATGGATATTTATTTCAAAATCAATTTATACTTTCAAAACCAAACTAGCATATCCATTTCAAAAATCATATCATTTCTTTCAAACTAGTATATACTTTCAAAACCAAAATATCATACTCAGTTCAAAACCATATCACAATAGTATCATTTCCGTTTCAAAACTAATTCAATAATATATCATTTAAATAAAACCCAATTTTTCAAATCATTGCATATTTCCTTCAATTTATTAAACTTGAAATATTCCTTTAAATTATCATAGCATTTTGGAAATGTTACCTTAAGGAATCGTAGCATTTTTGGAATGTAATACTTTCCACTTTAACATTTTATATAATCAAAGTATTTACATGCTTACAAATTTAACATGGTCATTTTATCATAGCCTTATAGTTAAATAAACTTTGTTACTGTAATATCCAATTTAAAGCTGAAATCCTTATGTTAAGTTAAAAGTACCTTATTAACTCAATTTACGACCCTGAATTTCCGACCCAGTTTAAAATTTTAAAATTCATCGTTTTAATATAAAATTTTGAAATTTATAAACAATCTCAATTTACATCCAAACTTTATTTATGAGATACGTTTAGTTAGATATGAATATAGAAAAAGTTTCGTCGCAAAATATTACGGTAAATTTCGTTAGCGTTTTACTGTATATCAGTTCATATAAAGCTGTATAAAATTTATCTTTCAAGATGATGTAATTCGTTTCGTCAAAAACTATCATCGCCTGTTCCATTCAAATTGTTTTGCAAATCGTACAATTTAAGCGGCGTAAATTCGAGTTTTTATAAAACCATCGTATCGCAGTTATCTGTGTACCATTGGAAGCGTCCCGTGGCGCTGATCAAAACTGTATACTTATTCGTGCTAATCGGAGTCCGACGGGAATCGTCGCGTAAATTTAACCGTTCCGGACGGACCGGTTAAACTATAATCAGCCCTAAGAAATTCACAGCCGAACCATTTAAATTTGAAAAATAAAAAGAGTTTTAACTGGTGGGTGAATTAAAGTGTGTGGTTGGCAGCTAACTTAATTGCGTGGGAAGTTGTGCGAGAATTGGGAAAATAAGGAAACACATCGTTTTACAAAAAGCAATTACTGTTCGTACCTATTGGCTAAAATATAAAAATTGTTTCACCGTTTCATTCGCATTTCACTATTTCTACTTTCGAAATTCACGAGTTTCAGGTAACGCCTCCTCCATCCTTCTCTTCTTCCTTTCTTATTTTCATTTCTTCTTCTCATTTTTCTTTCTGCAAAATAAATAAAAAAAACAAAAAACAAACAAAGTTTGGCCGAAACCAAAAGCAAGCCCTCACTCATTTTCCGCTCTCCATTCACCACCAACGCCACTACACCTCATGCACAAACTTCCTTACACCTGAAACGCCACCTCCATTCGCATCCAGTTACCGAAGCCATCACCTGAGATGAACCCACTCCAGATTCAAACCCTAACCACCGTGCACCACCCTGCTGCACTGTCAACACCATCAAAACCGAGACACCCTAGAGCCAGCCGAGCTACGTACCCTGTTCATGCCGTGAATGTTGGTGAAACGCATGCATATATATATAGGCTGTATATGTTTATGGAAGCAGTTTCTATGTGTTCTAAAAAAACAACAGAAGAAAGAAAGTATCGTGCGTGATGTTTCGTGTATGCGTGTGCATGAATATGGGTGCAGTGTGTTTGGTGTGTGCGTGATGTGTTTTGGTGTGTGCGTGTTTTATATAAACAAAAAAGAAATATGGGTAAGTCGCGTGCGTGATGGGGATCACAGCAAGTCGAAGGAGGGGTGGATAGTGGAGCTGTGATGCGTGTGAAATGAGCACGGTGGGGGTGACATCAAAGTGAAATGGTTTGCATGTGTGATTGGGGAAGTCTTATTGAAAAAAAAAACAAAAGTGGATGCATGAGTAGGCATGTAGTAGGGAGGTAGGTGATTGTTAAAGTAAGATGGAGGTTGGAACTGTTACAGAAAAAAGAAAAAAGAAAAAGAAAAATGAACGTATGCGTGTATGTGTTTGGTGACGCGTGCGTGTACAACATGCTCGAGGGATGAGTAACCGTGAAAAGAAAAAAAGAATGAAACTGAGATTTTCAAATAGCTTTTAGATATTGCAGAAGAGTATTTACGCAAATATCTATTTGGTTGCCAAAAAATAGTAACCAACTTTTCTTTGTTTATTGTGTGCAGAAGCAAACGATTGAGCTTCTTTTTTGCGGCTGCATCGATCTCTCAGCTTTCTCTTTTTCTCTGTTACTGGTAAGCGCATCTATAATTTATAAATTATATATGAACATTCATTGAATTGATAATGTCTTTCTTTGTCGATATTTACAGTGTCCGGTTGTTCGTGTTGTACCGACTTCATTCGTGCTTCTTCTTGCTTTGGGTCAGTTTCTTTATCCACGAAAGGTGAATTAATTTTCACGACTATATTCTTATACAAGTTTTGGCTGATGAATGTTGCTATGTGATTGGATGCTATTTGTTATTGTTAAGTTAAATTGAATTGATATAGGATAGTTAAACTAATTTATATGTTGAATTGAATTGGTTAAATATGACCCCTTTTAATTGTTAGGTTAATTGACGCATAGGAATTGATAAATTACACTTTGAACCTTTGAACGTATATTGGATTGAAATTGAACGACAAGTGAAAACCGTAATGTAATAATCTTTAATCTACATGGAATGATAGTGTAGATTCTAGAAATAATTATATTAATTTGCATAAATAACAAATGTAAATTAATACGATTATTTCGGGATTATTTAAATAAATCGTTGAAATGTTACGTATAGATGCTATTGCTTGTTTATTTACTTTGACACCATCCTAATTATCACACTGCAAGTTCCCTTTGCTATGTTTTGATTTTTGAATTAAAATGGAATCGGGTTGAAATGATAAATACCCAAATAACTTGACCTAGGATAGAAAAGTAAATTAAACCCGATTGGTCAATGTTTTGATTTAAATAAATTAAGATTTTATTTGAAGAATAATAAAGTTTTGAAATAAATTTGAATTTAAATTTGAATGAAAGGAAATGAGAATATTAGAACTTGACCAAATATTAACGTGGTAATTAACAAAGGAACATTGTTTTGATTAATAATTAAGTTTTAAATAAATTAATAATTTAGTTGGAAATTATTAATAATTAAGTTTGAAATTAGTAATAATTAATTTGGAATTATTATTAACTAATTTGAAATTATTAATAATTAAGTTTTGAAATTAGTAATAATTAATTTGGAATTATTATTAATTAATTTGAAATTATTAATAATTAAGTTTTGAAATTAGTAATAATTAATTTGGAATTATTATTAATTAATTTGAATTTATTAATAACTAAATTTTGAAATTAGTAATAATTAATTTGGAATTATTATTCATTAGTTTGAAATTATTAATAATTAAGTTTTGAAATTAGTAATAATTAATTTGGAATTATTATTAATTAATTTGGAATTATAAATAATTAAGTTTTGGAATTATTAATAATTAAGTTTTGAAATGGTTAATAATTAGTTTTGAAATTATTAATAATTAGGTTTAAAAATTATTAATAATTAAGTTCGGAATAATTAATGAATGAGTTTTGAAATGATTAAAATTTAAGAAATTGAAACTATTGATAAATTGATGAGATTGAATTATATAATAATTGATTTAAATTGAATTCTTTATTAAGTGAATGGAACCTCTTGAATAAGTAAACTAAGTTTCTTATTTATTGAGTTTGAAAGTGTAACTAAGGTAATAAGTAAATGGAATTAGATTCCTTTTACAAGAAATAAAATGCGTTTATCGAAACAAATGAAAGACTTGAAATTTAAAGTATTGGATTTGAAAATTTTAATTGAAATTAAATTTGTAAGCTTTGATATAATGAAGTTAAACTAAAGTAATTAATTTAATGAATTGGAAATTTAATTGAAGTTGTTTTAATGATAAATTAGTTTAACGAGTATTGAATGAAATCGATAAATGAGTTTAAATCGATTTGAATGTTAAATTAAGTTTAAATGATTATGGAATGGACTTATATACAAATTTAAGTGTATACTTGAATTGTTTAAATCAAATTTGAAATTGAATTATAGAATTCTGAAATGGAATTGGAAGTTACGAAACGTAAATTTTGGAAATGGTTTTGGAACGACAAATAAAATGTTGAATTTCAAATTCTAATTGTAATTGAATTGATTTGATTTTGAAATTTATTTAAAGACCAATCGGTAAAAAAAACGAAAGTTATTAAAGGAACCGGAATCGGTTAGGGACATACTCACTGTCTAAACCAAAAACCACTTTAATAACTATATGCGGAGTGTGATCCATAATGAAGTGGTTGGAATGACGTACGCGATGACTGAAGAATGAGAAGATAATGGATAGCCTTGACACTTGTGTCAAATTGGAAATGACTAAAACAGGAGCCGTGCTGTGCCAAATGGGGTTAGCTACCTCGAGCGAACACACTTCTTCGTAAACTACCCATTACTTTGTTATTGATTGGTGCGCACCCTTGAATTTGGAGTGTTGTTACAGGTGTTGCGATCGTTGCGGTGATGCGTTCTCACCAGTCCGGATCAGACAAACGGTAGTTTCACTACCTTGGGTATTGCCTCATGTGCCTTGTCATACTTGTATTCTCATATACGCGACCACTATGAATTTGTTTTGTATTATACATATGGAGTATTCCCTGATATCCTACTAGTTTACGGTGGAGTTTACAGTGCTGTATAGTCTATAGTGCTATATGAAATGTGTTAAGGGGGACAATGGTAACGCCTTAACACTATTTTGATATTTTACTTTAATGTTAGACATTATCTATGTATCGTACACAATTATGTATAAATAGTTTAACGGATCCTGAAAGATGTTATTCCATTCATCTTTGAGTTATTGTTATTTTGAATTTGAACCATATTATCTGTATAAGTATATATGTCCTGATTCGAGTGGTTGTTTATGCTTATGCTCGGATTAGACTGAGGATTGCTGTTGCTGTTCTACTTGGAGCTGAAGACCGAAGACTATCACTATCTTATCTTATCAGTATTGTTCTTTCTATTTGGACTATTGGACTTCTATGTTGTTCTATTTCTTTTATTTGAGACATTGTTGTATTTATAGGTAGCTTCATGAACTACTCTTATGACTATGTTGTATTTCCGCCGCACTATTCTGTGATGTTATATTTCTGTGATGATTCTCATTTATATATATATATAGACTCCATTAATGATTCGTGTTTTGTATTATTTAAGTTGACATGTATTGAATATCGTCAATTTAAATGGTACAAATATACGGGTTGTACATTTTCTAGCCTAGGTCAAGTGATACGGATATGTATCATTTCAATCCGTAATTTAAGAAGAAAAATCCGGGTTCTATCATTTCAAACTCGCAATCCCAAGTAAAATAGATACAATAAAAATCACTCGAGTCTATCATTTCAGCCCATAATGATTTTTCCTTATTCTAAAGTTCGTTTGTGTATGTTTCATTTCAACCCATAGTGATAGGGAACTTGCAGTGGTGATTAACAGAAATAAAATAACAGTATACATATAATATCATAACCAATGATGTAACAAATATATAAACGACATTTATCATCATGTAACCACAACATAGGCATATATGAATGACATATCAATGTCTATAGACTTACTTGTCATTTTTTTCACAAAAATATAAGTATACATGTCTAGAGTGATAAAAACTCACCTTTTTAAACTAGAATCGACAAATTCAGGAAAAATTCCAAACCCCTCAAAGCACGAAAAAGCACGGTAAAGGATAATGCAAACTTGAGTGGATGAAGAGTCAGATCCAAATCTTGTACGCAAACAAATATTACATACATAAGAATATGATTCAATACAAAACAATAGATGTTAAAACAATGGAAAAATAAATGAATCAAAGTGACATAACTTGTCTTAATTAATCAATGGCTTGGTTACACCACATATGGTTTCAACCATCATCTTATATTTCTTGGTCATGATGGTTAGAGGTGTGCTAGAGGGCAGAGGCTGAGTATAAACATGTAGAACAAAGAAGAAACAAAAAGAGAAAAAGAAAGAAGAGGAAGAGGAGCCATGGATCTAGAGCTTGAATATAATTTTCTTTCACGCAAATGATAATGAGAAGCTTTGGAAAGTTTTTATGCGTGATAGGCAAGAGAAATTCATGGCTAGATTAAAGGAATAAACGGCTAAGGTAAGTAATAAAGAGGCTATGCAATAAAAGGCAAGATTTTGAATGGTTTGGAAAATAATATGGCAACAAATACTTGATGTATTTTAAAAAAATCTTTCTTTCAAGAGATGAAATGAGAAATGGAATAAAATGAGATATGTTTTAGGAGTTTTGTACGTGAATGATAAAAGGAAATACACGGCTATATAAGAAAAAAAACAGCTAAGGAGTTATGAATACTAGGGAAACAGAAAGGCATAAGTTAAGGAGGAAGAAACGTACAATATATTTTATTTTTAAATGCAAATGGAAAAATGAGAGATGGAAATAATTTTTTGTACATGAATTTTCAACTTGATATGCAAGGCTATGAGTAGAGTAATTCATGGCTAGGAATGAGGAGGAAACGAAAAGAAAATAATAAAGGCCATGCAAATGAAAAAAGTAAGAGTTTAAACAATGAAACGTATGCCTCTTAAATTTCTCCAAGCTATTTATTTGCATACATTTCTTTCTAGAAATGAAATGTGAAGTAAAGGTGTACGTGTGCAATGATGAACATATTTTTCTTCATTTTAAACCGTTTGTTTCATATATTTTTATTTTAATAAAGTGGTATTATACGGGTATTTTTTTGTGGTTTTGCAGATTATAGATTCCAAAGTGCAACATTTTGAATACCGTCGAAGAGAAAGTACATATCGTTCATGAAGAAATGCATCTCACGTCACCAACATGTGTACTATTCATGCAAGAAATCAATTGCAAATATTGAAAATACACATTCAAAGTTTGACCTGAAAATCTCTCAAAGCAAGGCCACTTGTTAATCAAATAACAAAGCAAAGACCAATTCAAAGTGAGGTGGCCTTATTTTTCTCCTAATATCAAGCACATGGACCTAAATAATAGGGTTATTTGTGGAGGCTGAAGTCTTTAAATAGAGAGAGGAATGCAAATGGAAAATCATCTCTTACCTCATCAGTTTTCTTCAAGTTTAGATTTAAATTCAGCACTGTTTTTATTTTCGAACAGAATACGTAGGATTGTTGATTAGATCTAGCAATTTATTTATTCTTGTTCTTAGTTATTTTCTGCACTCTTTTCAGTTAGTTAATAATTATTTCATTTGTTTGCTCCGTTATCTTCTTTTCCGCAATTTCAATTTCTGTTCTGATTTTTACAATTCTATATTTTGATTGCAATTTCGATTAGTTTCGAAATAGATTCGGAGTATATTATTGTTTTTATTTTCTGTTCAAAATTCACCGTCGAATTCGTTTAACACGCCTAAGATTTAACTATGGATTTTAATTGTTTTAAAATACAATTCCCTGTGTTCGACCTGCATACTACACGCCTGTGCGCTTGCAGAATTTATTAAAATTTGTGCTTTTCTAATCAATAGAAAAGTCGCAACATGCAACAACCCGGAATTGCAATTACCGAATAATAAATTAAAATTATGATTTTAATTTAAATGGAGCTAAAAAACGGGTGGTTTTATAATGGTGGGTTTTAGTTGGCTAATGAAGCATTAAATAGTTTTAGTGAACATTAGGATGTCACTTCTCTTATTGGGTCAATTAGTGAAACCAAACCCATTACCCACCTCTATATATTATCTTAAACCCACCCTAAACCTTAACCCTCCTCTTCATAATTTCATCAAACCCTAAACATCTCCTATAAACCTAATTAATGGCCTCCATTTGATAGAAGATCCATTTTTCCTCTCCACATAGCTAATCTAGGTTAATACAAGCTAAAAGGTAAAGCAATCCTTCTCTAATCACTCTCTAATCTTCATTCTAATTTCTGAAATAAATTTTTAATACATGGTTTTTGGTTTATTTTTGTTATGAAGGCACTTGATCTAATCTCTCTAGCTTTTGGAGTGCACACCAAGTGGTTGTGCATATTTTTCTTGCATTGGTTGAGGTAATATATGCTAGCTGAAATTATAATTAGTGTATTGTTGTTAGTAAATTAGGCATATCTCATTCATATTAAATCGGAATTAAGATTTTATTAATGTTCTGGAAAGCTTATTCTGTAGCCTATAACTTTTATGTTTTGTGCTTTGCCTAATTTTTAGGTTTGAATGGTCTGAATCATGTTTGTTTGTTGCCGACCTGACAACAAACTACAGGGTTGATAAAAATAAAAACCTGAAATTGTTTTGGCCATAAGTTACTCATTTCTTATCCAAATCAAATAATTTTGAATGTTCTGGAAAGCATAGAGATAGGGATAAAATTTTCATGTTTTGAGTTTCATGAAATTTTGAAGTTAATTTGTCAAAACTGTGCATTATTGCCACTGTCCCGAGAGCAAAACGACAGTGATATATAATTAAGATCTGAGAATTGTTTTAGTCATAGAATTTTCATCCCTGATTGGAATTTGACGATCTTGTTCATTCCGAAAAGAATAGAAACTAAGCTACAACTTTTATTTTATTCATTTTGCCAGAATTTGAAGTTTACTATGCCAAAATTATGGTTTTTCATCTCTGGCGTGTTAGTGCCTAGCTACAGGCCTTTATCGGATTTCAGCGCAGAACCCCGACTTTACGATGCCATCCCGGGCTCGTCCTATGTCGGATTTCATCGATTTTGATCTTGTTGGAAAGATGAGATCAAGATCTTCAACTCTGCAAAATTTGGTTAAGATCTGATTGCGTTTGATACTTTGTTTTTATTGCCAAAGTAGCACCTAGAAACTGTTTTGAAAAACATTGGTTTATTTTAATTCAAACGTCCAACTTCGCGACATCGCTGCGAGCAGGTCCTATGTCAGATTTTATCGATTTAGGTCTCGTTGGAAAGATGAGATCGAGATCTTCAAGATTTAAAAGTATGGTTTAGATCTGGGCGCGTTTGGTACTTCATTTTTATTGTCGAAGTAGCACCCAGAAACTGTTTTACAACAGTAATCATTTTCAGTATCGTCGGGCCAACTTTGAGACGTTGTCATTTCTGCGTTTCAAGTCGGAACTGAATGATTCCTATTGCATATCCAATTAGGAGTATTCTAATATGCTCCTGCCAATTTTCATCAAGATCTGGGTTGATATGACCCTTCGACCATGTCGTCGAAGTGTGACCTTTGGACTGTTTTGACACATCAAAGTTTTATGATTTTTGTCCGAATTTGAGACGATGCAGTTTCTTCGTTTCACGTCGGAATTACCCGATTCTTTTTGCAGTTTGGAGCAGGGATGTTGGTCTACATTCCTGTTAATTTTCATATCATTTAGACTCTGTTTGTAGGTTCAAATCTGCCATCGAACTAGTGACTTCGACTTGTTTTCAGCGATTTTATACTTAGTATAATTTCGACTATTTTTCTGAGATTTTTCGATTTCTTTGAGATTTGTCTCTAGATTTCGTGCACGGATTTTATAAATAATTTTAAAGTGATTTTCCATCAAATTAGCTTTTGAAACTATTATTTAGTATTATTTTAAGTATTAAATTAATTACTCCATAATAGGAGAATTTCAAAGGCTATTTCTAAAGAGGTTTTCAACGATTAAGAATCCGCTTTCTCCAACTATTTTCTATGAAAAATATACACTCTTCTGCACTTCGAGCGAAGTGGAAAGGTGGTAAAATGGTTAGGTAAAACACGGACCATGAATCCACGCGTTTATCTTTCCGATTAATCCCCGACTTATTCGATTGATCGTTTTGGCCTTTTGGCCTAGTTTACCGATGACATAAGGTGAACTTTTTACTGCTTTGAGTGTGGAAGCTTACTATTGGTTAGCAAACCATTTAGTATGAACGTTGGGGTATGGGACTCACGTTACTACTTTACGGGTTCCTTGCTAAAAGTTCGTGACACATTCCTTTTATTACCTTTGGAATAGTGTCTTCGGACTGTCTCCCTTAGGGGTATCGTTTTGGCATCTCTACTTAAATGGCCGTTATACATCTCTAAATAGATGTATCGTTTTTGGCATCTCTACTTAGATGGCCATTATACATCTCTACATAGATGTATCGTTTTGGCATCTCTACTTAGAAGGCCTGTTATACATCTCTACTTAGATGTATCGTTTTTGACATCTCTACTTAGATGTTTATGTTTTGGCATTTGTGCTTACGTTATGCCGATGATATGAGGCTTATTATACATTTCTACTTAGATGTTTTGTTTTGACATTTGTGACTATGTTATGCCAATGATACAAGGCTTGCTATACATTCTACTTAGATGTTTATTTCTTCTCTATGTGAGAGTTTGTGGTCTATAGTACTACGATATATATCGCCTCATTATCTATCATGTTTATCACAGTTTATTAACTGATTGTTTAGCTAACCTGACCCGAGTGTTTTTCGCTCGGGTCAGACTGAGTTGTTTCAGGTTAGGCCTCTGGGCTTAGCTTTCCATGCTTCCGCTTGGACATTATCTGCTATGATGATAGATAGCTCTTTATATTTGTCTACTATTTTGATACTCTGATTATTCAGTCTCTTATGTACATATCTTTGACTCACATGTGTGAGCGGTGGCTTTGTACCCACCTTTTTGATATTTGGATCTGTATTGACGATATATTGTACCTATGTTCTATGACTGTTATGTGACTGTTCTGTGATGATGATGTTATCATTTAGTATTCTGTTTGTTCTGAACCTATTTTCCTTAGCCATTGTAATTTCGTTATAAATATCTATTGGATATGTCGAACCACTTGAAAATAAAAGCGATACCACATTTCGACGTATTCAGTAGATAGTTATAGCTTGATTACATATGGTCGCTTCCATTATACTCTATTCTCCGTTCCACTAGATGGTATTACTCCGTAATATTCTTTGTTAGAATGGGTCTCGGAGTGGGGCGTTACATCTTGGTATCAGAGCTTGGTTCAGAACTAAGTATAATAAACATAGAACAGTAACACTTAGTACAATACATCTTAGTATGATTCAAATATTACAATCCCCTTTCCTCATGACATTGGATGGATAAGTTAGGAATATGTTTAGGAATACATTTATATTCCGTAGTATTCCATTTGGATTATCTATCTTTAAATCATGCTTAACTCGTATCTTATCTTATCTTTCAGTATGGTTGGGAGAGGTAGGAACATCCGTTCTGCTGATGCTAGAAAGTCCAGCAACCCTCACCCAGAGGGCGAATACATGACCACGGACCAGATCATAGAGCTGGTTCGTAACTCTCAGTCGCACTTTCAGTCTCCTACACCAGTTTCTGATGCACCATGCAAGTCTGCTTTTGCACGTCTATGCAGCGACTTTATTCATCTCGGAGGGAAGCCGTTCAGTGGCTCCAAGACTATTCTGGAGGTCCAGGCTTGGATCAGAGTTTGCGAGTGTAATTTTACTCGCATGGCTATCCCTGACCACGACAAAGTTCTTGTTGCTTCTAGCCATCTTGAGGGTCGTGCCTTAGATTGGTACGAGCTGCTCGTCTCCGAGACCGATGAGGCTTCACTCAGTTGGGACCGGTTCCGAGAGCGCTTCTTGCTCAAGTTTGTTCCCGAGTCCAAGAAGATAGCCCTTGCACGCCGCTTTATTGACCTTAAGCAAGGGAAGACCTCTGTTGCTGACTATTCATCATCTTTCGAGGCCCTGTCCAAGTATGGCCTCGAGTTCATTAGCTCCCCTTATAAGAAAAATCTCAAGTTTGTAGAAGGCCTGAAGAAATATTTGAAGAAACAGCTTATGCTCCAGCTTAAGCTCCCTTTTGATGAGCTGGTTGACGCAGAGCTTCACCTTGAAGCGGTTGAGCGTAAGAGAGACAGTGATGGAGATGGTGAGGGTTCCAAAAATCCCAATCAGAAGCGGGACCCATTTCAGAAGTCCAAGTCTTGGCATAAGAAGAAGAAGACATGCAGCTCTACTTCTCAGACTCAGCCTCAGTCTATTGCTCAGCTTAGTGGAACACCTTCCATTCGGAAGTGTTTCAACTGTGGATCTACCGATCATATGTTTAAAAAGTGTCCCAAGCCTCTTTTCTGTCGCTATTGTAAGAAGGAGGGTCATCTTATTGCCACTTGTCCTACTGCACCTCCTAGATCTGGCAAGCTTAATGCTGCCAAGGCTCCTATATCTTCAGCTCAGCCTCGAGGTACGCATCCTTCCATTCTTGAAGGTTTTATTTTATTTCATGGTAGATCTTGTAGAGTTCTCTTTGATACGGGTGCCTCTCACTCATTCGTATCAAAGGAACTAGTTGATACTTTATCTTTGGATGTTACTTGTTTGGTTTCTTCACTAAGGATTGTGAATCCCATCGGCGGATCCACGACCCTTAGCCTGCTTTGTGAGGATATAGATATTGATCTTTGTGGATTTTCTTTCCGTGCGAATCTGCACGTTATAGAGTATTTGGGCTTTGACATGATTCTTGGCATGGATTGGCTCGCTAAGTACGATGCCAAAATCATTTGTTCGGAGCGGATATTATTTCTTCGTCATCCTGACTCGTCCGCTCCATTAGCTATTGCTCTTCAGGATGTTGGGATTTCTGATATTACTTTATTTGCTCTTGATTCACGAGATGAGGATGTGGACATATCTCGTATTCCTGTTGTTCGGGATTTCCCCGATATATTCGAGCCAGTATCAGGCCTGCCGCCAAAGCGGGCCATTGAGTTCCGCATCGATCTCATTCCAGGCTCCCACCCAGTTGGGCGTCCTCCCACGAGGATGTCTACTAAAGAGAATGAGGAACTCAGGAAGCAGTTAGTAGAGCTTGAGGCAAAGCAGTTCATTCGGTCCAGTTCTTCGCCATGGGGTGCTGCTGTGGTCTTCGTTAAGAAGCCCGATGGCTCTCTTAGGCTTTGCATTGACTATCGCAAGCTTAATGAGTTGACCATCATAAATCGTTATCCATTGCCACGGATAGACGATATGTTTGATCAGTTGAGCGATGCGAAGGTCTTTTCCCAGCTCGACCTTGCCACCGGATTTCATCAGCTCCAAGTTGCGGAAGATAGCATTCCTCTTACCGCTTTCCGCACTCGTTGTGCTTCTTTTGAGTGGTTGGTCATGCCATTCGGCTTGACGAACGCACCGGCTTTCTTCGTCGATCTTATGAATCGAGTATTTTGGGAATACATCGATAGATTCGTTTTGGTTTTCATCGACGATATTCTTATTTATTCTAGATCCGAGGCAGAGCATGCTCATCATTTGCGGATCGTCTTGGATACTCTTCGTCAGCATCAGCTTAAGGCCAAGCTCTCCAAGTGCCATTTTTGGGAGAGCAAGGTCAAGTTCTTGGGCCATATTGTATCATCTGAGGGTATTTCTGTCGATCCTGCCAAGATCGAAGCTATTCAGAATTGGAAGCAGCCCGAGAACGTTCATGATATTCGCAGCTTCCTTGGTCTGGCTGGTTATTACCGTCGGTTTATCAAGGATTTCTCTCGAGTTGCACTTCCCCTTACGACGCTGACTCGTAAGGGTGTTCGCTTTATTTGGTCTGATAAGTGTGAAGCTTCCTTTCAGTGACTGAAGGAACTTCTCACTCATGCTCCTATTCTGGTGGTTTCAGAGAGTAACCTTGATCTTGTTGTATACACCGATGCTTGTGGTAGCGGGCTCGGTGTCGTGCTTATGCAGAAGGATCGGGTAGTTGCTTATGCTTCCAGGCAACTGCGTTCGAATGAGGTTCGCTATCCTACTCATGATCTTGAGTTAGCAGCTATCGTCTTTGCCTTGAAGACGTGGCGTCACTTTCTATTAGACGAACGCTTCATTCTTTACACTGATCACAAGTCGCTGAAGTATGTATTCAGTCAGAGGGATCTCAATATGAGGCAGCATCGATGGCTTGAGTTCTCGCCTCATATGATTTAGATATTCAGTATACCCCTGGCAAGGGTAATCGAGTTGCAGATGCGCTCAGTCGCAAGCACTCAGCGGTAGTTTCTATGATGATTGCGGAGTGGGATATTCTTGAGACCCTATCTTTGTGTGATATTAGAGATCAAGCTCCATCTTCTGATTCTCCAGTCTTATTATTCAGCTTGGAAGCTTGTCATATCTTATTGGATCGCATTGCCCATGCTCAGCGGCAGGATCCAGACTTATTGCATCTTATTCATCTTCTCGAGTTGGGATCCAGTGATGAGACATTGCTGGATTATTCTCTTGATTTTCATCGGTGTCTTCGTAGGAAGAACCGTATTGTTGTACCATCTGATTTATCACTTAGGCGTGACATTCTGGACGAGTGCTATCGCACTAAGTACACTATACATCCCGGTTCGAGTAAGATGTATGCCGATATGTGCCGACTATATTATTGGAAGGGTTTGAAGAGAGATGTTGCAAGTTATGTGAGCGGTTGCATGACTTGTCAACAGATCAAGGCCGAGCATCAGCGTCCATCTGGTCTTCTTCAGCCTCTAGAGATTCCGTTATGGAAACGGGATCAGATATCCATGGATTTCATTGACGGTCTGCCTCGATCGAGGTCAGGCCATACTTCTATCTGGGTTATTGTTGATCGCTTGACCAAATCGGCTCATTTCATTCCGATTAAGTCCACTAGGACTGCACCTCAGTTGGCCTAGCTCTATGTGAAGGAAGTCGTACGACTTCATGGCATTCCTAGCTCTATCGTGTGTGATCGAGACACCATTTTCACTAGTCACTTCTGGAAGTGCGTACAGTCAGCTTTGGGCACAAAGCTGAATCTCTCTACTGCTTATCACCCTCAGACTGATGGTCAGACTGAGAGGGTGAATCATGTTTTGGAGGATCATTTGCACTATTGTATTATGGATTTCGGGGGTAGTTGGGAGGATCACTTACCTCTCGTAGAGTTCTCCTACAACAACAGCTATCAGTCTAGTAATGGCATGACACCTTTCAAGGCACTATACGGAAGGCCATGTCGCTCTCCTGCTTGTTGGTTAGAATCTGGCGAGAAGCTCATTCTTGGTCCAGATTCAGTTCGGGAACCTTCTTAAAAGATTGTTCTTATCCGTCAGAGAATGAGAGAGGCACAGGACCGCCAGAAATCCTACGCGGACAACCGTAGGAAGCCTCTTGAGTTCTCCATTGGTGATTTTGTCTTCATTCGGATTTCTCCCATGAAGGGTGTTGTGCGTTTCAGCTCTACAGGGAAATTGGCTCCTCGCTATGTTGGACCATTTCCTATCACGGAACGCATCGTCCCCGTTGCTTATTGTGTGGCTCTACCGGCTCACTTTTCTGGAATGCATGATGTGTTACATGTGTCTCAGCTTCGCAAGTGTGTGCATGATCCTGATTCTATTATTGAGCCACATATCGTGCCTAATTTAGAGATCTCACCTGATTTATCATTGGAGCATCAACCTCTTCATGTTCTTGATTCGAAGGTCAGACACCTTCGCAACAAAGAGGTTCAGCTTGTGAAAATTCAATGGTCACCGAATCCTAAGGACTGCACTTGGGAGACCAGAGAATTTATCGAGCGTTCTTATCCTGGTTTTCTTTCATCTTCGTGTATGGGTGAGCATATATATTTATCTTCTATTGTTTCTTCGGTGGATTAGAGGTCATAGAGGACTTCCATATTTAAGGAATTGCGGGGACGCAATTTTCTTAAGGGGGGAGTCTGTAACAAGCCGGAATTGCAATTACCGAATAATAAATTAAAATTATGATTTTAATTTAAATGGAGCTAAAAAAAAGGGTGGTTTTATAATGGTGGGTTTTAGTTGGCTAATGAAGCATTAAATAGTTTTAGTGAACATTAGGATGTCACTTCTCTTATTGGGTCAATTAGTGAAACTAAACCCATTACCCACCTCCATATATTATCTTAAACCCACCCTAACCCTAACCCTCCTCTTCATAATTTTCTCAAGCCCTAAAAATCTCCTTAAAACCTAATTAATGGCCTCCACTTAATAGAAGATCCATTTTTTCTCTCCACATAGCTAATCTAGGTTAATACAAGCTAAAAGGTAAAGCAATCCTTCTCCAATCACTCTCTAATCTTCATTCTAATTTATGAAATAAATTTTTAATACATGGTTTTTGTTTATTTTTGTTACGAAGGCTCTTGATCTCATCTCTCTATCTTTTGGAGTGCACACCAAGTGGTTGTGCATATTTTTCTTGCATTGGTTGAGGTAATATGTGCTGGCTGAAATTATAATTAGTGTATTGCTGTTAGTAAATTAGGCATATCTCATTCATCTTAAATCGGAATTAAGATTTTCTTGATGTTCTGAAAAGCTTATTTTGTAGCCTATAACTTTTATGTTTTGTACTTTTCCCAATTTTTAGGTTTGAATGGTCGAAATAATGTTTGTTTGTTGCTGACCTGACAACAAACTACAGGGTTGATAAAAATAAAAACCTGAAATTGTTTTGGCCATAAGTTACTCATTTTTTATCCAAATCAAATAATTTTGGATGTTATGAAAAGCATATAGATAGGGCTAAAATTTTCATGTTTTGAGTTTCATGAAATTTTGAAGTTAATTTGGTCAAAACTGTGCATTCTTGCCACTGTCCCGAGAGCAAAACGACAGTGATATATAATTAAGATCTGAGAATTGTTTTAGTCATAGAATTTTCATCCCTGATCGGAATTTGATGATCTTGGTCATTCCGAAAAGCTTAGAAACTAAGCTACAACTTTTATTTTATTCATTTTGCCAGAATTTGAAGTTTACTATGCCAAAATTATGGTTTTTCATCTCTGGCCTGTTAGTGCATAGCTACAGGCCTTTGTCAGATTTCAGCGCAGAACTCCGACTTTGCGACGCCATCTCGGGCTCGCCCTATGTCGGATTTCATCGGCTTTAATCTCGTTGGAAAGATGAGGTCAAGGTCTTCAACTCTGCAAAATTTGGTTAAGATCTGATTGCGTTTGATACTTTGTTTTTATTGCCAAAGTAGCACCTAGAAACTGTTTTGAAAAACATTGATTAATTTTAATTCAAACGTCCAATTTCGCGACCTCGCTGCGAGCAGATCCTATTTCGGATTTTATTGATTTTGGTCTCGTTGGAAAGATGAGATCGAGATCTTCAAGCTTTCAAAGTTTGGTTTAGATCTGGGCGCGTTTGGTACTTCATTTTTATTGTCGAAGTAGCACCCAGAAACTATTTTACAACAGTAATCATTTTCAGTATCGTCGGGCCAACTTTGAGACGTTGTCATTTCTTCATTTCAAGTCAGAACTGAACGTTCTTGTTGCATATCAAAGTAGGAGTATTGTACTATGCTTCTGCCAATTTACATCAAGATCTGGGTTGATATGACCCTTCGACCATGTCGTCGAAGTGTGACCTTTGGACTGTTTTGACACATCAAAGTTTTATGATTTTTGTCCGACTTTGAGACAATGCAGTTTCTTCGTTTCACGTCGGAATTGCGCGATTCTTTTTGCAGTTTGGAGTAGGGATGTTGGTCTTCATTCCTGCAAATTATCATATCATTTAAACTCTGTTTTCAGGTTCAAATCTGCCGTCGAACTAGTGACTTCGACTTGTTTTCAGCGATTTTATACTAGGTATAATTTCGACTATTTTTCTGAGATTTTTCGATTTCTTTGAGATTTGTCTCTAGATTTCGTGCACGGATTTTATAAATAATTTTAAAGTGATTTTCCATCAAATTAGCTTTTGAAACTATTATTTAGTATTATTTTAAGTATTAAATTAATTACTCCATAATAGGAGAATTTCAAAGGCTATTTCTAAAGAGGTTTTCAACGATTAAGAATCCGCTTTCTCCAACTATTTTCTATGTAAAATATACACTCTTCTGCACTTCGAGCGAAGTAGAAAGGTGATTAAATGGTTAGGTAAAACACGGACCATGAATCCACGCGTTTATCTTTCCGATTAATCCCCGACCTATTCAATTGATCGTTTTGGCCTTTTGGCCTAGTTTACCGATGACATGAGGTGAACTTTTTACCGCTTTGAGTGTGGAAGCTTACTATTGGTTAGTAAACCGTTTAGTACGAACGTTGGGGTATGGGACTCACGTTACTACTTTACGGGTTCCGTGCTAAAAGTTCGTGACACATTCCTTTTATTACCTTTGGGATAGTGTCTTCGGACTGTCTCCCTTAGAGGTATCGTTTTGGCATCTCTACTTAGATAGCCGTTATACATCTCTACATAGATGTATCGTTTTTGGTATCTCTACTTAGATGGCCGTTATACATCTCTACATAAATGTATCATTTTGGCATCTCTACTTAGATGGCCTGTTATACATCTCTACTTAGATGTATCGTTTTTGACATCTCTACTTAGATGTTTATATTTTGGCATTTGTGCTTACGTTATGCCGATGATATGAGGCTTATTATACATTTCTACTTAGATGTTTTGTTTTGACATTTGTGACTATGTTATGCCAATGATACAAGGCTTGCTATACATCTCTACTTAGATGTTTATTTCTTCTCTATGTGAGAGTTTGTGTCTATAGTACTATGATATATATCGCCTCATTATCTATCATGTTTATCACAGTTTATTAATTGATTGTTTAGCTAGCCTGACCCGAGTGTTTTTCGCTCGGGTCAGACCGAGTTGTTTCAGGTTAGGCCTCTGGGCTTAGCTTTCTGTGCTTCCGCTTGGACATTATCTGTTATGCTGATAGATAGCTCTTTATATTTGTCCACTATTTTGATACTTTGATTATTCGGTCTCTTATGTACATATCTTTGTCTCACATGTGTGAGCGGTGGCTTTGTACCCACCTTTTTGATATTTGGATCTGTATTGACGATATATTGTACCTATGTTATGTGACTGTTCTGTGATGATGATGTTATCATTTAGTATTATGTTTGTTCTGAACCTATTTTCCTTAGCCATTGTAATTTCGTTATAAATATCTATTGGATATGTCGAACCACTTGAAAAAAAAAGCGATACCACATTTCGACTTATTCAGTAGATAGTTATAGCTTGATTACATATGATCGCTTCCATTATACTCTATTCTCCGTTCCAGCAGACGGTATTACTCCGTAATACTCTTTGTTAGAATGAGTCTCGAAGTGGGGCGTTACAACGTGAATTATGAATTGGAGTGGATGGAAAGAAAAGATTTGAATGGCAAAAGAGGAGTAAATGATAGGAAAACAAAAAGGCTAGGAAAAAAAGGCAAGAAATAAGGAGAAAGAAACACACACACACACACACACATATATTATTAAATGCAATTGAAGAGATGATATTTTGAGATGTTTGTACGTGACTAATAAGAGCAATTCACGGCTATGAATGGTGAATGGTTAGGGTAAGTAATAAAGAGGGTAGTAAATAAAAAGACAAACATTAAAGAAATGTAACGCATGTCTCCTTGATTTCTTCCAAGCCTTTTATGAAAAGATATACACACAGGTAAAATCCAACAAATAAAGTTTAGATAAACAAAATAGAAAAATAAAACAAAACAACATAGAAAATAAAAATATAGAAATGCATATAGAAAAATAGAAATAGAAATACAGAAACTAACTACGTGTAAAACACTGTATTGTTTCTAATTTAAAAAGTATAACTCAGAATTTAATGTTACGAAAAGCAGAAAAGATATCATAAATATATTATGCTTCAAAGAAAAAGATTAAAATTTAAAAATTCAATTTTTTTAAAATTTAAACTGAAAATTCAAATTTTGATCAAAGTATAAAATTTTCAAAAATCGTTTATTTATTGCATTTGGAAAATAAATTACAAACGAATTCCAAACTTACATTGGAAAACTTCTAAAAAATCAATTTTAAATGATTTAAAAATCAAATTTTCAAATAAAAATTTAATTAAAAATATCCATAAAATTATGGATTGTTACACTCTCCCCCACTCATAACTTTTTGTCCCCGAAAAGGAACGAGGCATGGAAAATAGAGACAACAGATAGAATGGGATAGAATTAGGACAATATAAAAAAAGAAGATTGAAATTATACCTGGCAACAGTCGTTATAGGTAAATTCAACAAGATGGATATGATTCTTCCACATCCTCCATAATCAAGAATACAAGCACAAAGAAGATCCTTGAGAAGTTTCCAAATAGATAGATAAAGATAAGTTCTTCTGGGAGGAATAACTACAAGTTGAACTTCAGGAATAAGATCAATTTGGAATTCAATTCTCCGCTTAGGATGTAGGAGAATAGGAACAACCGAAGGATAAGAGATTGGAAAACAAAATAAGATGATAAATTTTAAAACCATGAAAGTTTCAACTTAAATTAATAATTGATTTCATCCATTTGATTTTTCCTAAGCTAATTAAATCTTATCTATTTATAATTTCATTATCTTATCGCCCAATTAACAATTTCTAAAATCGTGAATTTGAAATCATTTATTATACTCAAAATTTTATTAGTTTCATTCTTCTTTATTCCAGATGGTTATTACATTTACTCCACTTAATATATGTCTAATCACATATATTAAGTATACTTACACTTATTATGACTTACTCCAATTTATTTATAAGTTCCTTTAACATCACTTTATATTGTATATTATTCAATTAACTTTTTATTCTATTTACCTTTATTAATCCTTTTATAACTAAAATTTAAGTGTATAACATTTATTATAAACATTCAAATTTTATTTATAAAATTCTTTTTATATTGTGTATTATCCAATTACATAGTTAACTTCTGAATGATTTAGGTAAGTTATATTGGAATGCAATTGAGTATTATACAAATAAAATTTTCTAATTCAATTATTTCAACTTAAATATTTATTCAAAAATTTGGTTCATTTTATAATTGAGAACATTCTTTAAGGTAAATTTAAGAATTACATTTCCGATTAACTTCAAACCTTTTAGAGGTAAATAAATATATATACAATATATATCAAATCAAATTTAAAGCATATATCCATATATATATATATTACAAATCAAGTCATATTTTTGAAATTCAAATCAATTAAATTTTCAAAGAAAAACAGTAGCAAAGCTACAGAATGGTCTCTTCACTTCGAAACTCGAAAATGAATGTCGATGATGCTGCTGTCATCACCGAAATTATTTTCTAGCGATAAGAGAAGAGCACTGATTTAAATATTAAAAATTCTTTGAAAACAATCTCAATTTGGAAAACACTTTAAATGATATATATTTTAAAACTTTAAAAACCCAAGTTTGAAACCATCGGAATTTAAATTCTCAATTTGTTGATTTAGATTCATTTTAATTTCCAAATTAATTTATAACTATGTTTTATAGTTCAGTTATTTATATAGGAGACAAAAGCCAATGGTTATAAGAGATATATATAAAGTCAAATATTATTTCTTAATACCCTATTCAATTAATTATCAGAATTCAGAAAATCAAACTCATACATAATATAATTATACAAAATTTATCATTTACTAAATTTTGAAATCAATATGGTGTCAGTTTGCTCTGTTCAAGTTTTTTGGAAGTCCTATCGATAGCGTTGTTCAGACGAATCGATCGAAAACCCAAATCAACATCAACAACTCAAACAACACAATGTATAAAACATTTTAAATATAGGTTTACAAATACACTATACATGAATAGATTTTCAAAGCAAGGATAGAGATTCAAATTTGATTAACTCAAATCGAAGAAAATTTTGATTTGAAAATAAGTTGGAACAAAAAATAAGATGATTAAATTGACAAAATAAGGAATGGATAAGCTTACATAAATCGCGAGCGAACTTAATCGGGTCAACCATGACTTTAAGAATAGATCAATGTGGAATTCTGAGGTAATTCAACATTCGAACTTTAGAAATAGAATTCGGAATAACAAGATGCACTAGCATCTACACCGAGTATATATATAAATCTCCAGTGAGTCAATGCTAATTGCAAAGGAGTTTTACCCCTTTACAAGTCATCTGAATGTTGACGAGACCGCTAATTCATTATAGAGATCATTCGAAGTGGAGTTATGGGTTACTCCAGAATCAAAAGAAGAAGAATGGTGAGGGACAGGAATGAATTTTGAAACCACAGGGAGCGTTCCAAAACTCAAAAGAAACCCAAGTCAAAAAGGAAGAAATTCAACTCAAATGAAAGTGATTCTGTAAATAAATTTACCATATATGTTAAGTTTGCCTAGAGCCAAAGCTCTGATACCAAATGTAATGTTCCGATACTTTCAACCATTCGCATCCGCACATGTCGGACTTGAATTGCTCAAGATACCGAATTGTAAAATAAATTTGACAAAACACAACATAAATAGTAAATAAATAAATCACAGATCACACACACACAGAGTAATTAATTCAGCGGAAGCAAAAAGATAGTAGTTCATAAGCTACTATATAAATACATCAGAGTTATACAAGATACAACAGAAGTTTAATATGATAAACAATCACAAGCTGAATGCACCACCGGAATCAACTGAATAACTAGAATCAACAGAATACTGAAATTGAAATAGATGGCTGAATCTTCAAGCAAGACTCCAGCTCCAAAGGTGAGTCTCTAATGTTGTATCACTCAGTCTGACCCGAGCGTAAAGCAAAACACAAAACACTCGAGTCAGGACATACATACTTATACAATGTAAACCAACTCAAGTGAACTGTAATATAAGGTACAAGTAACTTAAAGGATGCTTGGGACCGCCCATCCTCTAAGGATCCGTTAAAATATTTACTATGTAGTAATATTTCGCTATTATAATAATGTTTATAGTAAAATAAACTTACTTTTAAATAGCGTTAAGGAGTGACCCAATATTCCCCTTAACACGTAATAGTCCCAGTAGTTTGTCCAATATGATAGTCCCTCCTGATCGGGAAGCCACCAGAGGATACCACACGGGCTACGGGAGAAAACCAAACTCGTAAAAGGCACGCTATGGTAGGTGACAAGGCACAACTAGGCAATGCCAGGGTAGATATACCAATTATGCACACGGGCTGGTGGTAACGCGTAGCAGCTACTACCGCCCACCTCGAGCCACACCCCCAAATCAAAAAAATCAAAAGTGGCCACCAAATCAATGCAAAAGTCAGAGTATAATATCGAAGGGATGTGTCCGATCAGAGGAATGACCTCATTGGCCCGAGATCGCTCCTGTTTTAGCCACCTTATGCCAACTCACGGGAATTGGGTCCACGTATATACCTCAAAGGAACGTCGCCACCATCCTACTTCATTCTGAAATCTCCACCGTGTGCACGGTTGCTAAAGTGGTTTTCGGAGTTGGCAGAGAGTATGATAACTTTCGATCCCGGTCTCTTTAACAACCAAACGTTATTATAACCCATGGATATTTATTTCAAAATCAATTTATACTTTCAAAACCAAACTAGCATATCCATTTCAAAAATCATATCATTTCTTTCAAACTAGTATATACTTTCAAAACCAAAATATCATACTCATTTCAAAACCATATCACAGTAGTATCATTTCCATTTCAAAAGTAATTTGATAATATATCATTTAAATAAAACCCAAATTTTCAAATCATTGCATATTTCCTTCAATTTATTAAACTTGAAATATTCCTTTAAATTATCATAGCATTTTGGAAATGTTACCTTAAGGAATCGTAGCATTTTTGGAATGTAATACTTTCCATTTTAACATTTTATATAATCAAAGTATTTATATGCTTACAAATTTAACATGGTCATTTTATCATAGCCTTATAGTTAAATAAACTTTGTTACTGTAATATCCAATTTAAAGCTAAATCCTTATGTTAAGTTAAAAGTACCTTATTAACTTACATTATTGGTACAGTAAAGAAACTTTATTATTTTAATCATTTAAAATATGCCATTTACATAAATTAAAACTTGCATATCCAATGTACATTATCAACTTACATTTTATTATTTCAGTAAGTAACATTTATCATTTTAATCAATTTAAAATACACCATTACATTGATCAAAACTTACATGTCAAATGTACGCTTTAACTTACATTTATTACAATAAAGATCATTTATCATTTTAATCAATATTTCACTAATTAAAACTTATATTATCAAATGTGCGTTTTAAATTTACATTTGTATTATAGTAAAGAGCATTTATTAATTTAATCAATACCACACTAATTAAAACTTTACATGTTTCTTTCATTTATTAAGACTTTACACGCTTCTTTCATTAATTAAAACTTTACATGTTTCTTGCATTAATTAAAAACTTTACATGTTCTCTCATTAATTAGGACTTTACACGTTTCTTTCATAAATTAAAACTTTACATATTTCTTTCGTTTTTGTATTACAATACAAACATTTATTATATTAATCAATTAAAATATAAATTAAAATTGCATCTCACATGTATGTTTAACTTACATTTTCCATTTTAAAGTCATAGCTATTTATCTTACAAAACATAACATTTCATAAAAGAATATTTATCAGTTAATATAACAATCAAATTCTTTACAAATTTATTCATTTAGACATCAATTCAACTATGATTCCAAGTTAAATAAACTTATTACAAAATGTCCCATAAAATATATTTCATTTTATTTATTCAAAACTACATTTATTTATTATACAAAATATGTCCATTTCAGGAAATAACCTTTATTAAAATTACTAGGTTAGATTTAAGATTCCAAATTAAATCGAACTTAATTATTAAGTTATTAATCATAAACAAGACTCTTTAAATTCCATTTAAAACCAATTAACTTATATAAAAAAATAACTTATAAAAAAATTTAGCTTATAGAAAAATAATATTTCTTTGCACTTTAAAGCGTTAAATCAAATTAAGTTAAAAGTTTCATATATTTATAATTCCAAAATACATAATAACTTTCAGAAAATATTTAAAATACTTAATAAATTTTTAGGAAAATATCATTTAAAAATATAACCATGGGCCTGTATAATATTTTCTAACCTAGGTCAAGTGATACAGATATGTATCATTTCAATCCGTAATTTAAAAAGAAAAATTCGGGTTCTATCATTTCAAACCCGCAATCCCAAGTAAAATAAATACAATAAAAATCACTCGAGTCTATCATTTCAGCCCATAATAATTTTTTCTTATTCTATAGTCCGTTTGGGTATGTATCATTTCAACCCATAGTGATAGGGAACTTGCAGTGGTGATTAAAAGAAATAAAATAACAGTAACATATAATATCATAACAAATATGTAAACAGCATTTATCATCATGTAACCACAACATAGGCATATATGAATGATACATCAATGTCTATAGATTTACTTGTCATTTTTTTTCACAAAAATATAAGTATATATGTCTAGAGTGATAAAAACTCACCTTTTTAAACTAGAATCGACAAATTCAGAAAAAAAATCACCCCGCAAAGCACGACAAAGCACAACGCAAACTTGAGTCGATGAAGAGTCAGATCCAAATCTTTTATGCAAACAAATATTACATACATAAGAATATGATTCAATACAAAACAATATATGTTAAAACAATGGAAAAATAAATGAATCAAAGTGACATAACTTGCCTTAATCAATCAATGGCTTGGTTACACCACATATGGTTTCAACAATCATCTTATATTGCTTGGTCATGATGGTTAGAGGTGTGCTAGAGGCCAAAGCTTTTTAATTAATCGTTCTATTATATACTGCTATTTCAACCTATCATCAACCAAATTATGTATGTCAAATATTTCCCATTATCAATATTTACCGTAAACTTTCACTTATATATCAAGCACTCATTAACCGACTCTTATTTTGTCAAATACATTTGCCCAATCATATATGTAGATGGAAGTAGTGCTATTTCAACAAATCGTCAACAAAAATTATACCTCTAAATATTTTTCATTATCAATATTTATAATAAATTTGATTTTTTTACCTTTTCTTCTTTTCATATTTTTCTTTTTTGATTGTTGAGCGTTCGTCACATTAGGCATCACTGGTTGCCAATTTCCAACATTGAACTTCTCCTTTTATGAATTTGCAATTCCATTCTTATTTGGGAATTAGGTTTTTCATTTCACGACTGAGTAGATAGTGATTTATTCTTCGATTGGCTGAAAAATAAATAGTCAACAACTAGGTTTTCTTCAACAACAGGTTTTCAATTGTGAGTTTATAATTTTTTTTCTTACGAAATCTAAAATTGTGTAAATATATATTAGGATGTCGAAAGATTTTGTGCAGAGAGCTGGCGGTTAAGGGTACAGTAGTAATGTTTGTTAAATTGTTTAAAAATAAAGATGTATTCTATAGGTTATGATTCGAGAGACTTAAACTTAATTGTTCTAATTATAAGGAGATGGGCCAAAATTTCCCTTGAACACAAGTAAATTTTGATTAGTTAAAACAATTTTATAAAATATTATATATATATATATATATATGTATGTATATGTATGTATGTATTTATGTATGTATGTGTGTGTGTGCGTGCGCAATATAATTAAACTATAAATATACATATATTGTTATTCTATATATTATAAAAAACTATGGATAAAAATTGGCATATATAAAAGGGACAAATGAGTCTGCATTGGTGTAAATTTCAAAACCTATATACAGTCGTAGTAGCCATGCACACTATTTATATATTGTACTTGCACTTTACACACATTGGTGTATTTGATTCAGTCATTACAATATACATTCAAATTAAATTAAATTTAAACTCTTTTAAACAAATAAAATAAAACAATGATTTTGCTTAATATATTTTAGATTGGATCTAAAATCCATAAACCTTCATTGGTCCAGTATAAATATAAAATGGAAGAAAATGTGAAATTCATTCATTTAATCCGCTTCTGACTGGTCCGGTTCCTTCAGATATATGTCCAATCCAGGCATATTCATTGGCAAGCAAATGAAGTGGATTTTTTGATAATTGAGAGGAAACTCGAATGTTGTCCTGTTATTTGGGAAGTTGGTAAGGATATTGTCCTTGTAGGATATACTGACTCAGATTATGCGGCGGATAGAGACGGTTGAAAGTCAGTGTCTGGCTATTTGTTTACACTTGGCATAGCGCTCATTTCTTGGAGATAGAAGCTACATTATATTATTGCTTTAGTTTTCATTGTGGAGGTGACTAAGGAGGGGATGTGCTTGTTGCAGCTGCTAGATGATTTTGATATGATGCAGAAGACTATGAAGATTCAAACACACAGTCAGAGTGTTATACATCTGGTGGAGAACTAGGTTTGTAGTGCACGCATAAACATACAGATGTGCGTGGTTTTTTTTTTCTTATATTGGAAAAAGGAGCATCTAGCAAAGGTGCATACAATAGATAATCCAACGGATATGATGACGAAATCAGTTCCAAGAGAAAAGTTACGACATTACTCAAGTCCGATTAGCTTGGCTAAATGCTAATGGCGTGTAATGACATGGACCCGTTGAAATCTTTCATTTATTTGTTGAGTTAGAAAGTCGAGATGGGTGGAGAGATCGAAAATTTGTATATTGTATCGTGGTGTAGTGTTGAAATTATTCGTCATAATATATCAAATCCAATGGTTGATATAAAATCAAAATCAGATGCTATTTTCGATGATGCAAAACTTCAAACTTTCTTGGTCTACAAGCTATTTTTCTTCTTTGTAGGATATAGGTTTTATTTAACCATTGTAATCCAACAAATGATAAAGTGACAAAAGAGGAAGAAAAAAAAAAATCTAGTAATTCACTCCTTCAACCTCTCTTGTATCTCCCAAAATTGGAAACATTTTGGTCCAATTTTGTTTTTGGTTATTAAATAATTGTTTATATTAGGGATCTTAAAGTTGTAAATTAGTAATTTTATTTAAATCTAATTTGATCTTAAAATTGTGCATTTTGGGCTCAATTTTATTTTATTTTCTACTTCCGTCCAACAGCGCCTTTGTTGTTGTAAGCTGTTCGCCTTTCCTTATGGCAATTGTTAGTTCAATCAGAAACTCATAATTCTAATTTTTAACTGAATTTTGAGATACTTCGCTCGATGTATTAAATTTTTGTTCCGAAGCAGGCTGAAAGTTGAATTTTTTTTTATCTGAAAATTTGAAACCCAGAATGTACCCGAGACGAAGTTGCAAATGGTTGCAATGCTTGTATATGTCCATAATTCCGTCATTTTGCATTAGCAGCGAAAAGATAGCAGATTCATTTCGGATCAATCCACAGAAATGATCGCAAATTCATTTTTCCTTCCTCAAGGTTAAGTAAGGTACGCAACTTTATTTTTAAAATCTTCTAGATGCATTTTTATCCTAATTTTCTCGTTAGTATTATATGTGTTCACAATTTAAGTGTCTCATCGTGCTTATTGTGGGATCTGCACAGGTATGTGCGGAGGCCTATGCTGAAATAAGTTTTTGGGGAGTCCCATATTTAAAATAATTCATATGTTATAAACATTCAAACTGCCAGTTAATTAAAATGTAGCCCTGTATCAAAATGCTGAATTCAAACATTATCTACAGATCTGAGTATTTGAAAAGTAAGATAGTTTAAAAACAATGTTAGGTTCCTAGAGGTAAGAAATTCCAGGACTATTTATGCGATTAAATGGAGTAAATAAAATGTTCGTTTTTCTTAGGTATTCAGGAAAATTGGTAGAAGGAAAAACTTAAGCAATGTTTTTAATTGAAGAAACAAGTTTTAAAATTCAGCACACTTCATGCTATATTAATATAGCATCAAATAAAATAAATATTATATGAACTGTGAAATCGAACATTTCATGAACTTTATATATTTGTAATGATATGTTAATTAGGCATTTTTTAACTATGAAAATGAATTATATATAATTCATCTAGTGTAGATCTCAAGTTTTTCCTTTAAACTAATTCCCTTGATTTAATTTTACTTGTATTTGCATCCATATTTGGTTTATTAACCACACCACTTGGTTCTACCAATCTACAAGCCTGAGACATGTAGGTTGTACTAGATACTGTCTTAGTTCATCTCAATAAGTAATTTACCATGTATGAATCCTCTTAGAACTCAATTTTCTACCAGTTTCTTGGTATTTTGACTTTGAGTCTAGCTAACCATACCAATGTTTATATAGTGTTCTTATTATGGTGTGGATAAAGTGCTCATCCACTTTCATTCATGTCAATTCTGTAGATTTGTTAACATTCTTGATTGTTATGGTTCTAATAGCAAGCGTTAAAACCAAACACATGTGAATTTCAAAGCTTTGCAAATCCACTTGGAAAAGCTCTTCGGGTCTTAACTTCAGTCCAAGGTTAAATAGTTACAAGAAAAAAGTTCTATATTTGTTTGCTTTTACATTTGATTTTATCAAGCTCCAGTTGCATACAATTTTGACCAAGATTAAAAATGTATGGTGTTGTAACATATATTCTTGTTCTGAAGGCAGAAATTTGAAAATATCTGCAATTTACTGCTGCAATAAAGATTATATGAACATTGCATTCGTATAGTTCCTCAACAGCATAGTAAATCAGATGTTCTAAAAAATTAATAAAGAATTCTCATGATTCAAGTATTAAGGACCATAATTGGATCGAAACAATCAGTTACACCCTTTTATATGTCAATTTTATTCCTCTTTACATGGATATTATGTAACTTACACACCAAAGAATCCTATGTTTTTGGGGATCTCTTGTTTCTAACATTCATTGTATATTCCGTTCAGTTAAATTCACCTAAGAAACCTGATAATGCAATCCAGAAGAGACTTTCAAGTTCCATTCTATTTTCATAAGATCCTTTCATTTCATAGTATTTCAGAAAACATACTGCCGATCATTACGGTTGTGGATTGCTATGCAAGTATAAGGCTTGGATAATCTACAGCCTCTAACATAACCGTTCTTGCAAACAGCTGGCCCTGGTCCTAGGTATGAGATTTAGGGAATAAAACTGCAAAAAAAAAGGCTGTGGTCGAAATAGTAAATATCATATTATATCGTCAATATATTGGCGATATATCATATGTTGGTCTTTAGTCATTTTATTCCTAAAAATTTCGCTTAAAATATCGACGGTGGTATGTCGATCGATATTAGTTAATGGATTGATCTGAATCTTTAATGTGAAATATCTAATATTTGTGATGAATATTGACCACTATTTTAAAGGATAAAAGTAAATAATGAGAAATAAAACTCATCACATTTGTGAAGTATGTATTTAGTACATATCAAATGACAATATGTGGATCATATGACAAACACCATTGTCCTACTGGTTAAGTGATTTGGTTTTGGTGCGAGAGATCACAAGTTTGAAACTTGTGTAGTGTTATTCGAATGTTTATTGACGTGTGATATGTTGTCCTAGCGTCATGTTGTATATAAAGTACCATTTCAAAAAAATTATATGTGGATCATACTAGAAATACATACACACACTTTCTTCAATTTTACCCTTGTATTTTTCCCTTTCTTCTCCGTTGAGTCTATTAATAAAGAAAAACTTTACTTCTTCCATTATTCATGTGAGCACCAATTTTTTAGCGTTAGAAACATTAGATAAGAATCACTTTTCATTTATATCTCTTTATTTTGTTATTATTTGTAATTGATAATTAACTTGTGAAATTCATCATTTTTTTTTATTAATATCAAGCAATAATAACTAAAAGTAGAGATCAAATAGGATTATATCTAATTTATTATTCATGAAATGAAAGAAGTAGAAATTAAAATTAAATCAACATCACTTATATCTAATCATGTAAATGTTTGTGAAAATGATGAAACTGTGAATGTAGACAAATTCAAAAATGTTTGGGATGTTTGAATGGCCGAATAAATGGAAAAGATGACAATGAGACAGAGAAAGACATGAAAATGTGTTAAGTTTTCGGCACTCTAGCATGTCCACCATCTATGCACGCTTCATTGTATGTGAGGAGAGACCGCCTAACGAAGCTTTCATAACGTGTCAGCGTCCTGATTGAATATCTTACATCACACTTGATTGTAACAAAAAGAATTTTCAGTGTTACGTGCTACCAATACAATATATATAACACGTTTACCTCATATTTCTTACGATGTGGGATTTTGTCAAATCCAATTCATGCACCCTGTTAATGCGAGCCACACCTAACAAAACGTAAATCATCTTTTATATTTGTGTTTATGAACTAAATTTACAACTTGTTGTCTAGTAGAGTATCTGAATATGACAATAACCTATAAGCTATGTGTATTATGCATCAAGTTTTAGTAGTAATTCACAATAGATACATATGTATATATGTTTTTGCATAGTTTAATAGCATTTAAAACATGTTACTAACATGTCTGATATTTGATATTTAAAATATTTTTGCATAGCTTAAAAGCATTTAAAACTTGCTACTGATAGATATTTTGCTTATATTTCCTTATATTTCTAAAGGGAAACTCTATTTGAACAAAAAACGGTCACACAAAATCTGACACAAGATATCTTAACAATTAGATCACCTCCTATGTAAGTATAAAAAAGTCCAATGGAAAATGCTCGTTCTATCAAAATTTGTATTTTATTTTATGTCTCAATGGTCGTTCCAATTTTTAAATGTTGCATATTGGTACTTGGTCGATATGCGGTTAATACTGATAACAACTACTTCGGTCTATAATATATTAAATGCTCTTAAGATTGCCCATGGTGATGTGTTGCCTATACATACACCTGAAACCTGTGCTTAAATGATATCTCGCAACGCATTCTTATTCGTTCTAGGCAATTTTCGAGGTGATGTTTTCTTTGGTTGCTCCCTATGCTACTACGAATTAGTTTTAGCTTGATAGCTGCCCCAACTTCCATATATAATAGAAGCCTTGGTAAGACCTTACGTATTACCACAAATATGATTTAACTCGTGCATGTGGTTCACTTAAAGGTGCAACCGATGGATTTGGGTCCATCAAGCGAATGGACTAGAGCTCTAACCAGCTTATAATATTATTCATTTGGGCTCAATCTATGTTGGAAAACCATACCCCAACTAATCTCGTTATTTAAGTAGTTTAATTCTTTATATTTGAAAACAATATTTTACAGTTATTCAAAATGCAATAATATTATAAACTCACTTTTAATATTTCATACGAGCCGAGACCATATACTATATTTATGTTACAATTTTATTTCATTAATTGTATGTATGTATATATATGGTTATTTTTTAAATAATACTCGGTCCGCCAAAAAACTTATTATACTTATATTTGTATAGCTTAGATATTATTATTTATTTATTTGGTTAGTAGAATAATTTACGACTAATTTTTTGTTTGGTATTATTGCAGTACATATATTTTCCTCTAAAACCAGAGATTAAGCTTATGCTTGTAAATGCCATGGAAGTATCCATCGAACCTTTAACACATTCTTCAAATATCAAGGTATTATATAAATCCAGTTTCTCATTTACTTATATTGATTGGATTTTGAAAATTGTTAGACAGCTCAAAGTATCTAGATTCACAACGCAACTAAATTCACAAAATGGTTTATTTGCCTGTAGTTATGTATTATCATGTAACAAAAATCAAGAAGTAGTTTAACTAATTAGATTTGTTTTTGTTAATATATATTAACTCGGGGAAATGGTTTTAGTTAAATCTTGATTTACATTAGTAATCCACGACCAATCAAGAATTTATTTTCAAGATCGAAATATTTAGTTTAAGAATCATTAATTTGTAATGAAAGGTAGTCTTTAACATTTTCAAGATCTATTTTGAAATATGGTTAAAGGAAATTCCCTGATTGAATTCACAGGTAGAAAATTGGGTTTTTCTCATATATAAAATTCTACTCTATATTTATTTCTAATATTGAAGGTATATTTTTATCATTGCTATATATTTCAGTAGGTTTCAGATTACTCAACTAAATCAATATTTGACATTACCTATTTGTCCAAAATTGCTAACAGAATCAAGATTTGACAATAAGCATTTCCCAAATTTTCTGGTTTATACTTAATCTAATCCAAGGCAATGATACCAAGCTAAAACTAAAACCTCAACATTAAACAAAAAATTAACATATCAGACATGACTTGATTTAATAACGTGAATATATATGTCAAACAAATCGAAGGACAAAGCGGACAAAATAAGATTGCAAGTTTGTGTGGTGATGGTGTCACCAACTGTGGGTCAAAGTGTGATGATAGTGAGGGTTTGCATTGAAATTTAACATAATGGAATTATCTGAAGAAAAGGGAATTATTCCTAAAGAGTCACAAAATTATCTGTTAATTAAGTATTTGTAAATGTTTTTGAGTATAAAATTATGAAAGAATATGCTACCATATGAGTGTTTATACAATGGTGAATCAGGATATGAAAAAATATTTTTAAGATCTAGCGATTTTTAAGGTAATGACAAGATCTTAAAATACCTTTTCTTATCATAACTTACCACTCTATAAACACTCGTGCACTAATCAATTCTTTGGTAATTTTCTACCCATGAATTTTGACAAATCCCGATTAACAAAGAATTATATAACCCTTTGGAAACTATTCCACCATGTTAAATTTAATGTAAACCCTCAATATCACCGCCCTTTGACCCATGTATAAAACCTTGCGATCTGTTTTGTATTGAAATGTATTATTTTGCTTGCATAAATTTATACAAAGTTTATGGTTGTGACAAGAAAACAATGTAGTTATTAGGTAGAAGATTTACATTATTTGTAAGGGACCGTAAGTTTAAATCTTTTATGTATTATATTTTAGCTTTTTATCAATTTTAGTGTATCGTTGTGCCAAAATAACTACGCACAAAGAAGTTAAACAATTCGTATAAATAATCTGACTTTAGACATATCTTTGTTTAAGTCATGTTGATGAGTGGAATCTTAATTTATAACAGAAGCAGGGTTGGTTGATGATGTTTGTTAGTTAATGCCTAACTTTTGTGGAGATTGGGTTCTTGGAAGAATCGTGTCACATTCGATCTTGAGAAACATAGAACTACAAAGTTTCTAGAGCATGTTCATTTATATGCGTGGGGACCCCTTATAATTGCATCTTTAAGTGAAGCATGTTACTTTATCTTGTTTGTAAAAGATTTCTCATGAAAGGTTCGAGTCTATTTCATGAAAGCTATCTTGAGCTTGATGCCATGAAGCGCACATCGAATAACTCGTTGAGATGTGTTGATGGAGAGAGATAATTATATTTGAGTTAAGGCAAGATGTTTGAATTACGTGACTCAAATAAATGCCAAATCAAATGCTATATATGAAAAAAGAAAATTACTTTACCGATTTTACCAATCAATTAACGATGGAATAACATGGAGGTAAAATATGCATGGGATGCTATGAAAATGAATATAACGTGCAAATTATAGGAACATGGAAAGCTTCCACAACTAATTCAGCAATTGAACTATACAGGCATATGAAAAGATTTTAAATTAATTAGAGATATTAATTATCTCTTGATAATGCCTTCAACCCTGAGGGATTTGGCTATAGATTAGTAGCTTATTTCTCTTCATATGTATGAGAGATCCACCATCATTCCTCTTGAATTAAAACTTTAATTTCTAAAAGTAAATAAAATTAGAGGGGTTTTGAGTGTTGGTAGGTCTTTGATAATTTGATTGTGTTTCCTCTTGTAAACTCTCTTGTATTCATTTTTTTGGTGAAATAAAAAAATGTCACATAGACAATTTGTCGAACCATGTTTCATCTATGTGTTTTTTATTTCGTTTATATTGACTGGATGTTTGTAGCTTTGTTCATACGCTTGCTATATGATTGATGTTATTGGTTGAATCATAACTATGAGTTCCAATCGACAAGTTAGATATTTGTGTTTTGCGTTATTTGTGAAATTTTAACTATAAGACATATCAACTAATTAAAATAGATTAGACATCAAACACCATGACATTGCGCAATAGTTACCTCCATTAAAAAGTTATTTTGACTTTTGGTTTAAAATATATGATTTCACTCTAACTAATTTTATTTCTTGTTTTATATTAGATTTTTATTTATTTTCTTCGTATTTTGAATATATTTTTTCATTATCTTTATTGTGTTGTATCTATATATTTGAATGAAAATTGACTCTTACAATGCATATGAGCTAGAAGTCTTATTTCACTATATATAAAATTTAACCTCTTTAACAAATTTAATGATATAATAATCATAAAAAAGTTTTCATTGTCTTCATGGTTGACCGTAGCAAGACTTGGGTCCGAAGCAAAAATTGTAATTAAACATCTTTTGCATATGCATTGTAAAATGTATTAGCAACAATGTTTTAAATCACCAATTTCGAACATGATTGGTATAGTTGGTTGATTGTTCGGACTGCAGGACCAAAGGTCATGAGTTCGAAACCCGAATCCGATAATTCTATACCACGTACCCAGGGTGTGTGTTTTGGCAGACACATACTTATCTAGAGTTGACAAATAAAGCTTGGTTCTCTAGGTAATTCAAAAAAAAGTCACAAATTTCGATCACGTCTCTCTCGGAATATTCACACTCTATAATTTGACCGAGCATCTCAGATGAAGTGAGCATATCTTGGTTGTACATCTTGGATTAACATCTAAAGTACATATCAGGGATATCTTAGAATAGTCATGTGTCTGCAATTGATGTTTTCTAGTTATTTAAATATAGTAATAATTGTAACATATTTGATTTTTGCATATAAAAATAGTTGATGCTGCAGAGAGAGAATAATATTTTCTTTCTTGGATAGCGATGCACATTTATTTGGTAGTAACTTAGAATTGTTCAATTTAACATTGGTAAAAGAAAAAAACGAAGTCATTTATTGTAACATAACCGGATAAAAAGTAAAATTTAAGATTAGAGAAATAATAAAATTGATGATGGGTAAAACAATTTCATTCGAACTCGTATTACATGTGTAAAGGTAATATAAATGAAAAACATATAACTTCTGGCGAAATCTCGTATTGTCATCTTGGTCTAGGTTTTGGTTAAGATTTCAATATCTAAGGCAATATGAGTGTCAAACGCAATACAAATGAGATTTTTTGTTTTGTCTCGTTCAACTGCACAAAACGAGATTGGGGACGAGATTTAAAACTCTGAACTTATCACTAAGAACGTGCCTAAACTCATATTATTTACAGTGGTTAGTTACTAGTAAAATGTTATTTTAGATATAAAGAAGCATCTAAAGTCATACCATGTATTTGAATTAATTAATTTCTTTTGAGTATAAAGTAATTTGGCAATAAATATATGTTAAGAATAATAAAAAATCTAAAAAGATAACATGTATATAAACTTGCGATCTCTCACAAATAATATTAATCCTCAAACAACTAACTACATTTTATTTATGTCACAAACATACCCCTGGCTGGTCGGACTCACTAATTATCTTACTGTTTAGTCACTCTAAGTGGCTCCACAATGAACTGGTAAAAATGAGGAATTTTAGATTAATTTTGCTTGTGCATCATTATAACAGGATTATACGTATAATATCACATAAATTAATTGCTATACATAAATATTGATTTAGTTTCTCTTATGCATCAATATAGCTTACACTGTTATTGATTCATTAAAAGTAATTCTACATTTATGAAATTGAAGAAATTGGTTGCTATGCATAAATAAGCATATGGTGGGAACCTAAACGTATCTATAGACGTCGTGGATGCATTGATTATCATCGGCATGTAAATAGAAAATGTATTCAAGATTTGTTTTATCATTTTCTTTTGAGTAGCCTTATGGATGCACGGATTATTTACAACTCTGGTGTGTCAATGGCCTTTGTTGATTTTATTAAAGTACGGAACGTATGTGCATATATGTTAGTGGGCAGCAGCCCATGAGGAAAATGTGTGGCTGCCACTAACCATGCCACCAACCAAGCCGCCACCAATCCCCATCAACCATCATCTCATCCTTTAAATCTGTTATCTTCTTCTTCATTCTATCAATCAAAAGCAAGAGGAAAAAAATAAGTTTAGAGAGAAAAAGTTTTAAAGAGTGAGATCGAGCATTGAGTTGAACGTGTTTTGTACACACTTTCTTATATTTCTTTCAAATAAATAATTTGTAGCGGCAACCCGAGGACATAGGCATAATTGGTCGAGCTCCGTTATCAAGTTTGTCTCTTACTATTCTACATTTTGTTTCATTTCATCGCAAATTTGATTATAAGGAAATTTGTGTAATTTCAACAACCAGTATCAGAGCCTTGGTTGTCTTTTTTTTTTCGAAATTGTGAGAAACGATCCACATGAAGTTAGGTTTGAGTAGGAACAATTGCCATAGACGAAGAAAACGTGAAAGTTGAGAAGTTTGATGGTATGGACTTTGGTTTTTGAAAAATGCAAATTGAAAATTACCTGTACCAGAAAAAGCTTTATCAACCTCTTTTAGAAAAGAAGCCAGAGAGTACGAGGATGAAGATGGGGCTCTTCTCGACAGACATGCCCTTGAAGTTATCCGATTAAATTTATCTTGCAATGTTGCTTTTAACATAGCAAAAGAAAAGAACACAAGTATTATGGCGGCTCTATCCAGTATGTATGAGAAGCAATCAGCCTCTAACAAAGTTCACTTGATGAAGCGATTTTTCAATTTGCAGATGACAGAAGGCGCATCGATAGCTCAACTTCTCAATGGACTGAATACAGTTTCATCCCAACCGAGTTCAATTGAAATTGAATTTTGATGGAGAAGTACTCGAGCATTGATACTTTTGTCTTCTTTGCCAGAAAGTTGGAATGCTACTGTCATGGTTGTGAATACCTCGTTAGGAAGCAATAAGCTCAAATTTATTGATGCTCGTGACCCAGTTCTCGGTGAAGAGATCCGATTTGAGAGATTCAGGTGAATCATTAACGTCTTCCATTTTGCATACACAATCAAGAAGAAGAAATCTCAATAGAGGGAATAGGTGTGACGGATCGAATTCCTATGGTAGATCAAATGACCGAAGGTCTTAATCCAGGAATCCCAGTAGTTCTCATAGCTCGAAGACTGTTGAGTGTGGGAAGACAGGACGCTGCAAATATCAACGCAAAAATGCATCAAAGGACTAGGAGGCGAAGGCAGAAGCAAATGTTACTTCCACCTCAGGAGGAGATGATGCTCTGTTACTCTCTTTGGAGAGCAAGGAAGAGTCTTGAGTGTAGACTTTGGAGCATCATTTCCTCAATATTATTATACTATCTTTTCTACCACAAACGCTCATTCCGAGTAGAAATAAATTAGAATGTGAATTGAAGACCGTTATTCCCATCTTTTATGATCACTTGGTAATATCAAAAGTATATTCAAGACTGCATGACAAAGTTGGCACTGTTCAAATGCTTCTGCTTATTTTATCAGACATAACGGGTTATTACGGTATGTTAACCATATCGATATATGTTTTTTTTATCTGAAGTTTACATATGTTTTGATTGTTTATATCATTCAATGATTACTGTTTTCGGGTAAGATTAAGCGATGTTGTAAAATCAAATTAGCTATCATGTCTCAATGCAGTTTCCCTAAGAATGTTCACTCATACAATTCTCAATATCTTTCTAATGTTGCATTAAAAATTAATATCAATGTTAGTTTACCCTCTTGACTAACATTGTAAATAAATATTTTGCACACGTTAGATTTTCTTATTTATTTTTAATTACCGATCAGGTTGAAGGGAGAAATGCAATGCTCGTTGATGCAGTTTCGAGGAAGATACCTAAAATTACAGATGCACCTACTATAATTTTTGGTGTTGATATCACCCATCCACCAACTAAGGAGGAGTCCTCCACTTTAATTGTCGTAGTACGCTTTGTTCTAATGGAAAATTTATTTTTTAATATCTATCAAATTGCATATGGTTTTATTTGTTCCATTTCATTTTAGATTGTTGCCTCTACGCACGGCCTGAAATAACAAAATATAGAGCTTTAGCTTTTGCTCAACCACGTGGAGAAATAGTTAATGATCTTTACACTACTTATCTTATCATACGGCCTAACTGCATTTCTCTATTTTCGTCTAGATAAGCAGTGTAAAGATCGTTAATTATTTCTCCACGTGGTTGAGTAGAAACCAACACGCTATATTTTGTTATTTTAGGCCAGTCCATAATGACAATAACCTAAAATGAAATTGGACAAACAAAATCATATGCAATTTTATAGATATTTGAAAATAAAATTTCCCTTAAAACAATGTGTACTGCAGCAACTAGAACGAAGGAATCCTCTCCCGGTAGTGTACAAGTGACATCAGCTTTAAAAATTATAGTGGGCGTATCTGTCATTTAGGTATGTTCCTCTAAACTGCATCAACAAGCACTATTTCTTCCTCTAATCTGATCAGTAATTAATAAAAAATAAAAAATTAACGTTCGTAAAATATTTGTTTACGAAGACAGTCAGAAAATATACTAACCTTGATATTAATTTTTAATGCAACATGAAACAGATATTGAGTATTGCATTAACTGATCATTCTTAGGCAAACAACAATGAGACATAATACCCAACTCGATTTTATAACATCGCTTAATCCTACCTGAAAATAGTAATTATGGAATATATTAACCATCAAAGCATACGTAAACTTTAATTTATAAAAAACCATATATCGATATGATTAGATACCATAATAACCAGTGACGTCTGGTAAAATAAGCAAGAATAATTGAAGAGTACCAGCTTTATCATGCACGGTCTTTAATGTATTTTCATTATTGCCACGTGTTCATAAATGGTGCGAATAACCGGTCTTCGGTTCACATTCTAATTTATTTGTACAACGTTAACTCAATATTATTACACCATCTTTTCTACCACAACTACTCAACTCAATATTATTACACCATCTTTTCTACCACAACTACTCACTTCGAGTATAAACAAATTAAAATGTGAACCGAAGACCGATTATTCACACCATTTATGAACACATGACAATATTGAAAGTATATTAAAGACCATGCATGATAATACTGTTTTCAGGTATGATTAAGTGAAGTTGTGAAACCGAGTTAGGTATCATGTCTCAATGCCTTAAAATGTTCATTCATGCAATTCTCCATATCTTTCTAATTTCGCATTAAAAATTGATATCAATGTCAGTTCACTCTCTTAACTGACTTCGTAAATAAAAATAATGCACACGTTAAATTTTCTTATTTGAAATTAATTACTAATTAGTTTGGATGGAGAAATACAGTGCTTTTTGATGCAGTTTCGAGAAACATACCTAAAATTACAGATACGCCTACAATAATTGTTGGTGTTGTTGTCACTCATCTCTCACTCGGAGAGAGTTCCTCCGTTTTAATTGATGCGGTATGTTCTGTTTTAAAGGAAAATTTATTTTTTAATATCTATAAAATTGCATATGATTTTGTTTGTTCCATTTCATTTTAGGCTGTTGACTCTACGGATTGGTCTGAAATAACAAAATATAGAACGTTAGTTTTGCTCGACCACGTGGAGAAATAATTAATGATCTTTACACTACTTACCTTATCATACAACTTGACATTGACACTACACTTTTGCATGTATATCATAAATTGTATTAGAAAAGCTTAAGGACAGTGGATGTAAGGGATGATGGTTGAATAGTTGGTTGTAGAATTTGGATGTAAATATTTATTTCATTCTTCCGTCCTTAGAGTTTTCTGGGACGAAATCACTTAAGGAGTGGAGAATGTAACAACTCGAAATTTAAACTATCGTAATTAATTAACTAATTAATTAAACAATAAAATAACTTTGTGAAATTATCAGAATTGAACCACAAGAGTTGAACCATTGTGCCCGTGACGATTTTCTGGTCAATTTTCGTATATAGATTGTCAAAATCCGAGTTGAAACGAAGAAGTTACAGAATAAACAAGAAATGAAGAAAACAAAAAGAAAAGAAAAGGTAATAATAATAATATAGGTCGGGTCGACCTTCCCCATAGCTGGGTCGACCTATAGGTCGACCCAAGCCATATAAAGGTTGACCTGGCGGTCGACCCGCATACGTATTTGGATGAACTTTCGTCCAGTTTCGATCGTGACGTGTTTTTCTATTTTAGATCAATCTTGTGCGTTCGTGCTTTCATCCAATGGTTCCCATCGAACCTATTAAATATGATATACTTTATTTGCATGAAATATCAGAATCCCGCTTAATAAAGTAATTGTTGAACTCGGTGACAATCAACCATCTTCATCAAATCTTCGAAACTCTGCGAATGATCTAGACAGTCTACGGTTTCACTCTACAAAACAAAGAATTATAACGTATAGTTAATTCAAAATGCTAAAAAGCGTAAACCATTTACTATTTTTAAAAAAATTAAAAATATTACCCTCATTAAATCTTCAAATTCGTTTGATGAGTATCCTGCAAATATAGCGCGGTACCATCAACGCGTCCGCTTTCCGATTCTGCAAAGTTCATGCAACAAAAACCCAAATTTTTATATTATTTATAACAAATGATTGGTTCAACTTTATGACTTGGATCATTAACACCAAAAACATGCTAATTGACAATATTTCTAGCAAATGTAAGTAATACGCAAATTAGAAATTAATAAAAAAATAGGATTTATGGATTACCAAAATCGTATTGTGTTGAAGAAGATCCTGCTTCTATTGTTATAGATTTGTTCTAATTAAAGATTGGTATAAAAAAATTTAAAATCTGAGAGAAGTTGATGGAAAAAACCAAAAAATAGGGCTTGGGAATGATAAGTTCGTGTTTGGGAATGAGTGGAGTAAGTTTGTGAAAATGATATGGTGTGGGGGGTAAGGGTTGCTACTGCCTTTGTATGGTAGCGGTAACATATGCAGGCGCAACTACGAGTTGCGCATGTACTAAAAAATAAATGGCGCATCTCTTAGATGCGCAAAAGATGAAATATTTGGCGCAATTAAGAGTTGCGCCGATACGAAATTATGAAATATGGACGCAACTATGAGTTGCGTCTGTAAGAAAACAAGTTGCGCAACTCATAGTTGTGCCAAAAAAATATAACTTCTGTTATTTGACTGGCCGCAACTAAGAGTTGCGCCAATTAAAAAATAAAATTATAGGCACAACTAAGAGTTGCTTCTAAGACTAGGCAGTTACAAAACTGCTGATTTGGACGCTGATTGGGCAGATATTGGTCTTGTTTTGTAATAAGTTTCAAAACCAACGTCAATCGCGAAATTATTTCCAAAACTAGCCTACTTCGAAAATTTGTCAAGATAGCAATGAGTTGAGAAATATTAAAAAAAACAATGAAAAAAGAATGAAAACCAATGAATGGATGCTGATTATGTCACGACTAACGTATACAACAAATTAGGTATATCTGTGGAAAATGAAACCTGAAATAAAGCCCGTGTGTCAATTTCTCAACCGATCTTGCAAACTGAATCTTTTCGTTCGATCGTTAATTTCAGGAAATGAATCCTTCTTTCATATAACATATAGGATTTCACCCTTTTCAAGTGCTTTTCTTCTTAAAGTGCAGTTTAATTTTTAGGTAATATCTAACTCCCTAACTCAATGTACAACCGCTACTGATGCTATTTAATACTAGTCTGATGGTTTTGCAAATTCTTGGAAGATTAGAAATGAATGTTTGCGTTGGTTTTACAATGATGTTTTGATTTTTATTCTTGATTATCATAATGCATTTGCATGACAATAGTGATTATTCATTACTAGAAAATAAATGTTACATTAGTAATAAATAATCACTATTGCTACAAAAGAAATTTTCAACCGAAAACTGATGGTTACACCAAAGATGTAGATGTCAAGTTAATAAAACCACACATGCTAGAAAAGATTTGCGGCCAATGACTCGAAGCAGCATCTAGGAGATCTTGTTCATCAGCATATAACAGTGGCAGAGCTATTAATATGCTAACTAGGGCGATTGTTCATCAGTAAGTTATTTTGGAAAGCTAACATACCATACAATAATTCACTCTTTGATGTCGTCGTCTAATTTTGTGTTTTAGACCTTCAAAAATTTGTATCAAGTCGCGTAAAACAAGACATCAAGTTATTTATATACGTTAAATGAAAGTATACTTATTTTATCTCTTTTTATATGCGATTAATGTTTATATTGAGTTAAGACAACTATTTGGACATATTGGCGATGTCCACTCACTTTTGCTCGCTTAATAATAAGCGAATTTGCTTAAAATGCTAATACAAAGATACGTTTTACGTTATAGCGAGATATATAGTGATATTATATTGTTTTTCCATGTTTTGAGATGACCCACATTGGGATGCCTCTTCGAAGAAGTATATTATGTAGTTATATTGTGTTTTGATTTTTCGAAATGCTCTCGATATAAAAAAGACTCTTTCGAAATTTTTCGAAAAATCCGACAGCTAGAATTTTTTTCAAAATATTTCGTATGTGAAGAATATAAAGTCGTTAATTGAATCTATTCGAAATAATTGCATACAAGAGATTTGGAATTAGAGCGACATAGAGGATTGAGTAGTTGAATTCGATAGAATATTGTTGTTACGAAGGAAGTCAAGATAAGAGTTGTTTGACGTCTCCTTATAAGAAAATTGCGAGGACATAATTTTGTAAAGTGGGGAAGTCTGTAATAACCCTCCTTTCTGTGTCGTACAAATAAATAAATTTAATTAAAATAAAACTGTTCAAATTCGATATTTGATGGTTTATATTTTAATAATAAATTTTAGTTCATAAAATTCTATTTAATATAAGATTCTGATTTAATAAATTGAATTATATTCTTTTCAAATAATAAATTGGAATTTGAATAAATTGTTTTAATTGGATACAAAATATGTTTTTATAGTATAAGTAAATGGTCGCGATTAAAATAATGGATAATTAACAAGCAAACGTCAAATTGATTAAAATTATCCGATCACCGTAATATAATTTGTAGAATGGAATGTAAATTAATTTAAATTAAACTGAAATTTAATTACAAATACATTAAAAAAAATTAAAAAAGGAATAAAATTAATTAAATTGAAAGAGCCTTATATGAAGCCCAAGCCCACCTTATTCCCTAGAATTCTCCCCTTCCTTCGTATACTTGCATGAACCCTCTGCTTATCAGAAGTTATACTCGAAGCCCTAATTTAAAAAAAAAAGTTGAATTCGGGTCCTGACAGTTGATAATAAAATATATCACGCGGTCGATCAATTCACGACCAAGGAATAAATAGCGATGTTGATGTTGGAGTTATGCAGCTAAAGAGCTTAGCGGTCATGTGCGGCAGATGTGCAAAAAGTTATAGCGGGGATAAAGCAGAGATATACCGTAAAATAGCTGAGGTGCAAAAGACTGCATTGGACATAAAATCAAATATTTAAAATTAATTTATTCTCATTCTTACATCACTTGTGTAGAAAAAAGAATTATTTTTTAATCTTATATAGCAAAACCGAATAATATCATGCAAACTAGGTTTTGTGACTACAATAGATTTCTAACTTAAATTGAGCACTTATACCTAAATTAGGTCTTTACCCTAATTTTGTTGTTTTGTTTAAAATAAAACTAGTCCAACCAACCTTTTATTATTAATGTTTCTAAAGCGGGTAATAATAAGCCTTGATTTAGCGGGTGTAGCGGAAAATAACGTGGCTTAAAAAGGACTTACTATTTAATAGTGCTAAATTAAAATAGCATAGCGGCTGAAGAGCGCTATGCGCTATAGCGAGGATTTTGCGGAGCTTTAACTGCACAGCGTTGGAGGAGGGGGAGCGACGACCTGATATAAACGACCACGATAACAGTGACAGGTGGTCGATGGAGGGGAATCACGACCTAGAGCATCACGATTTGGTTTAATGTCGATGTTACCGCGTGAAGGGCGATTGCGTTTATTGATTGCTAGCGACTCGATGAGGAATGTCGAACGGTGGAAATAAGTGTAACGTCTTCTAGGCCGGGTTGTGTTCAATGTTGAGATGGTGGGCTTGACTGTGCGATGTGTGATAAAGATGCTGGCAACAACAAAGTGTGTGACGACGATATTATGCTTAGGTTGAGCGTAATCATATCACTTGAGGTGAGTTGAACCTCACAACTATATCTATATTGTGCTTAGGTTGAGTGTAATCATATCACTTGACGACAGTATCCATCCCGACAGCCTGATCGTGGAGTCGTGTCCTAAATTAACGATACCGTTGTTGTACATCATATCGAATGCGCATCATAGTAGATGGATAATGCCCATAGCCTAAGCAGTCTGTTACCTATAGGGGCAAAGTAAGGTCGTGATCGAGGCTACGCGTTAACAAGCCGTTGGTGGATATGAGTTACGATTTCCATCGAGGTAACTAAGGCTGTAGGAACAAGTCCGATTACAAGCATACGACGGTACTCTGAATTCCTGAAGCGGGCATACGGTCATCAGTCTGGTTTCGGTATGTGTGGTAGATAGACATATATGAGATGAGATTATACTTGAGACCGTGTTCTGAATATGATCAACCTCAATTCCTTCTTTGGCAAATGACCTATTTATCATTGATTATATTTGGACATTGTTATGAGCTGGCTCAAATCTTTCTTGTTGATTTTAGCGATTTCATGATGTTATTTCATAATATGAGATTGAGGGACACTTTGGGCATCGCTTCGTTATTGTCTGACTTCGCTTGAGGATATCTCATTATTGTTGATTTCGTTTTCTATGATGGTGTTTTATTGTGTGGATGGTTCACCCATTGGATATGTTGTTTTTGATTTCTATTGAATTATTTTATATGGGTGATGACATTTTATACTGAGTTTTGTGGTGTTTTATGTATATGATATATGGAATTGTTTGAGATAACAATAATAATAATACCCAGTATATACAGAGTTCATACGTTTAGTGACCTTAGATTTAGATGTAGTTTGACCCGTTAATTATTTATATACTACTTGGGCCATTCCGAGACATTTTAGGTGCAGATACGACTTGACCAACTTGTATTTTAGTGGGCTTAGAGGAGACATATATTAGAATGATTATATGATATTTATACGATATTGATTCATTGTATATTTTGATACCGAGATGTATATTAGTTATTTATTATAATATACATTATACGTTATCGCTGCGATTGACTGTGTTCTCTGTAATTCACTGTATATTACATATTGTTATGTCCTATAGGCACACGTGTCAATATTGTGTACGTATAAATGTGTTATTTCTTTGATGTTTGGTACGTATTAATGTTAGTCTGAGGGAATACTCAATTGTGTACCTTGTATGGTCCGATTTTTCGTATTATCCGACAATATTACTCTTGAATAGTATGTGTATAGAGGTGGGGTGCTACAACTTACCTGGACGAAAATGGAGAAATGCAGTTTGACGGTATGATAAGGTAGTTCATGCTTTGGATGGAATTTTACATATCATTTGTATACTTGTTGCTAATGGATCTGCATGCGTTCTCCTCTTTTGCAGAGAGCAGCTTAGATCCTTTAGACGATCTACAGGCCTTAGGCCCGAATGGATTAGCCTTTACAGGTATTACATTTGTTTTACAAAATAGACATCACAAACGTCTTTTTCCTTGGAATTATGGAAGCATTCTAAGCGATAAGAGTGGCAATATACCTCCAAGTTTCTTGTACTATAACTTAAATAGGAAACTTTCACAAGAAACACCTTTTTATTCGTAGCAAAGCAGACATTATGTGCAGATTTGATTTTCGAAAGAAAAGAATTTTTTTTTATCTAAAATAACTTCAGAGGTATAATTCAAAACATGATTTTGAGGGGCGGATCCAAAGTTTCATATTTAAATAGGTGCTTAGGTTCGTCTTTTTCTTACATTGGATATTGTGTACCCTAGTTCAGAACTTTTATTTTGCATCTTAAATATGAAAATCATGACAACTTCCAAGTGATCATGGTATGTTCTGTTCTGTTTTTATCCAAACCATATGATTTCATCTTTATTTTCAAGTGTACATCAACTATTTTCAGTTTCATAGTTCACAATAATAAAAGATTCTACACAATCATAATATGGCCGATTCAATTTTCTGTATAGCAAATGTGTCAGTATATTGATCCGAAGTCAAATTGCTGAATTATTCAATAATGTCGGTAAAACAAAAATCATAAACTAATTACACTCTTATATGATATGTACTTAATCGTAGCTGTAGGGATGCATGCCTATTCCTACTCATCAATGGATGCAAATTCTAACTGTTCTATGATTATACAGAAGAAGAAAAAATGTTCCTTCCTTTTCTTTTGGTAATGGAGTTTATTTTATTTCAGGATTTGAGTTACATGTTGTTCACGGAAAGGTAGCTGAAGCCGGAACCATTGGCTAACCACAGCAGGTTCAAAATTATATTTCTATTCACTTTATTTTGTACACAGAATTGGTTATTTAGCAATTGTTAGATTCTTTGTGTGTTCTTCAACATTTTACTGGTTCACGTTTAAGCGTGTGCCACATTAAACCGATTCTATAATTCTTTCAACATTTTGTTTCAATAGACCTGAACTAACACACGTGTTACTATAATTTTATTCCTGAATTATCTTTAGAAACAGCGATTAATTAATATGTTGCTTAACCTTTAATGATTATTTTTAAAATATATACCGTACAATCTGTGTTTAAAGGGTTCCAACTTAAGTTCAGCCAAAGGCCTCTTGTATGCTAGGCCTGGGCCTGATTAGACTTCAATCCAAAATGTTTGCTGAGTCTTATAGTTATGGATTCGCCTCTTGGTCCACATCGATTAGAATGCAATAAGCTTGCAGGTTTGACACAACACAGATGAGGTGGTGGTGTTAGGCTTAGGTATCAACGAAGAGAACTTGATTTGCATGTTATAGAAACCAGTTGTGTTCTATCGGGTATGGAAGTTAGTATTGAGTATAAGGTTATCCCTCCTGAACACTTGATTAATGTTCAGTTTTTAAAACCACAGTACAGTTTTAAGTGTTTTGTCATATTCCTATGTCATCTTTATTTATTTGAGAATGGCAGTGAAACTGGTGACCGGATTTGGTTACAAAGCATATTACAAAATAGTGAATGGATGAGGAATGCGATGCTAACAAACGACACGAAAATGTACACATCACAGATTCACAATGCTTTATAATCATATAGCAAGAACTTGCGTTATGTTTATTTTGTTACTAGTACTAGTAAGAAAGTACTACTCAGATCTCAGCTTGTCTTTATGTAATTTACATGTGCCTGCATTCATTATGTGTAACATGTTTTGTCTTATTCCAAAACCTTTTTTATCTCTTCATTTGCAACGCTTAATTTATTGTTTTGAGTTAACCCGATAATTCACTTGTTCACATCAAACTGTAAACTATAATACTTCATGGGGCAAATTTTCAAATGGTCAAACACGCATATCTTATTCCTGGTATTGTTTCCTCCACTGAGACTATATATCAATATTATACCTTTCAGCTTTCCCACATAACAATGTTAGGTTTCCAAATGAAAACAAGTTGCTTCCTCTGCCTTTCTTTTACTTTCTTGCCCAGTATTGCTATCAGATGACCTAGATTGCAGTACTCTCACCGTTGTTTAATTCAGATCCGATTTCTCCTTTTTTTTTTCTTCTGAACATTAATTTCATGTCATTTCTTTTAGAATCAAATAACCGAACTAATCATAGATGCAAACAATTGTAATTACTGAAAGCTTAGTAAAATATTGACATGTCTAAAATATTTAATTCATTTTCACCTTTTATTATCAAACCAAATATCCATTCAACTGAGTTATATTCGACAAAATCAAATCCAAACATGAGAAGCAAAAAACAAAAGTAAAACAGTGACGTCAGAGCGCAAACACCTACATTGATGTGATTTATAGTTGTATCAAAGCATGCCTGAGGATCGTTATAACGACCCGGAATTTCGATTCAGAAAATTCCAGATAGTTAGGAAAAGTAGAAAAGAGATAGAAGAAGAAACAGAAATAAAACACAGAATCTCACATTCGCAGCGAATCAAAATATAATATCAAATAAAATAGTAGTTATAGAAACTGTATCAGTTAATTTACATCAACATATTAGAGTTACAATATATACACTAACCTGGACAGATACAACAAACATGTCCCAAACAAACTACAATATATCACAGCGGAATACACTCCATACGTTTCTGCCATCCAGCCCGCCTTCTGAGCTCCAGAACGTCCTTACTTGAAAATATGTAATACTCGGTCTGACCCGAGCATTAAATCAAAGTAACATCCGGGTCAGGCTGGAAACCAGCGTGAGTAAACCCATCTAACATGAAATGCTAAAACAATAACTTATTTAAAAACTCGGGGTAACTCGTATTTCACTACAAGTTCGCAACTTGTTATAGTCAATACTTATTTCACAAATCAATTCCTAAGTACCCTTACTTGGTTAAATGATCCATATTATTCCATTCCAGCCTATTGATTCCAAAGTCAAATCCATAAAGAATTTTTGTAGACTACAAATCGAAGTGGTTTCGGGTATGTACCGATACCCGACCTCGGTCTCTTCGAATCCAATATCATCTTAAAACAAAGCAGTTGAAGTTTTAAACAATTCCATATATCCAAAATTACATATTTACATAGCCATTCATCATAGATAGACAAACCCTATCATCTTAGTTCAGTCCAATCATACCATGTCACATAGCATCATTTATCAATGATACCAAGTAATCCAAAGCATACTATATCATTCAATTATTCATAAGCAAGATTTATTAATCACACTATTCCAATTAATTTAAATAAATTAAATTAATTTTTTTAATCACTTTTAATCCTGCTTAGTTAACATTAATTAATTAATTATAAACCATTAATTAATCATCCCTTAATTATCCTCTTTAATTGCATTAAATAATTAGCCCTTTATTGATCATACAATTTAATTATCCTTAAATCATTCACAATAATTAACCTTTAATTACTTTCATTAATTAAGACTCTAGTTAATGATCCTCTAATTACTTTGATTAATTAATTAACTATAATTAATTACATTGATCCTTAATTAATTACATTAATCAATTATACTTTAATTAATCACTTTCATTAGTCAACCTTAACTAATCATAAACAGTAATTAACCATCATGTAATTACTTAACTTAATTAATTAACTCTTTAATTAATTATATTAAATCCTTTGATTAATTACACCGAGTAATTAATCCTTAATTACTTTCAATAATTAATTATTAATTAATTTCATTTAGTTAATGATCCTTAATTAATTACTTTCATTAATTAATTTCACTTTTAATTAATAACATTGAGTAATTAATCTTAAATTAATCACATTCATTAATTCACCTTGAATTAATTATGTTCATTAATCCTTAATTAATTTCACTAAGTGGTTAACCCTTAATCACTTTCATTTAATTATTTCCATAAAGTAATTATCCTCTAATTACTTCAATAAGTGATTTTCCTTTACTTCATTACATTCAGTAATTATCTATTAATTACTTTACTAAGTAATTATACTTAATCAGTTAGATTAAGTGATTATCTTTAAATTAATTAATTATTATCACTTAATCACTGGTTAATGATTCACCTTACAATCATTAACTATCTACTAATTACATCATTAAATAATTATTCTTAATTATAATAAGTAATTAATTTTTAATTTATTTTACTTAATTAATACTCTTAATTAATCTCAACCTTAATAAAGATAAATTCTTTATTTAAACTTTAAGACTTCATTGTATCATTAAACTTTATTTGAGAAAACAATTAGGAAATAATTACATAATTAATTCCAATATAATTATTTTAAACAAGACAATTAAAAACATTTGATTTTAAATTTCAAAACTTGAAAACTTGTTCAAAACCTTAATTAAATAATTTATTTTAGAAACTTGGTTTATCTTCCTTGAAAATTTAAATACACTTTAAACCTGGATAAACCTTTTCCTTTAAACAAACCATTTAATAATTTTAAATACTTAAAACTTGCTTAAACACTTCACTTTGGAATTTGATAATTACTTTTTATTTTTTGAAAATTGTTTTTGTTATGCTTTAAAACTTTGTTCTTTTCTTTATGCTAGAAAGTTGGGTATTATAAACTTGATTTCCTTTTAAACTTCAGAAACCTAAAACTTATCAAAATCAAACCCGAGATAATCATTAGAATTCACGAGCCAAAACATGAGATTCCCTGCTTCACAACTTCTTCGAGTTGCACACGTAAATACACGAGAACGACCCTGAGCTTCCTGCTTCTTCCTCACTTAAACGAACGACAACAGAAACGTATGTGCACCGTGTACATGCACAACCATGCTGACCATAGACGATCTATGCCACGATCCTCGCCAAGTCAACGTCAACCTCACTAGTCTCTCCGACTATCCCGATCACCGATAACATTAGCAGATCGAAATCGAACCAAAATGACCAAGGCCGGAACCCACACCTCGATCGGAATCCACCCCTCGCCGTCGAATTCGACCACGATGAACCTCGCCAATTTCACCGAAGCACCGCCTTGACCTCCAATACGGACTCCCCCTATCGCGGTGGACCCGGTCCCTCGCTCACGTCGGAAACACCTCGCCAACCGCGACGAACAAAACCCATCCCTAAACCCTAAATTGCTTCAGCCCGACCAACATGGCCATTGCTAAAACATCTCACAATTTTTCCAGAGACCTCCTTGCTACCACCTACCTTCCGACCAAACCCTGATGTCGATCTCGTCTCTGTTCGTCGAATTCAACAAATGCCCAAATTCGTTCATCCCAGAACATCACCACAATTCTCCATCTAAAAATCAAGATTTTTACATCTAAATTCATAATTTTGTACTACGTTTCAAATTGCATAATCAAAATTTAAATTTAACTTGTTTGATTTTAACCCATTTCTTTGATATCCACTGTAATTTATAAATTTTAAGTTAAATACTTAATACAAATCCTTGAATCCATTTTTAAATTTTATATTACATTACTAGAGACCTTTTTCATTTACAAGTCCAAGCGTAAAATCAAATGTATAGGTAAATAAGAAATTTTTCTAATAAACTTGAAGCCTAAACTAAGAACGGAGAACAATATGTACAAATTTATAGATATTTCACAGACACTCCACTATGAATGTATACATTCACAGATATACATCCGTACAAACATAATATATTATACTATTTTAACATTCTATCACATGTACCAACACATTGATGAGGTTTAAAACTGTTTTAAAAGGAAAATTTACTCACAGTTGATGTTAAACAGAGCTTGAACTTTTGATAGCTTGAAACTTGTAAAATGAATGTTTAGATGATTTTTCTTAGATCTGAGATGATCTTGTCTTTTACTTTCAGGCTTGAATTTGTTTCAGATTGAATATAGTTGAGCTTTTAATCTGAGAAGATTTCTTGAAGATTTGAGGTAGTTGAATTTGTTACGGGTTTTATTTTTTCCGGTTTGTAAATTTTTACAGGGTTTGTTTCTTTGCTTTTTGAAATGAAGAATAGAGATGAACAAATATACAACCTTTAGAAAATAAATTGACACTTGTACAATCCATGCTACATGGTTTACATTTGTTATCACATGTTCTTATTATTTGACAATTGTTAAAATATCAAGTTTATGTTTAAATCCTTTGTCTCAAATTTATTTATAAATTATGGTTTAAATCTTTTCTTTTCATAAATTACTTAATTTTATATCCATACAACTTTAAAGAATAAGATTTAAAACTTAATTACACACTAATAAATAACCATATACAAATACTAGTTATAAATATATTTTATAAATTTACTATTAGATTCATCATTTTAATTCAACTATTATTCTAGTTTCAAATTGTGACGACCCGGAATTTCTAACCATTTAAAATTTGAGAAATTAATTGATTTTAAATATTTAAAAGTTACTTTTAACTTGAATTCAAGATTCCAATATTTATTTGATAATTAAATTATTGAATTATATAGTTTAAATATCGAATTTAATAATTGAAAATTGGGTAAATTATTGAATCTGAAATTTCTAAGCCTGTTTAAATAATTTGAAGGCTTATAAAATTGCTACTGATAATACTGGGGATAATAGAATGATTGGAATTTAATTTAAAGGTGGTTTGTTCAATTTTGAAAATATATCGTTCAAATCGATATTTAAAATATAGCCTTCCGAGGAACAGTCTCGGAATTCGACGAAACCAGTTCCGTTGGATCTGTAATATTGTATTATGGTCGGGTTTCAATTTTCGTAATGTTTGGAGTTGTCGTGTTATCGTACGGTATATAAACGCGTCGATAGGAGTTTGAGATAATTTGAAAACAAAAATATATAAAAGTAAAATCAAATACGCAGTCAAAGATATTTCCATTTATGACGCGTACTCCAGAAGCTTTTCCATATCCTTATCCTATTACCGTCCCCCTCTCTCTATTCTAAAAAAAAAATGAGAAAGCGATCGAACTCTTAAAAATCAAAAAAAAAGGGGGGGGGGGGTTTCGGCCTGGAAATTTTCGAATTTGTTAAGCAAAGAGGATTGGGGCGTCGCGTGAGGGGATCTGGAGGTAAGCTCGATCGAAAGGCGGTTTTGCGAGGTTGATGGCGCGAGGCTTGGCGAAGTCGCATCTGCGAGTGGGTTCAACGGCTACGATGGGGAGTCTCTCGAGGCGAGTAGAGGTTTGTTGGTCGCGCGCGCACTCGAAGGACTCGCGGCGACGCAGTGGAAGGCGGCGACGATCAGGAGGTGGTCGGTCTCGCGTGGGTCAATTTGAGGTTCACTGGTTTGGGTTTTGGGCATGTAATCGAGTTCGACTCGTTGAAGGGAGGGGACAACTTATTTGGGTATGCGTTCTCCCTCTTTCTGCTGTTGTAATATATATATATATATATATATATATATATATATGTAAATATACTTTCATACAAATAAAATTAGGTTGTCACAACAGTTAATGAATTGACTGACAACATAGAATTTGTAAATTTGGGATTGTGAAAAAAAAAGTCTTAATTGGGAAATATATATATATATATATATATATATATATATAATATTTAGAGTTTGATTTTGGAAGCTTATATAAATAATTCACGTAAAGGGATGGGTTGTCAAAAGAGAAATGTAAATTGGTCAAAAACACTTTTAAATTTTTTAGGTCAATGTTTATTCGAACAAATTAGTTAAATTTAAATTAATAAGTGATAACGTACTGTTCGAGTACTTCAAATAGTGATAACATGTAAAAATGTTTTACAAGGTCAATAATCAAGGAATCAAGCAGTTGGATCAGATTGCAAAATTTAAGGGGGGCAAAGGTGAGTAATTCTCACTCTGTTTGATGCTTATTTAGATTTAATGGTTGAATTTAAATAATTGGTTGATTGATTGAGTTGATTGAATTTGTGCTGATGTTCTGCTGACTTGGTTTTGGTCGGTTTTCGAGTTAATTGATGTTTAACTCGAAGCATTTGGATTTTTTTTAAAACTTAAATCATAAATAAGAGAATGGTTCATTTAAAGATAATAAGGGTTAATGATTGGTAATTTATTAAATACGTATGATAAATTAAATGGAAAATAAATTTATGATTCAAATTAATTAGTTAAGTTTAAACTAATTAGAACGATCATTTGGTGGTTTAATCAGTAATTATTTAATGCAATTAATAAAATATAAGTACTTGTGTAATTAATCAAGAGATAAATTAAGATAATTAATTAAGGAGAATGAATTTATTTAATGAAGTAAATAAAAAGGTGATAATTTCGGGTGGAGATAAATCAAGTATGATTTATATTGTGGTTTAATTAATATAATTAGTTTAGATTTAGATAAATTGAAATATAGTTGGAATAAATAACTTATATAATTAATGAGGTAATTAAAGATTCAATTAATTAAGATTAATTGAACCATAATATGTGACTTATGAGGAATTAATTAATATAAGTAGTTAAGGATTAATGTAATTAATATAGTTAATTTATGAAGTAATTAAGATTACTTATTGATTTTGGGTTAAGAATAATTAATATCGTGAAATTAATTAATATTTAATGAAGGAATCTAAGTGATTGAGATTTGAAATTCAATTTGAATCAATCGAATTGATTTGTAGGTGATTAAGCTTTGCTTATGGGTGATTGAATGGTATTGGATGCTTGAATGAGTTGATATCTCTATTATGAAATGTTGGGTACTTCATTTGGATAACTTGGGTTAAGATAACATGAGTTTCAAAGTGACCGGGTCGGGTATTGGGGAAATACCCGAAACCACTTCGAATTTTATAAATTGATTTGTGAAATCAATACGATGAAATGGAATGATTTTAGTAAATTGGATTGATTTATCTAAGTCTGGTACTTAGAAATTAATATGTGAAATAAGGATTGCTTATAGCAAATTGTGAATTGATTTAATTGATATATGTTACCCGGGTTTATAGAAGTTGATTGTTTTGGTATTCCATGTTAGTTGGGTTTTACTCACGCTGGTTTCCAGCCTGACCCAGGTGTTACTTTGGTGTAATGCTCGGGTCAGACCGAGTATTACAGATTTTCAGGTAGGTACGTTCTGGAACTCAGGAGGCGAGCTGGATGTCAGGAATGTGTAGAGTATTTCCGTTGTATTATATTATTGTTAAACTAAGACATGATAATTGTATATTCAGTGACTGTATAAACTCGGATGTATATTAAATGTAATTGACGGATATGATATTCTTTTGTAAACTGTTATTGGTTATTCTTATATTTTATCCGCTGCAAATGTGAGTTGTTGATGTTTCTGTTCTTCTTCTATCTCTTTCTTCTTTTTCATAACTATCTTGAATTTTCGGGTTTGAAAATTTCGGGCTGTTACATTTGGTATCAGAGCTGAAAGGTTAAACGAGAACCTTGGCTCTGGTGGGAATTACCCATTAAATAGAGTCTGTGGTACTCTAGAATGAGTTGAGTGTGCGTGTGTGTGTGTGTGTGTGTGTGTGTATATATATATATATATATATATATATGAGCGCGTACTTGTTATTTTCTTATATAAAGATTTTAAATGATTTTATGTAAACTATATTTGATATATATAAAGCAATATTTCCTTCATATAAATATTAATGTGATTGGTTGTTAAATTATTGGAATTAAAATTGAGAAGTAATATAATACAACCAAATTGAAGTCTTGAATTAGAATTAAATGAAGTAAAAAAAAAAATACAACCAAATCGAAATTTAATTAATTGAAAATGAAATTCTAACATTAGAATTCAGGAATTAAATTATTTAAAAGCTTTAAATAAAGGTAAGTTTGAAATGAGACTTATTGCAAACAATGGGTTGTTTGAAATTTGATTTGAATTTAAGAACCAAGGGTGGGTTAAAATTGTAAGATGTAACGTCCCGCCTTTTCGCACGCTTCAAATCGACACACATGCCGATTCAAACCATACGGAAGGCGGATTGTTATGGGGTAAATAAGAAAAACAGAGAAGAAATAAACAAAATAGAATCTCACAGCGGAAGGATAAAATATAATAATAAAATATACAGTTTATAAAACTGTTTACAAACGTTTATATAATACATATCAGAGTTACACATACCAATAACAATGCAGCAGAAAAATATGAGTGTAGTGGAATAATAGTAGATAATAGTAATACAAATCTTCGTCTTCGTCCTCCAGAGCTAAAACTTCAAATCCTGAAACGCTCGGACTGACCCGAGCGAATTGAAAAGACAAAACACTCGAGTCAGAACTAAAAGATCTTATGTGAGTTAAATTAACAGAAATAAATATGAGTGCAGTAACTCAAGAGATGCTCGGGATTTACATCTCCTAAGGATCCGTTAAACTATTTACTATGTAGTATATTGCGCTATTATAATAGTGTCTATTTTTAAAATAAACTTACTTTTAAATAGCGTTAAGGGGTTACCCATATAGCCCTTAACACAAAATATATTCCCATAGTCTATACAGTACCGTAATCTCCCCCGTACTGGGCGTCGTCAGAGGGCACTCCATAGGTATGGTACAAAACCAAAATCGTATAAGGCGCGATAGGGTAAGTGACGCGACACAACTAGGCAATGCCAGGGTAGATATACCAATTGCTATCCGGGCTGATGGAAATGCATAGCCGCAGCTACCGCCCACCTCGAACAAACTCCCCCGAAATCAAAGTAAAAGTGGCCACTGAAACAATCCAAAGTCAAAGTATAATATCGAAGAGGAGTGTCCGATCAGAGAAATGACCTCATTGGCCGGAGAATCGCTCCTGTTTTAGCCACCTTATGCCAACTCACGGGAGTCGGGTCCACGTATTTACCTTGCAGGAAACGCCGCCACCAACCTACTTCATTCTGGAATCTCCACCGCGTACATGGTTGTTAAAGTGGTTTTCGGAGTTGGCAGAGAGTATGACAACTTTCGATCCCGGTCTCTTCAACAACCAAACGTTATTATAACACCGCGGTCATTTAAAATAATTATACTTTAAAACCAGAACAAAATCCATTTTAAACCCATATAAATACGATATCGTTTATATTTTTAAAACCCCAAATCAATACGATATCATTTTATCTCAAATATAATCCTTTTCCAAAATCATACTGCTTTAAAAATTTATAATACCTGGAAACCAAACATTTGAATTATACTTTCAGACATAATATTTCTGAATTCATACTTTTTAAAAACCATAACTTCTAAAACTTGAATGGTTTGGATATTCAACGGTATATAAAATAAATGGTTTAACTTTAAGGTTACTTTGTAAAGAAAATAATTTCCATAGTTTTACAAATATGTTTCTTTATTTCAAGTCTGAACCAAAATTTAAATATCACTTTCAAGTTCCAAACCACTTCAATTTCTATATATATATATATATCCATTTGGAGTAATAGTATTCAAACTAAAGTTGGAATTTATTCTTTCAACAAATTAAATGCTCTATTATTTAGTCTTGAATATTCACATAAATCCATAAATAAAACTCCAATTTTTTTTAGCAATTAAATATTTTCTTCAATTTAATTATACTAGAATATTCATTTTAAATTTATCTTGGAAAAATCTAGTTATAAATATCATATCTTAAAATTTCCAACTTAAACATTTAACATATAATGTAAATCATCAAACTCCATTTCCTCAATTTTTCCATTTTTATTTAAGAGATTTATACACATCTTAAATTCAAATTTTCTAACTTCATATGTATATATATATAGAAGAAAATATCAAAATTAACTTATTATAAACCGTATCATCCAAACCATAGAAATCATTTTAAAATATTTTATATATAGACCACGGTGCCTGTATAAAATTTTCTATCCTATGGTCAAGTGATACGGATATTTATCATTTCAATCCGCAATTTAAAAGATATAAAATTTTGCGGTTGTATATCATTTCAAACCACAATTCCGAATGAAATGAAAAATACATGATAACTTGCAGTTTAATGATATGAAACAAAACATCCATTCATCCATCATCAATCATCAACCAAATTATCTCAAACATCATCAGTTTAAACAAACATCAATATATGGCATATACAATATAACAGGAAATAATTGACAGTTATTAATTAACATTCCATATTCAATTAAATTTATAACTGTTTAACTAGCAGTTTATATGCACATAAATAAATTCTAACTGCCAATTTATATGCAATACATAAAAGAAATTAACAGTTAATTTAATAAATGCGATTTAACAGATATGCTGAATAAAACATGCCAACAGTCATAAATAAATTTCTACTCATATCTAAAATAAATTTAACAAACATAAAAACTTTTAGAAGTTGTGAGTGGGTTAAAACACTCACCTTTTGAATTTAAATCGAATTTAAATTCAATTTAAACTCAAAAATTTGACGGTCTTCGAATTTGTCCAAAGCAGCGTCAACGGATCCGGAATTTTATTACGATCCTAACAAAAGAAATTTCGCGTGAAACGGAAGTCGTATGCGAGAGTTAAGGCGAAAATTACGAATGAAAACATAAAAACGAAAGAAATAAAGTGGAACACATTCTCACCACACAAGTGCCACGTCATCTCTCATGCTTCATCCCAGAACGCGTTTTCACCCTTCCCCTGAGAACACGCACGCAACAGAACCCAATAACACGCCTTTTGACCGAGCTTTGACCGCCGAATACGCCATCCTACCGGCCTTCATCCCATCGCCGACCATCACCAATGGGTAGCCCATGCCGAGCCGCCCCACCTGACCCCCTGCACACGTCTCCGGTCGCCGCCCCCCAAGCCTTTAAAACCCTAAGTCGAACGATGCACGAGATCCAGCCGTTGATTTTCGACAAAACCCATACAGATGAACTCCTCTGGTCAATCTCTACTAAACCCAGAAATCGTTTGACGATCTGACGAAGTTTGTTGCGGCGATGATGAAGGGCCGAAAATAAACTAGGGTTTTCTGGAAAAACTGAGACCCGAATCGAAAAACGAATCATACCAGCAAATTACGTATCTCGAGAACTATGACATATATTTTTCTGGAATTTTTCTGGAGACTTTAAATTTTGACTTTTGATTTTTGAACTGTAGATAGATCTAGGTTTTGTAACCATTAAGGAAGAGAAAGAGATGAAGAAAAGAACGTACAGACAAATGATAGAAAATGGAGGCTAGGGTTTATGATCGTCTATTTATAGATAGATCGCAAAAGAATAGGTGTGCACGAATTTTAACGTGCAAACGGAAGTGGTCCCAAAAGATAAATAATATTAATTACACACGTTACGGATTTAGGAAATAAATAAATTCCTTATCATTTACATTTTATTTTAAACGTATTTACAAATGTAAATCTAGATGTTTCGTTTACGTTTCAAAATATATCCACAATTTTATTAATTTTCAAATTGATCTAAACAAATTTAGATGTAAATTAAAAGCTGATAAGTCTACCCATTGCAGTGTTAATTTCTCCACTTCCTTATATTTAAAAATTATAAATTAAGTTTTCAAAAACCTATTTTTGATCTTCAAACTTTTATATACTCATCTTTTACCAGTAATAAGGATGCATTAACATTTGTTCATGGTTTCACCTTATTATCCTCAAATTCCATTTTAATTTTCAATAATTACAATTGTTGAATGTTGATACTTTAATTAAATTTATACATCTTGCTTTCTATAACCTATATCAACAAATAGTCCAATTATAAATAGAATTAGCGTTAACTTCATCTTATAGGATTAACTACTCCAATTACAAAACAAATCTATGCTAACTGTCCGATTTAAGTCAATTAATTGTAATTGAGTCTACATTAAATGTTATAAATTATAAATTGGAACCTCAATAGATTCGCTTATTGATTTAAAATCTTTCTATTCAGCAAATAGACATTTTATGGGTATAAATAACATTTGAATTATAACACATGTCATTAGTGCATGCTTCATTTCTTGTAAACTCCCCTTTATTAACTAGAACACATTAACCAAAACAAAATAATTAATTTAGATTTATTTCAATCGATTGTCATTCTTAACTTATCATACTCAAAATGGTTAACCTAAATAATTGTTACCCTTTTACATTCAAATTCACTTACAACCATCATTACACAATGTTGCCATAGATTTAGATTTAATTAAATAAATTAGATAAATGGGTAAAGTTTTGTAATTATCACCAATACCAAATATATATGCATTAATTACTACTTATTATCATGAATTCATTTATTAATTTACTAGTTGCCTTTGTCTTCTTATATCCTATTTACTACCAAACTTTCTATTCTTAAATCTATACTCCCATTGATTTATTAAATTTGCACTTATTATGCATACTTTTAGCAACTCATATATACTTTGCATCTATTCCCCAAATTTCACATTCTATTGTTACATAAATTTGCATTGATTACTATTTATTATTATTACTTTACTGATAAATTAGATATTTGCATTGGTTTTGCTTATGCTAAATTAATTTCCCATAATAAATAAGGTTTCAAAACAATCAATAACATTTCCTTAGCCCAAACCCCGTTTACCAATTATTTTCCTTCAATAATTCATGTTGCTATAAATACATACATTTACACTTTATAGTTATTCTAGTATACCTATTCCAACACTCTTAACCCTTATCTTTACGTTCACCCACTTGTAATATTAATTATATTTATTACAATTCAATGTTGGCATTTATTACTATTAATTTATACAATGTTTATTGCCCTTATTTCAATTTCTTCCTTTTCAGTTGCTACTCTACTATTCACAGTTTCTTTTGTATACTCCTTTCCTATATAATCCACATACACAAATTCCAATTAAATCCAATTATTACCTTTAAATAAAACATAACATTCGAATACCTCTTATTAAATTGGAATGTTTCATTTAAGTTTATAATTGATCCACTTGTATTAACATAAATTTTTATTTTCAAATTTATTCCCATTTACGGTTAATCAATGTTATTTTACATTAACCAATTTTAATATTCACCTTCAATTTCACATCTTCAAAGTATATCTAGGAAAAATCTTTCCACCGCTTAATGTACTGAATCTTGTGCAGTCTTACTATAAATAAGTTTTAAATTACCATTACTGTACATTCAATTACTATCCAAAGTATTTATTCACAAATCAATTCGATATATACGTTTTTTTCCTTCTATTTGATTCATACCTAGTATACATTTCCTAAATCCTGTTTCATTACCTTCATTAAATGGTTATCGCATTGAGATCAAATTTATTAGCTTATATCGCATTATTACCATTAATTAAAATTGGCTTACAATTTTTTTTTATTCAATACTCTAAATAAATAACATATTATTCCATAATTACTCTTGTTTTCACATATTCCATTCAAAAATTAAACCGTAAAAATTACATTATTTTATTGAATTGGAAATCTCATTTTAAATTGTTAACTTTTAATAAGAACAAATGGCAACACCAATTTCCTAACATTCATTTTATTAAAAATTATGGAAAATATGACAAATTTAGTTAATGAAATTTTCGGGTCGTTACACTCTCCCCCACTCAAAACTTTTCGTCCCCGAAAAGGAAAAGAAGGGAGAAGAAAGAATTAAATAACAATACATCTTATTCAAAATATTTAACTTATAAACAGTAATTTACTAAATTTATTCCTTAAATAAAATATACCCGTTTTATAATCATTATATCCTTTTATACTTAAATAATTAAAGTTTGAAAAACATTTTCAACATAGTTCTAAGTCCAAAATTTACGGAAATTTTTGGCAGAGTCTCCTTTGCACGGAGAGGCTCGGGAAAATATAATACCAAAATATAACAAAGTATCATATAGAATATTCAAAATAGTATATCCCAACACGGGAAATATATAAAAATATCGCTACAAAGCGTAATCCGGAAACGTACCTATTTGTCGGGCAAATTACGCTTAATTTATGGAACCAAAATCAGTAGCAATTGCTTCCATACCTGCATTTCCCTTATATAATCTAAAAGGTTAACTATTTATATTAAAGTGAAATATTTTCATAGTTTCAACTACTAATAATAATCAATACACAATTATCGATTTCAACAAACAGCATACACACAAACAAAACAACCATTCAGTCAAACAAGCAAATAGTTGTTCGGGTTCAAAACTTGAAATGGTACGGAATGAAAAATAACCATCCAGTGCATCATTTACTCAACAGTCTTAGATGAAACAGAATTAGATTATTTATTCATCCAACTACTTCAAATTTCCTTACCCAGCCAACCATAAAGCAAACAATATCGATTTAAACCAACAAATCAATTTAACTTATTATAAATTTATATTTCATACATTAACAGTTTGATCTTTTCATTCATATAACAGTTTATCTTTTATTTTCATTTATTTCTTTAAATTATCCTTTTATAATTTACATTTATTTCCAACAACCTTTAATTTTATTCACTCAATTATCCATTTCCATTTATTTAGGTCATGTAAGTTTCTTCTATTTTATTACATTTAATGCACTTCTCACTTTCAATCATTTATTTAATGCTTCCATTTCTATTACATTTAATTATAGTAACCCTTTTTAATTTCACTTAAATTCTTAATCTTATAACATCCATTCTTATAAATAAAGGATTTTATTAACTCATTAACAAGGGTTTGCAGTCATCTATTTATATTACCTACTTTTATTATATTAAACTAGTAGCATTTATCATACTTAGGTTTATAACCCTACACATCAATCCTTATTATTAAAGAATTTCATTTTATTTACTTAAGTTTAAAATCACCTATTTATAATACTTACCTTTAATTTTGGTAAAATTTCAATTTATAACTTAAGTTTATAACATTAAATTCTCATTTATAACAGAAATTCATTTAATACTTTATTATTTCCAAAATTTCTACTTGTATAATATTCTATTCCAATCTCTTACTTAACATTTCAACTTTTCATATTTGGTAAGTTAATTATGTTAAAGAAAATGCAAATGAATTTATACAAGTTTTATCTCTTCTTTTAATTAATTTAATGTTCAATAAATATTAAATTTTCCCTTATAAGTTAAAAATTTAACTTCCTTTATAGCTTAGTATTTTAGTCTCTTATTTTATTTAGGGTTTCAATTATTAAACTTTTTTCTGTTTCACCACCATAATTGAAACAATCAATTAATGGAAATTAAGAATTAAATACCGGGTTAAATTTCAATAGGTAAGTATATTCTTATAACTTATATACCTCTAATTATATTTAAACAATTAAAATTTAGATATTTCAAAATAAATCTGCACTAGAATTTACTACAGTGACCTTTCCCTTCGAAACTCGAAAATGAAAGTCGATGATGCGGCCGCCATCACCGAAATTATTTTCCAGCGACAGAGAGGAAAGTACGAAACTTATTTTCTCCAAAATCTTCTTTAAAATAATTCTTCCAAATTATACTAAATATTTATATAAGAAAATACTTATAAACAAAATTATTTTAATTCATAAATCCTTTGAAAGCAAATTTCCAAAATCCCGGACTTAAGTTCTAAAATTTTCAAATTTCATTGATTTTAATTTCAATCTCATTTTACCTATTATTTAAAATTTTATTCCTAACAACCAATCTATTGCAACCAACAATATATATATATATATATATATAATACCTTAATAAAATATTTTATATATAGAAAATATAATAGGCGAAGTTATTTCATTCACCTATATTAAAAACAAATATTATGTCGGTCTGTCCTATTAAGTGTTTAGAAATCCCTATTGATGTCATAGCGTCCCATGCACCAACCAGAATTTATAAATACAAAACGGAACAGATTAACACAATATCAAAATCTTTTTATAATACTAACAAATACGCTCTCTCATATATATACACTTAGTGACTCCCATAGGGTATTACTACCTTATTAACAAAGAGTCAAACCCCACAAAGCCAAGGTTTATCGCTAAACCAAAGCTCTGATACCAACTGTAACGTCTCGCCTTTTCGCACGCTTCAAATCGACATACATGCCGATTCAAACCATATGGAAGGCGGATTGTTATGGGGTAAATAAGAAAAACAGAGAAGAAATAAACAAAATAGAATCTCACAGCGGAAGGATAAAATATAATAATAAAATATACAGTTTATAAAACTGTTTACAAACATTTATATAATACATATCAGAGTTACACATACCAATAACAATGCAGCGGAAAAATATGAGTGTAGTGGAATAATAGTAGATAATAGTAATACAAATCTTCGTCTTCGTCCTCCAGAGCTAAAATTTCAAATCCTGAAACGCTCGGACTGACCCGAGCGAATTGAAAAGACAAAACACTCGAGTCAGAACTAAAAGATCTTATGTGAGTTAAATTAACAGAAATAAATATGAGTGCAGTAACTCAAGAGATGCTCGGGATTTACATCTCCTAAGGATCCGTTAAACTATTTACTATGTAGTATATTGCGCTATTATAATAGTGTCTATTTTTAAAATAAACTTACTTTTAAATAGCGTTAAGGGGTTACCCATATAGCCCTTAACACAAAATATATTCCCATAGTCTATACAGTACCGTAATCTTCCCCGTACTGGGCGTCGTCAGAGGGCACTCCATAGGTATGGTACAAAATCAAAATCGTATAAGGCGCGATAGGGTAAGTGACACGGCACAACTAGGCAATGCCAGGGTAGATATACCAATTGCTATCCTGGCTGATGGAAACGCATAGCCGCAGCTACCGCCCACCTCGAACAAACTCTCCCGAAATCAAAGTAAAAGTGGCCACTGAAACAATCCAAAGTCAAAGTATAATATCGAAGAGGAGTGTCCGATCAGAGGAATGACCTCATTGGCCCGAGAATCGCTCCTGTTTTAGCCACCTTATGCCAACTCACGGGAGTCGGGTCCACGTATTTACCTTGCAGGAAACGCCGCCACCAACCTACTTCATTCTGGAATCTCCACCGCGTACACGGTTGTTAAAGTGGTTTTCGGAGTTGGCAGAGAGTATGACAACTTCCGATCCCGGTCTCTTCAACAACCAAACGTTATTATAACACCGCGGTCATTTAAAATAATTATACTTTAAAACCAGAACAAAATCCATTTTAAACCCATATAAATACGATATCGTTTATATTTTTAAAACCCCAAATCAATACGATATCATTTTATCTCAAGTATAATCCTTTTCCAAAATCATACTGCTTTAAAAATTTATAATATCTAGAAACCAAACATTTGAATTATACTTTCAAACATAATATTTCTGAATTCATACTTTTTAAAAATCATAACTTCTAAAACTTGAATGGTTTGGATATTCAACGGTATATAAAATAAATGGTTTAACTTTAAGGTTACTTTGTAAAGAAAATAATTTCCATAGTTTTACAAATATGTTTCTTTATTTCAAGTCTGAACCAAAATTTAAATATCACTTTCAAGTTCCAAACCACTTCAATTTCTATATATATATATATATATATATATATATATATATATCCATTTGGAGTAATAATATTTCAAACTAAAGTTGGAATTTATTCTTTCAACAAATTAAATGCTCTATTATTTAGTCTTGAATATTCACATAAATCCATAAATAAAACTCCAATTTTTTAGCAATTAAATATTTTCTTCAATTTAATTATACTAGAATATTCATTTTAAATTTATCTTGGAAAAATCTAGTTATAAATATCATATCTTAAAATTTCCAACTTAAACATTTAACATATAATATAAATCATCAAACTCCATTTCCTCAATTTTTCCATTTTTATTTAAGAGATTTATACATAGCTTAAATTCAAATTTTCTAACTTCATATGTATATATATATAGAAGAAAATATCAAAATTAACTCATTATAAACCGTATCATCCAAACCATAGAAATCATTTTAAAATATTTTATATATAGACCACGGTGCCTGTATAAAATTTTCTATCCTATGGTCAAGTGATACGGATATTTATCATTTCAATCCGCAATTTAAAAGATATAAAATTTTGCGGTTGTATATCATTTCAAACCACAATCCCGAATGAAATGAAAAATACATGATAACTTGCAGTTTAATGATATGAAACAAAACATCCATTCATCCACCATCAATCATCAACCAAATTATCTCAAACATCATCAGTTTAAACAAACATCAATATATGGCATATACAATATAACAGGAAATAATTGGCAGTTATTAATTAACATTCCATATTCAATTAAATTTATAACTGTTTAACTAGCAGTTTATATGCACATAAATAAATTCTAACTGCCAATTTATATGCAATACATAAAAGAAATTAACAGTTAATTTAATAAATGCGATTTAACAGATATGCTGAATAAAACATGCCAACAGTCATAAATAAATTTCTACTCATATCTAAAATAAATTTAACAAACATAAAAACTTTAGAAGTTGTGAGTGGGTTAAAACACTCACCTTTTGAATTTAAATCGAATTTAAATTCAATTTAAACTCAAAAATTTGACGGTCTCCGAATCTGTCCAAACCAGCGTCAACGGATCCGGAATTTTATTACGATCCTAACAAAAGAAATTTCGCGTGAAACGGAAGTCGTATGCGAGAGTTAAGGCGAAAATTGCAAATGAAAACATAAAAACGAAAGAAATAAAGTGGAACACATTCTCACCACACAAGTGCCACGTCATCTCTCATGCTTCATCCCAGAACGCGTTTTCACCCTTCCCCTGAGAACACGCACGCAACAGAACCCAATAACATGCCTTTTGACCGAGCTTTGACCGCCGAATACGCCATCCTACTAGCCTCCATCCCATCGCCGACCATCACCAATGGGTAGCCCATGCCGAGCCGCCCCCACCTGACCCCCTGCGCACGTCTCCGGTCGCCGCCGCCCCCAAGCCTTTAAAACCCTAAGTCGAACGATGCACGAGATCCAGCCGTTGATTTTCGACAAAACCCATACAGATGAACTCCTCTGATCAATCTCTACTAAACCCAGAAATCGTTTGACGATCTGACGAAGTTTGTTGCGGCGATGATGAAGGGCCGAAAATAAAATAGGGTTTTCTGGAAAAACTGAGACCCAAATCGAAAAACGAATCATACCAGCAAATTACGTATCTCGAGAACTATGACATATATTTTTCTGGAATTTTTCTGGAGACTTTAAATTTTGACTTTTGATTTTTGAACAGTGGATAGATCTAGGTTTTGCAACCATTAAGGAAGATAAAGAGATGAAGAAAAGAACGTACAGACAAATGATAGAAAATGGAGGCTAGGGTTTATGATCGTCTATTTATAGATAGATCGCAAAAGAATAGGTGTGCACGAATTTTAACGTGCAAACGGAAGTGGTCCCAAAAGATAAATAATATTAATTACACACATTACGGATTTAGGAAATAAATAAATTCCTTATCATTTACATTTTATTTTAAACGTATTTACAAATGTAAATCTAGATGTTTCGTTTACCTTTCAAAATATATCCACAATTTTATTAATTTCCAAATTGATCTAAACAAATTTAGATGTAAATTAAAAGCTGATAAGTCTACCCATTGTTGTGTTAATTTCTCCACTTTCTTATATTTAAAAATTATAAATTAAGTTTTCAAAAACCTATTTTTGATCTTCAAACTTTTATATACTCATCTTTTACCAGTAATAAGGATGCATTAACATTTGTTCATGGTTTCACCTTATTATCCTCAAATTCCATTTTAATTTTCAATAATTACAATTGTTGAATGTTAATACTTTAATTAAATTTATACATCTTGCTTTCTATAACCTATATCAACAAATGGTCCAATTATAAATAGAATTAGCGTTAACTTCATCTTATAGGATTAACTACTCCAATTACAAAACAAATCCATGCTAACTGCCCGATTTAAGTCAATTAATTGTAATTGAGTCTACATTAAATGTTATAAATTATAAATTGGAACCTCAATAAATTCGCTTATTGATTTAAAATCTTTCTATTCAGTAAATAGACATTTTATGGGTATAAATAACATTTGAATTATAACACATGTCATTAGTGCATGCTTCATTTCTTATAAACTCCCATTTATTAACTAGAACACATTAACCAAAACAAAATAATTAATTTAGATTTATTTCAATCGATTGCCATTCTTAACTTATCATACTCAAAATGGTTAACCTAAATAATTGTTACCCTTTTACATTCAAATTCACTTACAACCATCATTACACAATGTTGCCATAGATTTAGATTTAATTAAATAAATTAGATAAATGGGTAAAGTTTTGTAATTATCACCAATATCAAATATATATGCATTAATTACTACTTATTATCATGAATTCATTTATTAATTTACTAGCTGCCTTTGTCTTCTTATATCCTATTTACTACCAAACTTTCTATTCTTAAATCTATACTCCCATTGATTTATTAAATTTGCACTTATTATGCATACTTTTAGCAACTCATATATACTTTGCATCTATTTCCCAAATTTCACATTCTATTGTTACATAAATTTGCATTGATTACTATTTATTATTATTAATTTACTGATAAATTAGATATTTGCATTGGTTTTGCTTATGCTAAATTAATTTCCCATAATAAATAAGGTTACAAAACAATCAATAACATTTCCTTAGCCCAAACCCCGTTTACCAATTATTTTCCTTCAATAATTCATGTTGCTATAAATACGTACATTTGCACTTTATAGTTATTCTAGTATACCTATTCCAACACTCTTAACCCTTATCTTTACGTTCACCCACTTGTAATATTAATTATATTTATTACAATTCAATGTTGGCATTTATTTCTATTAATTTATACAATGTTTATTGCCCTTATTTCAATTTCTTCCTTTTCAGTTGCTACTCTACTATTCACAATTTCTTTTGTATACTCCTTTCCTATATAATCCACATACACAAATTCCAATTAAATCCAATTATTACCTGTAAATAAAACATAACATTCGAATACCTCTTATTAAATTGGAATGTTTCATTTAAGTTTATAATTGATCCACTTGTATTAACATAAATTTTTATTTTCAAATTTATTCCCATTTACGGTTAATCAATGTTATTTTACATTAACCAATTTTAATATTCACCTCTAATTTCACATCTTCAAAGTATATCTAGGAAAAATCTTTCCACCGCTTAATTTACTGAATCTTATGCAGTCTTACTATAAATAAGTTTTAAATTACCATTACTGTACATTCAATTACTATCCAAAGTATTTATTCATAAATCAATTCGATATATACGTTTTTTTTCCTTCTATTTGATTCATACCTAGTATACATTTCCTAAATCCTGTTTCATTACCTTCATTAAATGGTTATCGCATTGAGATCAAATTTATTAGCTTATATCGCATTATTACCATTAATTAAAATTGGCTTACAAATTTTTTTTTTATTCAATACTCTAAATAAATAACATATTATTCCATAATTACTCTTGTTTTCACATATTCCATTCAAAAATTAAACCATAAAAATTACATTATTTTATTGAATTGGAAATCTCATTTTAAATTGTTAACTTTTAATAAGAACAAATGGCAACACCAATTTCCTAACATTCATTTTATTAAAAATTATGGAAAATATGACAAATTTAGTTAATGAAATTTTCGGCTCGTTACATAAGACATGGCTGGGAGGGCCAAGAAATAAATATGTATATATGTATGGATATATATGATATTAAAGATAATTTGAAATAAACTCTAAGAGGTTGAGTTTTGATTTTTCTCTGAAGTGTGGTGTAAAAACCCAAAGTGATATAAGTTTTGAACCTATAAGAGGGAAAGAATCTTGAAATTTGAAGTGGGAATTCAAATTTAGTAAGGTTGATTTGATTAAGTAAATTGGAATTTAACTTTGGGAAAGTTAAATAAGTGTAGAAAAAGCAACCAGAATTGGAAATTTCAAGATGAAATTGGAATTTAACTTGGAAAGTTAAATGGTTAATTTGAATTAGTAGTTAGTGTGATCTCAAATCGGGTTTGAGATTTAAAAATTGAAAATGGATGGACATTTTGAAATAAATTGGATGATATCATCCTAATGTAAATAAAAATCTTTAAATTGAGAATGGAATTGTATAAATAAAATAAAATATGTTTGAATAATTGAATTGTAAAATAAACTTGTTTAAGAACTGGCTTCAAACTAAAGAATTAAATTGAATAATAAATTAAAATTTTAAAATAAAATCGTATTGAACCTTGAAATACATAAGTAAAAAAAAATAGTTTAAAATGAGAATTTTGAGAAATTGGGCTCAGAAATTAGAATGATTAAACACTTTGATTTAAAGGTTAATTTGGTTTAAAGAGTTAAACCAACCTTTGAGAATTTAACTCGAATTTCTATAATTCGAGATAGTTTAAATTCAAGATTTAATTGAATTGGTTTAAAAATTGAATTTGGTTTGAAGTAATTGGATTGGTGATTGAAGATGTATAAGCTAAAAATTTTAAATGGTAAATTGATCGGATTAAATTGAAGTGATTTGGATTCTGAAATTAAATTGATAATAATTCAAATTGATTGGAGTAGTATGAAATTACAATTAAAACTGAACAGGATTTAAAATCAACTAGAATTTGATTTAAATTGAGGAAGGAATCAAGATTGATTCAACTTGAATTGGGGATTAATCAAGTCCAATGGAATTTGGAGTTATTTGAATTGGAATTGGGTCAATTTAAATGAAGATTTAAATTGAATTGTTGGGAAGGTGAACAGTTGGCTCTTGACTATTTTCAATATAAATTGTTTTGATATAAACTTATTTTTCTAAGCTACTAAATATATACAACCTTTCTTTCTTAAAGCCAAATTATTTTATATACTTGTTTACGATTATTTTTGGGGCTATTTAACCATTTTTCAACTGTTAACTAAATTAATTACTATTTTTCAACTATTTCACAAACTAATTTCTATTTTACAACTATTTTGCAATTATCTACAAATTTTGAAACTATTCAATTATTTCTTAACTATTTTACAGTTAGTTACCTATTTTATAGCTATTTTGCAAACTAATAATTATTTTTCCACTACTTATTTATTTTTAGAATTTTCAAGCTATTTTCTAAATATAAACTGGTCGGAGTTCAAACTGTTATTAATATAAATACCCAACTGAGATAAGAATTGAAGTATAATAGGGTTTTATACAAGTTTGAAAAGATCCAAAGTTTTAAAATTTTTATATATCTGTATATATATATAAAGGATCTTATGAGGATTTTGGAAAAGGTTTTGAGAACCTTTGGATTTGGAAAGGGTTTTGATTTCTGGGTAAAATCAATATGAGAATTTGGAAAGCCTAGTTTGGGAATTATCGATTTTGGAATAATTGATTTTGTATAAATGAGCTTTGTATGAGATCATACTAGGTGTATGATTTGAAGATACTATATGTGTATAGTATAAAATGTTTTGATGATGGCTCTGGGGAAAAAGGCGCTCCCTTGAAATGAACTTCTCAGGAGTGCCACCAGGTGGTGCTGCCTTGAGCCTCGGGGGGGGGGGGGGGGGTTTCTAAAGTTGATCCTATGAGAAGTCCGGGCAAAACTAGTTCCTGAGGATTATTGGGTAGCATAAGTCGATGGCGTTGATGCCTACAGAGGCATTTGGGTTATGCTGTGACGACAGTGTAACTCGATGTCGCTGCGATCTACGGTGGGGACCATAGCGAAAATCGTGTGGAGGATGAGTGTCAACGGTCTACACTTGATTTTGCCGGGAAGGCAACGCCACATCGGTAGACTGCGATCTATGGTTAAGTGGAGTGGAGAAGTTTCATTTTTGGCAGCGAAATTCGATGGCGCTGATGCCTACAGTTATATGGGTTTTTGCTGTGATAGCTACGTAACCCCAGTTGTAGCTGCGATCTGTCATGGGTTCCATGGTGTAATCGAGAGGCGCGGAGGCCTACAGTTATCTGTGGATTTTGTCGGGACGACAACGTAACCATCGGGTTAACTGCGACCATGGATGGGGGTGATGATTTCCAGAGCATCCTCAGCAAAGATATTTCCTCTATTTTCAAACTTGATTCCTATATTTTCAATAAAATTATTTTTTTCAAATGTTTTCACTGGGTGTTGAAAACGGGTTTAACAAGTACTTATAGATTTTCAGTCCTACGCCTGATCAACGTATGATTGAATTTCTGTGAGAACAAGGATGGACTGGTTGAGACATCGAGTTATAAAAAGTTTTTTTTATAAAGAGCTATTTTATTAGTATGATGTGAATTCAAAAGCATTGCTAAAAATTTAAATAAAAAGTGTTGGAATTTTGGGGAAATAAAAAGGAAATCCATACTAGAATTTTAGTGAAGTGATTTTGTAATTAAAATTGAATCTTGATTTAGAAGTGGGAAATAAGCTAATTGGTTAAATAATTGTTTGATTGGGTACGTTAATAAAATTTAACTCGGGTAAATAAATGAATTGTAAATTAATAATGGAGTTTGGTAATGAATTCGAATTGTGGATAGCATTCGCCTTGGATTAGATATAAATTAAATAAGAGGAGATGTTGTAAAATAAAAATAAAATAGAATTGGATTGAACAATGTGATGGTATGAATTACAATAAAATTCACAGGTAATTTGAATAATATTTAATGAAAATTTGCAAGTAAATTGGATATAAGAGAAGTGATTATAATAGAAATGGTTTGAGTTGCAAAACAAAACCCAAGTGAATAGAAATAAATTGAGAATGGCATTGTATTAATAAACTAAATTAGATAACGAAATAAGTAAGTAAATTTAAATTTTAAAACGGGTTAATTGAGTTAAATAATAAATAGATGAAGTTTGATTGAATAAAAATTAAATCAAAGCTGTGATTGGAATTGGATTATCAGACTGAACTTAAATTTGGTGGTATATAAATTTGAAGTATAAATGAGTTCAGTATGTGATTGGATATTATTTTGATAAATTGAGAAGATAAATTAAAATTAAAATTTAAATGGATGGGCTTACTGAAATTAATGGAAGTTGATCAAATGAGAATCAAATAAAAGTAAACTTAATTTTGATGTTGGAATAAATTAAAGTAAATTAACTTAAGTTTAAAAATTTATGGAAGCTTGGCTTCGTATAAGGGTGAAAGCCCATTCAATAAAAACTTGGATTGAATTAATTTGGGAAATGGTTATTAACTTATAAGTATCGAATGTGACAAGCTTAATAAATTGTTTTGAATGAATCCAACGTGGGGATGAGATAAAATGCAATATACGGTTGATATAAATATGAAATGAAATTAAATTCAGAATGAGTTGAAATTAATTTGAAATAGTTATAAACTAAAATAGATACCCTATTAACCGAATATTGTCGAGATTGCATAACAATAATTGTTGTTTGGCGTAAACCAAAGTAATTAAATTCTATGAGTTAGTAGAGATTAAATAAATTTGATTCTGAATCATTTGAAGTGAATATGAGCTTGTTCGGATTTTAAATCAATGGAATGTCTGAAATTGAGTTGTAAACCATTAAAACTTAAATGAAACGACTTATGAATTAGCTTTAAGACATATAAATTGTTTATAAGAAGTGTTTGGTGCTTGATGTTAGTAATGTATATGTTTAGCTATTGAAAGTAAGTAGAATGTAAATAAATTCTCTATATATGGTACTTACATGTTTGAATTGAGTAAGTACAGGTACCCGAAAGCCGTTTGGCTGGTTTGGATTGCGATATTTGCTAGAATTAATCAGCTGCTTGCTTAAAATGCTAAATAAGGTACGCCTACGCAATTAAAATAGGAAATATAAACTGTTTTTGCTTTTTCCGACCGGGTGGGTCGATGTATATATATTTATATCTCCTGTCAAATTGCAAAAGCTCCTCCGTACAGAGGAGATTTTGCCAAAAATTTCGAAAATTTTGGGAGTTAGAAATTTTTTGGAAATTTTGGGGTAAATTCTGTTAACGACAAACAATTTCAAAATGGAAATCAAAGTAAATTAGTATATGAAACTAATATGAATCAGTTATAAATGAAAGTTAAAATTCAATGCTCAAATTAAAAAAAGAATTGATTCATATGAAAATGGGAAAGACTAATTTGAAATAGGTATGAAACTTCTGTAAGGAAATGTATAAAGTGATTAAAAAGGTTACAATTGGATATTATCGCTTGGTAAGATATGCAGGTATTAAAGGGAAAGAAAATTAGATTTGATTCCAAAGGATAAATTTGAATTGCCCGACAAAAAGGTACGTATTTAAATTTCTAGATGAAATTGGATTGGGTTTTTGATGTAGCCACCTGGCTTTTGTTTTCTTTTTGGTATTTGGGAGCCCGTAGAGGCCTTTTGTAGTAGTACCGAGCTAGCCGGGCAAAGGAGACGCTGGCAAAATGTTTCGGAAATTTAGAGTGTTAGAAAAATTTTGAGAAAATTTTGACAATTCAAAATTTGGTTTTAAATTGAAATTTAGATGATTGAGCAAAAGGGTGTTGTATGGAACTATAGATGATTTTAGGAAGTTAGTTAAGGTGATAGTGGGCTTTTAATAAAAGATAACTGGTAGAATGTTGAATTGTGAGTTTTTGGAAAAAAGTAAACGGGTATTGGGCCATTCTTCCTAACTAGTAATTTCGGAGACGAAATTCTTTTAAGGGGGAAGGAATGTGACGACCCGGAATTTCTAACCATTTAAAATTTGAGAAATTAATTGATTTTAAATATTTAAAAGTTACTTTTAACTTGAATTCAAGATTCCAATATTTATTTGATAATTAAATTATTGAATTATATAGTTTAAATATCGAATTTAATAATTGAAAATTCGGTAAATTGTTGAATCTGAAATTTCTAAGCCTGTTTAAATAATTTGAAGGCTTATAAAATTGCTAATGATAATACTGGGGATAATAGAATGATTGGAATTTAATTTAAAGGTGGTTTGTTTAATTTTGAAAATATATCGTTCAAATCGATATTTAAAATATCGCCTTCCGAGGCACAGTCTCGGAATTCGACGAAACCAGTTCTGTTGGATCTGTAATATTGTATTATGGTCGGGTTTCGATTTTCGTAATGTTTGGAGTTGTCGTGTTATCGTACGGTATATAAACGCGTCGATAGGAGTTTGAGATAATTTGAAAACAAAAATATATAAAAGTAAAATCAAATACACAGTCAAAGATATTTCCATTTATGACGCGTACTCCAGAAGCTTTTCCATATCCTTATCCTATTACCGTCCCCTTCTCTCTATTCTAAAAAAAAAAAAGGAAAGCGATCGAACTCTTAGAAATAAAAAAAAAAAGGGGGGGGGGGGTTTCGGCCTGGAAATTTTCGAATTTGTTAAGCAAAGAGGATTGGGGTGTCGCGTGAGGGGATCTGGAGGTAAGCTCGATCGAAAGGCGGTTTCGCGAGGTTGATGGCGTGAGGCTTGGCGAAGTCGCGTCTGCGAGTGGGTTCGACGGCTACGATGGGGAGTCTCTCGAGTCGAGTAGAGGTTTGTTGGTCGCGCGCGCACTCGAAGGACTCGCGGCGACGCAGTGGAAGGCGGCGACGATCAGGAGGTGGTCGGTCTCGCGTGGGTCAATTTGAGGTTCACTGGTTTGGGTTTTGGGCATGTAGTCGAGTTCGACTCGTTGAAGGGAGGGGACGACTTATTGGGTATGCGTTCTCCCTCTTTCTGCTGTTGTAAAATTTATATATATATAAATATACTTTCATACAAATAAAATTAGGTTGTCACAACAGTTAATGAATTGGTTGACAACATAGAATTTGTAAATTTGGGATTGTGAAAAAAAAAGTCTTAATTGGGAAATATATATATATATATATATATATAATATTTAGAGTTTGATTTTGGAAGCTTATATAAATAATTCACGTAAAGGGATGGGTTTTCAAAAGAGAAATGTAAATTGGTCAAAAACACTTTTAAATTTTTTAGGTTAATGTTTAAACAAATTAGTTACATTTAAATTAGTAAGTGATAACGTACTGTTCGAGTACTTCAAATAGTGATAACATGTAAAAATGTTTTACAAGGTCAATAATCAAGGAATCAAGCAGTTGGATCAGATTGCAAAATTTAAGGGGGGCAAAGGTGAGTAATTCTCACTTTGTTTGATGCTTATTTAGATTTAATGGTTGAATTTAAATAATTGGTTGATTGATTGAGTTGATTGAATTTGTGCTGATGTTCTGGTGACTTGGTTTTGGTCGGTTTTCGAGTTAATTGATGTTTAACTCGAAGCATTTGGATTTTTTTTAAACTTAAATCATAAATAAGAGAATGGTTCATTTAAAGATAATAAGGGTTAATGATTGGTGATTTGTTAAATACGTATGATAAATAAATTGAAAATTAATTTATGATTCAGATTAATTAATTAAGTTTAAACTAATTAGAACGATCATTTGGTGGTTTAATCAGTAATTATTTAATGCAATTAATAAAATATAAGTACTTGTGTAATTAATCAAGAGATAAATTAAGATAATTAATTAAGGAGAATGAATTTATTTAATGAGGTAAATAAAAAGGTGATAATTTCGGGTGGAGATAAATCAAGTATGATTTATACTGTGGTTTAATTAATATAATTAGTTTAGATTTAGATAAATTGAAATATAATTGGAATCAATAACTTATATAATTAACGAGGTAATTAAAGATTCAATTAATTAAGATTAATTGAACCATAATATGTGACTTATGAGGAATTAATTAATATAAGTAGTTAAGGATTAATGTAATTAATATAGTTAATTAATTTATGAAGTAATTAAGATTACTTATTGATTTTGGGTTAAGAATAATTAATATCGTGAAATTAATTAATATTTAATGAAGGAATCTAAGTGATTGAGATTTGAAATTCAATTTGAATCAATCGAATTGATTTGTAGGTGATTAAGCTTTGCTTATGGGCGATTGAATGGTATTGGATGCTTGAATGAGTTGATATCTCTATTATGAAATGTTGGGTACTTCATTTGGATAATTGGGTTAAGATAACATGAGTTTCAAAGTGACCGGGTCGGGTATTGGGGAAATACCCGAAACCACTTCGAATTTTATAAATTGATTTGTGAAATCAATACGATGAAATGGAATGATTTTAGTAAATTGGATTGATTTATCTAAGTCTGGTACTTAGAAATTAATATGTGAAATAAGGATTGCTTATAGCAAATTGTGAATTGATTTAATTGATATATGTTACCCAGGTTTATAGAAGTTGATTGTTTTGGTATTCCATGTTAGTTGGGTTTTACTCACGCTGGTTTTCAGCCTGACCCGGGTGTTACTTTGGTGTAATGCTCGGGTCAGACCGAGTATTACAGATTTTCAGGTAGGTACGTTCTGGAGCTCAGGAGGCGAGCTGGATGTCAGGAACGTGTAGAGTATTTCCGTTGTATTATATTATTGTTAAACTAAGACATGATAACTGTATATTCAGTGACTGTATAAACTCGGATGTATATTAAATGTAATTTAAGGATATGATATTCTTTTGTAAACTGTTATTAGTTATTATTATATTTTATCCGTTGCAAATGTGAGTCGTTGATGTTTCTGTTCTTCTTCTTCTATCTCTTTCTTCATTTTCATAACTATCTGGAATTTTCGGGTTTGAAAAATTCGCGCTGTTACACAAATCCACTTATATATACATCCAGACATCATTAATTATCAAATTTATTTGTTTTATCCAAATAAAATTAGTATCCTAATAGTTTACATTCAGTTAATTATCCATTAAAGCTATTCAAAATCTGAGTTATCACATTACTCCCCCTTTAGAATCTTTTCGTCCTCGAAAAGGAACGAAGCTAGAATTTATTAAAATGCTTATTATCAGAAAAATTATTCTTTGATCACTTTTAAAACACTTTTAAAATCTACATAATAATATAAAATAGTTTTTATAAAAATACTTTTTATAACTCGATGTTTCAACCAGTCCATCCTTGTTCTCATAGAAATTCGGTCATACGTTGATCAGGCGTACGACTGAAAATCTATAAGTACTTAACAGACCCATTTTCAACATCCAATAAAAATACTTAGAAAACATTTTGTTGAAAATATAGAAAAAATTTTGAAAATAGAGAAAATATCTTTGGTGAGAATGCTCTGGAAATCATCACCCTCATCCATAGTCTCAATTAACCCGATGGTTACGTTACCATCCTAGCAAAATCCATAGATAACTGTAAGCACTCTGCGCCCCTCGATTACGCCATGGAACCCGCTATAGATCGCAGCTACAACCGGGGTTACGTTGCTATCACAGCAAAAAACCATATAACTGTAGGCATCAGTGCCCTCGAATTCCGCTGCCAAAAAATAAAACTTCTCCACTCCACTCGACCATAGATTGCAGTCTACCGATGTTACGTTGCCTTCCTGGAAAAATCAAAAGTGGTCCGTTGACACTCACCTCCACACGATTTCCGCTATGGTCCACAGTAGATCGCAGGGAGATCAAGTTACACTGTAGTCACAGCATAACCCAAATGCCTCTGTAGGCATCAACGCCCTCGACTTTCGCTACCCAATAATCCTCAGGAACTTCAGTTTGTCCGGACTTCCTCACAGGATCCTCTTTAGAGCCTCCCCCTTGGGGCTCAAGAAGTACCAACATATGGTACTCCTGAGAAGTCCATTTCAAGGGAGCGTCTTTTCTTCAGAACCATTTTCAAAATACTTTATACTATACTCATATAGTATCTTCCAAATCATACGTCCACTATGAATCCCATATAAATCTCCTTTTCTCAAAATCAGTTATTCCAAAATTGATAATCCTCAAACTAGGCTTTCCAAATTCCGATATTGATTTTACTGAAAAAGCAAAAGCCTTTCCAAAACCTTTTCCCAAAATCATTCTTAGAAGATCCTTCATATATATATATATATATATATATGTGTGTGTGTGTGTGTGTGTGTAATGTTAGTCCTTGAGAAGTTAGTTTTGATGACACAACCTTAGAGTAAGATTATAAAATATAAATACAAACATTATTGTTTATATATATATATATATATATATGTATGTATGTATATGTATATGCAGGATATATATACATGTACCAAAGAATGAAGACTGTACAGTATAGAAATTCAAGAACTGATAAACTCAAGGTCGAAGATATCAAGATTAAAGACTCATGAGTATCAAGATTATCAAGAGTTCAAGATTTCAATATAAGTAATTTAGTTAGGAATTTTGTTAAAACTCCTAGAAAAGCACCGACATCTTAAAATCCATTTTATTCGTGGAATGGAATTCACTTCGAGCTCGTTAAAGGGATGGAACCCTAAGTACGATGGAACATACGAAAAATCTAGTGGAACATTGTTTTGTATGCACTAACTTTTATTCAAATGTTTTACAAAATTATATCTTGTTTTCAAAATGATTTCAAAATCTTCTTTTTTAAATCAAAAACATCTATCCTGGTTTTAAAATACTTTTAGCCTTAAAATAATCTTTATTTTCAATATCAGATTATCCTTGTTTTTAAACTATCTTTTAATTATAATATATTTAACTTTTAATATTTAGATTTAAATATAAAATTATAGTAAAATTTTATATATACCAAAATATTATTCTCTATACTTATTTATGTATTTTAACTATAGTTAAGTATGTTTATAAAGTTTAAAATAGTATTAATACAAGATAGAAGTTATTTTCAATGAAAAACAAATTACCAAAAATAACTTAGGCCTGTCGACAACCCCAAGGAACCCTTGTCGACAAGGTGACAGTTTAGTTCAAAAGTTTGAATTTCAAAGGAAGTGTCTATTCGTCATATGCTTTCACGAATGGACATGGATGTTGTTCTACTATATAGAGGCTGTTTTAAACGAATTTATATTCATATATTCTCTGATTTCACTCCTCTTCTTCTTCCATATTTCTTTATATATATTTTTATGCTTACTCTGCCGAAATCACCATTGAATCTAACTATATCATTTCTGGTTTGATTCTCTATCACTATCTTAACAAGATCCCAGTGCTATTCAGAGTTACAGACTTCTCTGTAATCAATCGAGCGTGAAAATGTGTGATTGTAGCCTGGAAAATCAATCGGGTGAACTTGTTGCCCGTAAAATCAAGTATCTCTACCCAGAGGATTATGAATTTGGAGCGGTGTACCTCGTGGCCTTGAAATCAGGGGTGTAATGTAAGAATTGATTTTGAAAGGAAATCTGTACTTGTGTTGCGGGAGTAGATGTAGGGTGACTCCGAACCAGTATAAAATTCGGTGTGTTCTTTCCTTTATTTCTTTTACTTTATATATGCATCTGTGTTTGATTCTGTAATCATATCCGTGTCTGAATATTGCATAAATTTGTGTTCTAATTAATATAAACTCAAAAAGAATTAGTAATTCCTTTAAACATTATTCACCCCCCTTTAGTGTAAATTCTAGCCTGAAGATCTATAATCCGCATTTGTCACATTTGGTATTAGAGCCAGGTTTTCAAAGTTTCATAATTTGAATTTTGATAAAATTTCAAAATGGCTACCAACATTGGTACTGTTAGTACGACCAACACTGGTTCTATTACCTCTGTCACTAGTTCATTTGTAGAAGGTCAGTCTACTGTCAGACCACCACTTTTTAATGGCAGTAACTATGCATATTAGGCATGTAGGATGAAAATATATTACAATTTGTAGGACTAGACACTTGGAATATCACACAGACTGAATATTTTAAACCTACAACTGGTTTTGCATAGTGGACTGTTGAGCAAATGAATGTCTCACAAAACAACTCTAAAGCTATGAATATTCTGTTTTGTTCACTTGACATAAATGAATTTAATAGAGTGTCAGTTTGTAAGTCTGCATATGAAATCTGGAAAACTTTGCAAGTTACTCACGAAGGAACAATCAAAGTTAAACAGACTAAAATTTCCATGCTCACAAATCAGTTTCAATTATTTAAAATGAATTGTAATGTGTCTATTCCAGATATGTATAGCAGATTTCAGAATATTGTGCATTCTCTAATATCCTTGGAAAAGGAATTTTCGGAAGAAGATCAAGTCAGAAAAATCTTAAGTTCTCTTATTCTAGAATGAGATCAAAAGACACTTGCGATCGAAGAGGCAAATGACATCAGTACCTTAAAGATAGAAGAATTAATTGGAAATCTAATGTCGTTTGAAGTCCAAATGATTGGGAGAAGAGAAAGCAAAGCATCTGAAAAGAAATCAATTGCATTCAATGCATTAACCGATGGATCAGACTTAAACAGCGATAATGATGAAGAGATAGCCTTTATGACCAAGAACTTACGGAAATTCCTGAAATACAGAAAGATGAATAATCTCAAGAGCAACAACTATAAGAACTCTGGTATCAGAATGTAGTGCCAAACTATATCAAATGTTTTAATTGTGACGAACCAAGCCACATCAAAAGATACTGTCCGCATCCAGATAAGCAAAATATTCCTATAAATAATGATTCCGCAAAGAAACGAAAACGTGCATTTACTGCTACTCTAGATGACTTAGACTCGTCCTCAAGCGATGATGGTCAGAAGACAGATAATTCAAGTTTGTGTTTCACGGCAGTTCACGACTCCGACGAATTCAGAGAAACGGACTCAGAAAAAGGTACACGTTACAATACATTGGTTGAAATTGCACGCTTAGGATTGGATGTTTGATTGGTTGATTTTGAATTGGTGTGTCGTTTGAATTTTCAAATTTTTATTATTATATTTTTACTATTATTTTATTATTATTTTTATTTTTAAATAGTATCATAATATTTTATGGAATATACTATAATTCTAGTAATATTCCAGATATATATAGACATTAAAAATAATATATATATATATATATATTAGAATACTTAAGAGAAATAAATCATGAAAATTCAGAGACACCTGCCGACAAGGGCCCCCTTCGTTGTCGACAAGGGTACAGAAATTTGAAATTCGAATTTGAATTCAAATATTGAATTTTCCTCCATCTTTTCGCTTCGGTCAAGTCTCTGAAAAGTCACCTTTTGACCGGAGAACCTGTCACTTGAGAACCTATTTATTTACTATCTCTTATCACAACTTTTCACTTTCATTTTCAAATTCAAACTCTTATTTCAAAATATGAAGCTCTCTACTCTCTACTCTAGTGGCTTCTTCAAGCAACCCTTTCACAATGAGACTTTCCAGAAAGATAAAAGAGCAACTTTTCAATAATCTGGAGCTATAAAAGCATATATCAATTATGTTAACTATGGAAAAGTCCATCCTGGAAAGTTTGCTTTATTTCAAGATTTCTCTACTTATGAAATCGATTCTCTTTTTGTAAACAACCAAGTTCTTAGTCTTGTTGATGCTTCACAAAATGACTTTGTTTGTTATCCAAATCTTGTTAAAATTTCCATGCAAATATCAACCGTGGATTTTATAATGGAAATGATGATGAAATTTGAAGTAGTGTCAAAGGCCACTAGAATCATCTCAAATTGTGATGTTTTGGATATCATTCTCAATTGCAAGAGCACGGGAACGAATCTTTCTAGTTTTAATATCGATGAAAATGATCGTGAGACATTTCATCACATTTTCGAAGGAAATGATAATTTTGAATTCATAAATCGAAACTTTTGACCAAAAGCTAGAATTGTTAATCTTCGTTTACAACATACTTTGACCCAAGATCGGGGAGTTTTAACAATCCAACTTCAAAAGTTTGCAAAGCACCTTTTGCTATTTTTGAAAGTTATGATATTAATTGGGCGCAAGTTATTTTGGATGAACTTCGTCCCAAAAATTTTGAAGTGGGTGAAATCACTTTGTATCATGGAATCTATTTCACTTGGATTTTTAATTATTTTGGAGTAAATTTCAAAGGAGAAGAATTTGTTTCAAGAGAAGTTTTTAATCACTCAAACATTTCTCTTATGAAAATTCTATATGTTTTTCAACCATATGAGACTTTTATCGAAAAGGAAAAGCGTTTGGCTCATGAAGAGATGGAAGAGGAGGAGGAAGAAGAAGAAGAAGAAGGGGATGAAATGGAAATAGAAGAAGAAGGTGAAACATCCTTGGAAAGTATTGACTATCCCTTTTATCCAACCAACAAAACCTTACTCAAAAATCAAAAGACCATTGTTGAGAATCAACGAACACTTAAATGGTCCGAGTAAGAAATTGAATAAAATGTCATCCAAGATGAACAAGTTTTTCTCCAAAGCCAGCAAGAAGCTTGGATTATCTTCATCTTTGTCATCCTCTAACTAGTTCTACCTTTTCATGTCATGTTGTATTGGTTTTAGTTTGCTTTGATTTGAATGTTCGTGTAGTTCTTAATGTTTAATCATTGTATCGTTCTATTATGAAATGAAATTGAATTACTTTTCTGTTATCTAGCTTATCCTATCTCCAGAATAAATGTTAGTATATTATATAAATACACACACACACACACACACACAATTATTCACAAAATCAAAACGAGTCATCAAAATTAACTGACCCCTGTCGACAGCCCCACGGACCCTATCGACAAATACTGGTCAGAAATGACTTTTCATTTTAAATTTGAAATTTGAATAACTATCTTGTGTCTATTCATTTCAAACAAATTTCTACACCTATAAATATATATTTCATCCAGAATTCATCACTCAAAATCATTTCTTATCTACTATATCTATATTTCTTCTCACAAACTCAAATATGGCCGATCCACTTCATAATTTGACCGTGAATCTTGAAGAAACCCTTAATTCTTTCAAAAATATTCTTTCTTTCATTCTTCGTAATCAGCGACACTTAGAGTTGAGTCAAATGCAGATGATCAAGGAGCAAGAAAAGCATTTCGATACGATACGATGGGTGATTTCCTCCCTGCACAAAAATAATAATGAAGCACATCCTCCAGTCTCTCTCACCAATGAAAATGAAAATTGGGATGCCATTAAAGCAGATCCTATATTCGGAGAAGAAGGGTGGGTAGAAGTTCCTCGTAATGTATGATTTTATTTGATTGCTTTGTTTGATTTGAATTGATTGCTTGATTAGATTTGATTTGGTTTAGTGTGGATTGATAATTGGTGTGCAAAACATAATATGTATAAATACACATTGATATCTATATGATCTTTAATTAGTTATCATGTGTATCAGTATAATTATCTCTTAATCTATCTATTATATACTCCATTGCATATTTTATTAATGTAGGTACTTTAGTACAAGAATAAGGGTGGGTTATATAGTTTGGAGTTAGTTTTTTTGTTGATGACAAAGGGGGAGAACTATAAAATAGGATAGTTAGACATAGATTAAGGGGGAGTTATTAGTTTTAAGGGAGTTATTAGGATAGAAGTAATATTTTATAAACAAAGGTAGTCATCATCAAAAAGGCGGAAATTGTTAGTCCTTGAGAAGTTGGTTTTGATGACAACAACCTTAGAATAAGATTATAAAATATAAATACTAACATTATTGTTTAGATATATATATATATATATATATGCAGGATATATATACAGGTACCAAAGAATGAAGACTGTACGGTATAGAGATTCAAGAACTGATAAACTCAAGATTAAAGATATCAAGATTCAAGACTCATGAGTACTAAGATTATCAAGGGTTCAAGATTTCAATATAAGTAATTTAGTTAGGAATTTTGTTAAAACTGCTAGAAAAGAACTAACATCTTAAAACCTATTTTATTCATGGAATGGAATCCACTTCGAGCCGGTTAAAGGGATGAAACCCTAAGTAGGATGGGACCTACGAAAAATCTAGTCGAACATTATTTTGTGTCCACTAAGTTTTATTCAAATGTTTTACAAAATTATATCTTGTTTTCAAAATGATTTCAAAATCTTCTTTTTTAAATCAAAAACATCTATCCTGGTTTTAAAATACTTTTAGCCTCAAAATAATCTTTATTTTCAATATCAAATTATCCTTGGTTTTAAACTATCTTTTAATTATAATATATTTAACTTTTAAAACTTAGATTTAAATATAAAATTATAGTAAAATTTTATGTATACCAAAATATTATTCTCTATACTTATTTATGTATTTTAACTATAGTTAAGTATATTTATAAAGTTTAAAATAGTTTTAATACAAGATAGAAGTTATTTTTAAAGAAAAACAAATTACCAAAAATAACTTAGGCCCGTCGACAACCCCAAGGAACCCTTGTCGACAAGGTGACAGTTTATTTCAAAAGTTTGAATTTCAAAGGAAGTTTCTATTCGTCATATCCTTTCAGGAATGGACATGGCTGTTGTTCTACTATAAATAGGGGCTATTTTAAACGAATTTATATTCATATATTCTCTGATTTCACTCCTCTTCTTCTTCCACATTTCTTTGTTATACATTTTTACCATTACTCTGCCGAAATCACCATTGAATCTAACTAGATCATCTTTGATTTGATTCTCTATCACTATCTTAACAAGATCCCAGTGCTATTCAGAGTTATAATCTTCTTTGTAATCAATCGAGCGAGAACAGGTGTGATTGTAGCCTGGAAAATCAATCGGGTGAACTTGTTGCCTGTAAAATCAAGTATCTCTACCTAGAGGATTGTGAATCTGGAGAGGTGTACCTCGCGGCCTTAAAATCGAGGGTGTAATTGTAAGAATTGATTTTGAGAGGAAATCCGTACTTGTGTTGCGGGACTGGATGTAGGGTAACTCCGAACCAGTATAAAATTCGGTGTGTTCTTTCCTTTATTGCTTTTACTTTATATCTTCATATGTGTTTGATTCTGTAATCATATCTGTGTCTTAATATTGCATACATTTTTGTTCAAATTAATATAAACTCAAAAAGAATTAGTAATTCCTTTAAACGCAATTTACCCCCTCCCCTCTCTAGTGTTAATTCTAGCCTTAAGATCCGTAATCCGCATTTCTCGCATATAACTTTGAAAATCTTTAGATCACTTCATACTTGTATAAATTCCCTTTTTATACCTCAAATATATTCCAAAACCCTTTTCTTCTGGCTATAGATTCAACAAGGGGAACTTTAGCTTATATTACAAAGATATATAACTTTGTTTATTCCAAATCAAGTATTCAAATTTGATTTCTTATTACTTTTCTTCATAAAGTGAATCTTAAATCATAGAAATTTCAAAATTCCATTTTACTTCATCATAAATATACTTTTCATTTCAAAAACATTTTACAGTTCTTATCCATAAATTTTCAATATAAATTTCATTCAAACCCGTACGATTTACACATATCATTTGTACGCTATGTCAATCTGATCGCCCACTCGATCACATAATTTCACTTCTGAACTAATATCGTCCACCCGACTTCCTAGTGCGGACTCAGATCTGGTTCCTTGATCAGAAACCGTCATTCTCCTTGCATAGCTATAACTATGATAGAGAGTATCTAGAACCAATCAAAAATCCATGTCCAGGTTCGCCGTCGAAAATCGAGTGAAAAATTCCAACTCGGATCGACATACTATCTCGAAATTCTGTGCTCGAATCTGGATCAAATTGTTATGCGAATAGAATAATATACATACATCCTACGTATTCATCTCCACTAATTAGTAACCTAATCAATTCCTTTTTCTATTCACATTCATTTTGATTTTTATTCACTTATTCATAGTTGCCTCAATCCTCATTTGGATTATCATCTTAATTCTTATCTCAAATGGATATTTAATCATAAATAGCTTGAGCTCTGTTCAGCTTAAATTTAGAAAATAGCTTGAATTTTTTTAAAATAGATAGGTAGTTGAAAAATAATTATTAGTTTGTAAAATAGCTGTAAAATAGTTAAGTAATTGTAAAATAGTTGGAAAATAGTTAAATAAATATATAAATTTTCAATAATTGCAAAATAATTGTAAAATAGTAATTAGTTATAAAGTAGTTGAAAAACAGTAATTAGTTTATAAAATAGTTGAAAACTTATTAAATAGTTCCAAAAATAATTGTAAAATAAGTATAAAATAGTTTGGCTTTAAAAAGAAAGATTGTATATAGTAAATAGCTTGGAAAAATAGGTTTATCTTAAAACAATTTATTTGAAAATAGTCTAGAGCCAAACTGTAAAATTTTCAATCTCCATTTCCAATCAATTGCTAATTTCCAATTAACTTTCAATTTCAATTCAAATTAAATTCCATTCCCATCCCAAATTCAAAACAACTTTCTGTTAGAACCTCAATTGTTGGATTTTAATGGCAACAACTATACAATTATGTCAGAGAATCTCTAAGCTAATTTGCAGGTACATGAGCATCAAAAAGAGATAAACAAATACGTTCAAAATGAAGATTCACGGTTCAAAAAAAGAATGAAAGTATGTATACGAAGATACAAGATGAGATATACACGATAGAGACAAGACGAAGGTGACAAACAAAGTTTTATTAGTCATAGAGTGTCGTGTCTAGAGTTTACAAATGTTAAAATCTTCTCCAAATGGTATACACACATATACATTCATATTTAAAACAAGTTTTCAAAAATTGCATGGAGCGGGGCTCAAACCCGGATCACTAGTTCAGAAGGCAAGTGCTCTAACCATTTGAGCTATGGTAATTTTTGTTACAAGCTAAATTCAGATGTCTGAATGCTGAAACAAAATTGTGGTTCCACAATATTCATACGTCTGAATGAAAATATTCAGACGTTTGAATAAGGCCAAAAATAGCCTATTTCCTTACTGTTTGCGTATTAATCTAATTCAGAAGTTTGAATTTTTTTATTCAGATGTCTGAATAATTCTAACTGCTATTTTCTTGAAAAGTTACTTCTCTTCGTCGAAGAGAAACATCTTCAGAATCAATAGTTGCATCCGTTCTTTTCGATATAACTTTTCATAAATAGATGCAACTCTTTATATGCTATAAATAGATTACAGAATTCACAAAACAATTCACCGATTCATATGCATGTTAATTGAGGGAGATATTATACTTAGGGGGAGATATTATACTTAGGGGGAGCTTTAAACATATTAATATTTTTATATAGAATGAGTATTTTTTTATAAAAAAATTGTATAGTTGTCATCATCAAAAAGGGGGAGAATGTTAGAACCTCAATTGTTGGATTTTAATGACAACAACTATACAATTATGTCAGAGAATCTCTAAGCTAATTTGCAGGTACATGAGCATCAAAAAGAGATAAACAAATACGTTCAAAATGAAGATTCACAATTCAAAAAAATAATGAAAGTATGTATACGAAGATACAAGAAGAGATATACACGATAGAGACAAGATGAAGGTGACAAACAAAGTTTTATTAGTCATAGAGTGTCGTATTTAGAGTTTACAAATGTTAAAATCTTCTCCAAATGGTATACACACATATACATTCATATTTAAAACAAGTTTTCAATAATTGCATAGAGCGGGGCTCGAACCCGAATCACTAGTTCAGAAGGCAAGTGCTCTAACCATTTGAGCTATGGTAATATTTGTTACAAGCTAAATTCAGACGTCTCAATGCTGAAACAAAATTGTGGTTCCACAATATTCAGACGTCTGAATGAAAATATTCAGACGTCTGAATAAGGCCAAAAATAGCCTATTTCCTTGCTGTTTGCGTATTAATCCAATTCAAAAGTCTGAATTTTTTTATTCAGACGTCTGTATATTTCTAACTACTATTTTCTTGAAAAGTCACTTCTCTTCGTCGAAGAGAAACATCTTCAAAATCAATAGTTGCATCCGTTCTTTTCAATATAACTTTTCATATATAGATGCAACTCTTTATATACTATAAATAGATTACAGAATTCACAAAACAATTCACTGAATTTACTTTTAGCACTCTTGAATTCTCATCTATTCTCAAACTTTCAAATTGCATTCAAATTGCTTACATACTTTGATCATTAATCTCTATATCTTCCACAATTCTCAAAGCACATCGCACTATATATCACAATGGAGAAGATTATAAGAAGATTGCACTTAATTGACTTATCAGTGTTATTTAAAAACACATTACAGTCAGATACATTTATTATTTGTAAAAGAAGTCCTATTCGGTTGCTCAGGCGATTGAAGTCCTATTCGGTTGCTTAGGCGGGTGAAGTCCTGTTTGGTTGCTCAGGCAGTATAAACTTGTTCCTCCGGGTTAAGTGAGGGTTGTGTTATTGAAATTCCAGAAGGAGTCTGGGACTGAACGTAGAACGGGAAGTTCGAACCAGTATAAAAATTTCTGGTGTGCTTGTTTTTATTTTATTTATTTTCATTTACTTTGCTATTATCATCTGTTTTCGCATTAAATTTAATTATATTCCATATTACACGATCCTAAGTAATAGCTAGCCACACAATAGTCACTTTCATTTGGTATCAGAGCCTGAGATTCTAGAGATCATAACAACATCCTAGAATAAATGGCTACAAAGAGATCTAGTCAAGGCAATGAGAAGAGGAAGAGCAATAAAGAAAAATCAAAGGAGCAACAAAAAAATGCTTCATGGCAAAAGATAATGAGGTTAGTGATCTAACTTTTGATGATATGATAGAAATAAATTCAGAACTTCTAGACACTTTAAAAAGTCTCGAAAGAAAATATAAGGAAGCTCTGGAAATTCAGAAGAAAGCGGAATTCGAAGGAGATATGCTTAAAGACGAGAAGAGAATATTAGAAGAAGAACTTGAGAAAATTCAAGATTCAGACAATTTTCAACTCGCTCTACTAAATCAAGAAATATAAGCTCAAAAAGAAAAGAATAATGCTCTAGCTTATGAGAATCGTGAGTTAAAAACAAAAATTAAAATTGTTGAGTTAGATAACCCTAGTCTCAAAACTAAGCTTGATGACATTACTAAAAATGTTTCCAATTTTAACAAAGGCAGAGAAAATTTATCTAGGATTATTGAAAATTCTCAACCTGCTTCAAGTAAGAAGGGATTAGGTTATGTTAAGAATTCAAAAGCTCACATTGATAAAAGTGGTTTAGGATATAATAAAACTGATCGTAGAAATAGCACTAGATATGCTTACATGTATACATGTATAGTAAAAATGATAGTGTCAGTACTAAATTTCGAGTAAGGTCTAAATCCAATTTTTATAGAAATTCAAATACTACTATGACCAATAATGTTTATAATTTATCTAGAAGTACAAAATCATTGAATCGAAATACGAATTAAAATTATCTAAGTATTTGGGTTCCTGTTAATTGGAAAAATAGAGAAAAATACACTAATGATTATTTTGATATGGTAGTTAATAATGAAAATTATATTTATAAAGGTTTAACCACACCCAAATGGGTATGGTTTCCTAAGACCTAACCCCCCCGGACCCTAATATAGTAAGTGTGTACCAAAAATAATAATTATTTATTGCAGGTACTCGGAGAAACAAAAGAAGAAGGATAGATTCTGAAATTTTAAAGAATGTTCCATACGTTCAATAGTGCTTACAATGAAATATGGACTTCAGCAAATATGGTAAAATCTATTTTATTTTTCCTTCATAACCAATAATAAGTTTATCTCATTATTTGCAAAATATTTTATATAATTTATTATATTCTCTCATTCTTTTTTATAATGACAAAGGGGGAGAAATTCATATGCATATTGATTGAGGGAGATATTATACTTAGAGGGAGATGTTATACCTAGGGGGAGCTTTAAACATATTAATATTTTTATATAGAATGAATATTTTCTTAAAAAAAATTGTATAGTTGTCATCATCAAAAAGGGGGAGAATGTTAGAACCTCAATTGTTGGATTTTATTGACAACAACCATACAATTATGTCATAGAATCTCTAAGCTAATTTGCAGGTACATGAGCATCAAAAAGAGATAAACAAATACGTTCAAAATAAAGATTCACAGTTCAAAAAAAGAATGAAAGTATGTATATGGAGATACAAGAAGAGATATACACGATAAAGACAAGACGAAGGTGACAAACAAAATTTTGTTAGTCATAGAGTGTCGTGTCTAGAGTTTACAAATGTTAAAATCTTCTCCAAATGGTGTACACACATATAAATTCATATTTTAAATTAAAAAACAAGTTTTCAAAAATTGCATGGAGCGAGGCTCGAACCCGAATCACTAGTTCAAAAGGCAAGTGCTCTAACCATTTGAGCTATGGTAATTTTTATTGCAAGCTAAATTCAGACGTCTGAATAATGCCATTCAGACGTCTGAATGCTGAAACAAAATTGTGGTTCCACAATATTCAGACGTTTGTATAAACATATTCAAACATCTGAATAAGGCCAAAACTAGCCTTTTTCCTTGCTGTTTGCGTATTAATCTAATTCAGAAGTCTGAATTTTTTTATTCAAACGTCTGAATATTTCTAACTGCTATTTTCTTGAAAAGTCACTTCTCTTCGCCGAAGAGAAACATCTTCAAAATCAATAGTTGCATCCGTTCTTTTCAATATAACTTTTCATATATAGATGCAACTCTTTATATACTATAAATAGATTACAGAATTCACAAAACAGTTCACCGAATTTACTTCTAGCACTCTTGAATTCTCATCTATTATCAAACTTTCAAATTGCATTCAAATTGCTTACATACTTTGATCATTAATCTCTTTATCTTCCACAATTCTCAAAGCATATCACACTATACATCACAAAGGTGAAGATTATAGGGAGATTGCACTTAAATGACTTATCAGTGTTATTTAAGAACACATTACAGTCAGATACATTTGTTATTTGTAAAAAAAGTCATGTTCGGTTTCTCAGGCAGTTGCTTAGGCGGGTGAAGTCCTGTTCGGTTGCTCAAGCAGTGTAAACCTGTTCCTTCGGGTTAAGTGAGGGTTGTGTTAGTGAAATTCCAGAAGGAGTCTGGGACTGGATGTAGAACGGGAAGTTCGAACCAGTATAAAAATTCGTGACGTGCTTGTTTTTATTTTACTTATTTTCATTTAGTTTGCCATTATCATCTGTTTCCGCATTTAGATTTAATTATATTCCATATTACACGATCCTAAGTAATAACTAACCACACAGTAGTCACTTTCACTTTCATTTGAATTTGAACTTATTCAACTTCAATTTCATTTCAATTTAAATCCAATTCAAATTTTCCATTTGAGTTTTAAACTTGTCCATCTTCAATCATAATTCCAATTGATTCAAATAAATTTCAAACTGAACCAATTTCAATTCATTTCAATTCCAGTTTGAGTTAATCCCAATTCCAATTTCCATTTTAAAATCATCTCGAATTCTATAAATTCGAGTTAAATTTTCAATTGCTGATTTATCCTTAAATCAAATTAATCTTTACTTTAAATCAACAATCTAAATCTTTAGACAGTTTAATTCTAAGTCAAAATTTCAAAATTCCATTTTAAATTATCTTTACTTAACTTATTTCAAAGTTCAAATAAGAGTTCAAAACAATTTTATCTTTAAAATTCAATTTATTCCCCAATTTATCTCAATGATGGATATATTACCACAATCCATTTCTTCATTCATTTAAACAAATCCAATTCACAGTTTAAAGATCATTAATAACAATAGCATAATATTATCCAAATTATTTTAAAACATCTATCCATTTCCAACTCAAGTCGTCTGTTCTAAACTTATTTAATTTCCCAAAAATTAAATTTACTTTAATTTAATCCAAACAACTTTATCCAAATTTGAATTCCCATTTCAAAGTTTAAACTTCAGATTCATAATCTTCCCACTTAAGTTTAAAAACTTACTTCACTTTGGCTTTCACATCACATTCCAAGGAAAATTCAAAACTCAACCTTAGAGTTTATTTCAAATATTCATATTTATTACCTTTACACACCAAGTTACTTTAATTTTTAAACCACCTTTGGTTTTAAATTTGAAACAAATTTCTTTAAGATTTTCCAAACATTTAAAATAAGATCACATTCAAAATAGTCTGAATAATATAATTTCTTTTAACTTTTTGAATCAACTTCACATGTTCCTAGACTTTGGATTCGAAACTTCACAATTTAAAACCCACTTCAATTTATAAGTTATACTTATCTAAAAGTTTTCTTCCCTAAAACTTTTTCATTTTGCTTTATCAATGTTTATTAGAAAACGTCATCCCATTATTAAACACAACATCCATTTCATAGTCTGGTTTGAAACTAATTCTGATCCATCTTATTTGTATAGTTCATTGTATTCAATTCCCATTTCGATATATATATATATATATATATATATATATATCACTTAATTCTTATTCAATTTCAAAATACAACAACCAATTTCTTAATATAATAATTGGAGAATTATTTATTCTATATATAAATTTTTATAAAAATTCATTTATTTTAAAACCATTCGCTCTCATACACACACACACACACACACACACTCTCAACTCATTCTAGTGTAACACTAACCCTATCCTTAATGATAAACCCATCAGAGCCAAGGTTCTTGCTTAACCTTCAGCTTTGATACCAAATGTAACGACCCAGAATTTCGATCCCGAAAATTCTAGATAGTTAGGAAAACAAGAAAAGAGATCGAAGAAGAAACAGAAATGAAACACAGAATCTCACATTCGCAGCGGACCAAAATATAATATTAAATAAAATAGCAGTTATACGAAGGAAACTGTATCTGTTAATTTACATCAACGTATCAGAGTTACAACATATACACAAACACTGGACAGAAACAACCAACATGTCCCAAATAAACTACAATATATCACAGCGGAATACACTCCATACGTTTTTGCCATCCAGCTAGCCTTCTGAGCTCCAGAAAGTCCTTACCTGAAAATCTATAATACTCGGTCTGACCCGAGCATTACATCAAAGTAGCACCCGGGTCAGGCTGGAAACCAGCATAAGTAAACCCATCTAACATGAAATGCTAAAACAATAACTTATTTAAAAACCCGGCGTAACTCGTATTTCACTACAAGTTCACAACTTGTTATAGTCAACACTTATTTCACAAATCAATTCCTACGCACCCTTACTTAGTTAAATGGTCCATATTATTCCATTCCAGCTATTAATTCCAAAGTCAAATCCATAAAGAATTTTTGTAGACTACAAATCGAAGTGGTATCGAGTATGTACCGATACCCGACCTCGGTCTCTTCGAATCCAATATCATCTTAAAACAAAGCAGTTCAAGTTTTAAACAATTCCATATATCTAGAATTACATATTTACATAGCCATTCATCACAGATAGACAAACCCTATCATCTCAGTTTAGTCCAATCATACCATGTCACATAGCATCACTTATAAATGATATCAAGTAACCCAAGGCATATAATATCATTCAATTATTCATAAGCAAGATTTATTAATCACACTATTCCAATTAATTTAAATAAATTAAATTAATTCTTTTAATCACTTTTAATCCTGCTTACTTAACATTAATAAATTATAAACCATTAATTAATCATCCTTTAATTATCCTCTTTAATTACATTAAGTAATTAGCCCTTTATTGATCATACAATTTAATTATCCGTGAATCATTCACAGTAATTAACCTTTAATTACTTTCATTAATTAAGACTCTAATTAATGATCCTCTAATTACTTCCATTAATTAATTAACTATAATTAATTACATTGATCCTTAATTAATTACATTAATCAATTATACTTTAATTAATCACTTTCATTAATCAACCTTAATTAATCATAAACAGTAATTAACCATCCTGTAATTATTTACCTTAATTAATTAACTCTTTAATTAATTATATTAAATCCTTTGATTAATTACACCGAGTAATTAACCTTAATTACTTTCAATAATTAATTATTAATTAATGATCATTAATTAATTACTTTCGTTAATTAATTTCACTTTTAATTAATTGCATTAAGTAATTAATCTTAAATTGATCACATTCATTCATTCACCTTGGATTAATTATATTCATTAATTCTTAATTAATTTCACTAAGTGATTAATCCTTGATCACTTTCATTTAATTATTTCCATAAAGTAATTATCCTCTAATTACGTCAATAAGTGATTTGCCTTTAGTTCATTACATTCAGTAATTATCTATTGATTACTTTACTAAGTAACTATACTTAATCAGTTACATTAAGTGATTATCTTTAATTAATTAACTAATTAAGTAACTTAAATTAATTACATTTATTAATTAATTAATCAATTATCACTTTATCACTAGTTAATGATTCACCTTACAATCATTAACTATCTACTAATTACATCATTAAATAATTATTCTTAATTATAATAAGTAATTAATTTTTTAATTTATTTTACTTAATTAATTACTCTTACTTAATCTCAACCTTAATAAAGATAAATTCTTTAGTTAAACTTTAAGACTTCATTGTATCATTAAATTTTATTTAAGAAAACAATTAGGAATTAATTACATAATTAATTCCAATATAATTATTTTAATCAAGACAAAATTAAAAACAGTTGATTTTAAATTTCAAAAATTGAAAACTTGTTCAAAACCTTATTTAAATAATTTATTTTAGAAACTTGTTTATCTTCCTTGAAAATTTAAATACACTTTAAACCTGGATAAACCTTTTCCTCTAAACAAATCATTTAATAATTTTAAATACTTAAAACTTGCTTCAACACTTCACTTTGGAATTTGATAATTACTTTTAATTTTTTGAAAAATTGTTTTTGTTATGCTTTAAAACTTTGTTCTTTTCTTTATGCTAGAAAGTTGGGTATTATAAACTTGATTTCCTTTTCAACTTCAGAAACCTGAAACTTATCAAAATCAAACCTGAGATAATCATTAGAATTCCCGAGCCAAAACAAAAGATTTCCTGCTTCACAACTTCTTCGGGTCACACACATAAATGCACGAGAACGACCCCGAGCTTCCTGCTTCGTCCTTACTTAAACGAACGACAACAGAAACATATGTGCACCATGCACATGCACAACCGTGCTGACCATCGACGATTTATGCCACGATCCCCGCCAAGTCATCGTCAACCTCACTAGTCTTCCCGACCATCCCGATCATCGATAGCATTAGAAGATCGAAATCGAACCAAAATGACCAAGGCCGGAACCCACACCTCGATCGGAATCCACCCCTCGCCGTCGAATTCGACCACGATGAACCTCGCCAATTTCACCGAAGCGCTGCCTTGACCTCCAATACCGACTCCCCCTATCGCGATGAACCCGGTCCCTCGCTCATGTCGGAAACACCTCGTCAACCACGACGAACAAAACCCATCCTTAAACCCTAAATTGCTTCAGCCCGACCACCATGGCCATTGCTAAAAATCTCACCATTTTTCCAGAGACCTCCTTGCTACCACCTACCTTTTGACCAAACCCCCAATGTCGATCTCATCTCCGTTCGTCGGAATTCAACAAATGCCTAAATTCATTCATCCCAGAATATCACCACTATTCTCCGTCTAAAAATCAAGATTTTTACATCTAAATTCATAATTTTGTACTACGTTTCAAATTGCATAATCAAAATTTAAATTTAACTTGTTTGATTTTAACCCATTTCTTTGATATCCACTGTAATTTATAAATTTTAATTTAAATACTTAATACAAATCCTTAAATCCATTTTTAAAATTTATATTACATTACTAGACACCTTTTTCATTTACAAGTCCAAGCCTACAATCAAATGTATAGGTAAATAAGAATTTTTTCTAATAAACCTGAAGCCTAAACTAAGAACAAAGAACAATTTGTACAAATTTATAGATATTTCACAGACACTCCACTATGAATACATACATTCACAGATATACATCCATACAAACATAATATATTATACTATTTTAACATTATATCACATGCATCAAGCACATTGATGAGGTTTAAAACTGTTTTAAAAGGAAATTTTACTCAAAGTTGATGTTGAGCAGAGCTTGAACTTTGGGTAGCGTGAAACTTGTAAACTGAATGTTTAGATGATTTTGCTTAAATCTGAGATGATCTTGTCTTTTACTTTCAGGCTTGAATTTTTTTCAGACTGAATATAGTTGAGCTTTTAATCTGAGAAGATTTCTTGAAGATTTAAGGTAGTTGAATTTATTAGAGGCTTTATTTTTCTAGTTTGTAAAATTTTACAAGGTTTGTTTCTTTGCAAATGAAGAATAGAGATGAACAAATATACAGCCTTTAGAAAATAAGTTGACACTTGTACAATCCATGCTACATGGTTTACATTTGTTATCACATATTCTTATTATTTGACCATTGTTAAGATATCAAATTTACGTTTAAATATTTTGTCTCAATTTTATTTATAAATTATGGTTTAAATCTTTTCTTTTCCTAAATTACTTAATTTTATATCTATACAACTTTAAAGAAAAAGATTTAGCACTTAATTGCCTACAAATAAATAAAATATACAAATACTAGTTGTAAATATATTTTATAAATTTACTATTAGATTCATCATTTTAATTCAACTATTATTCTAGTTTCAAATCCACTTATATATACATCCGGACATCATTAATTATCAAATTTATTTGTTTTATCGAAATAAAATTAGTATCACAATAGTTTACAATCAGTTAATTATCCAATTAAAGCTATTCAAAATCCAGGTTATCACAATCGTTCGCGGTCCTGTACATGTGTAAACAACTTAATCGCGTCGGTGTGGAGTTTGTCACTTGTTCGTCATTATCTCAATCAATTGATAACAAGCTAACGCCTCGATCCTGAGCCGTCTTTTGTTGGTGGACGGTGGTTGTTCTTGCTCCACCGTCGTGGCCCTCCTTCTCAGATATTGCAATAGCTAACCATTCCGGATATGCCCCTCGACTTCATCCTTCAGGTGTCTCCAGTCGTTTGTGCTATGACCAATCAACTCGTGGAATAAGCAACACTTGTCTGACCTTCTTTCATTGCTGGTCGGATCTCTCCTCATCGGCTTTCGATAAGGAACCTGTCCCTTGGTGTCCTGGTAGATCCTTTCCAAAGTCTCGTTCCGCTCCGTATATGAGGTGAGTCTTGGTTCCTTCCGTGGTCGCGCTGATCCATCACCGTTATCCTCAGCCTTTTGTTTCCCTTTATCAGTTTCTGCACCTTTTTCAAGAGGATTTTCGCCCTTGACTGTATAAACATTGATTCCTTGTCCCTCCTCTCTTTCAGCATTTGCATCTTCCGATCGTAGAAATCCTCCAGCCTCATGATAAAATTCCCCTAGATCCATAAATGGATCTCTTGTCAACGAATTCTTGAACTCTGTGCCATCAGCTATGCTAGATACAGCTGCCATCAAAACCATGGATGGATCTGGTCGATCCACCGATGTTGTCGCTGCATTGAATCGCGTAAGAAAGCTCCTCAAAGATTCTCCAATTCTTTGCTTCAGTGCTGCCAAAATCATCACATTCTTGGGTCTCAAAATGTGAACTCTGAATTACCTCATAAACCTTTCAGTCAAATCAGTCCATGTTCCAATAGAGCCACTCTCCAGTTGCCTAATCCATAGCGCCGCAATATCTGCCAGGTACAATGGGAAGCACTGGCCATGACCTCCTATGATGCCCCCAACACTTCCATATGCCTCATATACTTTGTCAGATGAACGGTAGGATCCGTCCTCCCATTATACATCTCCAATGATGGTAGCTTAAAATCCGGGGGGTTCCTAGCTCGTATGATAGTTGGAGTAAAGAGACTCCTATTCACATCCTTCAAGTCTTTGTTTATCAATCCACCTCTCATAGCTCGTCTAACCATCTCCGCTAATCTTTCGCTATCTCCGAGTTGTAGTCCTCGCCCACTGCCTTCGACCTACCCCCCGAGTTCATGAGGGAATCCTGGAATCTGTTCTCCTGCCTGAGCATCCGTTCCTCTACCAATGCCATGCTGCTCGAGTCCTCCTAATCCTCTTCTCGGTATCGGGAAAACATGTTCTAAGTGAGTGCCCCCTAGTTCTGGTGCCGCGCCAGATGGTCCTGCTCCGTTCTGAATTCTGGTTATTCCATGCTCCCGACTTCTATCTCCAGCATCTTCTGCAGTTGCGTTCCACTGATTCTGTACTCTAACTTGTCGGAGTAGGTTCTTCATCATCTTCTCTTGCCTCTTGAACATTGCTTCCATTTCCTCCCTGGTGATGAAGATCGATGTTTGATTTGCTTCTGAGGAAGCCTCTTGACTCCCTTCATGCTGACTTCTCTTCGGTCTTGGCCTTCTGCTTGATTGCCTTGTCATAGCCTTTCAGATCTGAATCTTTAAACTTTCAAATTCAACAGAATGATAGAATCCCTGAATTATCCTTTTCGGTTAAAGCACCAAAATGTTTGCGCCAAAACTGGTCACAAACACCCAATCGTTGATGAAAGCACCGGTTCACAATCACAGATCTCAGATGACTAGTATGCAGAGAATAAAAATGAATAACACTCAGAAAATTCAAAAGAAAGCAGTAAAAAACACAGAATTTATAGTGGTTCGGCGATCTGGCCTACGTCCACTCTGAAGTTGATGACTTTATTGGTATTCACATGGTGATTACAATCAATTACAGCGGATAATAACGAATTATAGCTCTGAAATTCGAGTACAACAGCGGTGATGAAGTGCAAAGTTGAATACGGTAGAGTCTAGACGTCGAATAGCCAATAGCTCCTTTTTCTGTAGGCCCTGGGGCTGTATTTATAGGCGTAGGAGGTTGATATCTCGCTCAAACTCTCGAAGATTTCTTCTAGCACGTGAGGGGGCCCACGCGATCGATCCCACAAAGTTTCCCCTCGATCTATGATCGATACGAACGAATTTTGTATCGATCAAGATCTTATCCAATCAAGTCAAAACTTGGCAAGAACCTCCTTTAGGTTGTACGTAATCTCCTATGAAAATTTCATAGCATTTGGACCTATGGATTGCGAGATATGATCGATGCAACCATGGGTTTTGCATAGGCTATTGTGTTCGAATCGATAGCCTTCGCATCCATCTGTTCGTGTCACTCATTTGACACGTGCCCAGGTGTTGACATGGCGCGCGACTTTCAAATTGATCCACGTTTTGCGTCGAATTGACCAAGTCCTTCCCACGCATATGCCTCACTTTTATCGGTCGCTCAGTGCTAACTTCGATCGGTCGATGGATGGACCATTCGTATCGATCATACGGTAGTGATTTTGTACCGATGGGAGGTGTCTAGATTGATACGAAACAGACCCCCGTGTTACATCCAATGGATTCGAAGGGGCTATTTGTCGATGGATACGAAGATAAGTTTTCTCACCGATGGATACGAAATGCGGTACATCTCGATGGAAACGAATTGTGGCTCCATGATCGATATGAACAGTGGCTATGTGATGGATACGAACTGCGTAGTTCAGATGGATGCGAATGTGTCGATGCGAACATGAGTTCTATAGATACAAACAGATGAGCATTGCATGGATACGAACTCATCGATTCGAAGCCATGCATAGTTGATGGATGCGAAGCTCGACCGATACGAACAAGGTCCCTCTTGATCGATTCGAACAGTGTAGTCTCGGATGGGTTCGAATCTAATCGATTCGAACATGACCTTATGATGGATACGAATTGAGTGACCAATTGGATTGCATCGATCATATTTCGTGCATACGAACTCCGATTGACCTGAAATTCGAAAAGTTGGCCTTCATTACTTTGCTTGCCGTGTTCTTGTATCTCGATCCGGACTTGGACAAAATCCATGATATTCATAGCGAGCCTGCGTACAACCAATCTTTGGGATGAACTGTCTTTGGTTATCAGTTGATCTTTTGGTATCATGGCCTTTTTAAAAGGAGGGATAACATACAAATCACAGATTCACGATGCTTTATAATCATATAGCAAGAACTTGCATTATGTTTATTTTATTACTAGTGAGAAAGTACTACTCAGCTTGTGTCGATGTAATTTACATGTGCCTAGATCCATTATGTGTAACATGTTTTGTCTTATTGCAAAATCTTTTACTCTTATTTTTTGATGATCAATTTTTTTATTAGGCCACGACAACAATTTATCCAACAATAGAACCCGTTTGAAATATATATGTATATTATAAAGTAAAGCTGGTTTTTGTCGAATCAAGTTTTGTGCTTACGTACTTCAAAATTGTGCGAACGCAAATTTAATTGAAAAAATTATTCTTTTTAATGAACATTTTTGTAGGGCCGGAATTATTGACAGGGAAAGAGAGAGATGCAAATGGAGATAGCTTTGGTGGAGAAAAATATGGAGTACCTATCTCTCTAAACATGGTATTTTAGCATTTGCGTTTTAAAATTTATACATCTTACCAACAATTCGTTAGAAATTCCATAGACTACAAGCACCAAAGACTCGAACTCTTCCTTTTTTCTCTCCATTTTCATCGCCTAATTTCTTGTTTTGAGTTAGCCCGATAATTCACTTATTCACATCAAACTGTAGACTATAATACTTCATGAGGCAAATTTTTAAATGGTCAAACACGCGTATCTTATTCCTGGTATTGTTTCCTTCACTGGGAACTATCAATATTACATCTTTTAGCCTTCCCACATAGCAATGTTAGGTTTCCAAATGAAAACGAGTTGCTACCTCTGCCTCTTTTATTTTCTAGCCCAGTATTGCTATCAGTTGGCCAAGATTGCAGTACTCTCATCGTTGTTTAATTCATATCTGAATTCTCCTTTTTTTTCTAAACATTAATTTCATGTCATTTCTTTTAGAATCAAATAACCGAACAAATCATAGATGCAAGCAATTGTAATTATTGAAAGCTTAGTAAAATATTGACATATCTAAAATATATGACTCTTTTTCACCTTTTTTTAATTCCTTTGGGTTGAATATTGAAAAATTATTTTAAAGAAAGGACTTTATTGAAAAAAAGATTTTATAAATATTTTTTTTTCCAACAATTGGGTTTTTTTGGAAACTTTTAGTTTATTTTTTGAAAATAACCTTTCAGGGAATATTGAGTTTTCGGACAAACTTTTGTATTCTAAAACATTTGTATATTTTGGAAATCCGGAATTCTTACATAACTTTTTTCTTATGAAAAAAATGAACGTTTCATAGGTGATTTTACCTTTACAAATAATTTGATTTTTCTATGTTAATTAATATACATTTGAAAAATAATTTATTTTTTTAATATTGAATTTTGCTGAAAAAAATCTGAATTTTATGCAAATTGTTGATTTTTTGTGAAATAAATGAGTTTATTGGAAAGATAACGTTCTTTCAATTTAATCTTTGAAATAGTAAATTAATTCCTATAGGCTTATGTGAAGAGAAAACGTCTCACATTTTTTTTGCAAAGTCGTTTGCGTGGAAGGTTGCAGCATTGATTACAAAGATTGTCAATACTTCAGTAGACCAAAATAACCTTCCATATAGGCTACAACGCTCTAAATATTATGCGATAACTTCTCATCGACACTTTTCTCGTATAAATACAAAAGATATCGCCTCTTGCATATATTACCAATATGTTTAATTAAAAATAGTGGTTCTCAAAATTCTTACATGACATTAGGGATGGAACAACTCGTGTGAGCTTACATCCACATGTGCACTAAAAACGCCAGACCGGCTATTTCGTACCATTCAAATCGACAATAATCCACACATGTCGGACTTGAATGATGCAAAATAACAGATTTTAAATAAATTTGGAGAAAATGAAATAAAATACACAAAATCACAAACATAGAACAATCAGAATAACTCACAGCGGAATATAAAGTAACATAGTAGTTCAAGAAGCTACTATAACAAAGTCACAAATCAAATACATAATAACAGTCTGAAAACAACATAATAGAAATCCCAAATACATAGAAGTTCACTAATACATGAGATAAACTAGAACAACTGAAACATAAATAGATATAATGTAGATAGGCAGAAACTCCAGCAAAGACCAGCTCCAGAAAGAGAATCCAAAGCTGTGAATACTCAGGCTGACCCGAGCGTAAAGAAAAACACTCGAGTCAGGACAATATATACTTACATAATGTAAACCAACTCAAGCGAACTGTAATAAAGATACAAGTAACTTAAAGGGTGTCTGGAACCGCCCATCCACTAAGGTTCCGTTAAACTATTTACTATATAGTAATATTGCACTATTATAATAATGTCTACAGTAAAATAAACATACTTTAAAATAGCGTTCCGGGCTACCCGTATCACCCTTCATACATAATAGTCCCAGTAGTCCATCCAGTATCAGCATATCTCCATATCAGGAGACTACTCTAAATACTCCATGGGCTACGGGATAAAAACAAACTCATAGTAAAGGCTCGGTATGGTAGGTGACACGGCACACAAGGCAATGCCAGGGTAGATATACTAATTACACACACGGGGTGGTGGTAACGTAGCAGCCACTACGCTCACACCGAACAACACTCCAAAATCAAGGGGTGCACCCAATCGATCACAACAGTAATAGAATAGTATCGAAGAAATGTGTCCAACCAGAGGTGCTACCTCCTTTGGCCCGAGATTGCTCCTGTTTTAGCGACCTTAAGCTAACTCACGGGAGTCAGGTCCACGTAATGTATCTCGGGAACGTCGTCACCATCCAACTTCATTTTGGAATCTCCACTGCGTACACAGTTGTTAAAGTGGTTTTTGGTATCGACAGAGAGTATGTCCATATCCGATCCCGGTCTCGTTAACAACCAATCGTTATTATAACGCGTAGTTATAATTTTAAAAATGGTATTTATTTCAAAAATCAAATATCATTTCAAATCCATTTTAAAATATCAAATCTTTTCAAATCCACATTCATTTTATTCAAATTTAAAATATCATTTCAATTCATCTTTCAAAATAGTTTATATTTCAAATCGAATTACTTCATTTAAATCATTAAAATGAAGTTATTACATTTAATAATTAAATTATTAGATTTCCAAAATTTTAAACTTTCAAAGTTCATTTATCCAATTAAATTTATCAAAACAGTGAAAATTCACCTTTCGCAGCATTTAGAAAATGCTACGGAAAGTTACTTTCAAAACAGTTCAATTTAACAAAAGACAACATTTAAATGTTGTAATATGGTTACATTAGTTTAAATAAAATCTTAGTTTAATTCAGAAATTATAACACTTACACGATGCTATAATATCCCTCTATTAAAAATTTAGCCATTTGGTTCATTTATATCAACTACAGCATTTACAAATGCTGTAATATCCTTTACATTAGAAATAATAGCATTTCAAAAATACTGTTAATTAAATTTCAAATATTCACTAAAATTTCATAAACCATTAAATTTTCATTTAAACCATTTCAAACTTAAAAATCATATATTTTTCACTTTTATAACCATCATTTAATTTTCCTTCAATTCGTGATTTTATAAAGTTAAATTTCCATTCAAAAATCAATATTTAATAATAATTCACTTATTAAATTCCAACATTCAATTTCAATTCATATAATTAAATTTTTAACTTAACACTTAAGTTTAAATTTTCAAATATAACTTAATTTCATTTTATTTACTTAACTTAAAAATTCACTTTTAGACCAAATTCACAAATTTCCAATTTAAGTTATATTTCAAATTTCAACTCAATATTCATTTATTTAACTTTTTAACTTTATTCAAAAATCATTAATATATTATAAAATCATTTTAAATTCATTTTAATTCAAAATATCATAAATTTATCATATTTTCATATTCAATTTAAATTCCATTTATATTTAAATCAAAATTTCCAAAATAACTTATATTTCAAATTTCTAACTTTACCCTAAATTTATTTCACTTGTAAATTTTCAAAAAATCAATAATCTTAACAAAAATCATTTTTAATTAAATTTAAATCAAAATATTATAATATTTACATTTTTAAAATATTTTAAAATTTTTAGAAAAATATATTTTAACCACGGGTCTGTATATCATTTTCTACACTAGGTAAAGTGATACGGGTAATATATCATTTCAACCCTTAATTTACAAAGAAAACCCGAGTTTTATCATTTCAAACCCGCAGTCCCAAGTAAAATGAAATAATTTGAAAATCGTTCAGGCCTATCATTTCAGCCCATTACGATTTTCCCCTATTCTAAAGTCCGTTCGGGTATGTATCATTCAACCCATAGTGATTCTAATCTAAAGGGAACTTGCTGTGTGATAAACTGATATAAATAACAGAACAACATAATATAACGATAACAGATGTTATAACAGGTGTTTAAGCATGGGTGAATATCATATGGTCATAATATAGCAGATATAATATGGTGATGCATTTTACAGATTCAAATGAAATCAGTTTACAAGTCATATAAGTATAAATCCTGTCTGGTGAGATTAACCATCGGTATAAGATGGAGACAACAAACAAATGCACAACTGAGATCCACAAAAGCACGATAGCACGACAAAGATTCGAGTGGGAGAGCCAAAGATTAATTTCCTTGAATACAGTTCAAACAAAACAATATAACCAACATAAGTTTTCAACCCAAATTCAATTAAACAAGGCTAGAAATGAATGTACAAAACATCACCAAAGTGTTTGCATTTGCTTTCTAGCACTTGTGTTTCAGTTATGGGCTGGAAAGGTACGGCTAAGGAGTGTGTTTAGATATGGTTTTGGGTTCATATGGTCGGCCTAGCCTGGGAAAAAGATGGTGCAAAGTCATGGGTGCATGAACTGCAACACAACATGGTTTCTATGCACAAATGGGTCACGACCCTAGGCCATATGAGCACGGCCAGGTCTGGTGTGACCAGGGGTGATGTGGCAGAGGTGTCAGGTCAGGTAGGGGCTGGAGATGGTGGTGCAGGTTGCGGCCAAGGTGGAGTTTGGGGTAGTGGTGCAAGGTGTGCTCGGCTATGGTTCATATAGGTGTAGTTTGGTGCAAGATGGTAGTGGATCTTCAACCTAGGGGCCACGACATGGCTTGCGGTTAGACTGGAGGTGGTGGAGACTGGTTGTGGCGATGGTGGAGGTGGCCAAGGTGCTGGTGGTGACAGGAGCTGAACCTAAATAGAGAAGAAAGCTAGTGCAATCACATCAAAAAACAATGAAAAACGAAAAGAAAACAAAGAAGTTTTACCCAAAAAATTTCACAAGAAGAGGCCGAACTTTTTTGTGAGATGAGAAAGAAAATAATTCACGTGAAAACGAAAGAGAGAAGTCGGCTGAAGGTAGAAGTTATGTCAACAAATATGGAAAGGTGTTGGTTGAAATGTGAAAAGGTGTGAATACAAAAGGACTTAAGCAAATCAAAGGTCACAAACTCTTCAAATTACCATATTTTCTTTTAGAAATTTTAAATAACTGAAAAATATATATAAATTCAGATAAAATATGAAAATATACTAAACAAATAAATAAATATTAATTATATATAATTAAATTAAGAAAATAGCAAAGAAAATGTAAACTAGGCTAGAAAATTTAGAAATAAATGAAACAAATTTTGGAAAATTTTTATCTACTTGAAAAATATTTATAAATAAAGATAAGAACACAAAAATAAAATGCATGCATCAAAATAAATAAATAAATTTTAATTAAATATAATTAAATGAAGAAAAATAGTAGAAAAATGGAAACTAGGCTTTAAAAATAGAAAATAAATGCAATAAATTTTGGAAAAATTCTGTCATCACATTAAAAATATTTAGAAATGAAATCTTACAAATAAAAAAAATTTAAAATAATTTCAAACAAAAATAAAGTTAAATTTATAATTATATTCAAAATCTTGGGTTGTTACACTCTCCCCCACTTAAATATTTTCTTCCTCGAAAAGAACGGTAAGGAAAATAAAAAGAAACAAGACAGAAAAACAAAATGGTACCTGAAATGAACATTTCCGAATTCGAAGCACGAATGCTCTCCTATGTTTTCCAGGTACAATCTCGATCGTCATTACTCCACTGTACTTTGACAAGATTAACAGATTTTCTTTTGAGCTGCTTCATACCTCTGTCGACAATACGAAGTGGCTTCCTCTCAACAGTCAGATTAGGCTCAATATCCAACTATCAAGAACAGAAGGCTATATGATAAGAGATGGATCATGAAGATGACGGCGAAGATGCGAGATATGGAATACATCATGCACTCCAGAAAGCTTCTCGGGCAAATCCAGACGATAAGCCAAAGAACCAACCCTTTCCACAATGCAGAAAGGACCAATGAACCTAGGAGAAGCTTCCCTCTACGACCAAAACGAATGACATTCCTCAAGGGAGAAACCTTATAGAACACCTGATCACCAACAGCAAATTCCAAATTCCGCCTACGCCTATCAGCATATTTCTTCTGCCTATCCTAAGCGGCTCTCAATCTCTTCTTAATCTCCTCAACTCTCTCAAAAGCTTACAAAATCACATCATGACCAAGAACCAAACGATTACCGGATTCAATCCAGCAAGATGGGGATTTACAAGGTCCTCCGTATAGAGCAGCAAACGGAGACATTTTGAGACTGGCCTGAATGCAAAGATGGAATGAGATAGGTGAAAAGATTAAGAATAGACTGAAAAACAGAAGATAAGATTATACCCGATAGCTATTATTGTAGGTGAATTCGGCAAGATGGAGATGATCTTCCCAAGATCCTCCATAATCAAGCACACAAGCATGAAGAAGATCCTCAAGAACCTGATTCACTCTTCCCGTTTAACCGTATGTCTGTAGATGGTAAGCAATGCTCAGATTCAGACGAGTACCCAGAGATTCCTGAAAAGCTTTCCAAAACTGACTGGTAAAGATAGGGCCGTGATCACAAACAATACTGAGAGGAACACCATGGAGACGAGCAATCTCTCTCATATAGATCTCAGATAAGCTAGAAGCAGAACGAGTAGACTTGACCGGAATGAAATGAGCGGACTTGGTCAGTCTATCAACAATAACTCAGATACTCTCATTACCCCTCTAAATCCTCGGTAAACCATCGATGAAACCCATGGAAACTTGTTCCTACTTCCAATTGGGAATCTCAAGGGGCTGCAGCAAACCAGGGGTCTTCTGCTGATCGGCTTTAACTTGCCGACAAGTTGCACACTGGCTAAAAAAGATAGAGATATCCCTCTTCTTCCCCTTCCACCAATAAAGCTTCTTCATATCCTGATATATCTTCGACACACCAGAATGAATAGAAAGTCTAGATCGATGACTCCTGAAGCAAATCCTGCCTCAAACCGTCAACATTCGGGACACAAATCCTGCCATTAATCCTCAAAATCCCTCTATCATCAATCTGAGCTCCACTGCTGCTACTACTACCACCACCAACCTTGCTACGAACACTCTCCTTCATCAATCTAAGCATCTCATCCTCATCCTGCTTAGCCATAATACGATCTAGAAGAGGAGAAGAAGAAACAACAAGCTGACACAACAAAGCCTTCTTCCGACTCAAAGTATCGGCCACAACATTAGCTTTACCTGAAGCATAGCTAATATCGAGGTCGTAAGAAGCCTGAAACTCAAGCTAACGAACTTGCCTCAGATTCAAATCCTTCTGGAAAAAGATATATCTCAGAGACTGATGAACGGTGAAAAGCTCAAACTTGGTTCCAAGAAGATGATGCCTCCAAAGCTTCAAAGCAAATACAACAGCAAGCAATTCTAAATCATGAGCAGCATAATTTGCCTCGTGGGTTTCAACTGACGGCTGGCATAGGCAATGACCTTACCATCCTGCGTGAGAACAACACCCAAACCCTCACGATTAGCATCAGTATATACCGTCAATCCATCACTTTCATTCGGAACGGTAAGAACTGGTGCAGAAGTTAGCTTGCTCTTTAACTCATTGAATGCAGCCTTACACTGATCACTCCAGATAAACTTGGCATTCTTACAAGTCAAAGTGTGAGAGATGCAACAATCCGAGCAAAATTCCCAATGAATCTCCAGTAGTAACCGGCAAGGCCCAGAAAACTACGAATATCAGATAGAGCCTTTCGAGTTTCCCAGTCCTGAAACAGAATAAGAAGAAAATAAGGACAACCAAAAAGATAGAATTATTAAATGATAAAGAAAGAGAAGGAAGAAAGACTTACATTAATCGCAGTGATCTTGACTGGATCAACAGAAACTCCACCACTAGAAACAATATGTAACGGACCGCCTTTTTGGACAGTTTAAACCGACGATCAAATACACACGTTGATTCCAAACCATTCAAAAGGGCAGATGGTTATTGGGGTAAATAAGAAAAGAAGAGGAAAGGGAAATAAAAGAAAGGAAACAACACAGAATCTTGCAGCGGAACGATAAAATATAATAATCAAATAAACAGTTCATGAAGTTGTTTACTATACTTTGATCATTATTTATACAACTTTTATCAGAGTTATACATTTACAACAGAACAAATAAAATAATGCAGCAGACAATCATGATGCAAAGATAATAATAGTAATAGTATATCAAATCTTCGTCTTCATCCTCCAGAATAGATCTTCAAAAATCTGAAAAACTCAGGACTGACCCGAGCGTAATGAAAAGACAAAACACTCGAGTCAGGACTAAAACATCCTTATGAAAGTTAAATCAATCATAAATAAATAAGAGTGTAACGGCGTCAGAGATGTTTACGGGGTTTGACATCTCATATCCAGTGTCAACGTGCGTGCAATAACTTAAGAGATGTTACGGGATTTTCCAATAATCGTTCTCTTTCTTCAGTCAACGCGTTCACCAAACCATCCACTTCATTCTGGATCAACGCTCCGCGTATAATAGTTATTAAAGTGGTTTTCAGTATCGACAGAGAGTATGTCCATATCCGATCCCGGTCTCTTTAATAACTACGTATTATTACACCGTTGGCTCTTTTACATTTCAAATCGATTCATAATTGATATCAAAATATCATGTTCGCTTCAAAAATCAAATTCATTTCAGATATCGCCATAACCATTCAAAATTTAAGGTTCCTTTTCAAAAATCATTTTTCGTCTCAATATCTCATTTCGATTTCAAAATCATTTCAAATTTCAATTTAGGTTGCAACTTCATTTAACTCAATTCGTATTTAAATTCAAAATTTAAATATAAACATTTCACCTTATTGACCAGCTTAGGATTTTAGAAAAATAGTTTTAAGTAGTTTAAAAGTAGTTTTAAAAAATTAAAATAGTTAAAATACTTTAAAATCTTAAAATGGATTTGAAATAGATAAATTTAGTTTAAAATAATTTAAATTGGGTTAAGTAGATTTAAAATAGATTAATTAGTTTAAGTATTCAAAATGGTTTATATAACCGAGTAATTTGGAAAACAAAATAAAACAGCTTCAAAATCAATCCATTCCAATTATAACTTCTCAATTCAAATCAATTTCAATTTCCATTCTACAGATTCAATTTCGATTTCAATTCAAACCAATGTCAACTTTGACTTCAAATTTATTCAATTTTATATTCACCTTCAATTAATTCAATTTCAATTTATATCGATTTAGAGCTGGATTTTCAAAATATCAAATTATAACACTTAACAAAATTATCCTTCAATATTCCGATTTAAATCCAAATTTCAAATATGATTCAATTCCAAGCTCATTTCAAAATATCATTTTTATGTCACTTTTACTTAGTAATATTCAAAGCTCAAATTTAATGTTCAATCTTTAAAACAAATAAATTTCCGAAATTCAATCATATCCAAATTTTAAATCTCAAAGTCTCCACTTAAATTTATTCAACAATTTCTTTTAACCAAAATTTTATTTCAACATTCCAATTCAATTTTTCGATAAATTCGATTTCTATAAATTGATTTCTATTTATCACTTTTAAATCGAAACATTTAAATAAATTTCAAATCGACGATTTCAAAAATTATTAATTTAGCCAATTCGGTGTCCGTATATAATTTTCTATTCTATGGCCAAGTAATTATTTATTTCAATTAAATGTCAGGGATGAGTATATATTACTTAAATTAAATCACAGTATCATATGCATGCATAACAGGATCTATATAAGCAAATAAACATCCAAACATTCAATTATCAACCAATAGCATCCATCAAAATACATCATCCAATAAACAATACAATTCATGGCAGTTTCATAGTTATCAATGTCAGGTAATTTAATCGCAATTCAATTTCAATTTCAATTTAACTATCAATTTAATTTTCAACGGTTAATTCAAATGACAATCTATATGACAATTAAATTCTATCAACAACGACAAATAAAATCATAACACTTCATAATGTCAAATTTAACTAGCATAAAAATATTTAGTACGTTGTGAGCGTTATAAAACACTCACCTTGATTTCAATGCAGTTCCAGCGTTTTATTTCGAATAAAATTAAACGAGCGTTTAATTTTACCCGAAATTTTCACTAGCTCCAAACGACTCCAATCTATTTCCATAGCGTAGTGCTCGACAATACGAACGCAATGCAACTTGTTTCGTCCGATTCCGACCTCGAATGGAAGAGATATAGCCTTTTAAAGATATACGAATCTTAATATAAATAAATAAACAAATTTCCTTTATAATCTTAACTCAACTCATCAGAGTCATCCATCACGTGCTTGCAAATCCTGGCCGTTACCCCTTTCTTCCCATTCACGTTCGTTCTCCAGTAAAAACGCACGCAGAAAACCCACACACGCACGCGTATAGGGCATAGGGCCGCACCCTCCTCGTCGCTCGAACCTCCATCACTCCACCACCATGCTGAAGACCATCACCAGAGCCATCTTCGGCTTCAATAGCTTGGCGCTCGGCCTCCCCTATGGCGCACAAAACGATGTTGAACGGCCGACGATAGAACTGAAATTGCCGTTGATTCGAAGCTCCAAACACGATCATAGCCGTTGAATACCTAAATCTCACTCCCCTCTACAAGTTTCATGTTGGACGTTTGTTGAATAGATTGACGGATTTGAAGAGATTAGAGGAGAAGGGTTGAGAGTTTCTGGCCGTTGAATATGAACATGGCGGCCGGCTTAGAGAATTAGGGTTTTCTTATTTTATTTTTTTGAATAAATGGGCCTATTTATAGAACCGACGTACACTATTCATTCCAGGATTTCTGAACTCCGATTTACGCGCAGTAACCGGCGTTTCTAGGGTTTATCCCGCGTTTCGGACACAATGGAACAGGTTTTGGAAGCTAATTCGATCGTATGTGCGAGTTACGGAAATAAACGATCAAATTTAAATTAAACCGATTTAACGAATTTCTATACGTTTTGGCTCGCCCCGGACAAACGGTAAATCCGATTGACTCAAAATTTGAAACCTTACAATAATATCACATTACGGATCCGATGAAACTAGTTTCGTCGAAATCTGCGACTGTTTGAAAAATGGCTATTTTAACTCGCCAAATTAATATTAAAACAATTTCAATGCGTTTCGAGCTGCCACGGTCAAACGACAACTCCGATTGCTACGAAAATTGAAATCCGATAATAACTAACTATTATGGATCCAATAGAACTGGTTTCGTCCAATTCTGAGACCGTTCGAAAATTGGCTATTTTCCAGTCGCTAATTAAATATTAAAATATTCCATTTTCACAAATAAATTTTAAATTCAGTTTTAAAAGTTCTATAACATCACTATAACTCCAATATGATAAAATAAAATTTTACAAATCATTTTTAATCATATTAAACCCGTTATTCAATTTATCCAATAAATTCCAATTTTTAAAATCTTATTAACCCTATTAAAATCCAAATATAACTTACATTCACTTCGGAAACCAATTTGGATCATATTAAATCAAATTTCAATTATTCACTCTATTTTCATGTATTAAATTTCAATATCAAATTAATCATATCAAATTCGAAATTTAATTTATTCAAACATTCGTTATATTAAATTTAACAAGTTTGATTATTCTTAAATCACTATCTTTTGAAATATTCAAAACGAACTTATAAAATTTAACTTTTGAAACGAATTAAAATTATAGAACAACTCTTTCCATTATACGGTTATTCAATTCCCCTTATTAAATTATTCAATAAATCCCAACTATTAAATTCAAACAATTTCGCTTATCCAATAATTCATTATCTTTTGAAATATTGAAATCGAACTTATAAGATTCAACTTTTAAAACCAATTCGCAATTTAGAATACTATTTTCATTTGTAGTTATTCAATCATTCAATAAGTTTTAAATATTAAATTTAAACAATTTACCTGTTCAATATTCAATGTTTGATTTTAAATAGATTTTACTTATCAATCAATTACTCTATTATACCCAATGAATTCAACATTTATTATCCTATTCAACTATTGATTGTAAAGGCATTCACTAAGTAGCTTTTATTTTCATTACTTGGATAATTATTGTTGCAATTCATTCCAGTTATTATTATTCCAAACGAATTACAATTTTTTTCTAACACTAAATCACGAAATCTTTTAAATTAGCTATTTTAATTATCGAAAATTTACGGGTCATTACACTCTCCCCCACTCAAAACTTTTCGTCCCCGAAAAGGAAAAAGAAGGGAAAAGGAACTAAGTAAAGAATTCAACATTTGATATATTTTATTAATAATTATCCACTTATAAACAATGAAATTCCATTTATAAAGTCATAACTACGCTTCCACTAAGTTACTCCAAACGGCTTCCTGACTTTAAAAGTTAGTAATCAAAACAAGTTATAAAAAAAATTTAAAACTTGAAAAAATTTCTAACACCCGGATTTTACGGAAAATTTCGGCAGAGTCTCCTTTGCGCGGCTCGATCGAAAAAAATATATAACAATATATATATCACAAATATATATCTCATCAAGTGATGAGGCATCCCGCAGGGAAAAGTGTAAAAATACGATATGTAATCCGAGATATGTACCTTATATATTGTTAGCGAGCATATACGGCTAATATAGCGCAAAAGCGAGCTCCAAATGCGAAGCAAGCGAAATCCGCACCTACTAAACACTCAATAACTAAGTTAGAACCATGCATATAAAGATAGATAGATATACTTAGCCTACACAACATATATATAATATATTTAGCTTCAAAACTGAGATTCCAATTTCAGGACAGCAAACAAATACTAGTTTTAGGTCAACTAAATGATAAAATTCGGCAACAGAATCTAAACAAAAGTTTTTGCATTCATTTCAGGCTTTCCAGAATGTCCAAAATTATCGAATTCGGACCATACGCTCAAAAACTATGGCCGTTTTACTTAGAGGATACGCCTCAGCCTGGGCAATGAATTGCGCAGGTCAGCGACGTTCACCCACGTTTTCGACCTTCTAAACGACATCAAAACATAAAACACTTAAAACAAAAGTTTTATATTAAGTTCTTAGCTTTCCAGAAAGTGCAAGATCATCAAAATCCGATAAACCAGTCAAAAGATATGGCGAAAATACTATGGGTGTATACTACTGATTTTTACTTATTTTTACACAGGACAGCGAGTAACATTCAACTTTTAAACCTAGTAGACGAAGGAATTTTCTCAAGTTATCTAAACAAAAGTTGTGCTATAGTTTCTAAGCTTTTCGAAAAGTCTAAGATCGTCGAATTCCGTTTATCCATTTAAAAGTTATGGTTGTTTTCGTTTCAGCATATATTGGACAATTTTAGATTTTTTTCAAAATTTGCTTTTATTATTTCAAAGTACAAACCATCAAACTTCAAATTTTCTAAAAAAAAACAATCATAAACACAAAGTTATTTATTTTCTTATTCATCCATGCAATAGGTTTACATTCAATTTGTTTTCGATTTATTCAAGTTTGTTTCATTTACATTTTAAATTCAAGTCAATTTGCTTCAATTTAAATCGAACTCAATTATATTTAATTTTACTTTGCTTCAAATTTGAATTTTATTATTTAATATTTTATTCCATTTATTCAATTCCATTAACACTAATGAATTCTACTTAATCAATTTTCATCCATCTAACAACCAATGCATATCAAACATTAACAACCATCCAAAATCTACACTAAATCAATTATACATTTCCAAGTCAATTTTAATTTCATACACTTCCAAGTTTATTGACATTTAGTTATATTCAAATTTAATTAGTTTCCATTTACCTATTTTATATTTCATTAATTTGAATTTATTCATTCACTTATATATATCATTCATTTTACAGCTTAAATTTCTTTTATATTTACAACTATCAATAGATCTTCACATTTTATTATTCATTCTCACACTGGTATATTATTTCTCTACTTACCCTTATTAGCATTTTAAACCTTTTAAGTATTTGGTAAGTTATAGTTATGCAAATAGAATTTAGTTAAACAGCATACAACTTCTTTTCATTTAAAGTTGAATTTTCAATCAATTAATTCTTAAGTCATTACTTAAATTTCACTATAATTTAATTTCACATTTACATTCACATATAGTATTTCCATTTTATATTAACATAATTGTGAATCACCCTTAAATGTTAATTTAAATTCCAATTGTTTACTAACAATTTTATTTATATTTGCAAACCATTAATTAAATGCATATTTCATTATTCAAACCTATACTTGTATATTATCCAATTAACAATTCATATAACATTTTTGAACTTCTTAAATATTTTGGTAAGTTATATCTATGCTATAGAATGAAATTTAATACTATGCGAGTTTTACAGTTTCAATTTTATTTTAAGTTCATAATTTCCTAATTCTAAGGATTTCTACTTCAATTGATATTTTCACTTAGCTCTTACGTTCATTTCTCATTTCACAATTCAGAAGTTCCTTGATGATTCAAGTCTAAATTCATTTCAATCATTAAAAAAAATCATTAATTATTAAAGGACTTAATAATTCCAATCCCGGTTTCATTTCAAATTAAGTTTTGACATAATATATACTTATATTATTTATATATCAAATCATACTATAGAGAATACAAAATAAAATAAAATTTGAATCAAAACAAGGTTTAGACAAGCTATTAAGTGGTCTCCCCCACTCGGACTCTCGAAAATAAACGCCGATGATGCGTGCACTCATCACCGAAATCATTTTCTAGCGTCAAGAGAAGGGAATATAACACTTATCATTAAAAAAATCCTTCGAAAACAATTTCAACTCAATTATACTATCATATAATACTCATATTATATTTTTCAAATTCTTGTAAGTCAATTTCAAACACCGGAATTTAAATTCCCAAATCCAAGTTAAAATTCATTTATATTCATTATCAATTGTGTTTACAAGATTTCATTTTCCTAAATCCATGGTTATTCAATCACTTTTTTTTGTAAGTATTGACTGATCAAACAATAACGATAATAATCTAATATTATCATCTCCTAACAATCAATTCAATCAAATGAATAAATATTCGAATAATTCTTTTATATAAAATATATTCCAAAACGACATTGTGTTGGTTTGTCCTATTCGAATGTTTAGAAATTCCTATCGACGCCTTGGCGTCCCAAGTATCGACCAGAATTCATAAATACTCAACGGAACAAAGTTAACACAATATAAAACCATTTTATATCAAATAACAAGTACGCTCTCTCATACACTCAACTCATTCATATAGTTTACCTCTATTTCAATGAGTTATTCCCCACTAGAGCCAAGGTTTATCGCTAAACCAAAGCTCTGATACCAACTGTAACGGACCGCCTTTTTGGACAGTTTAAACCGACGATCAAATACACACGTCGATTCCAAACCATTCAAAAGGGCAAATGGTTATTGGGGTAAATAAGAAAAGAAGAGGAAAGGGAAATAAAAGAAAGGAAACAACACAGAATCTTGCAGCGGAACGATAAAATATAATAATCAAATAAACAGTTCATGAAGTTGTTTACTATACTTTGATCATTATTTATACAACTTTTATCAGAGTTATACATTTACAACAGAACAAATAAAATAATGCAGCAGACAATCATGATGCAAAGATAATAATAGTAATAGTATACCAAATCTTCGTCTTCATCCTCCAGAATAGATCTTCAAAAATCTGAAAAACTCAGGACTGACCCGAGCGTAATGAAAAGACAAAACACTCGAGTCAGGACTAAAACATCCTTATGAAAGTTAAATCAATCGTAAATAAATATGAGTGTAACGGCGTCAGAGATGTTTACGGGGTTTGACATCTCATATCCAGTGTCAACGTGCGTGCAATAACTTAAGAGATGTTACGGGATTTTCCATTCTTAAGGATCCGTTAAACTATCTACTATGTAGTAATATACGCCAAGTAGATAATGCCTATCAGTAATATAAAGTATCAAAATAGCGTTAAGGCGTTACCATAATCCCCCTTAACACATTTTATATTCCCAAAAGCATAAACAAGACCGTAGCTTCCCCAAAACCGGAAGTCACCAGAGGGCAATCCATATACTCAAGGTACAAATCAAAACGTAGTGGTCGCGAATAGGATAATCAGTATGACAAGGTACATGAGGCGATACCAACTAGGATACTAGTAGTTGCGTGATCCGGACTGATGTTGAGCATAGCCAGCAGCTACCCCAACACCGCCAAACAACACTCCCAAATCAAGGGGTGCACCCAAATCGAATCACAAATGTAATAGAAATGGTATCGAAGAAGCGTGTCCGCTAGAGGTGGCGAACCTCAATGGCCCGGCGCGGCTCCTGTTTTAGTCATGTCAGGGGTCATCCAATAATCGTTCTCTTTCTTCAGTCAACGCGTTCACCAAACCATCCACTTCATTCTGGATCAACACTCCGTGTATAATAGTTATTAAAGTGGTTTTCGGTATCGACAGAGAGTATGTCCATATCCGATCCCGGTCTCTTTAATAACTACGTATTATTACACCGTTGGCTCTTTTACATTTCAAATTGATTCATAATTGATATCAAAATATCGTGTTCGCTTCAAAAATCAAATTCATTTCAGATATCGACATAGCCATTCAAAATTTAAGGTTCCTTTTCAAAAATCATTTTTCGTCTCAATATCTCATTTCGATTTCAAAATCATTTCGAATTTCAATTTAGGTTGCAACTTCATTTAACTCAATTCGTATTTAAATTCAAGATTTAAATATAAACATTTCACCTTATTGACCAGCTTAGGATTTTAGAAAAATAATTTTAAGTAGTTTAAAAGTAGTTTTAAACAATTAAAATAGTTAAAATACTTTAAAATCTTAAAATGGATTTGAAATAGATAAATTTAGTTTAAAATAATTTAAATTGGGTTAAGTAGATTTAAAATAGATTAAAATAGTTTAAGTATTCAAAATGGTTTATATAACCGAGTAATTTGAAAAACAAAATAAAACAGCTTCAAAATCAATCCATTTCAATTATAACTTCTCAATTCAAATCAATTTCAATTTCCATTCTATCGATTCAATTTCGATTTCAATTCAAATCAATGTCAACTTTGACTTCAAATTTATTCAATTTTATATTCACCTTCAATTAATTCAATTTCAATTTATATCGATTTAGAGCTGGATTTTCAAAATATCAATTTATAACACTTAACAAAATTATCCTTCAATATTCCGATTTAAAACCAAATTTCAAATATGATTCAATTCCAAGCTCATTTGAAAATATCATTTTTATGTCACTTTTACTTAGTAATATTCAAAGCTCAAATTTAATGTTCAATCTTTAAAACAAATAAATTTCCGAAATTCAATCATATCCAAATTTTAAATCTCAAAGTCTCCACTTAAATTTATTCAACAATTTCTTTTAACCAAAATTTTATTTCAACATTCCAATTCAATTTTTTGATAAATTCGATTTCTATAAATTGATTTCTATTTATCACTTTTAAATCGAAACATTTAAATAAATTTCAAATCGACGATTTCAAAAATTATTAATTTAGCCAATTCGGTGTCCGTATATAATTTTCTATTCTATGGCCAAGTAATTATTTATTTCAATTAAATGTCAGGGATGAGTATATATTACTTAAATTAAATCACAGTATCATATGCATGCATAACAGGATCTATATAAGCAAATAAACATCCAAACATTCAATTATCAACCAATAGCATCCATCAAAATACATCATCCAATAAACAATACAATTCATGGCAGTTTCATAGTTATCAATGTCAGGTAATTTAATCGCAATTCAATTTCAATTTCAATTTAACTATCAATTTAATTTTCAACGGTTAATTCAAATGACAATCTATATGACAATTAAATTCTATCAACAACGACAAATAAAATCATAACACTTCATAATGTCAAATTTAACTAGCATAAAAATATTTAGTACGTTGTGAGCGTTATAAAACACTCACCTTGATTTCAATGCAGTTCCAGCGTTTTATTTCGAATAAAATTAAACGAGCGTTTAATTTTACCCGAAATTTTCACTAGCTCCAAACGACTCCAATCTAATTCCATAGCGTAGTGCTCGACAATATGAACGCAATGCAACTTGTTTCGTCCGATTCTGACCTCGAATGGAAGAGATATAGCCTTTTAAAGATATACGAATCTTAATATAAATAAATAAACAAATTTCCTTTATAATCTTAACTCAACTCATCAGGGCCGTCCATCACGTGCTTGCAAATCCTGGCCGTTACCTCTTTCTTCCCATTCACGTTCGTTCTCCAGTAAAAACGCACGTAGAAAACCCACACACGCACGCGTATAGGGCATAGGGCCGCACCCTCCTCGTCGCTCGAACCTCCATCACTCCACCACCATGCTGAAGACCATCACCAGAGCCATCTTCGGCTTCAATAGCTTGGCACTCGGCCTCCCCTATGGCGCACAAAACGATGTTGAACGACCGACGATAGAACTGAAATTGTCGTTGATTCGAAGCTCCAAACACGATCATAGCCGTTGAATACCTAGATCTCACTCCCCTCTACAAGTTTCATGTTGGACGTTTGTTGAATAGATTGACCGATTTGAAGAGATTAGAGGGGAAGGGTTGAGAGTTTCTGGCCGTTGAATATGAACATGGCGACCGGCTTAGAGAATTAGGGTTTTCTTATTTTATTTTTTTGAATAAATGGGCCTATTTATAGAACCGACGTACACTATTCATTCCGGGATTTCTGAACTCTGATTTACGCGCGGTAACCAGCGTTTCTTGGGTTTATCCCGCGTTCCGGACACAATGGAACAGTTTTTGGAAGCTAATTCGATCGTATGTGTGAGTTACGGAAATAAACGATCAAATTTAAATTAAACCGATTTAACGAATTTCTATACGTTTTGGCTCGGCCCGGACAAACGGTAAATCCGATTGACTCAAAATTTGAAACCTTACAATAATATCATATTATAGATCCGATGAAACTGGTTTTGTCAAAATCCGAGACTGTTTGAAAAATGGCGATTTTAACTCGCCAAATTAATATTAAAACAATTTCAATGCGTTTCGAGCTGCCACGGTCAAACGACAACTCCGATTGCTACGAAAATTGAAATCCGATAATAACTAACTATTACGGATCCAATGGAACTAGTTTCGTCCAATTCTGAGACCGTTTGAAAATTGGCTATTTTCCAGTCGCTAATTAAATATTAAAATATTCCATTTTCACAAATAAATTTTAAATTCAGTTTTAAAAGTTCTATAACATCACTATAACTCCAATATGATAAAATAAAATTTTACAAATCATTTTTAATCATATTAAACCCGTTATTCAATTTATCCAATAAATTCCAATTTTTAAAATCTTATTAACCCTACTAAAATCCAAATATAACTTACATTCACTTCGGAAACCAATTTGGATCATATTAAATCAAATTTCAATTATTCACTCTATTTTCATGTATTAAATTTCAATATCAAATTAATCATATCAAATTCGAAATTTAATTTATTCAAACATTCGTAATATTAAATTTAGCAAGTTTGATTATTCTTAAATCACTATCTTTTGAAATATTCAAAACGAACTTATAAAATTTAACTTTTGAAACGAATTAAAATTATAGAACAACTCTTTCCATTATACGGTTATTCAATTCCCCTTATTAAATTATTCAATAAATCCCAACTATTAAATTCAAACAATTTCGCTTATCCAATAATTCATTATCTTTTGAAATATTGAAATCGAACTTATAAGATTCAACTTTTAAAACCAATTCGCAATTTAGAATACTATTTTCATTTATAGTTATTCAATCATTCAATAAGTTTTAAATATTAAATTTAAACAATTTACCTGTTCAATATTCAATGTTTGATTTTAAATAGATTTTACTTATCAATCAATTACTCTATTATACCCAATGAATTCAACATTTATTATCCTATTCAACTATTGATTGTAAAGGCATTCACTAAGTAGCTTTTATTTTCATTACTTGGATAATTATTGTTGCAATTCATTCCAGTTATTATTATTCCAAACGAATTACAATTTTTTTTCTAACACTAAATCACGAAATCTTTTAAATTAGCTATTTTAATTAACGAAAATTTACGGGTCGTTACACAATATGCCCAAGATATCGGACTTCATCCTTCTAGAAATGACATTTAGAAAATTTAGCCCTAAACTGATGATTTCTAAGAGTCTCTAGAACATATTTCAAATGCGACTCATGCTCTTCCTTGGTCTTAGAGTAGACAAGGATATCATCAACAAAGACTAGCACAAATTTATTAAGCACATCACGAAAAACACGATTCATCAAATCAACAAAGAAAGTAGGGGCATTAGTCAAACCGAAAGGTATGACTAACCATTCATAAAAACCATTCTCAGTGCGGAAAGCAGTCTTGGGAATGCTATCCTCAGCAATCCTGAGCTGATGAAAACCAGTGGCAAGATCAAGCTGAGAGAAAACTGTGGCACCATAAAGCTGATCAAACATATCATTGATACGAGGCATTGGGTTTCTGTTTTTCATAGTGAGCTTGTTCAGCTCCTTATAATCAACACACATCCGAAGAGAACCATCAGACTTGATGACAAAAACCACCACGGCTACCCATTCAGAAAAACTAAGCCTAATCAGACCTTTGGAACGCAAGTCCTCAATTTGCTTTCCCAACTCAACCTTCTCGCGGGGTGCCATTCTTCTAGGAGGAAGAACAATAGGTCGAGCACCAAGAATAAGATCAATTCGAAAATAAATTTCCCACTTCGGAGGAAAAGAAGTGACTTCACCAAATAAATCGGGATATAATCTAACCACAGGAGTAGAATCAAGATCACTGGGAGAAGAATCCAGAGAACAAATAAAGTTGCCAGCAAAATCCTAAGGCAAGGGGCACTGAATAATCAGGGAACTCCCTTGATCGTCAATAAGATGAACAGTTCGGGCTTTACAAGAGATATGAGCATCATGATGCCCAAACCAATCCCGACCAAGCAATAAATCAAAAGCATCGAAGCCCAAAACATAAAAATCACCACTAAAGCGATGATCAGAATGGAGAAATTTCACTTGCTTACGAATCCGATTAAGGTTAGCACGACCCCCAATAGGATTTGAAACACATAATGGAATAGAAGCATACTCAGGAGATAGGAGATGCTCAAACTTAATGCACAAATCAACAGAAATAAAACTATGTGAAGCTCCAATATCAAACAACACACGAACAGGATGATGGAATAAAGTAAATGAACCCTGGAGAGTACCTTGGTCATCACTAGGAGCAGGAGCAGATGATAAAAATAAAGACAAGCAAAAGATAAATTAAGATAAGACAAGAGATTTCACTTGGATGAATATCCTAAAGAAATAAAAATCTAACAAGGTAGATATGAAAGAAAAGAAGTTAGAAAAACATTTGAAAATCCTTTAAAACAAGCAAAAATTTATATATCAGAATAATCTTTGAAAATCTTTTGAAAACATTTTGAAAAATCATTTTATACTTTGAAAATACGTCTCTCACAAAGATATGATTCTGAGATTGAATTCACTAATTCTAGGGTAGAAATACCCTATCTCTAATGAGTTTTTTGCTCCTCAGACATTGGTTTGCCAAAAACCAAAGCTCTGATACCAACTGTCACCACTGGCTATTTCGTACCATTCAAATCGACAATAATCCCCACATGACGGACTTTAATGATGCAAAATAACAGATTGTAAATAAATTTGGAGCAAATGAAATCAAATACATAAAATCACAGACACAGAACAATCAGAATAATTCGCAGCGGAATATAAAAATAACATAGTAGTTCATGAAGCTACAATAACAGAGTCACAAACCAAATACATAATAACAGTCTGAAAACAACATAATAGAAATCCTAAATATATAGAAGTTCACTAATACATGAGATAAACTAGAACAGCTGAAACAGAAATAGATATAATGTAGATAGGCAGAAACTCCAGCAAGGGCCAGCTCCAGAAAGAGAATCCAAAGCTGTGAATACCCAGGCTGACCCGAGCGTAAAGCAAAACACAAAACACTCGAGTTAGGACAATATATACTTACATAATGTAAACCAACTCAAGCGAACTGTAATAAAGATACAAGTAACTTAAAGGATGTCTGGAACCGCCCATCCACTAAGGTTCCGTTAAACTATTTACTATATAGTAATATTGCGCTATTATAATAATGTCTACAGTAAAATAAACATACTTTAAAATAGCGTTCCGGGCTACCCATATCACCCTTCACACATAATAGTCCCAGTAGTCCATTCAGTATCAGCATATCTCCAGATCAGGAGACTACCCTAAATACTCCATGGGCTACGGGAGAAAAACAAACTCGTAGTAAAGGCTCGGTATGGTAGGTGACATGGCACACAAGGCAATGTCAGGGTAGACATACCAATTACGCACACGGGCTGGTGGTAACGTAGCAGCCACTACGCCCACCCTGAACAACACTCCAAAATCAAGGGGTGCACCCAATCGATCACAACAGTAATAGAATGGTATCGAAGTAGTGTGTCCAGCCAGAGGTGCTACCTCCTTTGGCCCGAGATCGCTCCTGTTTTAATCACCTTAAGCTAACTCATGGGAGTCAGGTCCACGTAATGTACCTCAGGAACATTGTCACCATCCTACTTCATTCTGGAATCTCTACCGCGTACACAGTTGTTAAAGTGGTTTTTGGTATCGACAGAGAGTATGTCCATATCTGATCCCGGTCTCTTTAACAACCAATCGTTATTATAACCCATAGTTATAATTTTAAAAATGGTATTTGTTTCAAAAATCAAATATCATTTAAAATCCATTTCAAAATATCAAAATATCGTATCTTTTCAAATCCACATTCATTTTATTCAAATTTAAAATATCATTTCAATTCATCTTTCAAAATAGTTTATATTTCAAATCGAATTACTTCATTTAAATCATTAAAATGAAGTTATTACATTTAATAATTAAATTATTAAATTTCCAAAATTTTAAACTTTCAAAGTTCATTTATTCAATTAAATTTATCAAAACAGTGAAAATTCACCTTTCGCAGCATTTAGAAAATGCTACGGAAAGTTACTTTCAAAACAGTTCAATTTAACAAAAGACAGCATTTAAATGTTGTAATATGGTTACATTAGTTTAAATAAAACCTTAGTTAAATTCAGCAATTATAACACTTACACGGTGCTATAATATCCCTCTATTAAAAATTTAGCCATTTGGTTCATTTATATCAACTACAGCATTTACAAATGCTGTAATATCCTTTACATTAGAAATAATAGCATTTCAAAAATGCTGTTAATTAAATTTCAAATATTCACTAAAATTTCATAAACCATTAAATTTTCATTTAAACCATTTCAAACTTATAAAATCATATTTTTTTCACTTTTATAACCTTCATTCAATTTTCCTTAAATTCATGATTTTATAAAGTTAAATTTCCATTCAAAAATCAATATTTAATAATAATTCACTTATTAAATTCCAACAATCAATTTCAATTCATATGATTAAATTTTTAACTTAACACTTAAGTTTAAATTTTCAAATATAACTTACTTTCATTTTATTTACTTAACTTAGAAATTCACTTTTAGACCAAATTCACAAACTTTCAATTTAAGTTATATTTCAAAATTCAACTCAATATTCATTTATTTAACTTTTTAACTTTATTCAAAAATCATTAATATATTATAAAATCATTTTAAACTCAATTTAATTCAAAGTATCATAAATTTATCATATTTTCATATTCAATTTAAATTCCGTTCATATTTAAATCAAAATTTCCAAAATAACTTATATTTCAAATTTCTAACTTTACCCTAAATTTATTTCACTTATAAATTTTCAAAAAATCAATAATCTTTACAAAAGTCATTTTTAATTAAATTTAAATTAAAATATTATAATATTTACTTTTCTAAAATATTTTAAAAAATTTAGAAAAATATATTTTAACCACGGGTCTGTATATCATTTTCTACACTAGGTAAAGTGATACGGGTAATATATCATTTCAACCCGTAATTTACAAAGAAAACCCGAGTTTTATCATTTCAAACCCGTAGTACCAAGTAAAATGAAATAATTTGAAAATCGTTCAGGCCTATCATTTCAGCCCATTACGATTTTTCCCTATTCTAAATTCCGTTCGGGTATGTATCATTTCAACCCATAGTGATTCTAATCTAAAGGGAACTTGCAGTGTGATAAACTGATATAAATAACAGAACAGCATAATATAACGGTAATAGATGTTATAACATGTGTTTAAGCATGGGTGGACATCATATGGTCATAATATAGCAGATATAATATGGTGATGCATTTTACAGATTCAAATGAAATCAGTTTACAAGTCATATAAGTATAAATCCTGTCTGGTGAGAATAACTCACTGGTATAAGCTGGAGAAAACAAACGAATGCACAACTGAGATCCACCAAAGCATCATAGCACGACAAAGATTCAAGTGGGAGAGCCAAAGATTAATTTCCTCGAATACAGTTCAAACAAAACAATATAACAAACATAAGTTTTCAATCCAAATTCAATTAAACAAAGCTATAAATGAATGCACAAAACATCACCAAAGTGTTTGCACTTGCTTTCTACCACTTGTGTTTCAGTTATAGGCTGGAAAGGCACGGCTAAGGAGTGTGTTTGGGTCTGGTTGTGGGTTTATATGGTCGGCCTAGCATGGGAAAAAGATGGTGCAAAGTCATGGGTGCATGAACTACAACACAAAGTAACACAACATGGTTTCTATGCCACAAATGGGTCACGACGCAAGGCCATATGAGCACGGCTAGGTCTAGTGTAGACCAGGGGTGATGTGGCAGAGGTGTCAGGTCAGGTAGGGGCTGGAGATGGTGGTGCTAGTGGCGGCAAAGGTGGTGTTTGGGGGGGGGGGGGGTGGTGGTGCAAGGTGTGCTCGGCTATGGTTCATATAGGTGTAGTTTGGTGCAAGATGGTGGTGGATCTTCAACCTAGGGACCACGGCATAGTTTGGGGTTGGACTGGAGGTGGTGGAGACTAGTTGTGGTGATGTTGGAGGTGGCCAAGGTGCTGGTGGTGGCAGGGGCCGAACCTAAATAGAGAAGAAAGCAAGTGAAATCACATCGAAAACAATGAAAAATGAAAAGAAAAGAAAGAAGTTTTACCCAAAAAATTTCACAAGAAGAGGACGAACTTTTTTGTGAGATGAGAAAGAAAATAATTCACGTAAAAATGAAAGAGAGAAGTCGGCTGAAGGTAGGAGTTATGTCAACAAATATGGAAAGGTGTTGGTTGAAATGTGAAAAGGTGTGAATACAAAAGGACTGAAGCAAATCAAAGGTCACAAACTCTTCAAATTACCATATTTTCTTTTAGAAATTTTAAATAACTGAAAAATATATATAATTCCAGATAAAAATATGAAAATATAGTAAAGAAACAAAAATAAATAAATAAATATTAATTATATATAATTAAATTAAGAAAATAGCAAAGAAAATGTAAACTAGGCTAAAAAATTTGGAAATAAATGAAACAAATTTTGGAAAATTTTTATCTACTTGAAAAATATTTATAAATAAAGATAAGAACACAAAAATAAAATGCATGCATCAAAATAAATAAATAAATTTTAATTAAATATAATTAAATGAAGAAAAATAGGAGAAAAATGGAAACTAGGCTTTAAAAATAGAAAATAAATGCTATAAATTTTGGAAAAATTCTATCGTCACATTAAAAATATTTAGAAATGAAATCTTACAAATAAAACAAATTTAAAATAATTCCAAACAAAAATAAAGTTAAATTTAAAATTATATTCAAAATCTTGGATTGTTACAAAAAAGGTTCCAATTGGCACATTCCATTTTTGCCTTGAGTGTTTTCCTCTGAAACTAGACTATATTTAATTAATTTTAAAGTCATTAGTATTAGTGATTAATTATTTTAACAAGATCATATCAAAAATCAAAGAATGCCCTTCTACTCTAATTTGTTCTGCTCCTAATCAATCAGTTATGATTTCTCTATTCTGATTTGTGACGGATCTTTTTAAGCAACTTATCCCGTGGACCCGTGGGACAGTTCTGGCCTGTAATAGAATACTGAGTGAATTAAGGTTACACTTGAGATTTTTATCTGAAGATTAGATTATAACCACTCTTCCGATCTTCTTTCATTTTATTCTTTTGCTGCCGCACTGGTCAAAATTTACAAACCGATGCCCTCTCTTTTACTTTTTTAGGTAGATCAATGAGTGATGTAAGCGTAAACATTTAAATGTGTTAACAATGAATATTATTGTGCCTGTCTAAATCCAATAGTAACTCAATCTTATATTTCTAATCTAATTCATTTAGCAGCAAAAATTAGCATTACCGATGCTCCATCAGTAAGAAAATATACTGAAATTTGTTCATGTTCATTGGTTAATCGCATAATTACTTTTTCTCTATTTAACTTCAAATCTTATCGGATTAGTGAACGTAATATTCAAGAATCAGATTGGATGGACGATGGAGGTATATGTGGATGACATTCTTATGGAATCACAGGTATCCGAAACCATTTGGATAATCTCTAGGAGATGTTTGAAGTCCTTCGGAAGTATGGAATGAAATTGAACTCCTTGAAGTGCTCGTTCGATGTTACGTCAGGAAAATTTCTCGGGATCATTGTAAACGCGAGGGGCATCGAGGCCAATCCAGAATAGATCGCTGCATTATGGAATGTTAGAGCCCCGTCAATAAAAAAAGAGTTGTAAAGTCTAAATGGGAAGATCACAGCAATGAGCCGCCTCATATCTAAAGCGATGAATAAGTGTATACCATTGTTTGATGCATTGAAGAAGGGTAAGAAGAACTTCGAATGGAATATAGACTGCCATACAAAATTTGACGATTTACTTCAACACATGAAAACACCGTCGGTTCTATCTAAACCGACAGATGGAGAAGATTTGTTCATCTTCTTGCTAGTATCTGCTCATATGCTAAGTGCAGCACTTGTGCTTGAGGAGGATAGGATTCAACATACCCGTCTACGACATCAGCAAATGGTTCACCTGAGCAGAACTAAATTACCCGAAGTTAGAAAAGCTAGTGTATGGCTTGTTGATAGCTTCAAGGAAGCTGCAGTCGTATTTCCAAGCTCACCCCATCAAGGTATTACCGGATCAACCCTTTAAGCAGGTGCTTTACCGACCTGAGACTTTAAGATGACTTATGAAGTGGAATATTGAGTTCAGCCAGTACGATGTTACTTATCATCCCTGAAGAGAAATTAACAGGCAGACGTTGGTTAACTTCATTGTTGACTTCATAATTCGGGATGATGAGGAGGACACAATGATTGTAGCATCACATCGAAAATTGTTTGTCGACGGTGCATTAAACGAATTCTGGTCAGAAGCAGGAGTTGTGCTTGAAACTCTCATAGGATGGTCAATTTGTTATGCTCTATGATCAAAATTCCCTTCTACTAACAACGAGGCAGATTACGAGGCATTAATAGCAGTGTTGAAGATTGTGAAGGATCCGAGAATTAAAGTTCTCTATATATACATCGAATCTTAGTTAATCATCTGTCAAATGAAATGAGAGTATCATGCTAAGGGTACAAACCTTGCACCTTGCCTGACGAAAGCATGGGAATTGTTCAACAATATCAAAGACTACACAATAACCCATATTCCCATGGAATAGAATGTGAAGGTCGATCACTTGGCTAAATCGGAAAGTTCTTGAGATGCATGGTCGTTGGGACCGGTCCCAGTGGAAGTATTGCCGATTCCCAACATAGATCAAATGGATGTCAACTAGATTCTAAAAACTACAGTAGAGGTGGAATTGTGGATGACATTGATCAAGACTACCTACTCTGAGGAATATGCCTAAGGGACTGGAATGAACAAAAGAAGCTCATTCGGAAGGCACCACGATTCGTAATGTGGGATGGAGTACTGTACCAAAGAGAGTTCTCTGCTCCCTTACTCAGGTGTATGACAAAAAATAAAGCAAATAAAATCATCATGAAGATTCATGAAGGCAGTTGCGGTGATCACACCATAGGGCAAACAATGGCGAAAAAGGCTCTTTGCCATTATTACTTCTGACCAGCAATAAACCAAAACGTAGCAAACTGTTCCCGACGATGCTACCAATGCCGGAGTTTTGCGAAGATTCTACGAACCCCATCTACAGAACTTACGCAAATGGTCAGCCCATCGCCGTTTGCAATCTAGGAGATTAATCTAATCAGCTTATTACCAATAGCAAAAGGAGGAGCTAAATACGCGATCATTGTTGTTGATTACTTTACAAAATGAATCGAAGCGGAACCGCTTGTCATGATTATACTAAAAAGTGATTAAATTATGAGCTAAAAACATTATTTGCAGGTTTGGTGTGCCATAGAAAACTATCACGGACAATGGGACTCGGTTCGAGAGTGTCAAATTCAAGTACTCCTGTAACAACCAACATATTTTACGATTTTATATTTAAATGTTTTTATTTAAATATAACATCATTAGTTGAATTCAAAAGTCCGTAACGTGACTTTTGTAAACAGTCGAATCCGGACTCGAGACCACTTTCATTGATTTCAAAATGGCGTTTAAAACTTGTTTGAGTATAAACATCGATACGTTTGGAGTTGATTATGATTTTGGTATTTTATTTGGGCTTTGGGTTGTGTTCTAGCCCACTAACCCAATAAGAGAGCCCAAACCTTCTACCAAATACACCCCTAACTCCACTCTTCTTCATCCATTCCTTTCATAATTTCTAACACTCTCAAGCAAAAGGAAAATTGGGGGAAAAGAAAGGAAATTAAAATTCCTAAGCCCTAGATTTTCTTAGTAATTCAAATTCAAGTTATAAATCAAAGAGAAGCTTAGGTAAGCATCATCTTCATCTTATCTTTTCAATTTTCAGAATTTCGTATAATCGAACTTAGAAAATCTTTGCATGTAATAATAGATTGAAGATCTTAGAAGTGTAGTTGAGGAGGAATTGATCTTGCTTTGTTTTAGAGCTTCTCATTCCTTATTTTTGAGTTTAAAGGTGAGTTCTTGAACTCACATCTATGTCTATAGCTTTCATTTGTAGTTATGTATGAATTCCTAACATTTATTTCATTTTCAATTGCTTTTGAATTGAATTGGTTTGGTGAATTTCGCAATTTTGGTATTTTGAAGCAAAATCTATGAAAATCCTACTATGGATGTTTGGACATATTGTTTGGAGTGTATTGAAGAGCCTGTAGGGCTAGATTGTCGCTTGGCATAAATCCCTAGCCTCCGTCGCTCATTCGATCGCTTCCGAATTGATTTGACCATCAATGGCCTAGGCACATTTTGTCTTGAGTTTCAGCTCAGACGTTTGGGAAAACACTCGGACGTTTGAGGCAATGAAATAAAAATTCCAGACCTACAGCTTAGACGTCTGAGGTTATTCCCATATATCTGTGCGATTTGGAAGAAATTTCCAGATCTTCGGCTCAGACGTCTGGGAAAACCACCAGACGTCTGACGCTATTAAATTTATCCAATTTGCCTATTATTATGTAGGTTTTCGTTTTATCGATTTTTGATGATCCGGTTGGTTGTTGTCATTTATTATCGACTTTGATGACTTCTTTTCTGGATTTTTGGAAATATCCATTTGATGGATTCGATATCGATTTTCATGGTTTTAATTCACGTCGTCGAATGTGAATTTTGGTGATAGATTGTTTTTACAATCGTTTATGTGATTTGTCACTTTAAAATACAAAGATTTTTGTACTATTAATAAATACCCACTCTTTCACAAAAAATGATTTCAACATTACTTTAATACAAAACTCGTTTTTAAAACCATTTTTCAATCTATTAGTATATACAAACTTTTACCTCATTCGTATGAGAAATTTAATTAAACGGTTTAGCAAACCAAGTGGTATGAAACGCTTGCGTTTACTTTGTCGATTAATTCTTAGACTTGTTCGATTGAAATCTTGTGATAATTTTCGAGTGGAAATCTACAATTTGTTCGTAAATATTTAAGTTAAGCCAGTGGTTATAGGACATGAAGCTAAACTCATTTATTTACTAGTTTGGTGTAATTTACATTTTTTTATTGATCAATGATGATCATTTTATGATTTAGACTTGTGATATTACTTTCCTTGCAAGTCATTATCGTCAAGGCTATCGTCTCCTACTCTTGGTATGGAGTCTTAGTTTCCAATGCTCCTCACCTATAATGCATACATAAGCATCTCCATTCTTTAATATGTTTATGTACCTTTCCATTTCAGCCCAACTTCTATCTACCACATGAGGCCCTACCGCTATGGTATTAATCATTAGTCTTTTGTCTTTCCCACGATTAGAACTAATCCTTCATCTTCATTCCCTAGAGGGGGTTGTTTTGGAGCCTGCTTCTTGGAAGCAGGAAGTATCTCTAGGATTTTGACGTATCACTCCAACTTTCTTCTCCTAATATGCTCTTAATTATGTCCTGCAAATGGCGACATTCGTTGGTGTTGTGTCCATGAGAGACGTGGAACCAGCAATATCTTCTAGTATTCATTTCAGCTTCAAACTCTTTCTTCAGGGCACACCGATTATATTTGAGCTCCGCTTGTGTGGTGATGTAGATGTTTTTGATTGTGTCATTCAAGTTTGTGTAAGTGTAAAACTTATGGCCAGACTTAATCTTCCTTCGGTCGGTTTTCTCCAGCTAGGGTTGCCGGGATAGTTGAGTTTTCTATTTCTCCATACTACAGTCTCCGTCATTCTTAACCATAACATTCACACTACTAGAAACTCTCGATGGTTTGGTGACAGTATCAATATGACGCCCCAAAGCGGCTTCCTTTAATCGCATGTACTTCCATATACATACTTTTATCTTGAGAGAAAATAAAAGTTTGAAAAAATATAAAAGGAAATATATATATATTATAGTTCGATTCATGTCCATAGAATTTCATGTAATGGTATGTTGGAAACTTAATTTATGCAGAGATATCCAATGAAGCTCTTAAAAGGTTAACCCAAAAATTAAGTAAATATATTAGGAATGCATACCACCGATTGTTGCATTATTGTTGCTTTCAAATGCTTATTATCTTAAATTATAGTTAGTTTGAACTTTTTGGTACTACTTTACTCAGAGTAAGGCTAATTCTGAAGTGGGAGGATCAATTACGAAATAAGAACTTCTAACGAAGCTAAATATAATGCAGATATTTAGCATATAAAGTCCAACCAAAATATTATAAATAATCAGATTAAAATATGGTATGATAATGTCATAGGTTATATGTTTACGTACGTTGACCGTCATGCACTATATTGGTGTTAACTGCATAGTATGCTCACTTAGCAACTATATTGATATATACAATTAAATATTTAGATATATTGACAGCAAAAGGCCAACTAATGAGAATATGCAGCGCACTAATATATGAAGGTGAATTAAGGAGCATAGCAGCTTCGCAATATTTATGACAAATGTAATTGCATGTTTTGAAAATTAAATGCTGATATGAAACGATTGACAACATTCAACCATATACAAAATTAAGCTCACCTAGCTACTACACGAACATACACATTTTCCCATAATCGACCCCATATTGAGAATAGGAATTTTGAGCAGCTTGGAGGTTAAAGCATGCGATACTGTAATATTGTGTATTTGTGCCACTGTGAAGCAACCTACAATTTAATGTTTGAAACAAATAAAAAGATGGTGGAAGAAAATATCATTGGCAGTAGAGATTAAACTTTCTTTTATACAAGATGACCAGCTGTAATTAATGAATCATAATTCTCAGCTATGCGTTTTCAAGGTTATATTGAGTTTCAATTTGTCGTTATCATGTCGACGTAATTTTTTTTACTGACCTATGTGGTGGACTTAATGAAACACCAAATGAATAGTAATATTAATTAAGCACCAAAAATGATCTCTGTTATACTGTAGCAGATTATAATTTATTTGTGGGAGTTGAAGGAAAATAATGGCATTCATGATGGCAACAGTAGAACTCCTTTTTTAGTTAGAATTTAGTCATTTCAGTTGTATGGTAATCAGATCACCAGTTCAATGGAGATTAAAAATGTGATAACCTCAGTTGTATGAGAAACAAAGCCGAAGTTGTTTTTTGGTATCGACTCAAAGTGAAAGCAACAACAAAGGTAGGTAGCTAAATGTTAGGTCAGAAAATTGTACAAATGGAATGTAGTGCACAGTGAATGTAAAGAGAATCGACATGAGAGGGTAAAACGTATTAAGGTTAACTTCTGCGCAGCATAAGACAAAGGGAGCTATTGTTTTAGCTGATAAGTAAGTGAATGTAAGGAGAATCGAACATAAGGGGGTACAACGTATTAATGTTAACTTCTGTGCGGCAAAGGCCAAAGGAAATATAGTTTTAGATGGTAGGTAAGAATTTCCTATGATGTTAAAAAAGTTAAAGCTAAAAATGGGTGTATATTTCAAACCTGATGGATATTTTGTTGTATCAGTCGCCTTTGAAATAATCATGCAATCGACAAATAAAAATTTGTGACGTGGTATGTCTGAATCTGGTTCATCCATCCAAGTAATTGTACTTTAAGGCTTTAAGCATGGAATTCAATTTACACATCTTTGTGGGAGGTGAGAAAACTGTTGGAGGCCCAGGCGCAATTGAAGTGCCTAATGTCATATGTTAACCTAGACAAAGTTATCTATAGATAAGTGGCATGAATCTTGGACCAATGATAGCTTGTATCTCATCGCCCAATACAAATATTGACAAAAAAAGCTTATAGTAGTTGTGAAATAGGATTTAGGGGAAAATGCGTATTATTAAAAGTCTGTGTGCATTGAATGAGAATGGAATATGTTGCAAACCCATCTGTAGCCCAGTGAGAGATACGTGTGTTTTTTTGCTTAAAACCTACACCCTTTGATTTCGAACTCATAGTCATTTAGCAATCTATCTTCATGGGTTGAAAACAATCATATCATTGGGGTGGAGTAAAGAGGTGGTAAAATCTTGCACTACAATGTCGTTATGGTTTGAAAATAACTCAGCATGGTACTGAAAAAAGTTATGTGTGTATGTGTGTTTTTGTGCATGAGTCTGTGTGTACAGATAAAAATGGCTATTAGGTTGAATTACATAGAAAAGCTAATCTTTATCCATTATTAAGGTCATAATAACATTAAAAAACTTTGATAACATTTCCAATTTTTTTGTTGTTAAACGTCTAGTATACCAAAACATAGACTAATCAATTATAAATTCGTCTCACAAGTTTACAAATAATATTTCCACTTCTTTGGAATTCTGTATTAGTTATTTTTAACAATAAGTATGTAATTACAACAACAAACTAACAACTATAGTAATAATAACTATAGTGATAAATCAAACGTTATATTATTTAAGGAAATAATGCAACATAGAAACGAAAACGATATATATATCAACTATAAACCTTACCGGTTGAAGAAGGAAATTTCGTCTGAGGCTTGTCGTAACAATTTTCTTAAGACTTTATTTAAAGTCTCCCAAGATACAACAAACATGATCTGCTTGAGATTGTGATGTGTATGATCCTCTGTGTGATATGACTGATTATGATTTTAAGAAGATGAAGATAAAGAAGAGATAATTCGGTTTGAAAAATGAGCGAGGAAAGTGATCAGGTTTCCTCCTTATTTATAAATAACCGAATTCCCAATGGCTACACCTGTTGAGAAAAGTAGCATCCCTTCATTTGCAACGTCAAAAAGTGTTACTGTTCGCAATAGCCGCGCTTCTTCATTTGCAACGGCCAAAAACTGTTGCGGTTCGCAACAGTCGCGCCTCTTCGTTTGCAACGGTCGAAAACTATTGCGGTTCGTAACAGTCGCGTCTTTTCGTTTGCAATGACCGAAAATTGTTGCTGTTTGCAACAGTCGCCTCTCTTCGTTCGCAACGGTCGAAAACTGTTGTTGTTTGCAACAGTTGTGCCTCCTCATCAGTTTGCAACGGTCACAACCGTTGGAAAATCCATGTCTTTTTAAAACACACTTCTGTTTTTAAACTCAGTCCATTTTTAGGTAGCAAAAATATATGACACGGCACAATCTTATTGGACCCACGCGGTTCAATCGGACGGGCGAGCAGCGGTGCGCGCGTGTTAGTTCATGGTCATATAGGTCATCTCCCTCACACAAAATTACCTGACCCTAAGGGCCAATTTAAGGATTGAGAATACATTATATAAACAAGAAAATGGACATATTTTTAGCGATGTGGGACATATCTCATTCACTATTTATATGTCTCCCCCACACAAAGTGTAATATCACACAGTTCATATGAAAAAAAATGTTATATCGAGGATAAGTACATACTTCACTTTGAACTTTCCCTAGTTAAAACTTATCGGATATACTTGGCTAATCGGTGAATTATTTCATCTTGATCCGTCAGCTGTTATTGTATAACCAGACAATAAGCTTTACAAAGTATTATTTCCCTTCACATCTAATCTCTTGGTTGTGTTCATTTTGGTCCTGAACATTTTTTGGTTCCGCAAGTGTTTTTAGAGAATAAAAGCCTTTAATATTCTCATGGAACTTGTTTCCCTATTGATCCTAGTTCGTGTGATCTCCGGTCGCTAGGATAGGTTTCTGTATAAGATAACTCTTGTTGATTTAGACTTTTAAACCCATTCCCCTCGATGCGCAGTTAATTTTCCCTCTTGATAAACCTTTAGTAAATAGATCTGCTAGGTTATCATTTATTTGCACATAATCTATGAAAATAGTTCCATTTGAGAGTAACTGTCTAATTGTGTTATGGCGTCGACGAATGTGTCATGACTTTCCATTATACACAAAGTTTTGCACTCTGCTTAACGTTGCTTGGTTATCACAGTGTATGCATATGACCAGTACATGTTTAGGCCAAAACGGAATATCTTCTAAAAAGTTACGAAGCCATTCTGCTTCTTCGCCTGCTTTATCTAAAGCGATGAACTTCGATTCCATAGTGGATCGAGCTATGCATGTTTGTTTAGTAGATTTCCATGACACTGCTGCCCCTGCTAAGTTAAAGACATAACTACTCGTTGATTTTGATTCCTCTGAATCGGCAATCCAGTTTGCATCACCGTATCATTCTAAGACGGCAGGATATTTTCCATAATGTAAGGAATAATTGTGGTATTTTTAAATATCCAAGCACTCTCATTAATGCTTTGCAGTGTTCCTTTCATGGATTGCTTGTATACCTGCTCATTTGACTTACTACATAATTTATATCTGGTCTTGTGCAATTCATGAGATACATGAGACATCGTATTACACAAGAGTATTCCATTTGCATTACACTCTGATTAGTGTTTTTATGCAATACATATGATGGATTAAAAGGTGTTCTTACTCCTTTAATTTTGAAATTTTGAAATTTTGAAAATTTTCAATCACGTTGTCTACATAGTGTGACTAAGATAATTCAATTCCATTAGGTGTTCTTATTATTTTGATTCCTAAAATAACATCTGCAACTTCTAAGTCTTTCATATCGAAATTCCTAATTAACATCTTTTTTATGGCCTCTATTACTGAGTATTTGGACCAAATATTAACATATCATCTACATATAAACAAATAATCACATATGATTGTCCAATTTGTTTATAATAAACACACTTATCACATTCATTTATAGGAAAGCCATTTCTCATCATGACACTATCAAATTTTGCGTGCCATCGTTTTGGAACTTGTTTGAGTCCGTATAATGATTTACTAATCTACAGACTTTTTTTCATTTCCTTCGGAAACAAAACCTTCAGGATGCTCCATGTAGATCTCCTCATCGAGATCCCCATTTAAGAATGTTGTCTTTACATCCATTTGATGAATTTCTAGATTACAGATCGATGCAATTGCTATTAGCATTCTTATAGAGGTTATTCGTGTTACCGGCGAATATGTATCAAAAAAGTCTACTCCTTCTTTTTGACGATATCCTTTGGCTACTAGTCTGGCTTTATACTTGTCGATAGAGCCATCTGCTTTCATGTTCTTCTTGAAAATCCAATTATAGCCAATAGGTTTTATTCCAAGTGGAATATCAACAATTTCCCAAGTTTTATTACTTATAATTGAATCAATCTCACTTTGGATTGCTTCTTTCCAACATGAAGATTCAGAAGATGACATTGCTTCCATGTACGTTTGAGGTTCGTGTTCTAACACATATGTGAAAAAATCCGAACTAAATGTCTTGGAAGTCCTAGCCCTTACGCTTCTTCTTGATTCAACTTCCTCAATCTCATGATGAGTTTCATCTTCATGTGAATTGCTTGATTCTTTTCTTTTCCTTTTAGGGACATTATTCTCTTCATTCCTTTTGTGCGGAAACACGTCTTCAAAGAATGAGGCATCTCTAGATTACATGATTGTATTTACATGAATATTAGCTATATTAGACTTGAATACCAAAAATCTGTAGGCACTACTATTTTGGGCTGGCACTAGATAGTAACAATCTACTATTTTTGGTCCAAGTTTGAATCTCTTGGGAGGCGGAACTGGAACTTTTGCCAAGAACCCCCACACTTCGACGTATTTAAAGCTTGGTTTGTATCCTTTCCAAATCTCATATGGAATTGTTCCTGTTTTATTGTGAGGGACTTTGTTTAATATGTGATTAGACATATTTAGGGCTTCCCACCACAAGTTCGTCGGTAGACCAGAGGTTACAAGCATGACATTAATCATGTCTTTTAACGTTATATTCTTCCTCTCAGCTACACCATTTTGTTATGGTGAATATGGAGCCGTTGTTTGATGAATTATACCATTTTCGGCACAGAATTGTTCAAATGGTGATTCATATTCTACACCTCGATTAGATCTCAATATCTTGATCTTTTTATTTAACTGATTTTCTACCTCAGCCTTGTATTTTATAAATGATGTAATTGCTTCAACTTTACTGTTCAAAAGATATACATAGCAATATCGCGTTTAATCGTCAATAAATGTGATAAAGTACTTTTTCCCACCTCTTGTAGGTAACGATTAAAATCACATAAATCTGTATGAACCAAACCTATTTGTTCGGTGCATCTATCAACAGATTGAAATGGTTTTTTAACCAATTTTGCTTCTACACGTCTCATATTTGTAGTTCTTATCTACTTGGAATTTCGAAATTAGTCCCAAGTTTGATAATGTTTTCATTTTTTGGAAATTTATGTGTCCCAGTCTATCATGCCATAATAAAATTCTGTGCTCAAGCGAGTAAGAAACTTCGATTTTATTAACAGCACAATCAGAATACATAGTTTTATTGCCGATAACGGCTACATTTGCCTTAAATAGGCCATCACATAAATATCCCCTTCCGATATACATTCCAGCTTTGGACAGAATCACCTTGTTTGACTTGAACACCATTTTGAATCCTTTCTTCGATAGCACTACACCAAAGATGAGATTCTTGCGTATGTCTAGAACGTGGAGCATGTCATTCAACTTGAAAGTTTTTACAAAAGTAAACTTGAGGATTATTGTGCCACTGCCTTCGATCATGGATACTGCAGAATTACCCATATAGAGTTTTTCTTCGTGATCGAATTTCTGGTATATAGAAAACATGGATTTGTCAGAGCAGACAAGATGTGTAGCGCCTGTGTCCACCCACCATTGGTTAGGATTCTGAACCAAATTGCATTCAGATACAATTGCCGAGAAGTTGGACTCATCTACTTCCATGTTGTCTACTATATTTGCCTCTTTGTTGTGTTTCTTTTTGTGTTTGCAATCTCTAGCGGCATGTCCAACCTTTCCACAAACCCAACACTCGCCATTAAACTTTTCGGTTCATTTGTTGTCTTTTGTTTTGTTGTTTGAAGCTTTCCTTTTCTTCTGGACATTCTTCTTTTTATTTTTGGTCTTTGACCCTTCAGCCACAAATGCCTCCTCGCTTGGTTTTGTAACTCTATGGTTATCTGCCTTAATTTTTAGTCGGACTATGAGATCATGTAAAGAGATTTCCTTCTTCTTATGCTTTAGATAGTTGCGGTAATCTCTCCATGATGGCAACAATTTCTCCGTGATGGCTTCAACCAAAAAATGATTCTCCAACCTTATGACCTTTCACTTCGAGTTCATGAATGATGATTTGCAATTCATGCAGTTGAACAGTCACCGGTTTGGAGTCAACCATCTTGTAGTCCATGAATTTGTCTACAATGAATTTCTTAAGACTGATATCCTGCGTCTTGTACTTCGTGGCAAGTGCATTCCAAAGTGCTTTTGCTGTCTTTAGAGGCTGATATACTTTGTATAGCACCTTGTCGAGACAATTCAGAATAAATTTTCTGTATAGAAACTCAGAATGCTTCATGTATCAACATCTAATTCCTTTCCTGGTGCAGGAATCGGTTCCCCCTCCTCAAGATACAGTTGTAGACCGAGTGTGGTGAGATAAAATAACATCTGATTCTGCCATGTTAGAAACTCGTTCCTATCTCCTTTAAAAGGATCATGCCTTTTGAGAGTAGCAGCCTTTGTTGATAGTTCAACTATTGTCATCTCTGTTTTAGTTAAAACAGGAAAGTCTTAAGATGTTATAAGTCTAGTATACCAAAACAGAGAATAATCAATTATAAACTTGTCTCACAAGTTTACAAATCAGATTTCCACTACTTTGGAATTCTGTATTAGTTATTTTTAAGAATAAGTATGTTGTAATTAATTATAAGGACAAACAAACAACTATAGTAATAATAACTATAGTGATAAATTGAACGTTATACTATTTAAGGAAATAGTACAATGTAGAAACAAAACGAATATATATAAATATATAAATCAACTAGAAACCTAACCGGTTGAAGAAGGAAATTTTGTCTTAGGATTGTCGTAACAATTTCCTTAAGACTTTATTTAAAGTTTCTCAAGATACAACAGACGTGATCTTCTCGAGATTGTGATGTGTATGATCCTCTATGTGATAGGACTGATTATGATTTTAGGAAGATGAAGATAAAGAAGAGATAATTCGGTTTGAAAAATGAGTGAGGAAAGTGATCAGGTTCCTCCTTATTTATAGCCGAATTCCCAATGGCTACACCCGTTGAGAAAAGAAGCATCCCTTCATTAGCAACGCCAAAAAGTGTTACTGTTCGCAACAGTCGCGATTCTTCATTTGCAATGGCCAAAAACTGTTGCTATTCGCAACAGTCGCACAACTTCGTTTGCAAAGACCGAAAACTGTTGCAATTCACAACAGTCGCGTCTTTTCGTTTGCAACGGCCGAAAACTGTTGTTGTTTGCAACAGTAGTGTCTCATCGTTTGCAACGGCCGAAAACTGTTGCTGTTTGCAACAGTTGTGTCTCTTCATTAGTTTACAACGGTCACAACCGTTGGAAAATCCGTGTCTTTTTAAAACACGCTTCTGTTTTTAAACTCGGTCTATTTTTTAGATAGCAAAAATATATGACATAGCCCAATCTTATTAGACATGCACCCGCACCGACCCGGCATGGCCCGGCCCGGTTCAGTCGGTCGGACGGGCGGGCGGCGACACGCACGCGTGTGTTAGTTCATGGCCATATAGGTCATCCCCCTCGCATAAAATTACCTGACCCTAAGGGCCAATATAGGGATTGAGAGTATACTATATAAACATAAAAATGAACATATTTTTAGCGATGTGAGACATATCTCATTCACTATTTTTTAAGAACTCTAACATTTGTCATATATGATTATGCAATCAACATATTTGTATTAACTTCATATAATGCATCGATAGGTCGATAAGCAAATAGTGTCTCGTATAAATTACATACTACGCTGCATGAGAAAACTGCTAGTTAACACTTACTAATGAACACACTGATAAAACATTACCAAAGCTATAACTAATTTCGATTACACAAAATCATAAATGCCGATGAGTTAGAAAATATGATAGCGAGAGAACCGAAGGATAGCCAGTTATCTTTATCTCAAAGCAATATAGGATAGTGGGTAACAGGCCCGTATATTTATTCGTCCCAAAACTGTATATATTGAAAACGTGTAGTCTGTATAAATACAAAGCATAATGCATCAGCTCGAACATGAATAAAACAATAAGCTTTTCTTCTTGCAATTCAAACTGTCTTCCCGAAACATCACAAGATCAAAATCCTTTGAGCACAAAAGCTTATATGGTATCAGAGCAATTGCTTAACGACACAAAGATAGGTCTGAATATCATCAGAGATCAACATAAGAAAATTCAGAAGAATTGAAATCTCATCTATCTGAGATTGAAATTTAAGAGTGCTTTCAACAAAAAGAAAGTGAGTGTCATGCCATAAGAATCAAGTGAGTGTCTAGCTGCAATAGATTTCTCTCATAAAAGAAAAATCAAATTCAGTTCAAGAAAATCAATAGAAATTCATCAAAACATCAAAGAGCAGTGCCTTGCCTGAAAAACCCATCAGCATGAAAGTAATCATTTGGGTCAGTGGCTTCGCTTACCAGATCTTTGAAGATTTCCTTCTATTCTTGATTTTTTTCTTGAAGTGTGGTATCTGTTCTTGCCTCATTTTGCCCACACTTCTTTAAGTTTCCTTTTTGTTTTATGATTCATCATCATGGCCACCAATTTTGAAACATCAGCAACTAGCAATTCTGATCAAACTGCAACTGAAAACTTGATCAAAACTGTCATCAGTCCTCAAAGTCAATTAGTCACAACCCACCTAGAAGAAAAAAACTAACTTCCATGGAAGGTACAAGTGGAAACTGTTGTAAGAGGCTATTGTTTAGAAGACTTCCTCTTTGGCACCCATGCAATCCCACCAAGTTTAATCACTATTAAATAAAACAGAACTGTCGATAACCTGGAATTTGTAAAATATTAAAGACAAGATAGTTTGATTTGCTCATGGTTGTTATCATCAATAAGTGTTAAACTGTTGCCATAAGTTATTGGAAGCAAAACAACAAATGGAATTTGATCAGGAGTTGAATGAATCTTTAATTCTCAATCTGCAGCAAAAGTAATGCATCACAAAAGACAGTTACATAGTAGCAGGAAGGAAAATCAAACCATTGAAGAATATCTTGCAAAAATTAAGACAACATGTGATCTGTCTGTAGCAGCTTGTCATATGGTACCAGTAACTGAACAAGTGCTAATCACTTTGAGTGGTTTAAATGAAGAATATGAGGCATTTGTGGCAGTTATATCATCTCAAAGAATCACACCATCTATTGAGGATGTACACTCTATTCTACTTGCTCATGAAGGAAGATTAGAATTCAAGAAACCCATAGATTCAGACATGTCAATCAATTATGCAACAAATTATAAAAGCAAGAATCAATACAACAATAAACCAAATCCACTAGGAAGAGGTAGAGGAAGGAGGAGTAATAACAACAAACCAAGACGTCAGATATGTGAAAAATCTGGACACACTGCACTAAAGTGTTATTTCAGACTCAATGTGAATTACACTCCAAACCATAGTTCAACAAATCAGAGAAATAACTGTTTCAGTGCTAATATCGCTCAGGTTCAACAAGAATCAAGTAATCATCCATGCAACAATAAAGCAAACGGTCAAAATGAAACAACCAAACCTGAAAAAATATTCGATGAGAGTTGGTATCCAAATTCAGAGGCAACCAACCACATCACCAATAGTCTATACAATCTAAATCTTGGGAACAAAGAGTACAAAGGTAATAAGTCCATATACGTGGGAAATGGCAAGGCCACTAAAATTACACACACTGGAATTGTTTGAATCAAAGGTTAAAGCAAACTATATCTTGATAATTTACTGATGGTACCGCAAATAAAGAAAAATCTTTCTAGTGTATCACAATTTGCAAGTGATAACAATGTTTATATTGAATTTTATCCTAAATACTGTTTGGTTAAAGACATAATAACAAAGAAAATTTTATTGTAGGGTGAAGCTGTGAAGGGCTTGAGAGATTTAATCTTGTTGATTTTAGAAGTTCTAGTTCAAATAAAATCTTTGAAAGTTTTAATTACTCTAAACTCTCTTAAACAGATAAGAAATTGAGTAACTTTAACGTATGACATTTTAAACTTGGTCATCCTAGTGTAAATGTTGTGAAGAGGATTTTAGAAGAAAAAAATTGCTTTTGATAATGTCACTTTACCATATATATGTACCTATTGTCAACTTGGTAAAAGCCACAAATTAGCGTTTATTGATTCTTTAAGCAAATATGATAAGCCACTGGAGCTAATAGCTACTGACCTTTGGGGTCCAGCTTCAGTCAAGTCAGACTATGGGTATTGGTACTATATATCATTTGTAGATGCATTTTCTAGGTACATTTGGGTATATTTTTTGAAAGCAAAATTTGAAACACATCATGTAGTGATACATTTTATTAACAAGTTGAGAAACAAACCAATCATCGGGTTAAAATAATGCAGACTGATGGTGGTACAGAGTTTAAGACACTCAACAATTATTTTAGTGAGAGAGGAATTGTTCATAGAACTACATGTCCCTATACATTAAAACAAAATGGTCTAGTAGAAATGAAACATAGACACATAGTAGAATCAGGTTTAACACTCCTTGCTCAAGCAAACTTATCTTTAAAACTATGCCCTGACTCCTTTAGTGCTGTAGTTTATCTAATAAACAGGGTGCCAACAAAAGTATTAAATGGTGAAAGGCCATTGGAAAAATTATTCAAAGTGAAACCTGATTATCAGTCTTAAAAACTTTTGGATGTCCGTGTTTTCCCTATACAAGACCATACAACACTCACAAATTGAATTTTAGATCAACTCCATGTACATTTTTAGGATATGCCTCAAATCAGAAAGGCTATAAATGTTTTGATGGTAATGTCAAAATATTTATAAGTAGACATATTGTGTTTAATAAGAATATCTTTCTTATTCTGAATTAAGTATCAAAATTACAAAGAAGATTTATAATCCAAGAATTTCTATACCTCCTATACCTTTGCATCCCACTGAATGCATCCGAAAAGAAGGTGAAAGGGACGCGATGAACTCTGCTCCACAACACACAATGTTCCTAGAACAAGGTCAACCAGAGTCATCTAGTCCACCTAATGATGTAACAAGTCCAACACAAAGCATAAGTCAGCATGAATCGGACACTCAAAATTATGAATCAAAGGACAGCTCAAATCAAGGCAATGAATCACCACACAATGCAACTCAAGTTAGAACTGAACATCACATAATCACAAGGTCAAAAGGTGGTATATTCAAACCAAAGATATATGCATCAACAATATCTAATGAACCGGAACATTTGACCAAGCGGTCAAAGAAAGAAACTGCAAGACTACAATGAATGATGAATACAATGCCTTAATCAAAAATAAGACATGGAGTCGTGTACTGCCACCTGAGAATAAAAACGTAGTATGATGAAAATGGACATACAAGTTATAGAAAAATCCAGATGGTACAATTGCAAGGTATAAAGCAAGGTTGGTAGCAAAGGGATACACACAAGAACATGGTTTTGATTTCAACGAAACAGTCTCTCCAGCAATCAAACCTACAACAATCAGGATCATACTTACAATAGCCTTATACAAAGACTGGAGTATGAGACAGTTAAATGTGAACAATGCTTTTCTCAATGGAGAATTAAAGAAAGAAGTGTACATAGAGCAACCACTAGGCTTTCAGCAAGATAAAAACTATGTGTGCAAACTGAATAAAACTATATATGGGCTCAAACAAGCATCAAAAGTGTGATTTGATAAATTAAAAACCACTCTATGCAATATGATTTTTCAGTCAACTAAGTCTGGCAACTCGTTATTTACAAAATTTAGTGATGAGATTACTATTTACATACTAATATATGTTGATGATTTGATTCTAACAGGAAATAGTGAAACAAAGATCAACAAAATCATTCAATTTCTAGACGAGCAATTTTCTATCAAGGATCTTGGTTATATAAATTACTTTCTGGGTATTGAGGTAAATAAGAAACCTAACACATAAATCATGCTATGCCAGACTAAATACATCAGAGAATTACTGAACAGGTCAAAGATGAATAGTGCTAATCCTCAACCAACACCAGTGATAACCAGTTAACACTTATCCAAAAACAGAGAAGAAGCCATATTTAATGACAAAAAATATAGAAGTCTAGTTGATGCATCGCAATATGTTACCATAACTAGAACTGATGTTTCATTTAATGTTAATAAAGTTTGTCAATTCATGCAAGAAACCCTAGATCAACACTGGAAAGCAATCAAGAGGATACTGAGATACTTAAAAGAACAACAGATTATGGAATACAACTAAAGGAAAGCAAACATCTCAAATAACTAGTTATGTAGATGCATACTGGGCATCTGATCTAGATGATAAAAAATCAACAACAGGATACTGTATATACATTGGTGACAACCTAGATTCATGGTGTTTAAGGAAACAGTGTACTATATCTAGGTCAAGTACTATATCTATGATTTGAGGTACCGTAACTTACAAACATATAAGCGTATATACATGTATAATTGAATGAAAATCATGATTTCATAAATGGATTTTCTGCAAAATGAGAATCGAATTCAATTAGACAAAGGATTCATCACTATACTGAGATCATATACACTAGAGATTCAACCAAACTCATATAACAGCAGCAAACATTCATATTGGACTAGAAATTATAAGAATAAACTCACCTAAACAAACCCAAAATGGAAGATTAGAGCTTAGAATCTCCTATGCCTTTCTAATTCAACCTCAACGTAGTCTATGAACAAAGATTGGATAGGAATTGATAAAAATCAGAAGAAAAAAAACCGAGTTAAATCACTAACTAGATGCATAAAAAGTCAGAAGAGATTACCTCTTATCAATGTTCACTAGAATTGAATAAAGCCCCTTGATTGAAATCTTTAATTTGGAAATTTGGGAATTACGTTTGGACTTAAAGAAACTTTGATTTTCTGGTTTCGATGAAAAAATGAGAATGAGAAAAGAATATACCTATGTTTCTATTTCTCTTGTTATCTGTTTAGGCTAAATGTGTTAAGGTATGATCCATTAGCCAAGTGTAACTAATTTTTCTAAAATTAAAGTGTTGCTAATTTGCATTGTTTCATTTTAACACTTTATAAACACTAATTTGATTTAAACATTATTATGATTTAACTAACACCGATCTCTACAATTTTTCCCAAATTGAATAATATGTCAAAATTTCATTTTTATCAATATTGGAATATTTTATAAAAATTAAATACAACTTTTAAAATGAAAAGTTATTCTCCATATATTTTTTTCATTTTATAAAATGAACAATTAATTGAGAAATCATATTTCAAACAATGAAACCATTTCCATACAATTTGTTTATTCATTTTCTCCAAATTGTTCTTATATCATTAAATATAAGAATTAACTACAAAAATAAAAATTCAATAAATTCTCGATTCATTCTCATTCCAAGTCCCTTTTTAAATTTGGAACCAATAGTTATAAATTCACCAAATTTAATTAATTAATCATATTTTAAATTCTAGGTAATCTCGACTAGGGTTATTAAATTAACCAACAGAAAACTATCGAGTAAGTTAATTATCCAATGACTATGGGTACATAACCCCTTTGTTTCCAACAAATATGAATAATACACTGCCCAACATTTGGAGAGTGTCATATACTACAGTCTCAATAGATTTATTTATATTTAGTCTTGATAAGTCTTAAATGGGAATATCTATGTTTGCGCAAAAAATGGGAAACACCTCCAAGTCGTGTGATTCAGTTGATTTTGTGTGATTCTTAATGATTTAGATGAGTTATGTAAATATGAAAAAAGCAGGGGCTGAAATGTAAAAGACACACAGATTTATAGTGGTTCGGCCAGAACGTGCCTACGTCCACTTTATATGTTATTATCTTCTTTCTTTCAGATTACAAGTACAATGCTTTGTGTACAAGTATATGAAAGTAGTTTGAAAGTTCCTTCCTTGCTTGAGCTCTCAAACTTGTCTGCCATTGTTGTACCCCTGCCCCTCTATTTATAGAGTGAGGTTGGGGGCAGGGGTCTTGGATGTATATAGCTGCTGGTGGGCCTGGGCTGAAGCAATCTGGCCTGGCAGCGTTCTGGTTCGGCGAGCTTGGTCCGGTCTTGGTTGAGGTCTTGGAGATATGATCCGGTGGTCACCTGGTTCGGTGATGATGGTCCGGCAGTGGTGAAGCTTTGTGTAGGCAATAGTGGCTTTGGTTCGGAGGTGAGATGGACCGGTAGCATGTTGGTCCGGTGGTAGGAGATGTTTGATTCGGTGTTGGGTGGGGTTGGAGCTTGGACCGATGGTATGTTGGTTCGGTGTTTTTTTTGGTGGGAGGACCGGATGAGGTTCGACCGGATGCGGCTCGACCGGACGGAGGATGCCCTTGTGCCGAATGGTCCTGGAGGAAAGTATGCATGGATCGAACGGAGTATATCTTGAATTGCCGAATGGACTCTAGGTTGGGCTTTGCCGAATGAACTCAGGGGTTCCGAGTGTTGAATGGAGGTTGCGAACCTGACGTTTCTCGGTCTCGAGATCTTCTGCGTGAGAATTCGCCCAACATTTGCCCCCCAAAGTAGGGCACGTGCTTGCATGTGTCGCGCTTTGTTTCCCCGCGATAAGAAAGCTTGTTTTGTAATGCCATGAGCTGGATGTTCGTCTCCTGCTGATGTCCTACAAAGGAATTTACGGTTTTAATGTGATTTCAAATGACGACCGTTCGAGGTCGGGTGCCGTTCGAGGCGAGTAGGTGTGCCCTGAGGGGGCTTAGCATTATTGATGCCAGGTTTACGTTCGAGTGGGTCCCTGGATCGTTTGCGAAGATGGTTTATCGTCAGCTCAGAGCATGCCTAAGGATCGTTTGCAACCCCGTACATGTGTAAGTAGCTTAGCCATTTCAGAATTATCAGGACCAAATATCCATTCAACCGATGAGTTTCAAAAGGATGTCAAAGTGTAAATTCTCACGACGGTAGGGTCAATAGCCATTCAGAGCATGTCTGTGGACCGTTCGTGGTCGCGTACATGTGTAAACGATTAACCCATGTTAGTGGGAGATTTACTACTTATTCATCGTTATCATAATCTCTATTTTATCAGTAGATCCTAGAGTCCAGTACTTATCTGAGTGAGGCGCTTTGCATGCCCCCTGCTTCTGGTCTTTGCTGGTTTGGTAGCTTCATTCGGTTTTGGTTTGGTTCGGCATGCCGAACCGGTTGGTCCGGTGCTTCTGCGCTCGTCTATATATAGGGGGCCCCCCTTTAGTTATTCCTTACCGAACCACCGAGAGCCGAATCAACCCTTATACCGAATCAATCACTAGCCGAACCAATCTCGTACCGATCCAGGTTTATATCCCTTTGCCGAATGAACGCGAAAGTTTTATACTGCCGAATGAAGATGAGTGCTTGCATAGCCGAATGGACTCGTATGCCGAATGGAACTACCGAATGAAACATATACCGAATGAGACTTGTAAAAAGTGACCCCCGAATGAACAACACACCTTCAATACCGGATGTGGCTTATGCCGAATGAGACTCGGAAACTTGAATCTTGAGCGAAATCTTAGGCTTTTATACGCTTGCTTTAGATACTTGCTTGTTTTTGTTTCTATACTTCTTGTTCTAACACCGTGTTTTTCTTGTGCTGCAGAATAATGTCTCGCAAAGCGGAAACCCGATCGGATAAAAAGAAGTCTAAAGGTAGAGGAGAGTCATCCTCCTCCGTGCCCCCAGCCCAACCAAGACCGATGCCACATGGGCCTGCCCCGAGGTCGTTAGTGGATGGGTACGGTCCCCAGGAACTTCTGGTCTCCCCTCCCGACTGCTTTCCTAGCTCCCTAAAGGAGGAGCAACTTGATGTTATATCCCGTTCCTTCGGGATAGACAGGGCTCGCATGATGTTGCCGGGAGATGGAGTGATGCCGTATAATCCCCCCGAAGGCTACTTTGCTTACAGCAGATATCATTGCATGTGTGGTTCTATCCCTCCTATCAATGCCTGGATAGTTAGCTTTACCACATATTTGAAGGTGGCTCCATTCCAGCTCCAGCCGAACTCTTATGCCATTCTGGTGAGCCTTTTCGTTATCTTCCAGAGGAGGTATGGGCGCCCTCCTTCTAACCGGGAAATTCGATATTTGTATAACCTGAGAGGCTACAAGAAGGGGTCTCCGTATATTAGTCTAGAAGCGGCCGTGCCCTTCAAACCGGTCTTGGACTTATATTCAAAGTTTACCATGTTCAAGAAAGAATGGTTTTTTATCAAGGACGATTCTGTTTCTTTCCGCCTATTCACTTCCGGCTGTAAGATGAATTTCATTTATATTTTCCATGTTCTGACTGTAGTGCTTCTTCTGACACGCTTCCATTTCTTTCTAGCGACAGGTGGTATTGCAGTCGTGGAAGATGATTCTTTGGCGCGGATGGCTGCTGAAATAAAGGCCATTCCCGCACGGGACAGGTCGGCTTCGTTTCTGATTAGGAACGCTACCCTCCTAGAGTACAACTTGATCCAGCCGCACCAGTCCGTGGTTAAGCAGAGGGACACGGCTGAGGAGAAGGCCGCTAAAGCTAAGGAGGGGGCCACGGTGAAGAGTGGCAAGAGGAAGCCCTTCACACAACATCCCGTCGTGGGAGGCAAGAAGCTTAAGGAGTCTGAGGGCCCCTCTCCTAGTACTTGCCCGATCATCCCGGAGGAGGAAGGTGTGGAAGAGGGCGAAGGAGGCGATATGGAAGGAGAGTCGCAGGGCGGAGGAGACGGAGATGGTCAGGGTGGTAGTGGTGCTGGTGCCTTAACCTCTGGGCAAGACTCTGAACTGGATGAGGCTCTCCGCCAGGCCTTCGGGGAATCGGAGGGAGAATCGGAAGCGGAGAAGGCGAAGGAGACTGGCAAGGTCGGGGCTGGTGCCGATCTATCCCCAAAGGCCTCCTCAGCCAGGGTGACTCCGGCGGTGCAAGGTGAACTTTTGTCCTCTGTTGATTCCATTTACGATAGGGACTTAGAAATATTTTATGGTTCACTTCTGTCCTAGAATGAGATTCAGGACTTATTGCAGTATCCCACTCCTTTGCAGGGTTTGTATAATAGATGTGCATTCTCACTTTTTCTTTCTTTTTAACTTAACATGTTTCTTGAATTATGGATCGTCGTATGTTCATAACACTTGTTTTTTACTCCAGGGGCAGGCCAGGCGGCTAAAACGTCAGACGTTCGACACCGCCTTGAACAATTCAAGTTGATGAGAGCTTCTGATAAGCCGAAGCCTTTTACTGGTCGTCCTGCGGACGTGGTCAGATACCGTCCTCTTCTTGGGGTCATTGAAGAGAGCATTCAGAAAAAGAAGAGGAGTCGTTCCTTATTTGAGCCTTCCCCTGGTCCGCAGCTTCCTGTTCAGCCTCCTCGTGATACCACGGAGGAGAGCACGGAGTTTATCCCCCCTCCACCTCCTTCTAAGAATCCCACTGTTATCCGTATAAGGCGTCCTGACGTGCCTCGCGACCCCTTTGCTGGTCATCATGATTTAGATCCAAGCTCTCGGGATATTTCATTTGATGAGGCCACGGGTGAGCACCTTCTTCCCCGCAACCCCATGGTACGAGTGTTAGACGAGGCTAAGTCCCTAGATCTTGATCTGCTTACCACTCGGGTAGTTACCATGGGAGACGAAGCCAAAGCTAATATCGATCGGGTGGCTGAAGAGACCAAGAAGTTAATGTAGTATCATGCTCAATTGGTCAAGGCCGGGGAGGAGATTGGGAGTGCTAATATTCGGTTGCGGCTGAAGGTTGCCGATCAGGCCGAACAGCTTGCCGGTCAAGCCGTTCAGATTTCTCAGCACGAGGAAGCCTCCAAGCGGCTGAAAGAGACCATGGAAAAGGCTAGTAGGGAAGAATTACGGAAGATGGAGGCCGCCTGTAAGGAGCGGATCGACATGGCCATTGCGACAGTGGATGAGGTCCGGAATGCGGATCTCGAGCAGGTAGAGGAGTTGTCTGGGAGGCTTGAGGCCACGGAGATGGCTCAAGTCAAGTTAAAGGAGGAGATGGAGGAGATGAGGAGGTCTCTCCAGGCCGACTGCTTGAGATACCGATCAGAGAGGGATGTCGCTGTCGCCAAGTTGCAGGCTTCCGAGGCCCGGGTGAGGGAGTTTGAGGAGAATGAGGGGATGATGGACGAGATGCTGCAGGACATGTACTTCCGCACTTGGAAGGAGGGCAGCTTGTCTTGGATGGATGACTATCCCCGGGTCATGGCCAAGATATATCTTCGGGCTTTAGAGGAGGCCAGAGTCAATGCGGGTAAGGAAGGTGGAGTGGCTTTTAGTCTGGATGTGGTCACTGCTCAGTTCTCGAAAGAGGAGCAAGCGGCGGTGAAGGAGGGGATGCGGTTGCTTGCTGCGGAGGAAGCGGGTGTGCAACTGGAGGATGAGGATCAAGCGGCGGACGCTGGTGAGTTATTCTTCTCTTTTCCTTTTCTTTCTGGGTTTCCATAACTTGATCGTTTATCGTTTGTTTAATGAATTCCTCTTCTGAATTGGACAGGTGGAACTTCCGATCAACACGCTGGGGGCTCCGACCCTGCGGCCAAGTAGGCTTGGGGGAGTTGGCAGGATGAGAGCGAAGTGTGGACGCAGCTGGTTACTTGTCCGGATTTGGCCACCTTTTTATTTCCTTTCATCGCTGTTTATGTTAGTCCAAAGTAATGATGTGACTGTAATAATATTATTTGCAAAGAATAACTTTATGTGATCTTATGACATAAGCTGATTTTGTTATGTTTAAATGTTGTTGTCATTTTGATGTGGTGTGTGAGAAGTATGCATATGCCTGTGATTTTAGTTGTGTTTGATGTTAAGCTGTTGCTTGAAATATAATTTCATGTTTTACAATGTTAGTGTGACGTATGAATAAACTGTAGTTACATATTCATGTACAAGAGAAGAGAGTACCGCCCTTCATGTTTTAGTTGCAGGTGGTAGCTTTGAGCGTCTTGTGTAACTGATCATGGATATAGCTGAGTACCTTGCCACCCAGTATGCAGGCTTAGATTCTCATGAGTGAATGCTCCCCATTTGGTTTTCTGTACTTTAGAGTTTGTTATACAGGATAGGAGAAAAGTATTTAAATGAAATGGAAATATGGGAAAAGTAAAACTTTCAGTCACGGAAGGCCGTCGATGTGCTTAAGTTCGTGGCAAACGGGTTTTGTAGTCACTTTCCCTAGCTGTGGGTCTTGGAGACATTTGTCACCCATCTTACGCCTCCGCGGGGAGTTTTCTTTTTTACCACAGCCGCACTTAAGACACATCGGAGCCGAGATCGCGCATGGTAACTACCTGAACCATTATGGTCCGTAATCGTGGGTATTATTCGATTTACCGTGGCCGGCTAGCGTGGGTGCCGTTGGCCGTGAACTACCCCTGGCTGGCCACACCTTATGTTGGGGCTTAAAGTAGGTTAACAGTTGCCGGCGAGCCGAACGCCGTAATGAGCTGCCATCGGCTATAGTCGGCCTTTATGATGACTTATAATCGGCTCATTACAGTTGGCTTTGAGGGCAGTCGCGAGCAATGAGTTAACCCGCAGCAGAGGGATGCTGGGGCAAAAGAGTCTCATTGGCGAGTGCATAGAATCGTAGCGTACCTGTTAGGCCTTGTCCAGATGAGGCCGTGGTGCGTCTTGAGTGGAGATGCCATAGGATTTTGTTCAACAGAAAAGGATAAAGCTTAACAAGCAGCCAAGATATAAAGGAACAAGTTAAAAAGAGACAAGATTTTTTAAAGTGGTTCGGCATGAAAATGCCTACATCCACTGATTCTCTTTGTTAATTCACTTCATATGGGCAGAACAAGTTAAGAAAAGTATCGACGGAGGTGTCGGATGTTCCATGCCCTCTGGAACACCTCTCCGTCCACTGTTGACAAAATATAAGCTCCGTGGTGGAGATCTTTATGAATTACATATGGTCCGTCCCAGATGGGGTCCAGTGCCCCGGGGCGCGGAAAGATTCGCCTGAGGACAAGATCTCCTTCTTATAAGATGCGATGCTTGACTTTGGAGTTGTATAGTGCTGCCACTTTTTGTTTGTGAGCTGCTGCTTTGAGTGCTGCATCGTTTCTCCTTTCCTCAATCAGATCCAAAGACATGAGGAGGAGTTCTTCGTTTTCTTCTGGATTGTAGTGGATCCTACTGTGGGAAGGAACAATAGTCTCAACAGGGAGCATTGCCTCCGACCCGTATGCCAAAGAGAAAGGAGTATGTCCCGTTGTTGTTCTGAAAGATGTGCGGTAGGCCCAAAGTGCCATAGGAAGTTCGTCCACCCAAGCGCCTTTTGACTTTTCAAGTTTTTTCTTGATTAGGGTTTTGAGAATTTTGTTGACAGCTTCGACTTGTCCGTTTGACTGAGGATAAGCTACTGATGAGAAGCTTTTATGAATTCCATGCTCTTGGCACCAGTCGGCGAATTCTTCGCTGTCAAATTGGAGTCCGTTGTCCGATATGATCTTGAGTGGTACTCCGTACCTGCACAGAATATTTTTGATCAAGAAGTTGATAACTTTTGCTGAAGATATTTTATTTAGGGGTTCCGCTTCCACCCATTTGGTGAAATAATCGACTGCCACTATAGCATATTTGGCTCCGCCTCTGCCCGTTGGCAGTTCGCCAATTAAATCAATTCCCCATACAGCAAAGGGCCAAGGGCTGGTCATTTGAGTAATCTCATTTGTGGGTAGTCGAGAAATCTTGGCAAATTTCTGACATCTGTCGCATCTCTTGACGAAGTCTAAGGCGTCTTTGTTTAGTGTGGGCCAGTAATATCCATATCGGGGTATCTTTTTCGCCAGAGTCTGCCCTCCAGTGTGATCTCCGCAACTTCCTTGATGGATGTTGAATAAGATTTCCTTGGCTTCTCTTCCAGCGACGCATCTGAATAAGGGGCTAGAGAAGCCACGCCGATAGAGGATGCCTTCTTGTATTGTGTAGTGGGGAGCTTTCCTCAAAATTCTCCTGACTTCATCACGTTTTTCTGGTAGTGTGCCGTCCTGCAAATATTTCCGGATAGGAGTCATCCAAGTTCCTTCTTCGATTGCAGTTATCAGATTCACTTGTTCGAAACTTGGGGCTAGCTGCCTTGAGATGGCTAGTGCTCCGGAAATGGTGCTATTCTTCATACTAGCTTGCTTTGCTAGTTCATCGGCCTCTTGGTTATCTTCTCGAGGAATGTGTTTGATTAGATAATGGTCCAATTGATCGAGCAGCAGTTTGGTTTTCTTTAGATATGCTGTGAATCGTTCTCCTCGTGTCTGGAATTCTCCTAGTACTTGGTTTACGATAAGTTGAGAATCACTATGAAGACATAAAGAATTGATTCCAATTTCTAAGGCAAGCTCCAATCCCGCTATTACTGCCTCATACTCCGCATCGTTGTTAGTGGCCGTGAATTCCAACCTTAATGCATAGTACAGCTTTCTTCCCCTGGGGGTGATTATCACAATATCTGCCCCCGAGCCTTGTTCGTTCGATGCTCCATCTACAAAGAGGTTCCACTTGATGTTTTTTGCTATTTCAAACTGATCCTTGCCTTCGTTGGTAGTGAATTCGGCAATGAAATCGGCCATGGCTTGCCCTTTGATAGCGGTGCGAGGATGGTAGGTGACGTCATACTGACTTAGTTCAATGCACCATTTGAGGAGTCGTCCAGAAGTGTTGGGACGATGGAGCACCTGTCTTAGTGGTTGATCGGTTAGAACTCTGATGGAGTGAGATTGGAAGTAGTGTCGCAGTTTTCATGACGCGATCAATAAACAATATGCCAATTTCTCAAGTTTAGGATGTCTGGCTTCTGCCCCTGTAAATCTCTTACTTATAAAGTATACCGGGCGTTGTGTGCGGTCTTCTTCTCTTACCAGGGCAGCGCTTAGAGCATGAGATGATACAGCGAGGTATAGGTATAGCTCTTCGCCTTCGTTTGGAGTTGAGAGTACTTGTGGTTTCTGAAGGTGTTCGATCAGGTTAAGGAAGGCTTTTAAGCATTCATCGGTCCACTCGAACTTTCCTTTGTCTTTCTTGAGGGCTTCGAAGAAAGGGACGCACTTGTCAGTTGCTTTGGAAATGAATCTGCTTAGGGCGGCCACCTTTCCGTTTAGGCTCTGCATTTCTTTTCGAGTGGAAGGTATCCTTATTTCTTTTAGAGCCCGGATTTGTTTAGGGTTTGCTTCTATTCCTCTGGCATGGACGATGAATCCTAAGAATTTTCCCGATGACACTCCGAAGGAGCACTTTAGAGGATTCAGCTTCATTCCATATCGGCGAAGTACCTGAAACATCTCGCCCAGGTGGCTTACATGATCGTCGGCTCTCCTGGACTTTACCAACATGTCATCCACATATACTTCCATAGTTCGTCCTATTAATTCCGCGAACATCTTGTTGACGAGGCGCTGATAGGTAGCTCCGGCATTTTTGAGTCCAAAAGGCATGACTTTGTAACAATATAATCCCCGGTCAGTGATGAAGCTAGTGTGGTCTTGATCGGGAGCGTGCATGGGAATCTGGTTGTATCCGGAGTATGCATCCATAAAAGATAAAAGTTCGTGCCTGGCAGTGCTGTCCACAAGTTGATCGATTCGGGGGAGCGGGAAGCAGTCTTTCGGGCAAGCGTCATTTAAGTTGGAGAAATCAATGCATGTTCGCCACTTCCCATTAGCTTTCTTTACTAGTACCGGGTTAGCGATCCATTCTGGGTAGATGGCTTCTCGTATGAAGTCATTAGCAAGTAGGTTCTTTACTTCCTCATCGAGGGCTGCTGATCGTTCTGCTCCCATGCTTCTCTTTTTCTGTTTTATCGGTACCTTGGTGGGATCGATGTTCAGCATGTGGCATGCTATGTCTGGGGAGATTCCTGTCATATCGGCATGTGTCCACGCAAATACATCTAAGTTGTGGCGGAGAAAGTCAATGAGTTGATCCTTCAATTCTGTTTTTAGCTGAGATCCTATTTTTAATAGTCTACTTGAATCATGTTTGTCTACAGATACGAATTCCATGGCCTCTGCAGGCTCAGCGGTAGCCTCCTCCTCCTTATCCCTGGGGTCTAGTTCATTGAAAGGATCGCTGGTGTATCGAAGAGGAGGGGCTTTCTTTAGTTGCTATGCTTCCAAGCTTTTCATGCAGAGAGTAGTCTCTGCATCTTTCCCTTTATTCTTTCTACGGTTATTGCGAAGTTCAGTTACATAGCAATCTCGAGCGGCGTCTTGATCTCCTTCAACTTCTCCTATTCCGTTATCTGTTGGGAATTTCATCTTTAGGCACCACGGGGCTAGGACAATTTGGAAGTCAGATAAGGCTGGTCTTCCCAAGAAGGCGTTGTAGGCCGAGTGGTTTTCTATTAGTATGAACGTTTGTTTTCGCACAACGGAGCGGGGATGACTTCCTATTTCGACGAAGAGGTCAAGTTGCCCGAGGGGCATTTTCGCATCTCCAGTGAAACCGTGCAGGGGTTTGTTGCAGGGAGACACATCCTTCATTGACAGCTTCATTTTGTCGAAAGCACGCTTGAACAGGATATTTACGGAGCTTTCTGTGTCTATTAGAATTCGGAAAACTTTAGCTGGACCGAACCAGGCAGAGATGACCATGGGATCCATATGCGGATACTGTCTTCCTTCTAAATCACGCCTACTGAATACGATGTCGTCACTCTCTTTCCGTTTCGGGTGGCGTTCTTCCATAATGGAGTTAACATAGCCTTCAGCATTTCTAAGTGACTTGCCGTATCTTTCCATCTCTGCCCAGCTTCTGTCGGCGATGTGTGGTCCTCCCGAGATGGTATGGACCACTATCTTCTCTTGACTAGAGCCGCTGGTGTTGCGATTCCCTCCGCCTACTTCTGGGAGGGGTCGCTTTGAGTTCTCATTGGCAGGAGTTGGAGTCCTGTTCTGACCTTTCACATAGCGTTCCAGCCTTCTTCTTCTGATGTGTTCTTCGATCAAGTCCCAGAGATGGTGGCATTCATTGGTGTCATGTCCGTGGGATTCGTGGAAGCGGCAGAACTTTCCAGACTTGAGTGTGTTATCAGATTCTTTCTTGTGCGGGGGGCGCTTGTATCCGAGTTCGCCCTGAGTGGCTAGAAAGATGTTTTCGATTGTTTCATTCAAAGGAGTGTAGGAGTCAAATCTTGGTCCTGGTCGATATTGGCGTTTTTCAACCTTCCTGCCCCCAGCATTGTCTCTAGATTCATTCCTTCGAGTGTCCTTAGCTGCAGCGGGAACCTTGTCCGAAATTGTCTTACCTTGTTGCCCTGACTGCCTCTCAGTGGCGGCGTCTTCAAGTCTCATATACTTTCCAGCTTCATGGAAGAAATCAGGTAAAGTAGCTGGTTTTTCCTTAGTTAGTCTTCTAGCAAACTTGGTATCTGGGTGTACACCACTACAGAGGGCCATTAGGGTGAGCTTCTCATCGGCATCTTGGACTGCGGCCGCTGCGGCGTTGAACCGGGTTAGATATTGTTGCAGTGTCTCTCCGGATTTCTGTTTGACATTGGATAGAGAATAAGCATCCTTGGGTTGTTCTACATGGATGCGGAACTGGCTAATGAACCTTTCTTTCAACATCTCCCATGAGCTGATAGATCCTTGGGGTAGATGGCAGAACCAGGAGGTAGCTAGATCTACTAGGAATAGTGGAAAGCATTTACACAGCACCCCTTCTGTTGCTCCGCTCATGAGCATATGCTGGGTGTATCTCTGTAAGTGTACGATGGGGTCGGAAGTTCCCTTGTAAGGTTCCATGGTTGGCATTTTCCATTCCCGGGGGGTGATGGCGGTTTCGATATTGCGGGTGAAGGGGCTGGTGACCCTAGCGCCTATTCCTCGGTCCCTTTGCTCCCGTTGGACGCATTCTCTGAATCATCGTGCCATTCTTTCATCAGAATTTGGAGCGGATAGAAATGAACTTGGTTTTTCCCGTGGGATCGATCACGTCCAGATGACCTGTAGGGATGGTATAGTCTATCACTTCTGACGTTATCCAGTGGTTGCCTCTGGCTGCTCGGATGCATGCTAGGACCAGCTACAGTTGCCCCCTGCCTTGATCTTCCCCTGTGGGGTTCTGTTTCGAGCATTTCCATGGGGTCAACTTCGGGCTGGGTTCTAGCTTGGCTCCGTTCAGCGGGGTTTCTATGATTAGGTGGCATGACCGGCTCAGCTACATCCGACCCTCGCCTGGCGCCTCCCCCACTGGGTTCGGTTCCAAGCGCTTCCTCGAGTCGGAGTTCGGGCTGAGTCCGGGCGCGACCCCTATCATTGTTGTTCCTGTTGATGGCTTCCTCGAAGAGGGAAGACCTTTGATGTCTCCGAGATCCTCCAGATTGAGATTCACCCCATGATTCGGTGTTGCGGTTGGATTCTTCGACATCCCTCAAGCGTGACATGAGTTGGTTCACCAAAGCTTCTTGTTGGGATGCGAAGCGGTTAGTCACTTCCACCACAACTCTGTCTAGGTCTGCTCTAGTGATTACTGCCGGTTGTTCCGCGGCCGGGGCTGTTGGAATCGCCTGATCTACATGCGGCACTGCTGCTGTAGTGGGATGGTTCTCTTGATCTGGATCCACTGGATTTGGAGCGCTGCTAGTTGCAACGTTCTTTCCCTTGTTGGCGTCTTTTCTTGGCCTGGAAGTCATGTTTCCTAGGCAATGAAGGGTGCTATTGGGAAAGAAGGTTGAATGAGGGAAGCTGAAGCTTCGAGTTCGAAGTTCTCAGTGAAAGCACCAAAAATGTTTGCGCAAAAAATGAGCAAACACCTCCAAGTCGTGTGATTCAGTTGATTTTATGTGATTCTTAATGATTTAGATGAGTTATGTAAATATGAAAAAAGCGGGGGCTGAAATGTAAAAGACACAAAGATTTATAGTGGTTCGGCCAGAACGTGCCTACGTCCACTTTATATGTTATTATCTTCTTTCTTTCAGATTACAAGTACAATGCTTTGTGTACAAGTATATGAAAGTAGTTTGAAAGTTCCTTCCTTGCTTGAGCTCTCAAACTTGTCTGCCATTGTTGTACCCCTGCCCCTCTATTTATAGAGTGAGGTTGGGGGCAGGGGTCTTGGATGTATATAGCTGCTGGTGGGCCTGGGCTGAAGCAATCTGGCCTGGCAGCGTTCTGGTTCGGCGAGCTTGGTCCGGTCTTGGTTGAGGTCTTGGAGATATGATCCGGTGGTCACCTGGTTCGGTGATGATGGTCCTGCAGTGGTGAAGCTTTGTGTAGGCAATAGTGGCTTTGGTTCGGAGGTGAGATGGACCGGTAGCATGTTGGTCCGGTGGTAGGAGATGTTTGATTCGGTGTTGGGTGGGGTTGGAGCTTGGACCGATGGCATGTTGGTTCGGTGTTTATTTTGGTGGAAGGACCGGATGAGGTTCGACCGGATGCGGCTCGACCGGACGGAGGATGCCCTTGTGCCGAATGGTCCTGAAGGAAAGTATGCATGGACCGAACAGAGTATATCTTGAATTGCCGAATGGACTCTAGGTTGGGCTTTGCCGAATGAACTCAAGGGTTCCAAGTGTTGAATGGAGGTTGTGAACCTGACGCTTCTCGGTCTCGAGATCTTCTGGGTGAGAATTCGCCCAACAATCTATATTTATTATACCGTGATAAATTGCTCATGATTATGACATATTGTAATTACTATGACAAAACATACCGTGAATAGATTCTATATTAATATACTTAAATTAAACAATTAATAAATATAATATATTATAACAAGTATATAATAAAAAAATAACACCATTTATTTTGGACGAGATTTTATTACAGGTTAATAATTTACAATAAATTATAGAATTGATCCTATAACATACCCCTAACTCTATCATTTTTTAATGTAAATGTGCATTACAATTTCATCATATAATCAATCAAAACAATGTATGGCAAATAGTTAACATTTTAGTCTTTAAGTAAAAGCTTTCTAATATATCTAGTAATATGACAAATATTTGTTATCCTCACTTTTTCATCTAATTATATACTAAATTTCGACATATCATCAACGAAAACTATGTATAAAAAATATTTGACATTCTCGATCTTTATAATGAAAGTTTTCTAACATATCAAACAATTATCATCCAAAATTGTTTGTGGAAAATATTTTCCATTCTCAGTATTTTATGTAAATGTGTGCTGCAATTTCAACTTATTATTGACTAATACTATGTATGACAAATACTTGGCATTATTAGTATTCGCAGCAAAATTTTTGTAATATTTCAAGTAATCATTGACAAAAATTACTTATGGTAAATATTTTCCATTTTTAATTAATCGTTTTATTGTATACTGCTATTTCAACCTATCATCAACCAAAATTATGTATGTCAAATATTTTCCATTATCAATGTTTACCGTAAACTTTCATTTGTATATCAAGCACTCATTAACCGACTTTTATTATGTCAAATATATTTGCCCAATCATATATGTAGATGGAAGTAGTGCTATTTCAACAAATCCTCAACAATAATTATACCTGTAAATATTTTTCATTATCAATATTTATAATAAATTTTGATTTTGATTGCCTTTTCTTCTTTTCATATTTTTCTTTTTTGATTGTTGAGCTTTCGTCACATTGGGCATCATTGGTTGCCAATTTCCAATTTTGAACTTCTCCTTTTATGGATATGTAATTCCATTCTTATTTGGGAATTAGGTTTTATTTCTCAACTGAGTAGATAGCGATTTATTCTTCGATTGGCTGAAAAATAGAAAATAGATAGTCAACAACTAGGTTTTCTTCGATGACAAGTTTTCAACTGTGAGTTTATAATTTTTTTCTAATGAAATCTAAAGTTGTGTAAATATAGATTAGGATGTCGAAAGATTTTGTCCAGAAAGCTGGCGGTTAAAGGTACAGTAGTAATGTTTGTTAAATTGTTTAAAAATAAAGATGTACTTTATAAGTTATGATACGAGAGACCTAAACTTGTTTTAATTATAAGGATATAGGCCAAAATTTCCCTTGGATATAAGTAAACTGTTGATTAGTTAAAATAACTTTAAAATATTATATGTGTATATATATATATATATATATATATATGTATGTATGTGTGTGTATGCGTGTGTGTGCACGTAAATATAATTAAACTACAGATAAACATATATTATTATTTTATATAGTTCATAAAAAAACTATGAATAAAAATTGGCATATATAAAAGGGACAAATGAGTCTGCTCTTGTGTAAATTCCAGAACCTATATACAGTCATAGTAGCCATGCATACTATTTATATATTACACTATCAATTTACATACATTGGTGTATTTGATTCAGTCATTACAATATACATTCAAATTGAATTAAATTTAAAGTCTTTTAAACAAATAAAATAAAACAATGATTTTGCTTAATATATTTTAGATTGGATCTAAAATCCATAAGCCTTCATTGGCCCAATAAAGATATAAAATGGAAGAAAATGTGAAATTCATTCATTCAGATATATGTCCAGTCCAGGCATATTCATTGGCAAGCGATGAAGTGGATTCTTTGATAATTCAGAGGAAACTCGAAGATTGGCCTGTTATTTGGGAAGTTGGTAAGGATCTTGTCCTTATAGGATATACCGACTCAGATTATGCGGCGGATAGGGACGGTTGAAAATCAGTATTTGGCTATTTGTTTACACTTGGCATAACGCTCATTTCTTGGAGATAGAAGCTACATTATATTATTTCTTTAGTTTTTATTGTGGAGGTGACTAAGGAGGGGATGTGCTTGTTGCAGTTACTAGATGATTTTGATATGTTGTAGGAGGTTATGAAGATTCAAACACACAGTCAGAGTGCTATACATGTGGTGGAGAATTAGGTTTGTAGTGCACGCATCAAACATATAGATGTGCGTGAGTTGTTTCTTCTTATATTGGAAGAGGAGCATCTAACAAAGATGCATACAACAGATAATCAAACGGATATAATGACGAAGTCAATTCTAAGAGAAAAGTTACAGCATTACTCAAACCTGATTAGCTTGGCTAAATGCTAATGGCGTATAATAACATGGACCCGTTGAAATCTTTTCTTTATTTCTTTATTTTTTCCATAAGCAATTCTCCTATATAAGAAAAATAATTAATGAATAGGTAAGGATAAATAGTTAAATACGTGCTAGTATAGCAAATAAATTATAATGAACAACTGGTTTTTCTTCAGATGAAGATATTAAAATTTATACTCACCTTCTATTTTAATATGCTTCCATTGTCCGTTATGACTCGAACAACATTGTCTACTCCAATTCTTTCCACAAATTTATTAAGCAACTAAAAAATTCTCCCCCGTTTTCATATAAGAAGAAATGTCGACGGATTCTACGAACATCGTCCCCAAGGAGCAATTGACTAAAAAGCTCTTCCCCTTCTATCTGTCCAACCAAGAGCAACCATATCTTGCCCATTGCTCTTTGTAGCTTTTCATTAGATTATATATATACTTCAACTCCTCTTCAACAATAGAACTCTCAACTTATGGTAGCTAGGTGGCTTCAAATTAGGTTCATATCTACCAACTGCCTCTACCATATCTTTAAATGCATCCATACGAGCCACATTGAATGCAATACCAGATTGGTAAAAAACGAGCAATGTATTGGTTTGTTCTATCTCTAATTTCTTTATCACAAACATCATTTATACTTGTTTGTCCCATTGTTGATCCTCCACCTCGATTGTTTAATCTCATGCTCATATTGCTCATGACCTTTTGGATTTTTTGATGTCTTCTTTCCCACATTCCTTTCTCTTCTGCCGAGGTTCATCTCTTATTACTTGGTTCAACTTTATTATCATCATCTCCCAAACTATATTTTTTTAAATCATTTCTCGCATTAGCTTCAAAAGCATCCGTCTTTCTACTTTATTTCTTATTCATTGCATCTATCAACTCGTCTCTAATACAGAGTGGAATTTTAGGACAACACTTGCATTTTTGAATCCTCCAGTTTGATGTTGCTTTGCTTTAAATATTCCTTCCGTTGTGACTTTCAAACAAAACATACAAGTCATACTATTTGGGTTGTTTTCATCCGCTAAACAGTTATAATTCCAACCAATATCAACTCTACGATTTTTATTTCTAGCCATGACAAAAGATGATTCCCTTGCATTTGCATTAGGTCGGTTTATATCCATAACCTAAAAAGAAAAGAAAAACATTTGCTTGAGCATCGTCTTATATAGTTTTAGCAAGAAAAAGCTGCACTTTAAATTATGAAATTGTAGTTCAAAAAAAATGCACTTCAAAAACTTACAATTCGAAAAAAAATCCACTTAAGAAAATCAGCACTTTAAATTAAAACTTCAAAATAATTTGAGATTTTAACTAACTTTAAAATTTTAAAGTTAAAATGCTATGCCAAAAAAAATTAATGTTAAAATTCAACTTAAAATTAAAAATTAAAACTTTAAATTCAATTTCAAATTTTAATTTTAAACTTCAAAATTAAAATTCAGTTTAAAATTAAAACTTTAATTTCCAATTTGAAATTAAAAATTTAAATTCAATTTAAAATCAAAACTTTAGACTCCAAATTTAAAATTCAATTTAATATTAAAACAAAACTTTAAATTCAATTTAAAATTAAAATCTTAAACTCCAAAACTTTAGACTTTAAACTTAAATTCAAACTAAAATAAACTTTGGACTCAACTGAACTTTAATAGTTTCAAGTATAAAACAAAACTAAACTAAATTTTAGACTTTATAATTTAAAATTGAACTTTAAACTGGACCAAACAAACTAAGCTAAACTTTGAAACTAAACTGTAGACATACATTTAAATTAAGCTAAAATTTATTACATTAAACTAACTTAAATTTTAATCAGTTTATAACTTTATATTTAAACAAAATTTTATAACTCAAACTAAGTTTATAACTCAAATTTTAATCAGTTTATTGCTTTATGTTTAAACAAAACTTTAAACTAACTTAATTTTAAATCAGTTTTTGTAAATCAGTTTATAACTTAAACTAAATTAAAAAATATACCTTGATCAATAGTTTTAGATTTGAGATCGAGATCGGTGACTGCCGTGCATTTGGATCGATCGTAGTAGAATGGTGTCGAGATTCGAGAGTAATTTTTTAACATCGAGAAGATTGATGCCCTAATGTTCGACAATTGCCCAATATGCCACAATCGGGCTCGGTTATGTGCTAAAGCCTAAATTATTCAACCAAAACTGAAGCGCACTTTTTTTAGAATGTCGATTTTTTCTCACTTCAACGTCTGGAGCGTTTTCTGGCGCCTTGAGCATCGTCGGTTCCTTGAGGAACTGAAAAGCACTATGTCGGCGTCTAGACGAGTGCTTCAATAACATAGGGTTCATATCATTTAATAATTACAATTATCAGGAGGATTACGCGATGTTGTGAAACCGAGTTGGTTATCATGTCTCAATGTTGTTTGTCTAAGAATGTTCACCCATGCAATTCTCAGTTTCATTATAATGTTGCATTAAAAATTAATATCAATGTTAGTTACTCTCTTAACTGACTTCGTAAATAAATATTTTGCACAAATTAGTTTTCTTTTTTATTATTAATTACTAATCAGATTTGAGGGAGAAATACAGTGCTTGTTGATGCAGTTTCAATTTAATATTAAAACTTTAGACTCCAAATTTAAAATTCAATTTAATATTGAAACAAAATTTTAAATTCAATTTAAAATTAAAATTTTAAACTCCAAAAATTTTAACGTTAAACTTAAAATTAAACTAAAATAAACCTTGGACTAAACTAAACTTCAATAGTTTTAAGTATAAAACAAAACTAAACTAAACTTTAGACTTTATAATTTAAAATTAAACTTTAAACTAGACCAAGCAAACTAAGCTAAACTTTGAAACTAAACTGTAGACTTACATTTAGATTAAGCTAAAATTTATTACTTTAAACTAACTTAATTTTAATCAGTTTATAACTCTATATTTAAACAAAATTTTATAACTCAAACTAAATTTATAACTCAAATTTTAATCAGTTTATTACTTTATGTTTAAACAAAACTTTAAACTAACTTAATTTTAAATTAGTTTATAAATCACTTTATAACTTAAACTAAATTAAAAAATATATCTCGATCAATAGTTTTAGATTTGGGATCAAGATTGGCGGCTGCGCTGCATCTGGATCGACGCAGTAGAATGGTGGTCGAGATTCGAGAGTAATTTTTTAACATCGAGAAGGTTGATGCCCTAATGTTTGATAATTGCCCAATATGCCACAATCGGGCTCGGTTTTGGGCTAAAGCCTAAATTATTCAACCAAAACTGAAGCGCGCTTTTTTTAAGACGTCGATTTTTTCTCGCTTCAACGTCTGGAGCGTTTTTCTGACGCCTTGAGCATCGTCGGTTCCTTGAGGAACTGAAAAGCACTAGGCGGCGTCTAGGAAAGTGCTTCAATAACATAGGGTTCATATCATTTAATAATTACTATTTTCAGGTAGGATTAAGCGATGTTGTGAAACCGGGTTGGGTATCATGTCTCAATGTTGTTTGTCTAAGAATGGTCACCCATGCAATTCTCAATTTCTTTCTAATGTTGCATTAAAAATTAATATCAATATTAGTTACTCTCTTAACTGACTTCATAAATAAATATTTTGCACACATTAGTTTTCTTTTTTATTATTAATTACTAATCAGACTGGAGGGAGAAATACAGTGCTTGTCGATGTAGTTTCGAGAAGCATACCTAAAATTATAGACATACCTACTATAATTTTAGGTGCAGATGTCACTCATCCCCATCTAGAGAGGATTCCTTCGCTTTAATTGTTGCAGTACTCTCTATTTTAAGGGAGAATTTATTTTTAATATCTATTAAATTGCATATGATTTTGTTTGGTTCATTTAATTTGAAGTTATTGCCTCTATGGTTTGGTCTGAAATGACAAAATATAGAGAGTTGGTTTTTGCTCAATCATGTGGAGAAATAATTAATGATCTTTACACTACTTACTTTATTATACCGCTTGACTACATTTCGCCATTTTCGTCCTAGTAAATAGTGTAATTATAATTAATTATTTCTCCACGTGGTTGAGTAGAAACCAATGCTCTATTTTTTGTTATTTCAGGCCAGCACGTAGAACCAACAACTTAAAATGAAATAAATAAAATCATATGCAATTTTATAGATATTAATAAAATTTCCCTTGAAACAGAGCGTACTGCAGGAATTAAAGCGGAGGAATCCTCTACAGATGAGTGACATCAGCACAAAAAAATTATAGTCCCGAAATTGCATCAACAAGCACTATTTCTTCTTACTACCCGATGAATAACAAATAAGAAAATCTAGCGTGTGAAAAATATTTATGTACGAAGTTAGTCAAGGGAATAAACTAACCTTGATATTAAGTTTTAATGCAACATTACACATATACCGAGTATTGCATTAACTGAACATTCTTAGGCAAACAACATTGAGACATAATATCTAACTTGATTTCACAACATTGCTTAACCCTACCTAAAAAATAGTAATTATAGAATGATATGAACCATCGATGCATACTAAAACTTCAATTATAAAAAATTATATATTGGTATGATTAAAATACGGTACTAACCAATTACGTTTAGTAAAATAACAAAAAGCAATTGAAAAGTACCATCTTTATCATGCACAGTTTTTAATGTACTTTCGATATTAACAGATGTTTATAAATGATGGGAATAACCGGTATTCAGTTCACATTCTAATTTATCTATACTCGAAGCGAGTCATTAATTTATTTGTACAACATTATTACACTATTTTTTTACCACAAAAAACCACTTTGAGTACATATAAATTAGAATGCGAACCGAAGACCAGTTATTCCCACCTTTTATGAACAGTTGGTAATATCGAAAGTACATTAAAGCCGTATATGATAAAGCTGGCACTCTTTAAATGCTTCTGCTTATTTTACCAGACGTAACTGGTTATTATGGTATGTTAGTCATACTGCTATAAGCTTTTATATAACTAAAATTTACGTATGCTTTTATAGTTCATATCATCCAATAATTACCGTTTTCAGGGAGGATTAAGCAATGTTGTGACATCAAGTTGGGTATCATGTCTCAATGTTGTTTGCCTAAGAATGTTCAGTTAATGCAATACTCAGTATATGTCTAATGTTGCATTAAAAATTAATATCAATGTTAGTTTACTTTCTTAATTGACTTCGTACATAAATATTTTTCACACGGTAGAGTTTCTTATTTGTTATTTATCACTAATCGGGTTGGAGGGAGAAATACAGTGCTTGTTGATGCAGTTTCGAGGAACATATCTAAAATGTCGGATACATCTATTATTTTTTGCATTGATGTCATTCATCCCCCATCGAGAGAGGATTCCTCCGCTTTAATTGCTGACGCTCTGTTTTAAGGGAAAATTTTATTTTCTAATATTTATAAAATTGCATATAATTTTGTTTGTTCCATTTCATTTTAGGTTGTTACCTCTACAGACTGGCTTGAGATAGCAAAATATAGAGTGTTCGTTTTTGCTCAACCACATGGAGGTATAATTAATGATCTTTACACTACTTATGTAATAACCCTTCTTTCGACGTCGTATAAATAAATAAATTTAATTAAAATAAAGTTGTTCAAATTCGATATTCGATAATTTATATTTAGAAAATAAAATTTTAGTTAATAAAAGTCTATTTAATATAAAAATTTGATTTAATAAATCAAATTATATTATTTTCAAATAACAAATTGAAATTTGAACAAATTGAAATTTGAACAAATTGTTTTAATTGAATACAAAATATATTTTTATAGTGCAAGTAAATGGTTGTGATTAAAATAGTGGAGAAATAATATGCGGAAATCAAATTGATTAAAATTATCCGATTGCTAAAATATAGTTTGTAGAATGGAATGTAAATTAATTTAAACTAAACTGAAATTTAATTATAAAAAATAAAATAAAAAAATAAATTAATTAAATTGAAAGAGCCCTGTATAAAGCCCAAAGCCCACCTTATTCTCTAGAATTCTCCAATTCCTTTGTATACAGTATACTTGCCCGAACCCACTGCTTATCAATTATACTCAAAGCCCTAATTTAAAATAAAAAAGGTGGATTCGGGACTGACAATCGAAATTAAAAATTAAAAATCGCGCGCGATTGATTGATTCGCGACCAAGGAATGTTGACATTGGAGGAGGGGGAGCGACGACCTGATATGTGACCACGATAACAGTGACAGGCGATTGATGGAGGGGAATCGTGACCTGGAGCATTGCGATTTGGTTCAATGTCGACATTAGGGCATGAAGGGCGATCACGTTCGTTGATTGCTAGCGGCTCGATGGAGGAACGCCGGCCATTGGAAGTAAGTGCAACGTCTTCTAGGCTGGGTTGTGTTCGGTGTTGAAATGCTGGGCTTGACTGTGCGATGTGTAATGAAGATGCTAGCACTGACGAAGTGTGCGATGACAGTATTGTGATTAGGTTGAGTGCAATCATATCACTTGAGGCGAGTTGAACCTCACAACCATATTGTGCTTAGGTTGAGTGTAATTATATCACTTTCATCTTTTCAAATCTCGATCATTTCGGTCAAGATCTCGAGGAGAAGTCTAGCGAAACAAAACACGATATTTCGATGTAAATATCATTTTCCATATAATGGCCGAGATCTCGGTATCTCGGACGATATATCGACCAAGTTCAAATTTCGATATATCGGCCGATATTAAGATTTGTTTTTTAACAACGTTAATTTTGATGAAAAATAAAATTATGTGATAGATGATAGTATAATTAATATTTATATATGCATGTAACCAGTCGAAATAGGATTTTTGACATCAATAAAACAATGCGCAAGTCAAATCATCTTCGGATGCGCATAATTTAAGATATGACCGGTACACCAAAACTAATTTGTTGATTCATACACATTGTCCAACGACATCCTGATATGGGGAACTGGTATATGTTTCGATGAGATTCAAAAATTCAACTTTGAGGCCAAAATTTTGCAAGCCATTACTATCTTATTGCTATATTTCTATCGTATTTGTCATTTGACAAGAGAACTTTATTATAGAATGAAAAATTATTATAGAGAAAGAGAAGAAAAAAGAATTCAAATTTTGATATCATTTAAGAGAAATTTGTGAGCAAATCCCCCACTCTATCTTCGGTAGAAGAAGTTCAAATTATAAAAAATCAATTTTATGTGTTTAATTTGATTTTGGATCGTGAAATGATTCAAATCAATTATAAGTGGAATGGATGATGTAGAGTAAAAATAACGAAATAGCAAATCAAGTGAAAATTATTATTTTTAAGGTAGTAATTATAAATATTATTATACATGCAAATTAATTTTAGAGATAATATATACCTCGAGATATTCTCGAAATAAACTTTACGATCCGTGATGTAAATCTGAGATGGACACTCGAGATGCATTTATTTCATCCGTGATCTCCCCCGGTACGAGATGAGGTCTCTAGAATTTCCGAGATGGAACATGACCGAAATCTAAGATTTAAAACTTTGATCACTTTACAGTATTATGCGATGACAATATCCACCATGGCGGCCTGATCATGGGGCCGCAGGCTGTGCCCCAGATCCACGGCATCGTTGTTGTATATTATATCAGATGCGCATAATAATAGATAGGTCGGTGCACATAGCCCCTTGCGTCACTTTAGTCAGCAGTTTGTTACCTTTAAGGGTAAAACATGATTGTAATCGAGGCTACGCGTTTACAAGCCATTGATGGGTATGAGTCACGATTTTCGTCGATGTAACTAAAGCTGTAAGAACAGATCCGACTACAGGTATATGGTAGTAGACCCTAGATTCCTGAAGCGGTTTACAATGAAGTCTACTCTCAATATATAACCAATGTAAATTCATGCGAGTCATCAATCAAATTATCAAGATATGGTAAGAAGATAATGATGGCAAATTACAATGGAAATAAATCGCACAAACATAGCAAGTAATTCACTCATTCTAAAAATGAAAGAAAATAATCTCAAAGCAATGCGATTACGAAGAAAGAAATAATATACATATCTTTTTGCATATATATTATTCCATAATGTGCGCATGTATATATTTCCTTCTCATCTCATTTAAATGCAATTCAATAATTTATGCATTTCCATAATGAAAAAACGTGATTACTTTCTTTTTGCATATTTTTTTTCTCCTATTTGTGATTTTGTATCACAAAAATTTAACGGTATCAATGTTAGTATGAGGGAATACTCACGTGTGTAATCTATATAGTCTGATTTTTCGTATTATTTGAGAGTGTTACTCTTGAATAGTATGTGTATAGAAGTGTGTGTTACAACTTACCAGGACGAAAATGGAGAAATGCAGTTAGACGGCATGATAAAGTAGTTCATGCATTGGATGGAATTTTACATATCATTTGTATACTTGTTGCTACGGGATCTGCATGCGTTGTCCTCTTTTGCAGAGAGCAGCTTAGATCCTTTAGACGATCTACAGGCCTTAGGCCCGAATGGATTAGCCTTTACAGGTTCTGAATTACTATACTTCTTTGAATATATTAAGCTTTTAACGCTAAAATTTATCTTGAGATGGTGTAAGTGAAGGAAAGTTTAATGCTGTTCTACTCAAAGAGTTTGATGCCATAAACAGAGCAAGCAATAATGATAAATTTATCATTTAGTTTAAATCACAATCTTGTAATAACAATTTTAATATTTCCATTAAGGTAGGCTTGTCAGTCCCTTGAAGAAGATTATCTTCCACCGATTACATTTGTTTTATAAAAAAGACATCACAAACGTCTTTTTCCTTGGAAGTATGGAAGCATTCTAAGCGATAAGAGTGGCAATATACCTCTAAGTTTCTTGTACTATAACTTAAATAGGAAGCTTTCACAAGAAACACCTTTTTATTCGTAGCAATGAAGACATTATGTGCAGATTTGATTTTCAAAAGAAAAGAAATTTTTTTATCTAAAATAAGTTTGAGGTATAATTCAAAACATGATTTTGACGGGTGGATCCAAAGTTTCATATTTAAATAAGTGCTTAGGTTCGTCTTTTTCTTACATTGGATATTGTGTACCCTAGTTCAGAACTTTTATTTTGCATCTTAAATATGAAAATCATGACAACTTCCAAGTGATCATGGTATATTCTGTTCTGTTTTTAAGTATTCCAAACCATATGATTTCATCTTTATTTTGAAGTGTACATCAACTATTTTCAGTTTCATAGTTCACAATAATAAAAGATTCTACACAATCATAATATGGCCGATTCAATTTTCTGTATGGCAAATGTGTCAGTATATTGATAAATTATTCAATAATGTTGGTAAAACAAAAATCATAAACTAATTACGCTCTTATATTATATGTACTTAATCGTAGCTGTAGGGATGCATGCCTATTCCTACTCATCAATGGATGCAAATTCTAACTGTTCTATGATTATACAGAAGAAGAAAAAAGGTTCCTTCCTTTTCTTTTGGTAATGGAGTTTATTTTATTTCAGGATTTGAGTTACATGTTGTTCACGGAAAGGTAGCTGAAGCCGGAACCATTGGCTAACCACAGCAGGTTCAAAATTATATTTCTATTCACTTTATTTTGTACACAGAATTGGTTATTTAGCGATTGTTAGATTCTTTGTGTGTTCTTCAACATTTTACTGGTTCACGTTTAAGCGTGTAACACATTAAACCGATTCTATAATTCTTTCAACATTTTCTTTTAATAGATCTAAACTAACACGTATTACTATAATTTTATTCCTGAATTATCTTTAGAAACAATAATCAATTAATAGTATAATGATATGTATTCCTTGTTTGTTTATATGTATGCTTTTTTTTGCATATAGAGTTTAGTTGGTGATTTTCATAGAACAATTCTACACGGAGGAATTTATGGGTATCCACAGACGAGAAGAGGAAGAATGGTAAAATGTGATTGCTATATGAATGTGCTCCACTGAGTTTTACTGTGGAATAAGCTGGAGGTAAAAGGTTAGATGGACATTAAAGGATATTGGATATCAAACCGGAAGAGGTATTTAGGCAACATAAATATATACTTTCAACGCTAAAGTGCGTCCATCAATGTCGTTCGGTCTGAATTTTAAATCTTGTGTTATTTTTAGTATGTACCACATATTTGTGTTGGTTTAGGCTTGAATACGATATTTTGTAACCATTCAAGATATGATGAGCGGTGTGGATACATGATTCTTTTTGAAATGTTGAAATATGAACCTTTTTTTGTTATTTTTAGTAAATATGGATCAATATGGTTGTTATTAGTATAATATTTTGATTTTTAACTGCAAATTAGTTTTAAATTTATAAGTGCACCGTAACAGTTTATATAAATAAATTGTATATATATATATATTCAATTGGATTTTTTTAACAACGAGCAAAAACAATTGCAAAAAACTTTATTGCAACAGACAAAAATAAATGCAAAAGACCACATTGTACCGTACAAAAGACAGCTATAATAAACATATACTGCAACGGTTGTTGCCAATGATCAAAGACAGTTGCGAAATGCACCCACTCTATTGCAGCTACACATTATTACGACGGCTGCATCATCGTTGGTAAAGATCTATTACGACTGGCATTGGCAGTTGCGAAATGAGTATTTTGTTGTACTGTTTATATATTCGCTTAATATGTTGCTTAACTTTTAATGATTATTTTTAAAATATATACTGTACAATCTGTGTTTAAAGTGTTCCAATTCAAGTTCAGCCAAAGGCCTCTTAGGGCATCTCCAGTCCATTTAGGGCTGAATATTCAGAGCCCAAAATATTCAGCCCTGAATGGGGCTGAGTACTTCAGTGGTCAAGCGCCCATTAAATGGGCGCCTGATGCTAGGCTCCTATTTTACGGGAGCCTGACGCCCCCGGCTTGGGCGCCCATTTTATGGGCGCCAGAAGCCTGACGTCCATAAAATATGCGCCAGGGCTTGGGCGCCCATTAAATGGGCGCCCAAACCTAGTTCTGGATTCTGAATCCAATCCTGAACGTTCAGTTGAATTTGCCCTCTTAATTTGACGACTAGAGATTTTTTTTTTTATTCGGTGAATTTTAGTACCACTGAAGATGCCCCTATATGTTAGGCCTGGCCTGATTAGACTTCAATCCAAAATGTTTGCTGAGTCTTATAGTTATGGATTCGCCTCTCCGTCCACATCGATTAGAATGCAATAAGCTTGCAGGTTTGACACAACACAGATGAGGTGGTGGTGTTAGGCTTAGGTATCAACGAAGAAAACTTGATTTGCATGTTATAGAAACCAGTTGTGTTCTATCGGGTATGGAAGTTAGTATTTAGTATAAGGTTATCCCTCCCGAACACTTGATTAATGTTCAGTTTTAAAAACCACGGTACAGTTTTATGTGTTTTGTCATCTTTATTTATTTGAGAATGGTAGTGAAACCCGATAATTCACTTATTCACATCAAACTGTAAACTATAATACTTCATGGGGCAAATTTTCAAATGGTCAAACACGCGTATCTTATTCCTGGTATTGTTTCCTCCACTGAGACTATATATCAATATTATACCTTTCAGCTTTCCCACATAACAATGTTAGGTTTCCAAATGAAAACGAGTTTCTTCCACTGCCTTTCTTTTATTTTCTTGCCCAGTATTGCTATCAGATGATCTAGACTGCAGTACTCTCACCGTTGTTTAATTCAGATCTGATTTCTCCTTTTTTTTCTAAACATTAATTCCATGTCATTTCTTTTACAATCAAATAACCGAACTAATCATAGATGCAAACAATTGTAATTATTGAAAGCTTAATAAAATATTGACATGTCAAAAATATATGATTCTTTGTCACCTTTTTTTTATTTCTTTGGGTTGAATATTGAAATATTATTTTAAAGAAAGGATTTATTGAAAAAAAGATTTTATAAATATTTAATTTTCTTCCAACAATTGGGTTTTTCTGGAAACTTTTAGTTTATTTTTAGAAAAAAAACCTTTCAGGGAATATTGAGTTTTCGGACAAACTTTTGTATTCTAAAACAATTGTATATTTTGGAAATCCGGAATTATTACATAACTTTTTTCTTATAAAAAAAAATGAACGTTTCATAGGTTGTAACGACCCGTATTTTACGTGTCGATAAATCGTAGGATTTACAGGTCGTTAGTGTTGTTTATGTTGTCTCTAGCCTGAGTCGTATAGGAAGTTAACTCCTGTGTTAAGTGTTGAGTCGTTAACGAGTTAACTAGGGGACGAGTTGAGAATCTGACCGACTCATAGAGGTAGCGACCTATAGGTTTGGCCGAGTTAGTGAGTTGCCGAGTTAGTGGGTTAAGAAGATGGCCGACTCATAGAAGACCGACCCATAGGTGTTGACCGACTCATAGAGTGACGACTTAAGGCATGGCCGAGCTAAGGAGATCGCCGATTTAGTAGTTGGCCGACTCATAAGGGATGCCGACTCATGGGTTAGCGGCTTAAGGGGTTAAGGCTTAGGTCGTGGGTAGCTGAGTAGGCAGGGTCTTGAGTCGTAAGTCGTTGGAACTTAGGCTAGGTGATGAGTCGTAGGGGTTGTTGAGTCGTGTGCATGCTGTGCCGTGTGTGTGTGTTGTGTCGTACTTGTCTTGAGCTGCGTTGAGTCGTGAGTCGTAGTGGCTTGAGTCGTGAGTCATGAGTCGTGGACGACTCATAGGGGCGGACGACTCATAGGGGATTTCAGCCTATAAATAGAGGGCTTTGGCTCACTTTTTGGCACCGGATTTCGAAGCGACGAAGTGCTGCCATTTTGAGAGCTCGACTACAACATTTCTTCATCTCCTTTTCTCCATTCCAATCTAGTTCTAACATCCATCCAAGATCGAAGATCAAGATCGAAGATCCAAGAGCCAAAGTTGAAGATCTTCATCCAACCAAGCTAGATTTCATCGTTTCAAGCGGGATTTCGACGAATCAAGCTTGAATCCTTGCTGTCCAGATCTGAAGTTGATAGTTTTTGAAGTGTTTGGGTGATTCGGTGAGTGGTGGTTATCTCTCACGCGGACCCAAAGGAGTATATTGGTTTGGTGGTTTGTTGGAGGGTTGTAGATAGTGATTTTATGCATTTTTCCTTAGATCTAAGCATAGATCCATTACTTATGAAGATGTTTACTCATGCAAGTTCATTTATCAAGTAGTAGAGACAAAACTCATGATTTATATTTGTTAGATCTATGCTAAAAACCCTTGATTCATGTATGTTAGATCCATGCTCATTTATTTACGAAATTGCCATTTTAGTTATAAATGCCTATTTAGATCTTGTTTGACTACTTATTTGTTTGGATTAATGTTTGCCTTGTTTGATTGTTGTGAATGAGTTATCTAGTTGATAGATTTGGACAAGTATGGTCAAAGACGATTCAAAAGCTACGGAAGAGGCTCTTGAATGGTGAAAGTTGCTTAAGGCATATGTAGTGGATGTTGAAGCTCACATGTATGGATTGGATGATATTGAGATGGAATTTTGCCATGATGCGATGAGGCAAACCATGATGTTAAGATGAGCCTTTGCTATGATGAAGATGAGGCGAGGCATGAGGTGATGTAACCTTGGTATAATCAAGAAGGATTACTCCAAGCATGTTGATAACTTGAAGGGTAGTTCGAGTTGATTGATAATGGATGGCTCAAGAGGTAGTTTGGGCTAGAATGAGAATAGTCGTCAACGAGGATGACTAGAAGGCTTGGATTTCATCGTTGTTGAAGGTTCTAGCAGACTCAAAGCAAGAGTACAAGGGTTGCTCTAAAGACTACAGGTAGGTGGTATGGACACCCTAAAGACTACAGGTAGGTGGTCGAGTACTCTGGGTAGTTGCGAAAATTCCTAGGTACGGGTCATGATGACGTGCGGAGTTATGTCTAGAACCGGGGTTACCATTAACCCTTGATAGATGGCTCAGGAAGGAGTCGGTCATTCAATTAACGGTGATTTCGAAGCAAGGTTAACAGTGATAGCCAGAGTCATGGATATTTGATTGTACCATCATTCGGCCTCAAGAGCGGTGATTTCGAAGCAAGGTTAACAGTGATAGCCAGAGTCATGGATATTTGATTGTACCATCATTCGGCCTCAAGAGCGGTGTTTTCTGGGTGCTTATCTGATCTTGGTTTAGGCCTTGGGGGTTTGTATTTGGAAAACATCGACCTTGACTCGAGTGGTTATTGCTTTACCTTAATTGTCTGCTATGTTATGCTTGCTTCTCCTTAGTGTGAGTCTGGGGGGCTATCACTGTAGAAAGAGGTGGAGTAGGATGGTTTGGTTCCTATTCCTTTATCCTTTATGCTCTTTTGGTATGTTTGATAGTTGATTTACTGCTCACTAAGACTTTGTCTGACTCAAGGTTTTATGTCTCCTCTTATTACCTTGGGCTGTTCATCCATGTTGGGATGGGCAGACTAGGTAGCAGGTGACAGGTGCTGTTCATGGAGGTCTACGCTGATGACGACAAAGACGAGCAGGAGGCTTTTGCATATTATTTCTTATTATATGTACTGGGTGTTCCGCTGCTGTATTTGTTTGAGTGTTTTGTAGTGAGGCTTTGATGTGTGTACAACACATATGTTTGTATAAAACTACTATGATGCTTATATGATGGTGTTTTGTTCTATGGAGCTTCACTATATTATACTTCTCTATTGTATTTTATCCATGCGCTGTGAGTTGTACGATAGATTCTGCGATGTTTATTCTACCTTGACGGTCACCCATGGCTGCCTGGCACACCTTCAGCGCACCATTCCCTTGTTTCCGTGCGGGAGTCATGGGCGGTCGTCACATTTGGTATCAGAGCTTTGGTTAATCGATTTTGGCCAACGCTCGCTGACGTAACTACGTATGAGAGACGTAATTGTATTTTGATGAATGATTACTATATATAATATAGTAGTTTAGAAGGATTTGAACTCCTTATGCAGTTGTTTCTCAAGGTGTTCTAAGTCATTCCTTTTTGTAGATATTAAGGATGAGTCGAAGAGGGAGACCAGCTGCTAGGGAAGGCCGTGCTGCTAGGGAAGCTGTTGGTTATGCTCCTATGTTTGAGGCCATGATGACTTCGATCATGAGAAGGATACCAGCCTCGGGGCCATCAGTAGATGTTGGAGTTCAAGTTCAAGCTCCAAGACCAGTGGATTTTGCTAAGCTTTGCAAGGACTATACTTCTCTTGGAGGAAAGGTTTTCTTGGGAACGGAATCAACCATTGAGGTGCAGAGATGGATTGATGCTTGTCAAAGGATTTTTGGTGACTTGGGAATTGAGGATGCAACTAAGAGGAAGCTCGCATCAAGGCAACTTCAAGGGAGAGCTTCGGATTGGTGGAATTCTATCACCATTGATACTCCGGAGGAGGAGATTACTTGGGAGCAATTCCAAACTAGATTTGAAGCTAATTTCATCTCTACAGCTCAGAAATCTATTTTGTTCAAGAAGTTTGTAGAGCTCAAGCAAGGTGGGAGATCGGTCCTTGAGTATGTTTCTGAGTTTGAGGCTTTGTCCAAATATGCCAGATCGTATATTGATTCTCCCTATCAGAAGAATGAGAAGTTTGTGACAGGCTTGGACACTTATCTTGGGAGACAGTTGGTGGATCATTTGGACGATCCGTTTGAGAAGCTTGTGGAGAAATCTCTCAGGCATGAGAGTTTGTTTCCTAGGGAGAGTTCTGTTGTTGCTGTGACCAAGGAAGAGTCTAAACCACGGCAGGGTGGAAACAAGAAGAGGAAGCAGCAGCAACAGAAGGGTAAGGATGGCCAGAAGAAGCCGAAGGGTGAAGTGACCTGCTACAACTGTCAGCAGAAGGGTCATCTCTTCAGAGATTGCAAGAATCCCAAGGTGCCGGGAAAGTGTTATAACTGTGATAAGCTGGGACATATCAAGAAGAATTGTCCGGAGCCGAGGAAGGATAGGCAGATTGTGCAAGCTTATGCTATGGGAGCTGTGCCGTCGTCTTCAAAAGCTCCTACTGTTGAAGAGAAGGGGAAGAGTGTGGTGGTTCAAGGTACTCTTTCCATTTGTGGTGTTCCAGTTAGAGTGTTGTTTGATACTGGAGCGTCGCATTCTTTTGTTTGTGATGATCTTGTAGGCCGGTTAGGTTTGAAATCGGATATTGTTGATAGGCCATTGGTTGTGACTAATCCAGTTGGGGGTTCGTCATGTTTGTGTATGATATGCCGTGGTCTAGTTGTGTCGAGTCATGATTGCTCTTTTGCTTGTGATTGCTTTGTTCTGAACTTTGCGGGGTTCGGACTTATTTTGGGTATGGACTGGCTTAGAAAGTATGCGGCAAGGATTGATTGTGAGAGGCTGGAGGTGACCGTCGGGAATGTGGAAGGGCGAAAGGTTGTGATACGATGTAAGCATGAAGAAGGCGTCTTCATGAGCTTCATGTATTCGCTGGTTGTTCCACGGGATGGACTGTCATCGGTGCCTATTGTGAATGGATTTGAGGATGTCTTTGATGAAGTCAAAGGGTTACCGCCGCATAGGGAGATCGAGTTTTGTATCGATCTAGTTGAGGGAGTCATACCTGTTGTGATGCCTCTTAGGCGGATGGCGCCTAGGGAACAGCAAGAGCTGAAGGTGCAAGTTGATGACCTTTTGCAGAAAGGATTCATTCGGAGAAGTGTGTCCGAATGGGGTGCACCAGTTGTGTTCGCAACCAAAGCGGATGGATCGTTAAGGTTGTGTGTGGATTATCGTGAGCTGAATAAGGTGACTAAGAAGAACAAGTATCCATTGCCGAGAATAGATGACTTGTTTGATCAGCTTCACGAGGCTAAGGTGTTTTCTCAGATGGATTTGGCAACGGAATTTCACCAGTTGAGAGTGGCGAAGGATAGTGTGCCGAAGACTGCTTTTAGGACACCATCCGGATTTTATGAGTGGCTGGTAATGCCGTTTGGATTGACCAACACACCAGCATATTTTGTGGATCTTATGAATAGAGTGTTCAGAGATCAGTTGAATAAGTTCGTGCTTGTGTTCGTGGATGATATTCTGATTTATTCCAGAACTGAAGAAGAGCACAAGACGCACTTGAGTATTGTTTTGGAAATCTTGCGGAAACATCAGTTGAAGGCTAAGTATTCGAAGTGTCACTTCTGGAAGAGTGAAGTGAGGTTCTTAGGCCATGTTATCTCTGGAAATGGAATCGCGGTTGATCCCGCTAAGGTGGCAGCGATCCAGGATTGGGTTAGACCTAAGAATGCATCCGATGTGAGAAGCTTTCTGGGATTAGCAGGATATTATCGTCGGTTTATCAAAGACTTTTCCAAGATAGCTGCACCGTTAACAGGATTGACGAAAAAGAACCAAGTGTTCAGGTGGGATGATAAGTGTGTGCAAGCTTTCGTAATCCTAAAAGAGCGACTAATAAGTGTTCCTGTTTTAACTATTCCAAGTGGGAATGATGAGATGGTGGTTTACACCGATGCATGTGGTACTGGACTTGGAGCAGTACTAATGCAGAAGAATAAAGTTGTTGTATATGCAAGTCGACAACTGAAGCTGCATGAAAGGAATTATCCGACTCATGATTTGGAGTTAGCGGCAATTGTATTTGCTTTGAAGATGTGGAGACATTATCTTTTGGGAGTTAGATTCGAGTTGTTTACAGATCATAAGTCGTTGAAGTATCTGTTCTCCCAAAAGGATTTGAATCTTCGACAGCAACGATGGCTAGAGTTCTTGGCATCATATGATTTTGGTATAGACTATACTCCGGGAAAAGGCAACGCAGTGGCAGATGCGTTAAGTCGAAGACATGCAGGATTGGGAGCCATGTTTTCGGAATGGAAGAGTCTCGAGTATTTGGCTGAGTTTGACTTCAGGCCTAGATGTGAATTGGAACCTGAGATGTTGGCAAACTTATCAATAAGGCCTACTCTTGTGGAAAGGATTGGCGAGAGTCAAAAGCGAGACGATAAGCTTGTCAAGATTATCCGTGATTTGGAATCTGGATTGAATCCAGAAAAGGATAAAGGATTCGAGGTCGATCGAGAAGGTTGGCTTCGAAAGCAAGGACGACTGGTTGTTCCCGATATAGATGGATTGAGAGATGAAGTTCTGAGGGAAAGTCATCACTCGAAGTTGACGATTCATCCAGGTGGAAATAAGATGTATCGGGACATGAAGATAACCTATTATTGGGAAGGTATGAAGAAGGATGTTGGAAATTTTATTTCCAAGTGTATGAACTGCCAGTTGGTGAAAGCTGAGCAGAAGAAGCCCAATGGATTACTTCAACCATTAGAGGTTCCTACATGGAAGTGGGAGCAAGTGTCGATGGATTTTATCGATGGTCTACCCAGAACCAGGGCAGGGAATGAAGGGATTTGGGTCATCATAGATCGTTTGACTAAGAGTGCAAGGTTCATTCCTGTTCGATCGACTAGGACTGCATCGAAGTTGGCTGAGTTGTATGTTAAGTGGATAGTTCGATTCCATGGTATTCCGAAGAGTATAGTGAGCGATCGAGACCCATTGTTCACTAGTGGATTTTGGAAGAGCTTTCAGGAAGTTTTGGGAACTGAGTTGTGTTTGAGTACAGCTTATCATCCCCAAACAGATGGTCAGACTGAGAGAGTCAACCGAGTTTTGGAAGATCTCCTTAGAGCATGTGTTTTGGATTTCAGAGGATCATGGGAAGATCACCTTCATTTGGTGGAATTTGCATATAACAACAGTTATCAGTCGAGTATTGGTATGGCACCATATGAGGCATTATATGGAAGACCGTGTAACTCTCCGACATGTTGGTTTGAAACTGGAGAAAAGTTGATACTTGGGCCAGAGATGATTCGACAGACTTCGGATTGTATAGAGATCATTCGGCAACGAATGAAGGCAGCCCAAGATCGTCAGAAAAGTTATGCCGATAATCGTCGTAAGGATTTGGAATTCGACGTAGGCGATATGGTTTTTGTGAAGACTTCTCCACTGAAGAATGTTATTAGATTCGGGAAGAAAGGAAAGTTAACTCCGAGATTTGTTGGACCATTCCCGATTATCGAGCGAATTGGAAAGCTCGCTTATAGATTGGAGTTACCGGAGAAGATGACGGGTGTGCACAATGTCTTTCATGTATCTTATCTACGGAAGTATGTGCACGACTCGAATACAGTGATTTCTGCTGATAGCTGTAAAGATTTGGAGGTTGATCCAGTGGTTACGAGACCTCGTAAGCCGCTTCGTGTTGTTGAAACCGACACGAAACAGCTTAGGAGGAAGACGATTACGTTGCTCAAGGTACAATGGAGTGATGATGTTAACGACTGTACGTGGGAGGAGGAAGAGAGGATGAAGGCAGCTCATCCTGAACTCTTCGAGGTATGGCCCTAAGGTGTCGTGACATCTCATGAATTTGTAACTTGTTCTAAGTCTTAGAATTCTGCATGCTAGGATAGTAATTGGATGCATGGTTTGTTGATTGCTATGGATGGTAGGCATGCAGAATAGTTTTGGTTGCTCTTGTTTGTTTGTAATTTCGGGGGCGAAATTCCTAAGGGGGAGAGAATGTAACGACCCGTATTTTACGTGTCGATAAATCGTAGGATTTACAAGTCGTTAGTGTTGTTTATGTTGTCTCTAGCCTGAGTCGTATAGGAAGTTAACTCGTGTGTTAAGTGTTGAGTCGTTAACGAGTTAACTAGGGGACGAGTTGAGAATCTGACCGACTCATAGAGGTAGCGACCTATAGGTTTGGCCGAGTTAGTGGGTTAAGAAGATGGCCGACTCATAGAAGACCGACCCATAGGTGTTGACCGACTCATAGAGTGACGACTTAAGGCATGGCCGAGCCAAGGAGATCGCCGATTTAGTAGTTGGCCGACTCATAAGGGATGCCGACTCATGGGTTAGCGGCTTAAGGGGTTAAGGCTTAGGTCGTGGGTAGCTGAGTAGGCAGGGTCTTGAGTCGTAAGTCGTTGGAACTTAGGCTAGGTGATGAGTCGTCGGGGTTGTTGAGTCGTGTGCATGCTGTGCCGTGTGTGTGTGTTGTGTCGTATTTTCCTTGAGCTGCGTTGAGTCGTGAGTCATAGTGGCTTGAGTCGTGAGTCATGAGTCGTGGACGACTCACAGGGGCGGACGACTCATGGGGGATTTCAGCCTATAAATAGAGGGCTTTGGCTCACTTTTTGGCACCGGATTTCGAAGCGACGAAGTGCTGCCATTTTGAGAGCTCGACTACAACATTTCTTCATCTCCTTTTCTCCATTCCAATCTAGTTCTAACATCCATCCAAGATCGAAGATCAAGATCGAAGATCCAAGAGCCAAAGTTGAAGATCTTCATCCAACCAAGCTAGATTTCATCGTTTCAAGCGGGATTTCGACGAATCAAGCTTGAATCCTTGCTGTCCAGATCTGAAGTTGATAGTTTTTGAAGTGTTTGGGTGATTCGGTGAGTGGTGGTTATCTCTCACGCGGACCCAAAGGAGTATATTGGTTTGGTGGTTTGTTGGAGGGTTGTAGATAGTGATTTTATGCATTTTTCCTTAGATCTAAGCATAGATCCATTACTTATGAAGATGTTTACTCATGCAAGTTCATTTATCAAGTAGTAGAGACAAAACCCATGATTTATATTTGTTAGATCTATGCTAAAAACCCTTGATTCATGTATGTTAGATCCATGCTCATTTATTTATGAAATTGCCATTTTAGTTATAAATGCCTATTTAGATCTTGATTGACTACTTATTTGTTTGGATTAATGTTTGCCTTGTTTGATTGTTGTGAATGAGTTATCTAGTTGATAGATTTGGACAAGTATGGTCAAAGACGATTCAAAAGCTACGGAAGAGGCTCTTGAATGGTGAAAGTTGCTTAAGGCATATGTAGTGGATGTTGAAGCTCACATGTATGGATTGGATGATATTGAGATGGAATTTTGCCATGATGCGATGAGGCAAACCATGATGTTAAGATGAGCCTTTGCTATGATGAAGATGAGGCGAGGCATGAGGTGATGTAACCTTGGTATAATCAAGAAGGATTACTCCAAGCATGTTGATAACTTGAAGGGTAGTTCGAGTTGATTGATAATGGATGGATCAAGAGGTAGTTTGGGCTAGAATGAGAATAGTCGTCAAGGAGGATGACTAGAAGGCTTGGATTTCATCGTTGTTGAAGGTTCTAGCAGACTCAAAGCAAGAGTACAAGGGTTGCTCTAAAGACTACAGGTAGGTGGTCTGGACACCCTAAAGACTACAGGTAGGTGGTCGAGTACTCTGGGTAGTTGCGAAAATTCCTAGGCACGGGTCATGATGACGTGCGGAGTTATGTCTAAAACCGGGGTTACCATTAACCCTTGATAGATGGCTCAGGAAGGAGTCGGTCATTCAATTAACGGTGATTTCGAAGCAAGGTTAACAGTATAGCCAGAGTCATGGATATTTGATTGTACCATCATTCGGCCTCAAGAGCGGTGATTTCGAAGCAAGGTTAACAGTGATAGCCAGAGTCATGGATATTTGATTGTACCATCATTCGGCCTCAAGAGCGGTGTTTTCTGGATGCTTATCTGATCTTGGTTTAGGCCTTGGGGGTTTGTATTTGGAAAACATCGACCTTGACTCGAGTGGTTATTGCTTTACCTTAATTGTCTGCTATGTTATGCTTGCTTCTCCTTAGTGTGAGTCTGGGGGGCTATCACTGTAGAAAGAGGTGGAGTAGGATGGTTTGGTTCCTATTCCTTTATCCTTTATGCTCTTTTGGTATGTTTGATAGTTGATTTACTGCTCACTAAGACTTTGTCTGACTCAAGGTTTTATGTCTCCTCTTATTACCTTGGGCTGTTCATCCATGTTGGGATGGGCAGACTAGGTAGCAGGTGACAGGTGCTGTTCATGGAGGTCTACGCTGATGACGACAAAGACGAGCAGGAGGCTTTTGCATATTATTTCTTATTATATGTACTGGGTGTTCCGCTGCTGTATTTGTTTGAGTGTTTTGTAGTGAGGCTTTGATGTGTGTACAACACATATGTTTGTATAAAACTACTATGATGCTTATATGATGGTGTTTTGTTCTATGGAGCTTCACTATATTATACTTCTCTATTGTATTTTATCCATGCGCTGTGAGTTGTACGATAGATTCTGCGATGTTTATTCTACCTTGACGGTCACCCATGGCTGCCTGGCACACCTTCAGCGCACCATTCCCTTGTTTCCGTGCGGGAGTCATGGGCGGTCGTCACATAGGTGATTTTACCTTTACAAATAATTTAATTTTTCTAAGTTAATTAATATACATTTGAAAAATAATTTATTTTTTTAATATTGAATTTTGCTGAAAAATATATGAATTTTTTGCAAATTGTTGATTTTTTGTGAAATAAATGAGTTTATTGGAAAGATAATGCTTTTTCAATTTAATCTTTGAAATAGTAAATTAATTCCTATAGGCCTATGTGAAGAGAAAACGTCTCACTTTTTTTTATGCAAAGTCATTTGCGTGGAAGGTTGCAGTATTGGTTAATAAGATTTTGTCAATACTTCAGTAGCCCAAAATAACCTTCCATATAGGCAACTATGCTCTAAAAATAGTGCGGTAACTTCTCACCGACACTTTTCTCGTATGATAAATAAAAACAAAAGATATCGCATCTTGCATACATTACCAATTTGTTTAATTATAACTAGTGGTTCTCAAAATTCTAACATGACATTAGGGATGGAACAACTCGTGCGAGCTTTACATCCACATGTGCACTAAAAAGGTTTTAATTAACACATTCCATTTTTGCCTTGAGTGTTTTCCTCTGAAACTAGACTATATTTAATTAATTTTAAGATCGTTAGTTTTAATGATTAATTATTTTAACAAGCTCATATCAAAAAACAAAGAATGCCCTTCTAATCTAATTTGTTCTGCTCCTAATCAATCAGTTATGACTTCTCTATTCTGATTTGTGACAGACCCTTTTAAGCAACTTATCCCGCGGACCCGTGGGACAGTTCTGGCCTGTCATAGATTACTGAGTGAATTAAAGTTACACTTGAGATTTTTATTTGAAGATTAGATTAGAACCACTCTTCCGATCTTCTTTTCTTTTATTTTTTTTGCTGCTGCACTGGTCAAAATTTACACACTGATGCCTTCTCTTTTACTTTTTTGGGTAGATCAATTGTAACAAGCAGGTATTTTCAACCATTCGCATCCATTATAAGTGTATAGGTAGACACTCATGTCGGAATTGAATTGCTCAAAATACCGCGTTGTAAATAAAATTTTGGCAAATATCAGAATATACAGTAAATAATAATGACAGATCACAGACACGGTAATAATAGTGCAGCGGAAGTAAAAGAAATAGTAGTTCATGAAGCTACTATATAAATATATCAGAGTTAAATAAGATACAACAGAAGAAATAAAGTACAACAGAAGTCTAAGTATGATAACCAAGTACAAGCTGAATACAATACTGGAATCAACAGGATAACTTGGAGTGAAATAGATAAACAAGACAAGCAGATAATCTCCAGCGATTCCAATCTCCAAAAAGTGGAAATCCAAATCTATGAATAACTCAGGCTGACCCGAGCTTAAATAAAAATACAAACACTCGAGTCAGGACATGCATGCTTATACAATGTAAACCAACTCAAGTGAACTGTAGTAAAAGTGCAAGTAACTTAAAGGATGCTTGGGACCGCCCATCCTCTAAGCATCCGTTAAGCTATTTACTATATAGTATATTGCGCTATTATAATAATGTCTAACAGTAAAATAAACATACTTTTAAATAGCGTTAAGGCTTTACATTTTCCACCTTAACACAAATAATGCCAATAGTCTATACAATACCTACATATCTCCTGATAGAGAGACTATGAGAAGATATTGCATAGGTACGACACAAATAGAAACTCGTAGTAAAGGCTCGATATGGTAGGTGACACGGCACACAAGGCAATGCCAGGGTAGATATACCAATTATGCACACGGGCTGGTGGTAACGCAGTAGCCACATACACCCACCTCGGAACACATTTTCAAAAATCGAAAGGGCGCCCAAACAATCATAAAAGCAATAGAATGGTATCGAAGAAATGTGTCTGACCAAAGGAGATGCCCCTTTTGGCCCTAGATCGCTCCTGTTTTAGCCACCTTATGCCAATTCGCGGGAGTTGGGTCCACGTAATATACCTCAAGAACGTCGCCACAATCCTACTTCATTCTATAACCTCCACCGCGTACACGGTTAGTCAAAGTGGTTTTCGGTATCGACGGAGAGTATGACCATATCGATCCCAGTCTCTTTGCCAACTAATCGTTATTATAACCCGTGGTTATAACTTTAAAATAATATTTTATACTTAAAATATAGATATCATTTCAATCCAAATCTTTATCAAATAAAGATTAAATCATTTCCAAAGCCATTTCAATATATCAACATACCATATCTTTCAAATTCAAATATTTATCAAAATAAATATCAAGTCATTTCTAACCATTTCAATATATTAAATTATTATATCTTTCAAAACTTCCTTCCAAATCATTTTATTATATTAAAATATCATAACTTTTCAAAGCTTCATTTTCAAAATATCATATCTTTCAGAACTCCTTTTCAAATCATTTTAATATCAAAACATCATATCTTTCAAAACCACATTTCAAATCATTTTAATATATCAAAATATCATATCTTTTCAAAACCACATTTCAAATCATTTTAATATATCAAAATATCATATCTTTTCAACACCACATTTCAAATCATTTTTAATATCAAACTATCATATCTTTCAAAACTTCATTTCAAAATATTTAATATATATATATATATATATATCAAAATATCATATCTTTCCAAAGCTTCAATTTCAAATCATCATATAAGTTCAAATCCAAATATTCAACTTTAAATACCTTTTAAATTCAAAGATATCATTCATTTATTATCATTCCAAATCACCTTTTAAATAGCTTATATTTTAATCAAAATAATTCATTTAAACCATTTAAAATTTAAGTTTATATACTTTCAAATCAAGTATTCAATTTCCAAAGTTTTAAACCATTATGAGTTCATTTACTAAGTTAAAACCATAACGTTGAAAATTTCAACCTTTCACAGCATTCAGAAAAAGCCGCTGAAAGTTATACTTGAAAACATTTCAATTTAAACAATTTAAACATTATGAAAATCATATTTTACATTCAAAGATGTTCATTAAAATACTCTTTTAGTTAATGATTTTTTTATAAAGCAACATTTTATAATTAAATCAAATTTCACAAATCACCTTAATAAATTCAAGTGTAAACTTTCCCATTTTTACATTTAACACTTTATTAACATTTACATTTTCAAATTTTCATTTCACAAATTAAACTAAATTTCCAATTTATTTAATTAACTCAAACCCCTAATTAAAACCAAATTCACATTTCCAAGTCAAGTTCATTTTAAAATTACACTTTTAAGCATTCATTCATTTAACCATTTTAATACATAGAAAAATCAATAATACTTCATTAATTCATTTAAACTCAAATTTAATCCAATCATCATATTTACCATTTTCCAAATATAATTAAATTTCTATTTTATTTATATAACTTAAAATTCTCTTTTTAAACCAAAACCCAAATTTTCAGACTTTAAGTTATATTTCAATAATTCAACTTAACCATTTATTTATTTAACATTTTCCACTTATACAAAAATCATAAATCCTTTATTTACAACACTTTAAAATCTATTTAAATAAATTATCATAAATTTACATTTAAACCACTTAAAATTTTATTTATGTAACTTAAATGTCCTTTTAAAAGCCAAAGTCCAAATTTTCAAATTTAAGTTATATTTCAAAAATTCACTTTTTACCATTCATTTGAATTACATTTTTAACTTCTAGAAAAATCCAAAATTTCTTTATTGAACATTAAAAATCCAATTTAAATCAAATTTTATAATTTTTCACTTTTAAAAATATTTAAAATATTCAAAATACTTTATAAAATATAACCAGGGGCCCGTATATAGTTTTCTGACCTAGGTCAAGTAATACGGATATATATCATTTCAATCCACAGTTTAAAAAGAAAAATCCGGGTTCTATCATTTCGAACCTGCAATCCCAAGTTAAAATAAAATAAATAAAAACCGTTCAGGCCCATCATTTCAGCCCATAACGATCTTTCCTTATTCTAAAGTCCGTTCAGGTATGTATCATGTCAACCCACAGTGAATCTAATCTACATGGAACTTGCAGTGTGATAAACAGATATAAATGAACAGTTAACAACATATATAAACAACAGATGATATGACATGAATTTAACAGGTTTAACATCACATATAAATAATCATAGGCAGTTATAACATCATATATTTTTCTCTACACATTCAGTTGTTGTTGTTTCACAACTGCATAAGTATAAATGTCGTGTGAGCTTTACTCACCTCTTTGTGCTGGAGATAGCGAATCAAATGACTCAAACGGATTCCTAAAGGCACGATGACACAACAATAGATTCAAGTGGATGAGAACCAAGCTTATGATCTTGTCACAACCCATAAACAAAACCAAAATAAAGTTATAATTCAATACAACATTAAATTGAAATAACTTTGAAATGAAAAACAATTTGAATGCAACACTTTTTGTCTTGCCTTCTAGATTATTTTGCACGGCCTAGGGATGCATTAGGCTCTGGTTTGGACAAGGTTTGGCTCAGGTTTGAACACAGGAATGCATGGCTAAGAGGGCACAGATGTAGAGGAGGTTACAACATAGGGATATGAAGGGACTAGGCAACATAGAGGAGTTTTGGGTCACTTTTGGCTCGGTCTATGTCCCATCTAGGTTCGGCCATTTCAGGTACAAGTCTGGACAGAGGTAGGAGGTGATGGTTAGGGGTGTGTCAAGGTGGTGGTGGAGCAATAGGAGGTGGCCAAGGTCATCTAAGGTGATGGTGATGAAGACTAGGTGGCTAGGCATGCTTTTTAAGGAGTTTTTGCATTATTTTGTGGATTTTGCATCATGGGATGGCCATGGCACTTGCTGGTCAGAGGAGGAAGGATTTTGGCCGTGTATGATGTGGGGAAGGAAGCGGCGGTGGTCGGTGGAGGATATGGTGGAGGTGTTAGGCCAAGCAAAGCAAGAGATCAAGGCAAAAACATAGAAAAAGAAGAAGAAAAGCATAAAAGATGAAGCCATTACCAAAAGAATTCTGTCAACCCGTGAATGAGAATGAAGGAAGTATTTTTTTTACGTGAAAAGTAAATGAGATACATGGCTAAACAAAGAAATTTACATGGCCAAAGAATAATTAATGAGGAGTTAAAGAAAATGAAAAGTCTAGAAAGTGAAAAGCCAAAAGAAAAGGAAGAGTCTTTGCCTCTTCAAATTTCCATTCTTTTTAAAACAAATAAAACAAAAATAATTCAGCACATACTCTTAAAAACCGAAAAAATTGAAATAATATGAAAATAAATAATAAAATTTAAAGAAAATAGAAAAACAATAAAAGAAATTGCTTAAAAATCCAAAACAGTGTCCAGAAATTACAAATAAACCACCATTGACTTTGGAAAATTGTTTACTTCATTTTAAAAATATTTTAAAATAAAATTTGAAATAAAAATGATTTTTAAAACATTTTAAAAGTGAAATAAATAATTAAATTCAAAGAAAATAGCAAAATAATTGAAGAAATTATTTAAAAATAGCAGTCAGGACATGAAAATTTTAAATAAAATACCATTGGCTCTAGAAAATTTCTATTACACTTTAAAAAAAAATGTCAAATAAATAAATGAGGAAAAAAATAAAGTGGGAATGAGAATAAAATAAGTTCTTAAGAAAAATATAAAGACAAATAAAGAATTACTTTAATTAATTGAAACATGGAATTAAAATTTACAACATAATACAACCGACATTGAAAAATGTCAATTACATTTTCAAAAATGTTTTAGAACCAAAATATATACAATACATGTTATTTTACCCATATAAACATAAATCAGACATTACATGACCAAATAAAATATTATTTACATAATTTAAAATAAACAGTTTTGTTAAATATAGCAAATTTTATTCGATGATTAAAAAGGCATAACTTTCACATTACAAATCAGATTTCAACTGTAACAACCCGGATATTTTAACGATTTTATTTAATTTAGTTAACCGTTTTTGTGTGCAAAAAGAAAAATAATATAAACGATAAAATTTTGAAATATAAATTTGATATTTGGAATGCGTCTAGTTAAACATAGCAAGTGGTAATTTTTCGTCCGAAATATGAAAGTTTATTTCGCGCGTAAATTTACTTCAATTTAATCAGTTAAAAAGCGATGAAAATAAAACGTTCTCAAAACCAAAATATTTTTACATAAAAAAATTCTAAAACATCTTCTGAGCAAGTTGTTAGTTTGTCGTTTTTTCAAATTCGGACATCTTTAGCTCCGTCGATCTTATTTTTCTGTGATTTTCATGCATTTTCCGCTGTTATAAAATTCGAATTTTTATAATTCAATCAAACCACTGATATCCGTATTCTGTTTTGATCGTCTCTTCATGCAGATCTCTAACGTATATTTGATTGTCAAATTCGAAGTCCGGTGTACGTTGCACTTTGCGTAACGCCTACCGTATCGATCTCCGTTTGAGTCTGTTTCTGTTAAGTGACCTTTCAAATTTTCTACTGGTTGAAGTCATCAGCTTTTATTAGTTTATTAACCTTGAATTCACGCGGTTCTCTTTCCAACGATTAAATTTCATTTCCCTATTTCATTTATGGTGGCTCACGTTTGCATTTCTTCAAATACAATGTCACCTGTTGCTTTCACATATGTCATGTAGCCTTTCCTCTTCACCTCATTTTTTTTTTGCCTGTAGCTAGTCTTCCCTTTACTACTTTCTCCTCTAACTAACAGCCAATCCGCCTCCTCCTTGCTAAAAAAAAAATGAAAGAAAAAAAAATATGCAGTGCGCATTTACATCTTCACCCTCTCCCTCATCATATACCGTCGGCCCAAGCACGAACCCACCAACCTCATGCTCACCACACGTTAGTCCCATCTCCATGTCGGCACTCGACAACACCGCCACCGCCCACTTACACCCTCTGACCCTACACCGAGAATCGCCTCCGAGCCTACGTCCTTGGCCAGCCGAGACCCCGAGTTGTGGATCCAATCACCTCGGCCTCACTCCGCCGTGCCGCCTCAAGTCTTTACCACCATATCGACCTCCTCCATCTCCATGGTCTTCGGCATCGAACCCATCCAGGCCGTGCGCCATTCTATTCCAAGCCGACTTTCCCCTTCCTTCTCCTCTGCCTTGCCGAGCTCTTCAAGCTTTTTTTTTTGTAAGTGTATAGAAGTTTTTAATAATTACAGTTTACAATATATATGTAATCTAAGGTGTTATATTAGCATATATATGTTTAAAATTTAAAGAATATATGCATGTAGGCAATATATTAGTGATTGTTAGTCTGCAAGTCTGTATATGCTTATAACATATATCGGTCTATATGTCTAGTTTACAAAACTTTGTCGCATGCCTATCATCGTATTTCTCACAAACATATTTTATAATAGCATTATATTCGGTTGGATTTTTAATAATAATAATAAATAAATAAAAACTATAGTTTACAAATTTATGATCTGGTTCTTTTGCTTTTGAAGTACTATTTTATACATCGGATTATATTACAAGTTGCCAGCTAGCTCTATTCTTATAAATAAATTAAGAAAGGATATAAAGTATGTTGAGGCTATTCTGTACATATATTATAAGAGGTATGATATTTTGGTCTACATACATTTGTTTATAATAGTTACAGTTAACTATAGTTTTGATTTTTTTTAGGTATTCAAGTTTAAGTTTGGTATATATGTTATATTTATCCACTAATATGCTTAAGGATATTTGGCTTATATGTAGTGATTCCCAGAATGTTGACAAATTTTGATTGTGCATTGACTTTAATATTATGTATTTTAAGCATATATAGCTCTAAAAGTTATTTTTTTTCGATCTATAAACTATATATATAACTGTTGTTTGCATACGTCGGTTTTACGCACATATGTTAGTTTAATATATATTTGTTATAAAGTGAATAGGCACATACTATTTACAATCTAAATTTTTTATTTTTAGATATATATGATCTGTTTGGGTTACGGTGGCAATTGTTTATACTTTGATTTTAATATCTGTGTCTACTATAAACAATGACTTTAAATTACATATATGTTATTTTAATATGTGCCTTAAAGTAAAATATTGATTTTAAGGAAATAATAATAACAATATATATACCATTACTGTTTCTATCAAACTGACTCAAATTATTCTGTCGATAACTCTTTTACCAGCCTTGTCCATCTATTCGTGCAAATTCTTGCTTTGATTTGAAATTTGTGCCTGGATTCGTAACTCATCTCAATCTTGTCCGTCTCTAGCCTCGAAAGGTGAGCAATCAGTCACGATTAATATTCTTTTATTTATTAAATTTGATTTCAATTTAAACGACAATTGAAATATGCTGATGTTATATATTGCACTGTTATTTATGTATCAGTTCACCTTTGACATCTGACACCATCATCTGTTAATTATTTATGCGATGATAATACAGTTTGGTTGATAATTGATTGATTGTTGTTTATGTTGGATGTGAATTGTAATGTATAAAGTGATAGATATTATGCAGTTGAATTTGACGTAGGATAGTTTAAAAATGTGAATCAATGTGAATCGACATATATGTTGAATTTGATTAGTTAACTTGAATAATATGACCCCTTTTAATTGGCAAGTTAATTGACACGTAGAATTTGATAAATTACACTTTGAACCTTTGAACATATATTGGATTAATTGTATAGTATTTAATTTGAAATTGAAATTGAACGACAAGTGGAAAAACCGGAATGTAATAATCTTTAATCTACATGAAATGATAGTGTAGATTCTAGAAATAATTATATTAATTCGCACCAACAACAATGTGAATTAATACGATTATTTCGGGATTATTTGAATTGATTATTGGATTGTGTTTGTTTGTTGTTATTGCTTGTTTATTTACTTTGACACCATCCCAGTTATCACACTGCAAGTTCCCTTTGTTACGTTTGACTTTTGAATTGGAATTGGAATCGGGTTGAAATGATAAATACCCAAAATGAACTTGACTTAGGATAGAGAATTTAATAAATCCGATTGGTCAATAATTTGATTTAAAAATAAAATAATGATTTTATTCAAGTAAAGAATGAGTTTTGAAATGAAGTCGGAATTTGAATTTTGGAAGGAAAATGTAAAGATTAAAATCTGAATCAAATATTAACGTAGTAATTGATGAAAGAACGTTGTTTGAAATTTAATTATTTAATAATTAAATTTGGAATTATTAATAAATAATTTAGAATTAGTAATAATTGAGTTTTGAAATTATTAAGTTTGAAATCATTAATAATTAAATTTGAAATTATAATTAAGTTGGAATTATAATTAAGATTGAAATTATTAAGTTGAATTTATAATTAAGTGGAAATGATTGAATAATTAAGTTTGAATTTATAATCAAGTTTGTAATTATTAAGTTTTGAAATGATTAATAATTAAGATTGAAATTATTTAATAATTGAATAAGATTTAATTATTTGATAATTGAATAAAGAAATTGAATTTTTTTGATAAGAGAAACTGAACTTTGAATAAGTGGATTTGAACTTCGTTAATAAATGAAATTGAATTTCTTTATTTATTAAGGTTTGGAAAATTATTTAAGTAAGTTAATAAGTGAAATTGAACTTCTTGAATACGTGAAATTTAGTTTCTTTATTAATTGAGTTTCAAAATTTGAACTAAGTAACTAAATAAGTGAAACTGAATTTCTTTAACAAGTGATAAAACGTGATTTATTGAAATTAACGTAAGACTTGTAAATTTTAAAGAATTTGACTTGACGAATTTAATTTAATTCAATCTGTAGGTTTTGAGATAATGGAATAGAACTTAAGAAATTGATTTAATGAATTGGAATTTAATATAAATTGTTTTGAATGATAAATTAACTTAACAAATATTGAATGAAATCGATTAATGAGCTTAAATTGGTTTGAATGTCAAATTACATTAATTTAAATGATTTCGGAATGAAATTTATATACGAACTTGAATCAATATTTAAATTGTTTAAATAAAATTGAAATTGAATTGTAAGACTTTGAAATGGTAATTTGGAAGTTTTGAAACGTGAATTTTGGAAATTGATATTGAAAGACAATTGAAATGTTGATTTATAAATTCTAATTGAAATTGAAATTGATTTGGTTTTGAAATTTATTAAACGACCAATCGGTGTAATAATTACGAAAGTTATTAAAGAAACCGGAATCGGTTATGGATATACTCTCTATCTAAACCGAAAACCACTTTAATAACTATACGCGGAGTGATGATCCAGAATGAAGGGGTTGGAATGATGTACGTGATGACTAAAGAAAGAGAACGATATTGGATAGCCTTGACACTTGTGTCAAATTGGAGATGACTAAAATCAGGAGCCGTGCCGGGCCAAATGGGGTTAGCCACCTCGAGCGGACACACTTCTTCGTAACTATTACTCATTACTTGTGATTGATTGGTGCACCCTCGTACTTTCAGGAGTATTGTTTCGCGGTGTTGCGATCGCCGCGGCGATGCTTTCTCACCCGTCCTGATCAGGCGAACGGTAGTTTCACTACCTTGGGTATTGCCTCATGTGCCTTGTCATACTTGTATCCCTATATACGCGACCACTACGAATTTTTTTTGTGTTATACCTATGGAGTACTCCCTGATATCCCACTAGTTTACGATGGAGTTTACAGTGCTGTATAGACTATGATGCTTATAAAATGTGTTAAGGGGGATAATGGTAACGCCTTAACAATATTTTGATACTTTATATTACTGATAGACATTATCTATTTAGCGTACACTACTACATAGTAGATAGTTTAACGGATCCTTAGAGGATGGTGATTCCAGCATCCTTTAAGTTACTTGTATTTCGATTGTTATTTCACTTGAGTTGGATTTATTGATATAAGAATATTAATCCTGACTCAAGTGTTTTGTGTTTTGCTTCACGCTCGGGTTAGACTGAGTGGTTCAGCTTTCGAGACTCACCTTTGGAGTTGGAGCTTTGCTTGAAGATCCAGCCATCTATTCTACTTTCAGTATTCGATGATCCCAGTGATGTATTCTGATTTGCACTTGATGTATCGTATTACTCTTCTGTTGTAAACTCTGATGTATCTTATATATTTATATAGTAGCTTCATGAACTACTATCTTTTTTACTTCCGCTGCATATTATTACTCTGTGTCTGTGATTCTGTGATTATTTATTTACTGTATATCTGAGTTTTTTCCAAATTTAAATTAACAATTCGATATTTTGAATTATTCAAGTCCGACATGTGCGTATGCGAATTGTCCAAAATAGCGGGTAGTTACAGTTGGTATTAGAGCTTTCGTAGCTCCAGGCAAAACTTAGCATATATGGTAAATGTATTTACAGAATCACTCCCACTCGAGTTTCTATCTCTTCCTTTTGACTCAATTCCTTTGAATTTTGGAACATTCTCTCGGTTCCGGAATTTATTCTTGTCCCTCACTATTCGTCTTTTTTTTAATTCTGGAGTATCCCATAACTCCACTTCATATATTCCTTATAATAAATCGGCGGTCTCGTCAAACTTCGAATGATTTGTAAATGGGTGAAACTCCTTTACAATAGACATCAATTTACCAGAGATTTCTGTATCCTCGGTTTACGATGTTATCTATTCCCTAATATACTTGAATTCCATCTCTTGAGATCGAGCGTTGATTTACCTCGGAATTTTGCATCGATCTTATTCTTGAAGTTACGGTCGACCCGGTTAACGTTGCCCGTGAATAAAATAAGTTTTCCATCTCCCGATTCTGTTAATTGAATTATCTTATCTTCTGTCTCGAACTTATTATCAAATCCAAATTCTCTTTGATTTGATTTCCATCAAATTTTAAATCTCTATCATTAATTTGAAATCCATCCTTGTATCGTCGAGCGAGAAAGTGTATATGATATTAATATAGAAATGTTTTATATATCGTGTTGTTTGAGTTGTTTATGTTGATTTGGGTTTTCCGATCGATTCGTCTGATCAACGCTGTCGATAGGATTTCCAAAACACTTGAACAGAGCAAACTGACACGATATTGTTTTCAAATTTGGTAAATAAACTAAATTTTGTATGATTATATTATGTATAAGTATAAATTTTTCCGAAACTAAAATGTTAATGAATCCGTTGTTGAAAATTTAATTCTCATTTATTGATTTATAAATCATTGACTATTTTATAATATAAATAAATGAAATTATAAAATTTAGTTGTAATTTGATTTGGAATTTGAAGTGAAGTTAAATTGAAATCTTAGAATTTAATTTCCGGTGATTTTTAAACTTTGATTTGAAAGTTTTAAAGTGTATAGTATTTAAAATATTTTCAAATAAAAATTATTTCAAGGAAATTTAAATGTTTAAATCAGTGCTCTCCTATTTTGTCGCTGGAAAATAATTTCGAAGATGACGGCCGCATCATCGACATTCATTTTCGAGTTTCGAAGTGGAGAGACCATTAGTAGCTTGCTATACTCTTGTTTTGAAATGAATTTGATTTGAATCTTTAAAGTACGACATGATTTAAAATATATACATAAGTATTTGATTCAGATTTGATTTGGATATAATGTCTATATTTATTTATTTCTAAATTGTTTGATGTTAATCGGAAATTTAATTCTTACGATTTGGAAAAAGATGATTTCAATTATAAATGAAACCAAATTTGAATTAATATTTAAACTTGAGAGAATTGAATTAGGAATTTTATTTGGATAATACTCAATTGCATTATATATATAACCTACCTAAATTTTCAAAAGTTAACTATGTAATTGAATATTATACAGTATAAAATAAAGTTAAAGGAATTTATCAATAAAATTTGAGTAGTTATAATAAAGGTAAATATACAGAATATATGTGATAAGATATATCGAGTAGAATAAATTTAATAATAATTTGAAATTAAAAAGAATTAAATTTGTCGAATAGAGTATGATTATAATAAATTTCTATTTATGATCTTTGAAATTGTTAATTTAAGAAATTTGGTAATATATAATATAAATTGTCTTTATAAATAAAATGTGAGTGCGTATAATAAATATTATTCACTTAAATTTTAAATTATAAAATGTTATGGAGATAAATAGAATAATTAGTCAAATGAATAATCGGTATGATGAATAGAAGAAAAATTTGTTTTGAAAGTTAATAAATTAAATTAAATCAACTTAAATGAGCATCTCAAATTAATTTAATTTAAATTGAATTTCATTTGTAAGGAACCTTTTGTACCTAACATTAATAAATGAGAAATCAAATCAATTTGATGAAATCCTGAATTTAAAATAAATTGTTGAATATAAATTAATTTAAATTGAAATTTATATGGTTTAAATTAATTGTTTATTATGTAATTCAAGTCTATTTCTTTTGGTTGTTTCTATTCTCCTACCTCCTTCCTTTTCGAGGACGAAAAGTTTTGAGTGGGGGAGAGTGTAACAACCCGGATATTTTAACGATTTTATTTAATTTAGTTAACCGTTTTTGTGTGCAAAAGAAAAATAATATAAACGATAAAATTTTGAAATATAAATTTGATATTTGAAATGCGTCTAGTTAAACATAGCAACTGGTAATTTTTCTTCCGAAACATAAAAGTTTATTTCGCGCGTAAATTTACTTCAATTTAATCAGTTAAAAAGCGATGAAAATAAAACGTTCTCAAAACTAATATATTTTTACATAGAAAAATTCTGAAACATCTTCTGAGCAAGTTGTCAGTTTGTCGTTTTTCTAAATTCGGACATCTTTAGCTCCGTCGATCTTATTTTTGTGTGATTTTCATGCATTTTCCGCTGTTATAAAATTCGAATTTTTATAATTCAATCAAACCACTGATATCCATATTCTGTTTTGATCGTCTCGTCGTGCAGATCTCTAAGATATATTTGATTGTCAAATTCGGAGTCCGGTGTACGTTGCACTTTGCGTAACGCCTACCGTATCGATCTCCGTTTGAGTCTGTTTCTGTTAGGTGACCTTTCAAATTTTCTACTGGTTGAAGTCATCAGCTTTTATCAGTTTATTAACCTTGAATTCACGCGGTTCTCTTTCCAACGATTAAATTTCATTTCCCTATTTCATTTATGGTGGCTCACGTTTGCATTTCTTCAAATACAATGTCACCTGTTGCATTCACACATGTCATGTAGCCTTTCCTCTTCACCTCATTTTTTTTTTTTGCCTGTAGCTAGTCTTCCCTTTACTACTTTCTCCTCTAACTAACAGCCAATCCGCCCCCTCCTTGCTAAAAAAAAATAATGAAAGAAAAAAAATATGCAGTGCGCATGTACATCTTCACCCTCTCCCTCATCATATACCGTCGGCCCAAGCACGAACCCACCAACCTCATGCTCACCACACGTTAGTCCCATCTCCATGTCGGCACTCGACAATACCGCCACCGCCCACTTACACCCTCTGACCCTACACCGAGAATCGCCTCCGAGCCTACGTCCTTGGCCAGCCGAGACCCCGAGTTGTGGATCCAATCACCTCGGCCTCACTCCGCCGTGCCGCCTCAAGTCTTTACCACCATATCGACCTCCTCCATCTCCATGGTCTTCGGCATCAAACCCATCCAGGCCATGCGCCATTCTATTCCAAGCCAAGTTTCCCCTTCCTTCTCCTCTGCCTTGCCGAGCTCTTCAAGCTTTTTTTTTGTAAGTGTATTGAAGTTTTTAATAATTACAGTTTACAGTATATATGTAATCTAAGGTGTTATATTAGCATATATATGTTTAAAATTTAAAGAATATATGCATGTAGGCAATATATTAGTGATTGTTAGTCTGCAAGTCTGTATATGCTTATAACATATATCGGTCTATATGTCTAGTTTACAAAACTTTGTCGCATGCATATCATCGTTTTTCTCACAAACATATTTTATAATAGCATTATATTCGGTTGGATTTTTAATAATAATAATAAATAAATAAAAACTATAGTTTACAAATTTATGATCTGGTTCTTTTGCTTTTGAAGTACTATTTTATACATCAGATTATATTACAAGTTGCCAGCTAGCTCTATTCTTATAAATAAATTAAGCAAGGATATAAAGTATGTTGAGGCTATTCTGTACATATATTATAAGAGGTATGATATTTTGGTCTGCATACATTTGTTTATAATAGTTACAGTTAACTATAGTTTTGATTTTTTTTAGGTATTCAAGTTTAAGTTTGGTATATATGTTATATTTATCCACTAATATGCTTAAGGATATTTGGCTTATATGTAGTGATTCCCAGAATGTTGACAAATTTTGATTGTGCATTGACTTTAATATTATTTATTTTAAGCATATATAGCTATAAAAGTTATTTTTTTCGATCTATAAACTATATATATAACTGTTGTTTGCATACGTCGGTTTTACGCACATATGTTAGTCTAATATATATTTGTTATAAAGTGAATAGGCACGTACTATTTACAATCTAAATTTTTTATTTTTAGATATATATGATCTGTTTGGGTTACAGTGGCAATTGTTTATACTTTGATTTTAATATCTGTGTCTACTATAAACAATGACTTTAAATTATATATATGTTATTTTAATATGTGCCTTAAAGTAAAATATTGATTTTAAGGAAATAATAATAACAATATATATACCATTACTGTTTCTATCAAACTGACTCAAATTATTTTGTCGATTACTCTTTTACCAGCCTTGTCCATCTATTCGTGCAAATTCTTGCTTGGATTTGAAATTTGTGCCTGGATTCGTAACTCATCTCAATCTTGTCCGTCTCTAGCCTCGAAAGGTTAGCAATCAGTCACGATTAATATTCTTTTATTTATTAAATTTGATTTCAATTTAAACGACAATTGAAATATGCTGATGTTATATATTGCACTGTTATTTATGTATCAGTTCACCTTTGACATCTGACACCATTATCTGTTAATTATTTATACGATGATAATACAGTTTGGTTGATAATTGATTGGTTGATTGTTGTTTATGTTGGATGTGAATTGTAATGTATAAAGTGATAAATATTATGCAGTTGAATTTGACGTAGGATAGTTTAAAAATGTGAATCAATGTGAATCGACATATGTGTTGAATTTGATTAGTTAACTTGAATAATATGACCCCTTTTAATTGGTAAGTTAATTGACATGTAGAATTTGATAAATTACACTTTGAACCTTTGAACATATATTGGATTAATTGTATAGTATTAAATTTGAAATTGAAATTGACCGACAAGTGGAAAAACTGGAATGTAATAATCTTTAATCTACATGAAATGATAGTGTAGAGTCTAGAAATAATTATATTAATTCGCACCAACAACAATGTGAATTAATACGATTATTTCGGGATTATTTGAATTGATTATTGGATTGTGTTTGTTTGTTGTTATTGCTTGTTTATTTACTTTGACACCATCCCAGTTATCACACTGCAAGTTCCCTTTGTTACGTTTGACTTTTGAATTGGAATTGGAATCGGGTTGAAATGATAAATACCCAAAATGAACTTGACTTAGGATAGAGAATTTAATAAATCCGATTGGTCAATAATTTGATTTAAAAATAAAATAATGATTTTATTCAAGTAAAGAATGAGTTTTGAAATGAAGTCGGAATTTGAATTTTGGAAGGAAAATGTAAAGATTAAAATCTGAATCAAATATTAACGTAGTAATTGATGAAAGAACGTTGTTTGAAATTTAATTATTTAATAATTAAATTTGGAATTATTAATAAATAATTTAGAATTAGTAATAATTGAGTTTTGAAATTATTAAGTTTGAAATCATTAATAATTAAATTTGAAATTATAATTAAGTTGGAATTATAATTAAGATTGAAATTATTAAGTTGAATTTATAATTAAGTGGAAATGATTGAATAATTAAGTTTGAATTTATAATCAAGCTTGTAATTATTAAGTTTTGAAATGATTAATAATTAAGATTGAAATTATTTAATAATTGAATAAGATTTAATTATTTGATAATTGAATAAAGAAATTGAATTTTTTTTGATAAGAGAAACTGAACTTTGAATAAGTGGATTTGAACTTCGTTAATAAATGAAATTGAATTTCTTTATTTATTAAGGTTTGGAAAATTATTTAAGTAAGTTAATAAGTGAAATTGAACTTCTTGAATACGTGAAATTTAGTTTCTTTATTAATTGAGTTTCAAAATTTGAACTAAGTAACTAAATAAGTGAAACTGAATTTCTTTAACAAGTGATAAAACGTGATTTATTGAAATTAACGTAAGACTTGTAAATTTTAAAGAATTTGACTTGGCGAATTTAATTTAATTCAATTTGTAGGTTTTGAGATAATGGAATAGAACTTAAGAAATTGATTTAATGAATTGGAATTTAATATAAATTGTTTTGAATGATAAATTAACTTAACAAATATTGAATGAAATCGATTAATGAGCTTAAATTGGTTTGAATGTTAAATTACATTAATTTAAATGATTTCGGAATGAAATTTATATACGAACTTGAATCAATATTTAAATTGTTTAAATAAAATTGAAATTGAATTGTGAGACTTTGAAATGGTAATTTGGAAGTTTTGAAACGTGAATTTTGGAAATTGATATTGAAAGACAATTGAAATGTTGATTTATAAATTCTAATTGAAATTGAAATTGAAATTGATTTGGTTTTGAAATTTATTAAACGACCAATCGGTGTAATAATTACGAAAGTTATTAAAGAAACCAGAATCGGTTATGGATATACTCTCTATCTAAACCGAAAACCACTTTAATAACTATACGCGGAGTGATGATCCAGAATGAAGGGGTTGGAATGATGTACGTGATGACTGAAGAAAGAGAACGATATTGGATAGCCTTGACACTTGTGTCAAATTGGAAATGACTAAAATCAGGAGCCGTGCCGGGCCAAATGGGGTTGGCCACCTCGAGCGGACACACTTCTTCGTAACTATTACTCATTACTTGTGATTGATTGGTGCACCCTCGTACTTTCAGGAGTGTTGTTTCGCGGTGTTGCGATCGCCGCGGCGATGCGTTCCCACCAGTCTGGATCAGGCGAACGGTAGTTTCACTACCTTGGGTATTGCCTCATGTGCCTTGTCATACTTGTATCCCTATATACGCGACCACTACGAATTTGTTTTGTGTTATATCTATGGAGTACTCCCTGATATCCCACTAGTTTACGGTGGAGTTTACAGTGCTGTATAGACTATGATGCTTATAAAATGTGTTAAGGGGGATAATGGTAACGCCTTAACACTATTTTGATACTTTATATTACTGATAGACATTATCTATTTAGCGTACACTACTACATAGTAGATAGTTTAACGGATCCTTAGAGGATGGTGATTCCAACATCCTTTGAGTTACTTGTATTTCGATTGTTATTTCACTTGAGTTGGATTTATTGATATAAGAATATTAATCCTGACTCGAGTGTTTTGTGTTTTGCTTCACGCTCGGGTCAGACTGAGTGGTTCGGCTTTCGAGACTCACCTTTGGAGTTGGAGCTTTGCTTGAAGATCCAGCCATCTATTCTGCTTTCAGTATTCGATGATCCCAGTGATGTATTCTGATTTGCACTTGATGTATCGTATTACTCTTCTGTTGTAAACTCTGATGTATCTTATATATTTATATAGTAGCTTCATGAATTACTATCTTTTTTACTTCCGCTGCATATTATTACTCTGTGTCTGTAATTCCGTGATTATTTATTTACTGTATATCTGAGTTTTTTCCAAATTTAAATTAACAATTCGATATTTTGAATTATTCAAGTCTGACATGTGCGTATGCGAATTGTCCAAAATAGCGGGTCGTTACAGTTGGTATCAGAGCTTTGGTAGCTCTAGGCAAAACTTAGCATATACGGTAAATGTATTTACATAATCACTCCCACTCGAGTTTCAATCTCTTCCTTTTGACTCAATTCCTTTGAATTTTGGAACATTCTCTCGGTTCCGGAATTTATTCTTGTCCCTCACTATTCGTCTTTTTTTTTAATTCTGGAGTATCCCATAACTCCACTTCAAATAATCCTTATAATAAATCGGCGGTCTCGTCAAACTTCGAATGATTTGTAAATGGGTGAAACTCCTTTACAATAGACATCAATTTACCAGAGATTTCTGTATCCTCGGTTTACGATGTTATCTATTCCCTAATATACTTGAATTCCATCTCTTGAGATCGAGCGTTGATTTACCTCGGAATTTTGCATCGATCTTATTCTTGAAGTTACGGTCGACCCGGTTAACGTTGCCCGTGAATAAAATAAGTTTTCCATCTCCCGATTCTGTTAATTGAATTATCTTATCTTCTGTCTCGAACTTATTATCAAATCCAAATTCTCTTTGATTTGATTTCCATCAAATTTTAAATCTCTATCATTAATTTGAAATCCATCCTTGTATCGTCGAGCGAGAAAGTGTATATGATATTAATATAGAAATGTTTTATATATCGTGTTGTTTGAGTTGTTTATGTTGATTTGGGTTTTCCGATCGATTCGTCTGATCAACGCTGTCGATAGGATTTCCAAAACACTTGAACAGAGCAAACTGACACGATATTGTTTTCAAATTTGGTAAATAAACTAAATTTTGTATGATTATATTATGTATAAGTATAAATTTTTCCGAAACTAAAATGTTAATGAATCCGTTGTTGAAAATTTAATTCTCATTTATTGATTTATAAATCATTGACTATTTTATAATATAAATAAATGAAATTATAAAATTTAGTTGTAATTTGATTTGGAATTTGAAGTGAAGTTAAATTGAAATCTTAGAATTTAATTTCCGGTGATTTTTAAACTTTGATTTGAAAGTTTTAAAGTGTATAGTATTTAAAATATTTTCAAATAAAAATTATTTCAAGGAAATTTAAATGTTTAAATCAGTGCTCTCCTATTTTGTCGCTGGAAAATAATTTCGGAGATGACGGCCGCATCATCGACATTCATTTTCGAGTTTCGAAGTGGAGAGACCATCAGTAGCTTGCTACACTCTTGTTTTGAAATGAATTTGATTTGAATCTTTAAAGTACGACATGATTTAAAATATATACATGAGTATTTGATTCAGATTTGATTTGGATATAATGTCTATATTTATTTATTTCTAAATTGTTTGATGTTAATCGGAAATTTAATTCTTACGATTTGGGAAAAGATGATTTCAATTATAAATGAAACCAAATTTGAATTAATATTTAAACTTGAGAGAATTGAATTAGGAATTTTATTTGGATAATACTCAATTGCATTATATATATATAACTTACCTAAATTTTCAAAAGTTAACTATGTAATTGAATATTATACAGTATAAAATAAAGTTAAAGGAATTTATCAATAAAATTTGAGTAGTTATAATAAAGGTAAATATACAGAATATATGTGATAAGATATATCGAGTAGAATAAATTTAATAATAATTTGAAATTAAAAAGAATTAAATTTGTCGAATAGAGTATGATTATAATAAATTACTATTTATGATCTTTGAAATTGTTAATTTAAGAAATTTGGTAATATATAATATAAATTGTCTTTATAAATAAAATGTGAGTGCGTATAATAAATATTATTCACTTAAATTTTAAATTATAAAATGTTATGGAGATAAATAGAATAATTAGTCAAAAGAATAATCGGTATGATGAATAGAAGAAAAATTTGTTTTGAAAGTTAATAAATTGAATTAAATCAACTTAAATGAGCATCTCAAATTAATTGAATTTAAATTGAATTTCATTTGTAAGGAACCTTTTGTACCTAACATTAATAAATGAGAAATCAAATCAATTTGATGAAATCCTGAATTTAAAACAAATTGTTGAATATAAATTAATTTAAATTGAAATTTATATGGTTTAAATTAATTGTTTATTATGTAATTCAAGTCTATTTCTTTTGTTTGTTTCTATTCTCCTACCACCTTCCTTTTCGAGGACGAAAAGTTTTGAGTGGGGGAGAGTGTAACAACCCGGATATTTTAACTATTTTATTTAATTTAGTTAACCGTTTTTGTGTGCAAAAGAAAAATAATATAAACGATAAAATTTTGAAATATAAATTTGATATTTGAAATGCGTCTAGTTAAACATAACTGGTAATTTTTCGTCCGAAATATGAAAGTTTATTTCGCGCGTAAATTTACTTCAATTTAATCAGTTAAAAAGCGATGAAAATAAAACGTTCTCAAAACCAAAATATTTTTACATAGAAAAATTCTAAAACATCTTTTGAGCAAGTTGTCAGTTTGTCGTTTTTCCAAATTTGGACATCTTTAGCTCCGTCGATCTTATTTTTTTGTGATTTTCATGCATTTTCCACTGTTATAAAATTCGAATTTTTATAATTCAATCAAACCACTGATATCCGTATTCTGTTTTGATCGTCTCGTCGTGCAGATCTCTAAGGTATATTTGATTGTCAAATTCGGAGTCCGGTGTACGTTGCACTTTGCGTAACGCCTATCGATCTCCGTTTGAGTCTGTTTCTGTTAGGTGACCTTTCAAATTTTCTACTGGTTGAAGTCATCAGTTTTTATTAGTTTATTAACCTTGAATTCACGTGGTTCTCTTTCCAACGATTAAATTTCATTTCCCTATTTCATTTATCAAAATAAATATCAAGTCATTTCTAACCATTTCAATATATTAAATTATTATATCTTTCAAAACTTCCTTCCAAATCATTTTATTATATTAAAATATCATAACTTTTCAAAGCTTCATTTTCAAAATATCATATCTTTCAGAACTCCTTTTCAAATCATTTTAATATCAAAACATCATATCTTTCAAAACCACATTTCAAATCATTTTAATATATCAAAATATCATATCTTTTCAAAACCACATTTCAAATCATTTTAATATATCAAAATATCATATCTTTTCAACACCACATTTCAAATCATTTTTAATATCAAACTATCATATCTTTCAAAACTTCATTTCAAAATATTTAATATATATATAGATATATCAAAATATCATATCTTTCCAAAGCTTCAATTTCAAATCATCATATAAGTTCAAATCCAAATATTCAACTTTAAATACCTTTTAAATTCAAAGATATCATTCATTTATTATCATTCCAAATCACCTTTTAAATAGCTTATATTTTAATCAAAATAATTCATTTAAACCATTTAAAATTTAAGTTTATATACTTTCAAATCAAGTATTCAATTTCCAAAGTTTTAAACCATTATGAGTTCATTTACTAAGCTAAAACCATAACGTTGAAAATTTCAACCTTTCACAGCATTCAGAAAAAGCCGCTGAAAGTTATACTTGAAAACATTTCAATTTAAACAATTTAAACATTATGAAAATCATATTTTACATTCAAAGATGTTCATTAAAATACTCTTTTAGTTAATGATTTTTTTATAAAGCAACATTTTATAATTAAATCAAATTTCACAAATCACCTTAATAAATTCAAGTGTAAACTTTCCCATTTTTACATTTAACACTTTATTAACATTTACATTTTCAAATTTTCATTTCACAAATTAAACTAAATTTCCAATTTATTTAATTAACTCAAACCCCTAATTAAAACCAAATTCACATTTCCAAGTCAAGTTCATTTTAAAATTACACTTTTAAGCATTCATTCATTTAACCATTTTAATACATAGAAAAATCAATAATACTTCATTAATTCATTTAAACTCAAATTTAATCCAATCATCATATTTACCATTTTCCAAATATAATTAAATTTCTATTTTATTTATATAACTTAAAATTCTCTTTTTAAACCAAAACCCAAATTTTCAGACTTTAAGTTATATTTCAATAATTCAACTTAACCATTTATTTATTTAACATTTTCCACTTATACAAAAATCATAAATCCTTTATTTACAACACTTTAAAATCTATTTAAATAAATTATCATAAATTTACATTTAAACCACTTAAAATTTTATTTATGTAACTTAAATGTCCTTTTAAAAGCCAAAGTCCAAATTTTCAAATTTAAGTTATATTTCAAAAATTCACTTTTTACCATTCATTTGAATTACATTTTTAACTTCTAGAAAAATCCAAAATTTCTTTATTGAACATTAAAAATCCAATTTAAATCAAATTTTATAATTTTTCACTTTTAAAAATATTTAAAATATTCAAAATACTTTATAAAATATAACCAGGGGCCCGTATATAGTTTTCTGACCTAGGTCAAGTAATACGGATATATATCATTTCAATCCACAGTTTAAAAAGAAAAATCCGGGTTCTATCATTTCGAACCTGCAATCCCAAGTTAAAATAAAATAAATAAAAACCGTTCAGGCCCATCATTTCAGCCCATAACGATCTTTCCTTATTCTAAAGTCCGTTCAGGTATGTATCATGTCAACCCACAGTGAATCTAATCTACATGGAACTTGCAGTGTGATAAACAGATATAAATGAACAGTTAACAACATATATAAACAACAGATGATATGACATGAATTTAACAGGTTTAACATCACATATAAATAATCATAGGCAGTTATAACATCATATATTTTTCTCTACACATTCAGTTGTTGTTGTTTCACAACTGCATAAGTATAAATGTCGTGTGAGCTTTACTCACCTCTTTGTGCTGGAGATAGCGAATCAAATGACTCAAACGGATTCCTAAAGGCACGATGACACAACAATAGATTCAAGTGGATGAGAACCAAGCTTATGATCTTGTCACAACCCATAAACAAAACCAAAATAAAGTTATAATTCAATACAACATTAAATTGAAATAACTTTGAAATGAAAAACAATTTGAATGCAACACTTTTTGTCTTGCCTTCTAGATTATTTTGCACGGCCTAGGGATGCATTAGGCTCTGGTTTGGACAAGGTTTGGCTCAGGTTTGAACACAGGAATGCATGGCTAAGAGGGCACAGATGTAGAGGAGGTTACAACATAGGGATATGAAGGGACTAGGCAACATAGAGGAGTTTTGGGTCACTTTTGGCTCGGTCTATGTCCCATCTAGGTTCGGCCATTTCAGGTACAAGTCTGGACAGAGGTAGGAGGTGATGGTTAGGGGTGTGTCAAGGTGGTGGTGGAGCAATAGGAGGTGGCCAAGGTCATCTAAGGTGATGGTGATGAAGACTAGGTGGCTAGGCATGCTTTTTAAGGAGTTTTTGCATTATTTTATGGATTTTGCATCATGGGATGGCCATGGCACTTGCTGGTCAGAGGAGGAAGGATTTTGGCCGTGTATGATGTGGGGAAGGAAGCGGCGGTGGTCGGTGGAGGATATGGTGGAGGTGTTAGGCCAAGCAAAGCAAGAGATCAAGGCAAAAACATAGAAAAAGAAGAAGAAAAGCATAAAAGATGAAGCCATTACCAAAAGAATTCTGTCAACCCGTGAATGAGAATGAAGGAAGTATTTTTTTTACGTGAAAAGTAAATGAGATACATGGCTAAACAAAGAAATTTACATGGCCAAAGAATAATTAATGAGGAGTTAAAGAAAATGAAAAGTCTAGAAAGTGAAAAGCCAAAAGAAAAGGAAGAGTCTTTGCCTCTTCAAATTTCCATTCTTTTTAAAACAAATAAAACAAAAATAATTCAGCACATACTCTTAAAAACCGAAAAAATTGAAATAATATGAAAATAAATAATAAAATTTAAAGAAAATAGAAAAACAATAAAAGAAATTGCTTAAAAATCCAAAACAGTGTCCAGAAATTACAAATAAACCACCATTGACTTTGGAAAATTGTTTACTTCATTTTAAAAATATTTTAAAATAAAATTTGAAATAAAAATGATTTTTAAAACATTTTAAAAGTGAAATAAATAATTAAATTCAAAGAAAATAGCAAAATAATTGAAGAAATTATTTAAAAATAGCAGTCAGGACATGAAAATTTTAAATAAAATACCATTGGCTCTAGAAAATTTCTATTACACTTTAAAAAAAAATGTCAAATAAATAAATGAGGAAAAAAATAAAGTGGGAATGAGAATAAAATAAGTTCTTAAGAAAAATATAAAGACAAATAAAGAATTACTTTAATTAATTGAAACATGGAATTAAAATTTACAACATAATACAACCGACATTGAAAAATGTCAATTACATTTTCAAAAATGTTTTAGAACCAAAATATATACAATACATGTTATTTTACCCATATAAACATAAATCAGACATTACATGACCAAATAAAATATTATTTACATAATTTAAAATAAACAGTTTTGTTAAATATAGCAAATTTTATTCGATGATTAAAAAGGCATAACTTTCACATTACAAATCAGATTTCAACTGTAACAACCCGGATATTTTAACGATTTTATTTAATTTAGTTAACCGTTTTTGTGTGCAAAAAGAAAAATAATATAAACGATAAAATTTTGAAATATAAATTTGATATTTGGAATGCGTCTAGTTAAACATAGCAAGTGGTAATTTTTCGTCCGAAATATGAAAGTTTATTTCGCGCGTAAATTTACTTCAATTTAATCAGTTAAAAAGCGATGAAAATAAAACGTTCTCAAAACCAAAATATTTTTACATAAAAAAATTCTAAAACATCTTCTGAGCAAGTTGTTAGTTTGTCGTTTTTTCAAATTCGGACATCTTTAGCTCCGTCGATCTTATTTTTCTGTGATTTTCATGCATTTTCCGCTGTTATAAAATTCGAATTTTTATAATTCAATCAAACCACTGATATCCGTATTCTGTTTTGATCGTCTCTTCATGCAGATCTCTAACGTATATTTGATTGTCAAATTCGAAGTCCGGTGTACGTTGCACTTTGCGTAACGCCTACCGTATCGATCTCCGTTTGAGTCTGTTTCTGTTAAGTGACCTTTCAAATTTTCTACTGGTTGAAGTCATCAGCTTTTATTAGTTTATTAACCTTGAATTCACGCGGTTCTCTTTCCAACGATTAAATTTCATTTCCCTATTTCATTTATGGTGGCTCACGTTTGCATTTCTTCAAATACAATGTCACCTGTTGCTTTCACATATGTCATGTAGCCTTTCCTCTTCACCTCATTTTTTTTTTGCCTGTAGCTAGTCTTCCCTTTACTACTTTCTCCTCTAACTAACAGCCAATCCGCCTCCTCCTTGCTAAAAAAAAAATGAAAGAAAAAAAAATATGCAGTGCGCATTTACATCTTCACCCTCTCCCTCATCATATACCGTCGGCCCAAGCACGAACCCACCAACCTCATGCTCACCACACGTTAGTCCCATCTCCATGTCGGCACTCGACAACACCGCCACCGCCCACTTACACCCTCTGACCCTACACCGAGAATCGCCTCCGAGCCTACGTCCTTGGCCAGCCGAGACCCCGAGTTGTGGATCCAATCACCTCGGCCTCACTCCGCCGTGCCGCCTCAAGTCTTTACCACCATATCGACCTCCTCCATCTCCATGGTCTTCGGCATCGAACCCATCCAGGCCGTGCGCCATTCTATTCCAAGCCGACTTTCCCCTTCCTTCTCCTCTGCCTTGCCGAGCTCTTCAAGCTTTTTTTTTTGTAAGTGTATAGAAGTTTTTAATAATTACAGTTTACAATATATATGTAATCTAAGGTGTTATATTAGCATATATATGTTTAAAATTTAAAGAATATATGCATGTAGGCAATATATTAGTGATTGTTAGTCTGCAAGTCTGTATATGCTTATAACATATATCGGTCTATATGTCTAGTTTACAAAACTTTGTCGCATGCCTATCATCGTATTTCTCACAAACATATTTTATAATAGCATTATATTCGGTTGGATTTTTAATAATAATAATAAATAAATAAAAACTATAGTTTACAAATTTATGATCTGGTTCTTTTGCTTTTGAAGTACTATTTTATACATCGGATTATATTACAAGTTGCCAGCTAGCTCTATTCTTATAAATAAATTAAGAAAGGATATAAAGTATGTTGAGGCTATTCTGTACATATATTATAAGAGGTATGATATTTTGGTCTACATACATTTGTTTATAATAGTTACAGTTAACTATAGTTTTGATTTTTTTTAGGTATTCAAGTTTAAGTTTGGTATATATGTTATATTTATCCACTAATATGCTTAAGGATATTTGGCTTATATGTAGTGATTCCCAGAATGTTGACAAATTTTGATTGTGCATTGACTTTAATATTATGTATTTTAAGCATATATAGCTCTAAAAGTTATTTTTTTTCGATCTATAAACTATATATATAACTGTTGTTTGCATACGTCGGTTTTACGCACATATGTTAGTCTAATATATATTTGTTATAAAGTGAATAGGCACATACTATTTACAATCTAAATTTTTTATTTTTAGATATATATGATCTGTTTGGGTTACGGTGGCAATTGTTTATACTTTGATTTTAATATCTGTGTCTACTATAAACAATGACTTTAAATTACATATATGTTATTTTAATATGTGCCTTAAAGTAAAATATTGATTTTAAGGAAATAATAATAACAATATATATACCATTACTGTTTCTATCAAACTGACTCAAATTATTCTGTCGATAACTCTTTTACCAGCCTTGTCCATCTATTCGTGCAAATTCTTGCTTTGATTTGAAATTTGTGCCTGGATTCGTAACTCATCTCAATCTTGTCCGTCTCTAGCCTCGAAAGGTGAGCAATCAGTCACGATTAATATTCTTTTATTTATTAAATTTGATTTCAATTGAAACGACAATTGAAATATGCTGATGTTATATATTGCACTGTTATTTATGTATCAGTTCACCTTTGACATCTGACACCATCATCTGTTAATTATTTATGCGATGATAATACAGTTTGGTTGATAATTGATTGATTGTTGTTTATGTTGGATGTGAATTGTAATGTATAAAGTGATAGATATTATGCAGTTGAATTTGACGTAGGATAGTTTAAAAATGTGAATCAATGTGAATCGACATATATGTTGAATTTGATTAGTTAACTTGAATAATATGACCCCTTTTAATTGGCAAGTTAATTGACACGTAGAATTTGATAAATTACACTTTGAACCTTTGAACATATATTGGATTAATTGTATAGTATTTAATTTGAAATTGAAATTGAACGACAAGTGGAAAAACCGGAATGTAATAATCTTTAATCTACATGAAATGATAGTGTAGATTCTAGAAATAATTATATTAATTCGCACCAACAACAATGTGAATTAATACGATTATTTCGGGATTATTTGAATTGATTATTGGATTGTGTTTGTTTGTTGTTATTGCTTGTTTATTTACTTTGACACCATCCCAGTTATCACACTGCAAGTTCCCTTTGTTACGTTTGACTTTTGAATTGGAATTGGAATCGGGTTGAAATGATAAATACCCAAAATGAACTTGACTTAGGATAGAGAATTTAATAAATCCGATTGGTCAATAATTTGATTTAAAAATAAAATAATGATTTTATTCAAGTAAAGAATGAGTTTTGAAATGAAGTCGGAATTTGAATTTTGGAAGGAAAATGTAAAGATTAAAATCTGAATCAAATATTAACGTAGTAATTGATGAAAGAACGTTGTTTGAAATTTAATTATTTAATAATTAAATTTGGAATTATTAATAAATAATTTAGAATTAGTAATAATTGAGTTTTGAAATTATTAAGTTTGAAATCATTAATAATTAAATTTGAAATTATAATTAAGTTGGAATTATAATTAAGATTGAAATTATTAAGTTGAATTTATAATTAAGTGGAAATGATTGAATAATTAAGTTTGAATTTATAATCAAGTTTGTAATTATTAAGTTTTGAAATGATTAATAATTAAGATTGAAATTATTTAATAATTGAATAAGATTTAATTATTTGATAATTGAATAAAGAAATTGAATTTTTTTGATAAGAGAAACTGAACTTTGAATAAGTGGATTTGAACTTCGTTAATAAATGAAATTGAATTTCTTTATTTATTAAGGTTTGGAAAATTATTTAAGTAAGTTAATAAGTGAAATTGAACTTCTTGAATACGTGAAATTTAGTTTCTTTATTAATTGAGTTTCAAAATTTGAACTAAGTAACTAAATAAGTGAAACTGAATTTCTTTAACAAGTGATAAAACGTGATTTATTGAAATTAACGTAAGACTTGTAAATTTTAAAGAATTTGACTTGACGAATTTAATTTAATTCAATCTGTAGGTTTTGAGATAATGGAATAGAACTTAAGAAATTGATTTAATGAATTGGAATTTAATATAAATTGTTTTGAATGATAAATTAACTTAACAAATATTGAATGAAATCGATTAATGAGCTTAAATTGGTTTGAATGTCAAATTACATTAATTTAAATGATTTCGGAATGAAATTTATATACAAACTTGAATCAATATTTAAATTGTTTAAATAAAATTGAAATTGAATTGTAAGACTTTGAAATGGTAATTTGGAAGTTTTGAAACGTGAATTTTGGAAATTGATATTGAAAGACAATTGAAATGTTGATTTATAAATTCTAATTGAAATTGAAATTGATTTGGTTTTGAAATTTATCAAACTACCAATCGGTGTAATAATTACGAAAGTTATTAAAGAAACCGGAATCGGTTATGGATATACTCTCTATCTAAACCGAAAACCACTTTAATAACTATACGCGGAGTGATGATCCAGAATGAAGGGGTTGGAATGATGTACGTGATGACTGAAGAAAGAGAACGATATTGGATAGCCTTGACACTTGTGTCAAATTGGAAATGACTAAAATCAGGAGCCGTGCCGGGCCAAATGGGGTTAGCCACCTCGAGCGGACACACTTTTTCGTAACTATTACTCATTACTTGTGATTGATTGTGCACCCTCGTACTTTCAGGAGTGTTGTTTCGCGGTGTTGCGATCGCCGCGGCGATGCGTTCTCACCAGTCCGGATCAGGCGAATGGTAGTTTCACTACCTTGGGTATTGCCTCATGTGCCTTGTCATACTTGTATCCCTATATACGCGACCACTACGAATTTGTTTTGTGTTATACCTATGGAGTACTCCCTGATATCCCACTAGTTTACGGTGGAGTTTACAGTGCTGTATAGACTATGATGCTTATAAAATGTGTTAAGGGGGATAATGGTAACGCCTTAACACTATTTTGATACTTTATATTACTGATAGACATTATCTATTTAGCGTACACTACTACATAGTAGATAGTTTAACGGATCCTTAGAGGATGGTGATTCCAGCATCCTTTGAGTTACTTGTATTTCGATTGTTATTTCACTTGAGTTGGATTTATTGATATAAGAATATTAATCCTGACTCGAGTGTTTTGTGTTTTGCTTCACGCTCGGGTCAGACTGAGTGGTTCAGCTTTCGAGACTCACCTTTGGAGTTGGAGCTTTGCTTGTAGATCCAGCCATCTATTCTGCTTTCAGTATTCGATGATCCCAGTGATGTATTCTGATTTGCACTTGATGTATCGTATTACTCTTCTGTTGTAAACTCTGATGTATCGTATATATTTATATTGTAGCTTCATGAACTACTATCTTTTTTACTTCCGCTGCATATTATTACTCTGTGTCTGTGATTCTGTGATTATTTATTTACTGTATATCTGAGTTTTTTCCAAATTTAAATTAACAATTCGATATTTTGAATTATTCAAGTCCGACATGTGCGGATGCGAATAGTCCAAAATAGCGGGTCGTTACATCAACGAAACGAAAAGCAGTGTTCTTAAAATTTTATTTACTTTCATAAGAAAAGAAAATTCAAATTTTTAAACTTTTAAAATTTTAAATTTAAAAGTCAAAGTTTGACCATATTGACCAAAATACACTTTTTGAAAAATATTCTTTTTAATCATATTTTGGAATGATAATTCATATCAAAATCAAAGTTTATATTTTAAAATAACAAAATTATCCATTTCAAATAAATAAAATAAAGTTTTTAAATCAGAAATTCAATTAAAATAATTAAAATATACAATTAAAATAATTATAAAATACAGGGTTGTTACATCAATGAGTGAAGTAAGCATGAACATTTAAATGTTTTAAAAAATTAATATTATTATGCCTATCTAAATCCAATAGTAACTCAATCTTATATTCCTAATCTAATTCATTTAGCAGCAAAAATTAGTGTTACCGATGCTCCATCAGTAAGAAAATATACTGAAATTTGTTCATGTTCATTGGTTAATTGCATAATTACTTTTTTCTCTATTTAACTTCAAATCTTATCGGATTAGTGAACGCAATGTTCAAGAATCAAATTGGATGGATGATGGAGGTATATGTGGATGACATGCTTATGAAATCACGAGTATCTAGAAATCATCTGGATAATCTCTCGGAGATGTTTGAAGTCCTTCAGAAGTATGGAATGAAATTGAACTCCTTGAAGTGCTCGTTCGATGTTACGTCAGGAAAATTTCTCGGATTCATAGTAAATGTGGGGGGCATCGAGGCTAATCCAGAATAGATCATTGCATTACAGAATGTCAGAGCCCCGTCAATAAAAAAAGAGTTATAGATTCTAAATGGGAAGATCACAACAATGAGCCGCCTCATATCTAAAGCGATAAATAAGTGTATACCATTGTTTGATGCATTGAAGAAGGGTAAGAACTTCGAATGGAATCAAGACTGATATACAACATTTGACGAATTACTTCGACACATGGAAACACCGTCGGTTCTATCTAAACCGACATATGGAGAAGATTTGTTCATCTTCTTGCTAGTATCTGCCCATATGCTAAGTACAACACTTGTGCATGAGGAGGATACGATTCAACATACCCGTCTACTACATCAACAAATGATTCACCGGAGCTGAACAAAACTATCAGAAGTTAGAAAAGTTAGTGTATGGCTTGTTGATAACTTCAAGGAAGCTGCGGCCGTATTTTAAGCTCACCCTACCAAGGTATTGCCGGATCAACCCTTTAAGCAGGTGCTTTACCGACCTAAGACTTTAGGATGACTTCTGAAGTGGAATATTGAGTTCACCCTGTATGATGTTTCTTATCATCCTGAAGAGAAATTAACAGACATGTATTGGCTAACTTCATTGTCGACTTCACAATTGGGGATGATGAGGAGGACAACACAATTGTAACATCACATCGGAAATTGTTTGTCGATGGTGCATCAGATGAATTCTGTTCAAAAGCGGGAGTTGTGTTTGAAACTCTCGAAGGATGGTCAATTTGTTATGTTCTATGGTCAGAATTCCCTTCTACTAACAACGAGGCGGAGTACAAGGCATTAATAGCAGTGTTGAAGATTGTGAAGGATCCGAGAATTAAAGTTCTCCATATATACATCGACTCTTAATTAATCATCTATCAAATGAAATAAGAGTATCAGGCTAAGGATGCAAACCTTACACCTTGCCTGACGAAAGCATGGGAATTGCTCAACAGTATCAAAGACTACACGATAACCCATATTCTCAGGGAATAGAATGTGAAGGTCGATCACTTGGGTAAACTGGCCAGTTCTTGAGATGCACAGTCGCTAGGACCGGTCCCAGTGGAAGTATTGCCGAGTTCCAGCATAGATCAAATGGATGTCGACTGGATTCTGAAAACCGCCGAAGAGGAATTGTGGATGACATTGATCAAGACTACCTACTCTGAGGAATAAGCCTAAGGGACTGGAATGAACGAAAGAAGCTCATTCAAAAGGCACCATGATTCGTAACGCATGATGGAGTACTGTACCGGAGAGAGTTCTCTGCTCCCTTACTCAGGTGTATGACAAAAAACGAAGCAAATAAAATCCTCATGGAGATTTACGAAGGCCATTGCGGTGATCGCACCAGAGGGCAAACATTGGAGAAAAAGGCTCTTTGCCATTGTTACTTCTGGCCAGCAATAAACCAAGACGTAGCAAACTATTCCAGACGATGCTACCAATGCCGGAGGTTTGCGAAGATTCTGCGATCCCCATCTACAGAACTTATGCAAATGGTCATCCCATGGCCGTTTGCAATCTAAAAGATTAATCTAATCGGCCTATTACCAAAAGCAAAAGAAGGAGCTAAATATGCGATCGTTGTCGTTGATTACTTTACAAAATGAATCGAAGCAGAACCATTGTCATGATTATACTAAAAAGTGATTAAATTATGAGCTAAAAACATTATTTGCATGTTTGGTGTGCCATAAAAAATTATCACGGAAAATGGGACTCAGTTCGAGAGTGTCAAATTCATGGACTTCTGCCATAACCTGCATATTTTACAATTTTATATTTAAATGTTTTATTTAAATATAGCATCGTTAGTTGAATTTAAAGTCTGAAACGTGACTTTCTATAAACGGTCGAATCCGGACTCGAGACCACTTTCATTGAGTTCAAAATGGCGTTTATAACTTGTTTGAGTATAAACATCGATATGTTTGGAGTTGATTGGGATTGTGGTATTTTATTTGGGCTTTGGGTTGTGTTCTAGCCCACTAAACCTAATAAGAGAACCCAAACCTTGTACCAAATACCCCCTAACTCCACTCCTCTTCATCCATTCCTTTCATAATTTTCTAACACTCTCAAGCAATAGAAAAAATGAGGGAAAAGAAAGGAAATTAAAATTCCTAATCCCTAGCTTTTCTAAGGAATTCAAATTCAAGTTATAAATCAAAAAGAAGCTTAGGTAAGCATCCTCTTCATCTTCTCCATCTCAATCTCTTTTCCATTTTCAGAATTTCCTATAACCTAAATTAGGAAATCCTTACATGTAATAATAGATTGAAGATCTTAGAGGTGTAGTTGAGGAGGAATTGATCTTGCTTTGTTTTAGAGCTTCTCATTCCTTGTTTTTGAGTTTAAACATGAGTTATTGAAATCACATCTCTGTCTATAGCTTTCTTTTGTTGCCAGGTATGAATATCTAGCATTTATTTCATGTTCAATTGCTTTTGAATTGAATTGGTTTGGTGAATTTTTCAATTTTGGTATTTTGAAGCAAAATTTATGAAAATTCTACTATGGATGTTTGGACATGTTGTTTGGAGTGTATTGAAGAACATATAGGGCTGGGTTGTCGCTTGGCATAAATCCATAGCCACCGACGCTCATTCGATCGCTTCTGAGTTGTTTGACCATCAATGGCCTAGGAAAATTTTATCCTGAGTTTCAGCTCATGTCTGGAAAAACACTCAGACGTCTGAGATAATGGAATAAAAATTCCAGACCTACAGCTCATACGTCCGAGGTTATTCCCATACATCTGAGCAATTTGGAAGAAAGTTCCAGATCTTCTGCTCATACGCCTGGGAAAACCACCAGATGTCTGACGCTATTAAATTCATCCAATTTGCCTATTCTTATGTGGGTTTCCGTTTTATCGATTTTGTTGATCCGGTTGGTTGTTGTCATTTATTATCGACTTTGTTGACTTCTTTTCTGGATTTTTAGGAACATCCATTTGATGGATTCGATATTGATTTTCATGGTTTCAATTCATGCCGTCGAATGTGAATTTTTGGTGATAGATTGTTTTTACAATCGTTTCTATGATTTGTCACTTTAAAATACGAAAGGTTTTATACTAATAGTAAATACTCAAACTCTTTCACAAAAAATAATTTCTACATTACTTTTAATACAAAATCGGTTTTTAAAACTATTTTTTAATCTATTAGTATATACAAACATTTATCTCATTCGTATGAGAAATCCAATTAAACGGCTTAGCATAACAAGTGGTATGAAACGCTTGCGTATACTTTGTCGGCTAATTCTTAGACTTGTTCGATTGAAATCTTGCGCTAATTTTTGAGTGGAAATCTACAATTTATTTGTAAATATTTATATTAAGCCAGTGGTTGTGGGACATGAAGCTAAACTCATTTATTTACTAGTTTGGTGTAATTTACACTTTTTATTGATCAATGATGATCATTTGGTGATTTAGACTTGTGATGGCGATGTCTCTTAGTTCGCATGGGGGACTATACCCCGTTCTGTGGAAGTTTGACTCATTTTTATGTGCTAGCGAACCATGTTCTTTTTATGGAGTTCGGCTCATCGGGCGTACGGTTGTATTACGTCGTTATTCCGACTTATTTGAGTTGCAGGTTCCTCGGTACGTCGATGTGCCAGCTGTAAGGGTTAGCGACTCGTTTGTGAAACACGTGTTGGTGAGTTTTCATACACCTGTTTGTGATAGGTCTCCTCCATTGTGTTTTCTGGATTTCTAATTATTGATTTCTGGAATTTATATTTTACCAGTTTTTGCGATTTGCATTAATAAGCTCTATCAATATTTGAGGTTTGGTGAATAAACTAAAAAATATGATATTCTTTTTGGATATTTAAGGAGATTTGAGATGTTGTATGATTTTCATTGTTGTCAGACATATACTTGTCACAGTATGACATTATTGTTATCATATACCTTTGTCATGTCTCTTATCCTATCTCATTTTGCATGATATTTATAGCTAGACTCATTACAAGAAAAAGTACTAATGATAGCATTAAGAAACACTGATAAATAGCGTTTGAAATATAATTGCTTTAATTCTGATATTTACAAATAAAATGAAAACATAAACGCTGTGTACCTGGCTCTTACCAAATTGCGAGGGCGGGATAAAAATTTATTTTGGCGGTCCAAAATTTTCTAACTATTTTGTTTCATCTACCGGAGAGAAAACTATCAGAACCCTTGAAATCATTCTTCAACTTTAACTCAAATTCCTTTCATTTCAATTTATTTTTTAAGCCAATTTACTTCCCCTTCATAAGATTTATGATTATCCCCAAAATTGTTTCCCTTTGATATTTTATTCTGTTTGAATCTCGTCCATGTACCTCGTAGATGTTGGAGTGTTATCTCATCCCAGGATCATGCAGTGATGGTAGAGCTCTGTGCTGGATTTTCGGTTGGAGTTATACCTTACTAAGGAGATGATCTAATGGTTCGCCAACAGCACTATCACAGTGTTCTCGCCTATTTGCATGCTCCTTATGAGTGATGTGCTACTTTTGTATATCTACATTGTCAATATTAATTGCATTGGATTATTGGTTAACTTTTTGATAATTGCAAACCAAAATTTTGATCTAGGGTGTAGGATTTTTCTTTTTCCTAAAGTTATTATTTATTATTGTTCATGAAATTTTACATATATAGATATAATATTTTAATAGTAGTATATTTAGTTTCATCATCATCATTGTCATTATTTGATTCAATCAATTTAAGGGTTTACAGTACCTGTCAACAAGATAAACACATTTTCTGTTAGCCTCTCACCTTTTGCAAAGTTGCTATCTATAAAATATGTTGCATGGTATTTAAAGAAGTTGTATGGCAATTTCAAATTTATGTACATCACATAGCATATATTGATATAAACAGAATACACAGAAATCCGATAAAACTGATGCTTTTGTTTAATTTCAGCATAGTAGGCACACATATTGCTCTAAAGACATATAGCATAGAAAACTATGGAGCATAGAAACAAAACGAAGTGTTATATGTAGCATAAAATATTTATGGAAAACATAGAACCTTTAAATACATTCTAAATTTTCTTGTAATAGCTGATCTGAATCTGAATGAAAAGTTTCCTTGTTATATGTTTGGCCTAATATTATCATTCGCATCTTTTTGTCAGAAATTTGTCACAAAATTTGTCCGGTAAAGTTATTCTAAAATTACATTTTCCTAAGATCTATAGTATTTTCTGGAGCCATTAGTTTAGTTCCATCAACAAACAAAAATAATGATTATAAGGTATCTTTTTAATCCTTGGTCAAATATCAAAATTTTAATTTCTGTAACATGTTAATTGTAAGATGAAGATGCCTACTCTTATAAAATTTATAGTTCCCATTCAGATGATGGACACTTTCAATATCCAACATGTAAAGATACATCTTTCTAGCAAATTGTCAATTGGTATCAAAGTACAATTTGTTTCTGTAAGAGAGCCCTTCGGTTACATTTTTGTCAGGAACCTCTCTATTTGTAAACGACTAAAGGAGCATGGTTACATAGTCAATCATTGTGGTGAGTAGCATCACAGAATAATCATCTACCGTATATAAGTTCTAATTATCTTCTACTAATGCAGTTGGTACTATTTTCAGAAACCATAGAGATATTTAGTTATGTAACTATAATCCTATTATTTGCATTAGTGTATATGATATTATGTGGATTTATATCATATTTGATGTCATACCTATAAGCTACAACATAAATATTTTTATCTATGTATGCATCGCCTGTTACTACTAATATGAATTGTGGCACTATAGCTCATTACTTTATCCAAGTCATTTAAATTATATTCCTTTTCCTGACTGAAATTCAAACTTGATAATCATATAATCTTTCTGGTCTATAATTTTAAATCTACTTGATTACAATCTATTTATCTTTATTTTACATGTTCAGCCAGTATAAGTATTTTTGGGATCTACTATTCTAAGGCAGTGGAGTTTCACAACCGCTCATCCTAAATCAACTCTACTTTACTGATTAACCACTTCAAAGTGTTTAATATACTGCATACAAATGGATAGTTATACGAGGAATATTTTGCATTGACACTATCAAGCATTTAGATTAAATGAAAGAAAGAAAAAATGCAATAGACAATGCAGAAGTTGACCAAACAGGGATCAAACCTGTGTTGTTGATTCATGATACTCCTCATTCTATTTTAGGATTGAAATATATCTGGTTGTGCCATACACAGACTGATCACAAATTGTTTGTACTATTCCATCTTTTCAATCGCTGCCAACTCTACAGGTCTTTGCTAGAAAGAAATTTCAATGTTAATTGATTTCATTTTCAAAAGCAACGGTCATATATTGTTTATACAAAGTTGGCCTCAGTTGAAAACTTATCGATTATTGCAAAGGAGTTTTAACTTGAGCTGTGACTTTGCAAGCTTATGTACACAGACAATTTAAAGGAAAGTATGAAGCAATGGTATGCATTAAAAGAAAAGCAAAACATATTTTTTACATTGATTTGCATAGAATTCTTCATAGTATTAGTGGTATGCAGATTGATATATGCTAAACAATCATCTGTTGCTATTTTTCTACTACTCTTGTCTTTGTTTTCTTAATGTTTTTTTTTTGGACGGTTTAGACGCTGGTGCTATAGGGACTGCGTAGTGGTTTTTGAGTTTATGGACTTTATAAAACTCTTGCCACGGCTTGTCTCCTCAAACACTCAAACTTTTGTACCCCTCTTTTAATGTAGTAGATAAAGTACTAGGTTTCAAAAAAATATTAGGCTTTAATAGTGTTTCAATTATTTCAAAACGGTTAGCTTTTAGCTCTTAAATCATTTTAGCTCTCGAGATGGGAAGAATATTATGCATGCACATCCCATGAGAAATTCGCATCTCAATGATTTTTTTCGTTCATATTTTATTTATTATTTCAGTTATTTCATTAGTTAATAAATGAATGAGATGAGATTTTGCCATGCATATTTACTAATTAAGTTTCTACCATGTATATTAATGTATGTGGTATGATACGAATATTGTATTCAAACATTAAAATGTCATAGCTTTATTATGCTCCCTAATTTTTTATAACTTCAGCGTATGTGTTCTGAAATCTCCAACACATTTTGTGACACGGGATACGAGCAAAAATCGCCAATGAAGTTGATCAACACCATCGCTTGTGAAGGAGGTATGTCACTTCCACAACTTCTACATTTAACTATACTCTATTAATGTATATAATTTCCTTTTTGAAACCATGATATAACTACACATTCAGCCCTTATAAACTGATCTGCTAATATAAGAACACATTTCCCTTTCGTTAAACAATATTCTTTCGTGTGCTCTTTTTTCAAGCTCATTTTCTTGTTCGAAAAAGAACGCACGCTAAGATTACCCTAAGATTGATAAATTACATGATATACCTGAACTAATTTCATTAGTTGATAATTACAAAAGTTGACTGTTATAACGTTGACATTAAATTTTACAATAAGTCAAAAAGTAGTAATTAAACCTGAAGCTTCAGTAGAACAAAATATCAAATTTTAAGGGTACAAAAGCACAATTTACCTGATTCCTTCCTTTATTTAAGTTCTCATAACTTTATGATTGTGATCTATTGTCTTTTCCTCGATTCAGATAAAAGAATTTTCAAATCATCTTTCATTTTGGCATCTTCCAACTTGATTTGAGAGATATTGGTTTGTTTGGTTTCTTTGTCCGGTTGCGAGTATGGATTCTTCAAGAATGCAGCAGCAAGCGATGTCTTTAGTAATATTATCGTCTTTAAGAGTATTCATCAACTATAACAGGTTAGTAAAACATCAACTGTAACAGGTTAGCTTCTCATTTCAAGATGTTGCTTCTCATTTAAAGAATACTTGTTCATTTTCTTTTTCCTTGCCCAACTAGAAATGGTACCACACGAACAATCCACACTAACTATGGAACTGTAAACTTACTTGTATTTGTGAAACAGATATAACAAGGGGAAAAAGGTATATTCTTTGACACTGATTAATAAATCTTCAAATAATTGTTCAGCATAATTTCTCGGTTCAACCAACCAAGTCTTCCAAGCTTCGTTTTCAGATCCTCTGCGTCCAGATTTTCAACGCTTTTAATATAGTCTATTTACATATACAATAGCAAAGCTTCTCTTATAACCATATATAGGAAAACAGGGATGATATATATTTTTATTGGATGATTCATTGTAGAAATGTTTTTAGCTAGTATTATTATAGTGACGAGGTTGATCTTCAATTTTTTTTTAATCTGCCCAATCAATCCGACCAAATTCGTTTTTTCGGCTTCCGTTTACCTTGCTGGATCTTAGAAGCTATCATTCTATTTTCCATTGATATGACAATAAATAAATGTGTCAGTCATTTAGTTTTTCAGGTTAATGTTGTTTGCAATTATAAAACTCTGTCTCCTTATTGATCATATATAGAAAAATATCTCAATACTTACAACAATAAATAACTAATATGAAATATTCCATACTATTATATTATGGAGTTCCTTCCCTCAAAATTCCAAAATGAAAATGTTAACTAAGTTAACTGAGACTCAGTTAAGTGTCAGTTTAACTGAGACTCAGTTAACTGAGTATCTGCTAATTGTGTCTCAAACTTAGTTGAGCCTCAGTTAAACTAAGACACGGTTTAGCTGAACTCAGTTTCAATGGAGACTCAATGTAATCAATCTTTGTTTGCTCAGCCGTCTTGCTGAATAATATGAATTATCTTTTTCTTCTTATTTGATTTTACAAACGTTTTACAAACGTTTACATGGTATCAAAGTCTCGTTTTTGTTTCTGTCTGCTGCCTCGTCGCTGTCTTGTCTTCCTACCTCAATTCGAAACCCTAGCCCGATATCATCACCTGCTCCAAACCCTAGCACCCACCGAAACCCTAGCATGTCGTCGATCTTGTCCCAAAACCCAAAGCCCCGTCCCCAGCCTGCAGAAACCCGAGTCCCCAGCCTGCCCTAGCTACCGATCTCCCTGACCCAGCTGCCAATCTCCCTGCCCTAGCTGTCGATCTCCCTGCCGAAACCCTAGAACCCCAAAACCCTAGCCTGCCGATCTCCCTGTCCTGAAACCCTATCCTGCTGATCAACCCGAAACCCTAGTTCCCCAAAACTCTAGCCCAATTGATACCTGTCTCGACCTGAAGCAGTTGCTGACTTCAAAATATGGCAGGAGGTGATGATTCATTACAGGCTATTAGTGTTCTTTTAGATGGAAAAAACTATTCTTATTGGAGTTATGTCATGAAAAATTTTCTGAAAGGAAAACAGATGTGGGGATATATTTCTGTGTGTTATTGTGGCTCGTGAAGCTGCTAATGTTGAATCGATGGAGAAATGGGATACTAACAATTCAAAGATCATCACTTGGATTAATAATTCCGTTGAGAATAAAATTGGTATGCAATTGGCTAAGTATGATACTGCCAAGCAAGTTTGGACTATTTGGAGCGACTTTTTGTGCGTTCTAACTTTGCCATTCAATATCAATTAGAGGTTGATATTCGGTCATTGTCTCAGAATGATCGAAATATTCAAGATTTTTATTCTGAAATTACTGCTCTTTGGGATCAATTGGCTATGACTGAGGTTGCTGAGCTTTGGTCATTTGCTTCATATATCGCTCGTAGGGAGGAACAACGTCTTGTTCAATTGTTGATGGCTCTTCGACCAGAGTATGAGCATTGTCGTGCGTCCATCCCACATCGCACTCATTTACCTTCTATTGATTCTGTTCTACATGAATTATTAGCTGAAGAAACTCGCTGGAAGTTTCAAACTGAGAAAGTTGCACAGACTTCTTCTGCATCTGTTTTTGCTATAGGGATTTTATCAATCCCATCTCAACGCAACAAGATAAATATCAAGAATGGTCGTGATTGTAATTATTGTAAACAACCAGGCCATTGGAAGAATCAATGTCTTGAATTATCGGCTCGTCAAAAAAATCAAAGTTTTAGGCCAGATGATAGATCACAACAGCAACAATGCGGTAGCCAACAACAGACCCTCTCTACTGCACAAGGACATGGACAGTCACGAGGTAGTTCCCAGCCTAGGACTGCTGCATTGGTACATCCTTCCGGGAATCAGTTGTGGATTCCTCTATGGACTCTCTTGTAGAACAATTTCAGAAGTTCCTTGCTAGCCAGTCTTTGTCTCAAAACATGACTGCTCCTCAATCTCAGCACTTTGCCATGACAGCTCCCTCCATATCAGGTTTGAATTCTCCTTTGTGGATTTTGGATTCTGGTGCCTCATATCATATGTCCCATGATTTTTCATCATTTATATCTATGTCTTTTGATTCTCGCTCACCTTCTAATTTGACTGCTGATGGCACACCTTTGTCATTAACAGGAATCAGTACAATTCAAACCACACACGTTTCCCTCCCAAATGTTTATTGTATTCCTAAATTAACTATGAATCTTGTGTCGATCGGACAACTTTGTGATCTTGGATATCTTGTTCATTTTTCTTCTACCACTTGCTCTGTGCAGGATCCCAACTCCAAGAAGTTGATTGGGACAGGCCGTAGGTAGGGCGGTCTCTAAGTTTTGGATGACTTGCACATTCCAAGTCATGTCGCTGCTGCTAGTATTGACCTTTCTTCTTTTCATTTAACTCCATTGTCTTCTAAGTTTTATTTGTGGCATTCTAGACTTGGTCATATTTCAAGCTCTCGTCTTAAATTCTTGTGTAATTCTGGTGTTTTGGGAGATTTACGTTCTCATGATATTTCATATTGTAGTGGTTGTAAACTTGGAAAATTTTCTGCTTTGCCCTTTAATCAAAGTGTTTCTACTTCCACTGCACCTTTTGATTTAGTTCATTCTGATGTTTGGGGTCCAACACCCATCCCCACAAAAGGTGGGTGCAGATATTATGTCTCTTTTATCGATGACTATACTCGTTATTGTTGGGTTTATCTGATGAAACGTCGTTCTGAGTTTATTGATATATATACTGCCTTTCAAGCATATGTTAAAACACAACACTCTGCTATTGTTAAATGCTTTCGTTCTGATTTAGGGGGGGAATACACTAAGGGAGACCTTTCTAACATATTCACGGTTGATGGTACTTTGCATCAGACTTCCCACACTGATACCCCGCAACAAAATGGTGTTGCTGAAAGAAAACATAGACACATTGTTGAAACTGCCCGTTCTATGATTCTTTCAGCTAGCGTTCCAAAAGAATTTTGGGGAGAAGCTGTTCTCACTTCCGTTTATCTTATTAATAAGATCCCGATTTCTCATAACTCTGGTATTTCTCCTCACGCCAAGTTGTTTGGTCAAACTCCTGATTACTCTTACCTTAAAGTGTTGGTTCCACTTGTTTTGTCCTTCGTCCACACGTAGAACGTACAAAATTATCTTCACGTGTTGCTATATGTGTTTTTCTTGGGTATGGTATTGGGCAAAAAGGCTATCGTTGTTATGATCCTTCTTCAAATAAACTATATATTTCTCGTCATGTTTCCTTTATTGAACATATCCCCTTCTACTCTATTCCAGCCAGTCATAGTATGACTAAGTATGATCTTATTAACATTGATCCATTTCCCGCTGATAACTCCTCTGATTCACCACCTCTTATCATTAATACTCCGTCATCCATACACTCTGTTCCTCATCCTTCTGCAGGTGACACTTTATCTCCTGCTACTACGACTGTTCAAACACCTCCTGTGATGACTGATCCTGTTCAACCTCGCTATCCCACTCGCACACGTAAATCTACTCAATTATCTGATTTTGCTTACTCTTGTTACTCTCGGGCTTTTGCTTCATTTCTTGTTTCCATTGACACTTTCTATGAGTCTTCTTCTTACTCGGAGGCTGTTCGTTCTCCTGTGTGGCAACCTGCTATGTCTGAGGAAATGTCTACTTTAGACAAAACTGGTACCTGGGATCTTGTATACCTTCCTACTGGGAAGAAAACTAGTGGTTGTCGATGGGTGTATAAGATTAAAACCAAGTCAGATGGTTCTATTGAGCGATACAAAGCTCGTTTAGTTGCTAAAGGATTTGCCCAAGAGTATGGCATGGATTATGAGGAAACATTTGCTACTGTGGTTAAGATGACATCTGTTCGGGTTCTTATTGCTGTTGCGTCCAGTCGCAAGTGGGACATCTCTCAAATGGATGTTAAAAATGCTTTTCTTAATGGAGATCTTAAGGAAGAAGTTTACATGGCTGCTCCACCTGGTGTTTCTCATGCTCCAGGTCAGGTTTGTAGGCTTAAGAAAGCTCTATATGGCCTTAAGCAAGCACCACGTGCTTGGTATGAGAGATTTTCGAATGTAGTTACATCACTTGGTTTTACCTCTAGTCCCCATGATTCAACACTTTTTGTCAGATTGACTTCTGCAGGCCGTATTCTTCTTCTACTATATGTAGATGATATGATCATTACAGGTGATGACAGTAATGGTATTGTGAGTATTAAAGCCATATTGTCTCGTTGTTTTGATATGAAGTATTTGGGTCATCTACATTATTTTGTAGGGATTGAAATAGCTTCCTCAGAAAAAGGTCATCTTCTTTCCCAGTCCAAATACACTACTGACATTATTCATCGTGCTGGTCTTACTGATACACGTCATGTTGATTCACCACTTGAGGTAAATGCTTGATATACTCCGACCGATGGGAGTCCTCTTTCTGATCCCACTTTATATCGTTCTATTGTTGTTGCCTTGTATATCTAACCATCACTCGTCCAGATATTTCCTATGTTGTTCACATTGTTAGTCAGTTCGTATCTTCCCCTACCTCTGTTCATTGGGCTGCTGTTATGCGCATTCTTCGTTACTTGCAAGGAACACTTTATCAGAGTCTTTTGTTCCCATCGACCTCATCTTTGGAGCTTCGTGCCTTCTCTGATGCAGATTGGGCTGGTGACTCAACGGATAGAAAATCCACAATTGGCTTTTGTATATTTTTAGGTGATTCCCTTATTTCATGGAAGAGTAAGAAACATGATGTTGTTTCTCGGTCTTCCACTGAGGCAAAGTATCGTGCTATGGCCTCCACTACATCTGAGATTATTTGGTTACGTTGGCTATTGGAGGATATGGGTGTTTCGATTGCTTCTCCCACTCCTATGTATTGTGACAATAAGAGCGCTATTCAAATTGCTCACAATACTGTTTTTCATGAGCGCACCAAACATATTGAGATTGACTGTCATTTCACTCGGTATCACTTGCTGCATGGAACTATTTCTCTGCCTTTTACTTCATCATCGACGCAACTTGCTGATTTCTTCACGAAGGCTCACACTATTGAACGTCATAGATTTTTCATTGGCAAACTCTCGATGCTTCTTGCCGTACTATCGCGTGTTTGAGGGGGGATGTTAGCATATTGATCCATTTCCTATCTGGGTTGGGCTTTTTAGCCTTTTTATTGTTTATGTTTTCTATCTATATAAACCTATCTTTGTAACCCTAATGTAATCAATCTTTGTTTTGCTCGGCCGTCTTGCTGAATAATATGAATTATCTTTTTCTTCTTATTTGATTTTACAAACGTTTTACAAACGTTTATAGTTTGCAATTATAAAACTCCGTCTCCTTATTGATCATATCTAGAAATATATCTCAATACTTGCAACAATAAATAACTGATATGAAATATTCCATACTATTATATTATGGAGTTCCTTCCCTCAAAATTCCAAAATGAAAATGTTAACTAAGTTAACTGAGACACGGTTTACTGAGTATCTGCTAATTTTGTCTCAAACTTAGTTGAGCTTCAGTTAAACTGAGACAAGGTTTAGCTGAATTCAGCTTCAATGGAGACTCAGTAAGCCGAGTATCAGTTAAACTGAGACTCGGTTTAGCCGAGTCTCAGTTTCAACTGAGACTCAATTTAGCCGAGTCTCAGTTTCAAGAACCGAGTCCAACATAAAAACCGAGTCTAATTTTTGAAAACTGACTGCATCTATATTGGTATACTGAGAGGACCACTTAGTTAACAACATTGACGACTAGTTTACGTGATTTGTAAACAGACCATTTCATACGTCGATAATATGCAGCTTGATTTTACTCCAGGTAAATTACCGAGTTCGTTTAGTATTTTTTACTCTACTTCACTTGTAAATGCTACTTGATTTTATGGCATGTTGTATACTTTGTATTAGTCAATCGCCTAATGAAATAGTGTGGTGAATATTTGTTGTTTGCATTATGAATCTGATTTAACTTTGTGTACAATTTTTTTGATGAATTGATTCTCAAGCATTACTTTTGCTTTACAGGTAGATAGATGACTGTGGTGCAAAAAAAGGTTGCAACGAGTTATGGTCGAAGTTATTTTTGCTGCTAGAACTACTTTTTGGTTTTAACGTATGTACTACTTGCTTTTGTTCTGCTATTGCTACTTGTTCTATATTTTGTTTATGAACCATCGATGACGAACTATTTACGTTTGATGTAAGAATATTGTGTATTTTGATTATGAAATTTCATACGTTGGTTATCAAATATGTGTCCAAATGTGGTATTGATACAATATGTTGATTTTGAAATGTGGTATTGATATATTATGATAATTTTGAAATGCGGTATATACACACACATTGTGACTGATGTTTACTGAAATTGAATTTGCAAAAAAGCAGAAAAAGCCTGATTGACTTAGTTTTGTATATAATTTAACGAGTTTTTGAAACGATGTTAAAGCGTCCCACAACGTTTTTTAAACGCCGTTGAATGTTTTACCAGTATTTTAAAAATACCGTTAAATTGTATCTAAAAACATAACCAAATATAATTTAGCGGCATTTTTAAAACGCTATTAAAACATTCCACGGCGTTTTTTAAACGTCGAATGTTTTAACAGCGTTTTAAAAATGCGTTGAATTGCTTTAACTGCGTTTTTATATCGTTAAATTAGACCAAACGCTATTAAATGATTTCATGACACCAGGGAAACGCTGTAAAAAAGGACATTTAACAGCGTTTATTCCTTGTCATTGTATATCTGACAAGTAACTGCATGTCGATATAAAACGTATGTAAACACGCTGTTAATAGCTTTTATAGCATTTTTGAAACGTTGTTAAAGGTCTTATTTGTTGTAGTAACTGATCCGTTTATTATTTTTCTTCTTAAATAATACTCGGGTCAGACCGAGGTGTTTCTGGTGCTTCCACTTGACTTCTTAGCAGGGATTACCTTCTGACATTTGGCTAACTACTTTAGCTTAGTAGTTTTTGCTTTTATCCATTCGAGATAGAGACTCCTTGACGTATACACTTTTTTGTCTAGCACTTGTACCTATTCTTTTTGTGACGTAGTAGATCTTGTATAACCATTACTTTGATGTTCGCTTCTATGTGTTAAGTTCATATTTATTTCTGTCTTAGTGATATGAATATCTGTGACTGATTTATGTTATGCTAATTTTATATTTTTTTCGAAGGTTACATAGCCACTATGTAGCTTTGAGTTTGTAATTGATATGTCAGATTTTCTCTTGAAATGAAATGCATGACATACTATCTGATATATCGGTACTCGCATAAAGCAATTACACAGTTGGTCGCTTCTCAGCAGCCTTATTCTTCGTACTAATTGACAGCATTACCCAGTAGTGTCCTTGGTTAGTGTGAGTATAGAGGTGGGGCGTCACAACTTCTGTAAGCATTACTGGATCAAGAATAGCTTTTCCACGGTAGTGCATCCCCAAGAAAATGGGCAATTGGAGCCAGTGAACAAAATCATCATATCCACCCTAAAGAAAAGGTTGATGAAAGCTAAAGAAAATTGGGTTGATGAGCTTCTGCTTGCACTATGTGCTTACAGAACGACACACAATCTGCGATTGAACACTCTCCCTTAGCTTTAGCATATTGTTCAGAAGCTATGATACCAGTGGAACCGATAGTCCCCTCTCATCGTAGAAGACATTTCAATCAAAGAGAAAACGAGCAACTACTACTTGAATCACTTGACCAGATCGATGTGAAGAGGAAGGAAGCTGAGCTTAGGACTGCTGCTCACCAGAGAAGAGTGGCATGACACTTCGACACTAAGATTCAAAACCGTACCTTCGAAGTGGAAAATCTCGTCCTGGAATGGTTCTTCTCGGGTACGGGAGCACTTGGCCCAAATTGAGAAGGACTACAACACCAGAATTGTCATTTTGTAATGGTTATAACCGTTGGTAATCAAATTACCAACGGTTATATACCGTTGGTAGCAGGTACGCTATAAATTTTTTTACATATTTTGTAACGGTTATAACCGTTACAAAATATTGGTATTCCCAACAGTTATAACCTTTACAAAATTTTGGTATTCCCAACGGTTATAACTGTTGGGAATTTTTCCCTTTCAACGGTTATAACTGTTGGAAATTACGGTTATAACCTACAATTATTTTCATATTTCCAACGGTTATAACCATTGGGAATTTTTTAATTGTAAAACGCAAAGTCAGATCTTAAATTTGCATTTTTAACGTTTTTGATTTTTTCCATTAGGCTGAACATATTTGAGGGCGTGTGAAAGATCAAAAGGGGCTTAGCACAACAAATTATTTGGGTTTCTCCATGGATTTCTTTTTCTCATTTAGATTACAACTTATATAACCTGTACAGTTAAAACGTTAAAATTTTGTTTGCATATTATATTATCGACCCATTTATACGTCAAAAATCAAAATAAAATATAACAACATTCAAATATCAAAGAAAATGCTTTATCATTAATCTTATATTGCAAATAATTATGCTTTGCACTACAAACTACAGGCTTCGCGTTCCTTATGCATAATGTGTGAGAATTGCATTTTTCTCTTAAGTAAAAGAAACAAAATAATATGCATCTTCTCACTATCTAAAAATTCATAATCACAACTCGAACCTAAAAGAGCTTATGCAATTAAATAATTATTTACATAAGAATAATCGAATAGGAGTCCTCTAAAGATCCACTAAGTTACTGTCTGATGCTGAGTTCATATGCCACATATTCAAACTTGATGCAGTAATGGAAGCACCAGTCACATTATTGAAAATAAACAAGCATGCATCACTGTAAATTACCTTTGTTGGATACACTCTAGACGTCACACTAGCTCTCCCTCCTTGTGCAAAAATCTCCACGATTGAATGATCAATCTGTATAAATCAGCTTTGTTATAATCCAAAGGTTTAATTTTCGAAAAGAAAAAAAAGTGATCAACGGAGCATTTTGTACATACTAACACTCTTAGTGTGAAGGATTCTCCATTAAGAACAGGAACGGTATGCCCAACGATTTCAGTAATAGTGTCACTAGCTTTGGAAGATCTTAATTCATCTTGACAAAAATGAGTAACGAAACTGCTATCTGATTTCTTGCTAAGATAGAATTAAGTGCTTAGAATGAAGTGAATTTGAATAAATTCAAGCTCTTACTATTAATTTTTTTTCATAGATACTTGTGGAGGATACGCTTATAAAAGTTGTATACAAAATTCACTTAGAGAAATTTCTCGCATACTAAGCATTTTTTCTTAGTCACTGTTCATAACATCCCTAGGACAGAAGTCTTGACTATGAGAATAATAGAATAATCACATGGTAAGTTCTAAAAAATCGAAGTAACGTGATGAAATTTAATTCTATTAGGATATATGAATGTTTTGGTATAGAAGGACATATATAATAGTGCTAATACGAGTCTTATTTTACCAATTCACTTAGTAATATAAGTCAGATTTCAATAGATCATTACAATTGAATGGTGAAATTACATTTGTTCAGATCATATCAAAATATATAAGTTCGGATATAATGAATTTATTTCTGCAATTATAGGTAAAAATTCTTGTATAATTTGCAATTAAACAATTCGATGACCATTGGTTCAACTTCGAACCGATTAATCAATGCAGTGAACTATGTCCCTTAATAGAGGTTTCTACTTTCCCATCTCCGTAATTTCAGCTCTTTTCCAATAGGCATTGTTAATACGACTTCAAAATTTAATGATGACAATCGTTTTTTTCCTCTTCAATTTTCATAATATTGCTAAGATGTGTAAAAAAAATTGAACCCTTTACGAATAAAAGATTAATTAGTTTAAGTCTGAGGACATGAAGTGTTCGATTGTTTAGCAACTCTCAATAAAGCCATATTATCTTCATGTTTACAAACAAATGGCATAATCATGAGTGTAGGTTAGTTAATTTAATACTTGGTTTAATCTTGTTTTGCTATAACTGAATAATAGTAAGAAAATGGTACTAATTTTCTTTCTGATGATTTTAGAACCAAAGAGAAGTTAGTTACCTGCTTAGCCCTGGATTAATTATCTTTCAATTTCATTCAAGGCATTATCCTTGATTAGTTTCACGATATTAATTACTCTTAACCAAATCAATAAGAAATCTTAATTGCTTCATCAATTTACTAACTATATTAATTACATTAATTCTTAATTTCTCTTCTTACTTAATTTCTGATAAGTCACTTATTATGGATAAATTAGTCCTAATTAATCCAGTCTTTAATTACATCACTTATTATATAAATTATTGATTTCCAATTATATTTCAATTTATCTTAATCTGAACTAATTATACTAATTAAACCATAGTATTAACCATACTTGGTTTATCTCCAGCGGAAATCATCTACCCTTTTCTATTTACTTCATTAAATAGATTAATCCTCCTTAATTAATTATCTTAGTTTATCGCTTAATTAATTATATAAAGTAATTATATTTTATTAATTGCATTAAGTAATTTCCTATTAAACCACCCAATTAATTTAAACTTAATTAATTAACTCAAATTATTAATTAATTTAATTAATCAATTATCCATTTAAATTATCCTACCTATCTAATGAATCACCAATTCATTACATCCTTATTAATTTAAAATATAACCCGTTTCCTTATTTATGATTTAAGTTTAAATAATTTAAGATCCAAATGCTTCGAGTCAATTAACCCTTAACTCGAAAACCAACCAAAACAAAAATCACCGAATCACCAGTGCACATCCAACAATTCAATCAATCATCCAATTATCTAAATTTAACCATTTTAAATTTAAATAAAAGCCCAACAAAGTGATATTTACTCACCTTCGATCCCTGAATTTGCAATCCACTTTATTCTTAACTTGGTTTATCCACATTTTGACCTTGTATAATTATTTATATAGGTTATTTATATTCAAACAAATTGAACTATCCATTGCCATTAAATTTTATTAACTTATAATTTAATTTTAACTAATAAATTTTCTTTATATTCTTGAAAATACATATATTTCTTAATTAACTATCCTAATTCATCTATTGGTAAATTGCTAAAACACAGTCTAAAACATTTACCATTAATTAACATTTAACAAAATTTAAAGAATTAAATGATTACAGCAATTCATTTCATTCTTTTCATTCCCATTTTTATAAGTTTAAGTTTAAAGCATACAAGGCTGCAAATAAATTACTCACCTCCATCGCGAGAGAAGCCTTCAGGCATTCGAGCGAGCCTCCTACCACTGCCCCACGCCTCCACATCACTTCGCTTCGAAATCCACTCTCACACCATGCGCGGCGACACCCAAATCGAACGCAGCCCTAACTCAAACCCTAAAGCCCAACTACCTCACCTAGCAACTACGAATTAACTGCTTCGACGAAGGCAATGTTTCGAACGTGAGCTCGTCTTTGGCTGCCAAACTTGTAACCACCCTCGCCTGCTAATCGCGCCACCGTGCTCGGCTATGTCATCATGTGATTTGAATAGGTCGAATCGTCTCTGGTTCTTCTTACTCGATTCGTTCAACATGAAGATGGAAGAGAAGGAAAGTTTGTCTCGAGCGATCGAGATTGATTATCGAACGGGGGGAAATTCGATTCACTCAGACTTTTTTTTCTTTTTTTAGAAAAATGGATCGAGGAAAATAAACTTATGATGCTCTATGAAGGGAAATGGTATGTGGGTTATAACTGGGAACGGTGTCGTGTAAGGTAAGCTAAGGTTTTGATTTAACAGATTAAAATATTTAATTATAAATAGCTCACTTTACCCCGTTCGAACTTCGAACCACCATCGCGGCGTGCCGCTAGGCTATTATAAAGTTTTACCCGCGTTCCGAACACAATGGAACGTGTTTCGGAAGCTAATTTGATCGTATGTGGGAGTTAGCTTTTAAATTGATTTAAAAATATTAAATTATCGGTTTTAAATTTCAACGCGTTTCTCACCTGTACAAGCCAACGGTCAATCCAAACGCTACGAAAATTGAAATCCGATAATAACTAATTATTACGAATCCAATGGAACTGGTTTCGTCCAAATCCGAGACGGTGCCTCGGAAGGCTATTTTTAAATTCAATTTAAACGATATATTATTAAAATTGAACAAATTACCTTTAAATTAAATTTCAACCATTCTATTATCTTCAGTATTATCATTATAAATTTTATAAGCCTTCAAATTACTTAAACAGGCTTAGAAATATTAGATTCAACAATTTACCCAATCTTCCATTATAAAAATCAATATTTAAACTATATAATTCAATGATTTAATTATCAAGTAAATATTGATACCAGGAATTCAAGTTAAAATTAACTTTAAATATTTTAAAATCAATTAACAATTCCAATTTAAATTGTTGAAAATTCTGGGTCGTCACATTCCTCCCCCTTGAAAGAATTTCGTCCCCGAAATTACCAGTTAGGAAGAATGGACTAATACCCGTTTACTTTCCCAAAACTCACAATCCAACATCCTACTAACTATCCTTTACTAAAGACCCACTATTTCCTTAAGCAACTTCCAAAACCTTTATAGTTTCAAACTATACCCCTTTGCTTAATCATTTAAATTTCAGTTTAAAACCAAAATTTTGAATTATCAAAATTTCCTCAAAACTTTTCTAACTCTCTAAATTTTTGAAATTTTTTGCCAGCGTCTCCTTTGCGCGGCTAGTTCGGTACTACTACAAAAGGCCTCTACGGGCTCCCAAATTCCAAAAAGAAAACAAAAGCCAAGTGGCTACATCCAAAACCCAATCCAATTTCATACAGAAATTTAAATACATACCTTTTTGTTGGGCAATTCAAATTTATCTTTTGGAATCAAATCCAATTTTCTTTTCCCCTTTAATACCTGCATAACTTACTTAGCAACAATATTCAACCGTAACATTATCAATCATTTTACACATTCTCCTATATAGGTTTTCATATTTACTTTTATTCAAATTCGTTTTTTTCCCGTTCTAATATGAATTCAACTTATTTCAATATTGAATATTAACTTAATTTTTTTTTCATTTATAACTGAGTTTTATTAGTTCCATCTATTAATCTATTTCAGTTTCATATTTAAAATCGTTTAATTGCTTAACAAAAATTTCTCAAAAATTTTCTAACTCCCAAAATTTTCGGAAAATTTTGGCAGAGTCTCATTTGTACGGAGGAGCTTTTACAATTTCACAAGAGATATAAATATATATACATCGTCCCACACAGTCGGAAAAAAGCAAAACAGTTCATATTTCCTATTTTTATTGCGTAGGCGTACCTTATTTAGTATTTTAAGCAAGCAGCTTATTAATTTTAGTAAATAGCGCAATCCAAATCCAACCAAACGGCCTTCAGACACCTGTACTTACTCAATTTAAATATGTAAGTGCCATATATAGAGTATTTATCAGCATTTCATTTACTTTAATAGCAAATCACAAGCGTTTCACTTATATTTAATAGCTAAACACATATATATCATAAGCAACAAGCACCAAAACGCTTTCCATAAGCGATTTATATAACTTTTAAAGCTAATTCAATTGCTTTCAATCAATTTATAAGCCATTTCATTCAGTTTCAATGGTTTGCAACTCAATTTCTTACATCCAATTGATTTCTAATCCAAACAAGCTCATATTCACTTCGATTAATTCTAAAACCAATTTATTTAGTCCTTAACCATTCACAAAAATTTAATTACTTTTATTTACGTCATACGACGATTCATTTTATACAATTCGATAATATTCGCTTAATAGAGTATTTACTTAGTTTATAACTATTTTAAATTAATTTCAACCCATTCTGCATTTAATTCCATTTCTAATTTATTTATCAACCGCACAATGCATTAAATCTCATCCCCTCATTGGATTCATTCAAAACAATTTATTAAGCTTGGCACATTCAATACTTATAAATTAATAATCATTTTCCAAATTAATTCAATCCAAGTTCTTATTGAATGGGCTTTCACCCTTATTCGAAGCCAAGCTTCCATGAATTTTTAAACTTGAGTTAATTACTTTAATTTATTCCAACATCAAAATTAAGTTTACTTCTATTTGATTCTTACTTGATCAAATTCCATTAAATTCCGTTAGCCCATCCATTTTAATTTTAATTCACCTTCTCCATTTATCAAAATAATATCCAAGCACATATACCGCTGAACTTAAGTTCAGCCTGATAATCTAATTCCAATTACAAATTCGATTTAATTTTTATTCAATCAGACTTCATCCATTTATTATTTAATTCGATTAACCCATTTTAAATTTTAAATTTACTTACTTAGTTCATTTTCGAATTTATTCCATTAATACAAAGCCATTCTCGAACTATTTCTACTCATCTGGATTTTATTTGCAACTCAAACCATTTCTAATACAATTCTCTTGCATTATATCCAATTTACTTACAAATTTCATCAAATATTACTCAAATCACACTTGAATTTTATTTGTAATTTAAACTATCTCATTCTCAATCCAACTCTATTTTATTTTTATTTTACAACATCTCTTCTTATTTATTTATTATCAAATCCAAGTCGAATTCTATTTACAATTCAAATTCATTACCAAATTCCATTATTAATTTACAACCATTTGTTTTACCCAAGTTAAATTTTATTAACATACACTATTAAATAGTTTATTTAGCCGATTGGTTTACTCCCACTTTTAATTTAATATTCGACTTCCTTTAATTATAAAGAATCACTTCATTAAATTTTCCCGAGTTTTAATTTTATAATTTCCGTTTGGATTTCCTTTGATATTCCAAAATCCCAACACCTTTGTTTCAAAATTTTAGAAAAGCTTCTAAAGTCACATAATACTATTAAAATAACTCTTTATAAAAAATACTTCTTATAACTCGATGTCTCTACCAGTCCATCCTTGTTCTCACAGAAATTCAGTCATACGTTGATCAGGCGTAGGACTGAAAATCTATAAGTACTTAGCAGACCCATTTTCAACATCCAGTGAAAATATTTTTGAAAATAATTTTATTGAAAATATAGAAATCAGTTTTTTGAAAATATAGAGGAAATATCTTTGGTGAGAATGCTCTGAGAATCATCACCCCTATCCATGGTCATAGTTACATCCTAGGGTTACGTTGCCGTCGCAGCAAAAGTCCATGCAACTGCAGGCTCTCCGCGGCCTCTCGACTACGCCATGGAACCCACACAACAGATCACAGTTACACCCAGGGTTACGTTGCCGTCGCAGCAGAAGTCCATGTAACTGCAGGCTCTCAGCTGCCTCTGATTTCGCCATCGAAATGAAACTTCTCCACTCCTACATAGGTCGCGGTCTGCCGATATAAAATCAAACGCAGACTGTTGGCTCTCAGCGGCTCTCAGCGGCACACACGACTTCCACTATGGTATACACTACTCATAATCCTCAGGAACTAGTTTTGTCCAGACTCCTAACAGGATCAACTTTAAAACCCCTCTTGGGGCTCAAGGCAGCACCACCCAGTGACACTCCTGAGAAGTTCATTTCAAGGAAGCGCCTTTTTCCCCAGAGCCATCATCAAAACACTTCATACTATATACATATAATATCTTTCAAATCATACACCTAGTACGAATCTCATAAAAAAATCTCCTTTACACAAAATCGATTATCCCAAAATCGATGATTCTCAAATCAGGCTTTCCAAATTAAATATTGATTTTGCCCAAAATCAAAAGCCTTTCCAAATCCAAAGGTTCCCAAAACCTTTTCCAAAATCCTCATAAGATCCTTTATATATATACCTATATATATATATATATATATATATATATATATATATATATATTAAAACTTTGGACCACTATAAACTTGTATAAAATTCCTTTTATACTCCAAACACTTCCAAAATCCATTTTCTTCCAACAATAGATTCAACAAAGTGAGAATATATAACAAAGATATAACTTTGTTTACCCAAAATCAAATATTCAAATTTGATTACTATTTTCAATATCTATTTCCTTTCTATTCACATTCACTTAAATTTTCATTCACTTATTCACATTTGCCTTAACCCCATTTGGATTATTACCCAATTCTTATCCCAGTTGGGTTTTTTTTAATCAATAACAGTTTGAACTCCGACTAGTTAGAAAATAGCTTGAAATTTTTAATTTTTTTTAAAATAGGTAAGTAGTTGAAAATAATCAATAATTTGTAAAATTGCTGTAAAATAGTTAACTAATTGTAAAATAGTTGGAAAATAGTTAAATAGTTTCAGAACTTTCAGATAATTGCAAAATAGTTGTAAAATAGTAATTTATTTGTAAAATAGTTGAAAAATAGTAATTAGTTTATAAAACAGTTGAAAAACAGTTAAATAGCTCCAAAAATAATTGTAAACAAGTATAAAATAATTTGGCTTTAAGAAAGAAGGGTTGTATATATATATAATAGCTAGGAAAATAAGTTTATATTAAAACAATTTATATTAAAAATAGCCAAGAGCCAAACTGTACACTTTCCAACTAATTTCCCTTTAATTAGCTCAATTCCAGCTTGAATAACTTCAATTTCTATTAAATTTTATTTAAACCCAATTCAAGTCGAATCAATCTTGATTCTCTTCCCAATTTAAATCAAATTCCATTTGATTTTAATCCTGTTCGACTTTAATTAAATTTTCAAAGTATTCCAATCGATTTGAATTATATCAATTTAACCTATTCCAGATTCAAATTATTTCAACATCATCCAATTCAATTTCTCATTTAAATTCTTAAACTTATACATCTTCAATCACCAATCCACTTAATTCAAACCAAATTCAATTTTGAACTAATTCAATTAGATCTTGAATTTAAACTATCTCGAATTATATAAATTCAAGTTAAATTCTCAAAGATTGGTTTAACTCTTTAAACCAAATTAACTTTTATTCAAAGTTTTTAATCAATTTAATTTCTGAGTTCAATTCTCAAAATTCCGTTTTAAATTATCTTTACTTATGTATTTCAAGGTTCAAATAAGATTTCAATACAATTTTTATTTAATTTCTTATTCAATTTTATCTTTCAGTTTGAAGCCGATTCTTAAACAAGTTTAATTTACCATTTAATTATTCAAATTTCCAGTTTAAAGTGATTCCATATCCTTAATTTCAAATTAAAGTTAGATTTCCCTTTTTATCTCAATAATGGATATATTACCACACTTTATTCCTCATTTATTAAAACAAATCCAATTTGCAATTTTAAAGATTTCCATTAATAATAGAATGATATCATCCAATTTATTTTTAAAACGTCCATCCATTCTCAATTTTTAAATCCCAAACCCGTTTTGAGATCGCACAAATTCCCAATTCAAATCAACCATTTAACTTTCCAAGTTAAATCTCAATTTCATCTTTAAATTTTCAATTCAGCTTGCTTTTTCTACACTTATTTAACTTTCCCAAAGTTAAATTCCAATTTATTTAAGTTCTCTCAACCCATTGTTTGCAACAAGTCCCAGCTATCCAAATAATATTTATTTATTATTATTATTATTATTTCATTATTTTGAAACAAAATTTTCAAATTCTGGGATCAGATTTAGAATTTCATTTCAATCACTTAAATTTTAATTTAGTTGTATTTCTATTTCTATTTAATTTAATTTCAATTCAAGACTTCAGTTTGGTTGTATTATATTACTTCTTAGTTTTCATTTCAATAATTTTTGCAACCAATCGCTTTAATAATTATTAGAAGGAAACATTGCTTAATATATCAAAATATATTTTATACCAAATCATTTAAAATCCTTTTATAAGAAAATAACAAGTACGCACTCATATATATATATATATATATATATATATATATATATATACATACATACACACACACAACTCATCCTAGAGTACTACAGACTCTATTCAATGAGTAATCCCCACCAGAGCCAAGGTTCTCGCTTAACCTTTCAGCTCTGATACCAACTGTAACGACCCGAAATTTTCGAAGCCGAAAATTATAGATAGTTATGGAAAAGAAGAAAAAAATAGAAGAAGAAGAAAAACAGAAACACCAAACATCTCACATTCACAGCGGATAGAATATAATAATAAATAATAACAGTTTATAAAAGAATACTATATCTGTCGATTACATTTAATATACGTCAGAGTTTCACATTAATACAGTTACTGAATATTTACAATTATCATGTCCAAGATTTACAATAATATAAATACAGCGGATATACTCTATACGATACTACCATCTAGCTCCCCTCCTGGGCTCCAAACGTACCTACCTGAAATCTGTAATACTCGGTCTAACCCGAGTATTACACCAAAGTAACACCCGGGTCAGGCTGAAAACCAGCGTGAGTAAACCCAACTAATCATGGAATACCAAGCAATCAACTCATATAAACCCGGGGTAACTTATATCAGTTTAATCAATCACAATTTGGTATAGAAAATGCTTATTTCACATATAGATTTCTAAGTACCAAACTTAGATAAAATAATCCAATTCACTTAAACCATTTAATTTCAGCCTATTGATTTCACAAATCAATCTATAAAAATTTGAAGTGGTTTCGGGTATTTCCCAATACCCGACCCCGGTCTCTTCGAAACTCATGTTATTCTAACCCAAGTTATTCAAATGAAATACACAACATTTCATATCAGAGATGTCAACACATTCAAAACATCCAATACCATTCAATTATCCATAACAAAACTTAATCACAGACAAATCAATTCAATTGATTTTAATTGAATTTCAAACCTCAATCACTTAGATTTTTTATCAATTAATTCCAAAATCAATTAATCAATCGACCATTCCATATCCATTTATCTTAATTAATCGCCCTGAATTAATTATCTTTCAATTTCATTCAAGACATTATCCTTGATTAGTTTCACGATATTAATTACTCTTAACCAAATCAATAAGAAATCTTAATTGCTTCATCAATGTACTAACTATATTACTTACATTAATTCTTAATTTCTCTTCTTACTTAATTTCTGATAAGTCACTTATTATGGATAATTAGTCCTAATTAATCCAGTCTTTAATTACATCACTTATTATATAAATTATTGATTTCCAATTATATTTCAATTTATCTTAATCTAAATTAATTATACTAATTAAACCACAGTATTAACCATACTTGGTTTATCTCCACCGGAAATCATCTACCCTTTTTTATTTACTTCATTAAATAGATTAATCCTCCTTAATTAATTATCTTAGTTTATCTCTTAATTAATTATATAAAGTAATTATATTTTATTAATTGCATTAAGTAATTTCCTATTAAACCACCCAATTAATTTAAACTTAATTAGTTAACTCAAATTATTAATTAATTTAATTAATCAATTATCCATTTAAATTATCCTACCTATCTAATGAATCACTAATTCATTACATCCTTATTAATTTAAAATATAACCCGTTTCCTTATTTATGATTTAAGTTTAAATAATTTAAGATCCAAATGCTTCGAGTCAATCAACCCTTAACTCGAAAACCAACCAAAACAAAAATCACCGAATCACCAGTGCACATCCAACAATTCAATCAATCATCCAATTATCTAAATTCAACCATTTTAAATTTAAATAAAAGCCCAACAAAGTGATATTTACTCACCTTCGATCCCTGAATTTGCAATCCACTTTATTCTTGACTTGGTTTATCCACATTTTGACCTTGTATAATTATTTATATAGGTTATTTATATTCAAACAAATTGAACTATCCATTGCCATTAAATTTTATTAACTTATAATTTAATTTTAACTAATAAATTTCCTTTATATTCTTGAAAATACATATATTTCTTAATTAACTATCCTAATTCATCTATTGGTAAATTGCTAAAACACATTCTAAAACATTTACCATTAATTAACATTTAACAAAATTTAAAGAATTAAATGATTACAGCAATTCATTTCATTCTTTTCATTCCCTTTTTTATAAGTTTAAGTTTAAAGCATACAAGGCTGCAAATAAATTACTCGCCTCCATCGCAAGAGAAGCCTTCAGGCATTCGAGCGAGCCTCCTACCATTGCCCCACGCCTTTGCATCACTTCGCTTCGAAATCCACTCTCACGCCATGCACGGCGGCACCCAAATCGAACGCAGCCCTAACCCGAACCCTAAAGCCTAACTACCTCACCTAGCAACTACGAATTAACTGCTTCGACGAAGGCAATGTTTCGAACGTGAGCTCGTCTTTGGCTGCCAAACTTGTAACCACCCTCGCCTGCTAATCGCGCCACCGTGCTCGGCTAAGTCATCATGCGATTCGAATAGGTCGAATCGTCTCTGGTTCTTCTTACTCGATTCGTTCAACATGAAGATGGATGAGAAGGGAAAGTTTGTCTCGAGCGATCGAGATTGATTATCGAACGGGGGGAAATTCGATTCACTCAGATTTCTTTCTTTGTTTTTTTTTTAGAAAAATGGACCGAGGAAAATGAACTTGTGATGCTCTATGAATGGAAAGGGTATGTGGGTTATAACTGGGAACGGTGTCGTGTAATGTAAGCTAAGGTTTTGATTTAACAGATTAAAATATTTAATTATAAATATCTCACTTTACCCCGTTCGAACTTCGAACCACCATCGCGGCGTGCCGCTAGGCTATTATAAAGTTTTACCCGCGTTCCGAACACAATGGAACGTGTTTCGGAAGCTAATTTGATCGTATGTGGGAGTTATCTTTTAAATTGATTTAAAAATATTAAATTATCGGTTTTAAATTTCAACGCGTTTCTCACCCGTACAAGCAAACAGTCAATCCAAACGCTACGAAAATTGAAATCCGATAATAACTAACTATTACGAATCCAATGGAACTGGTTTCGTCCAAATCCGAGACGGTGCCTCGGAAGGCTATTTTTAAATTCATTTTAAACGATATATTATTAAAATTGAACAAATTACCTTTAAATTAAATTTCAACCATTCTATTATCTTCAGTATTATCATTATAAATTTTATAAGCCTTCAAATTACTTAAACAGGCTTAGAAATATTAGATTCAACAATTTACCCAATCTTCCATTATAAAAATCAATATTTATACTATATAATTCAATGATTTAATTATCAAGTAAATATTGATATCAGGAATTCAAGTTAAAATTAACTTTTAAATATTTTAAAATCAATTAACAATTCCAATTTAAATTGTTGAAAATTCTGGGTCGTCACAACCACCATCAAAACTATCATGACATGTGAATATAGATCATATTTATAGAGCATATCCTAGGAATCTTTATGCTAAAAATCCATGGAAAAGTAATGCCACTGAATACTTGGACTAAGGCAAATATATTGATCCATTAACAAGATTCTAATTGTAGAACTTCATTCCTCTTAGACATACATCCCATTCATAATTTATTTCAAAAAAAACATTACATCTTAGATAGTTTTGTACCTAGTATGAGCATTTGTTTCAGAAATTCTCACAATAGTGATACAGAAACCTTCTTCAAGAGATGGTTGCATTACATAGTAATTCATTTTCAAATACAAAACCTAGAATCACTAGTTTCACATAGTAATTGCATTTTCAAATACTGCAATAACAAGAAATAGATGTATGCTCACAAGCTGTATACGCAAAATGGAAACAAAAGACAAAACAAAACAAAAAAACCAATGGAAAATATGAGAACTATTCAAAGCAGCTTCTCAAAGACTCGCAATATAAACAAACAAACATTGTGTTATTAGTATTATACCTTTGCTTTCTTTCTTTTAAATCTAGCTTTATCTACCACCCCAAGCTTTTGCCATGGAGAGTTTCTTACCGGATATCTATGGTCGAGTTGTTGATCCACATCGTCTGATGATTCATTCGAATATGTTGGATTCTCTAAATTTTCGTTTTTGCTTAATTTGTTTTAGTTTTTGGTATTCAAAGCCGTCGATATGTAAGCGTTTTTCTTCAGCTGATTGAGCGGACTCCTTTTGATACTTAGAGGGTGGATTAAGGAACAACGCGTTTCTCAAACCATAAATTACAGGAAACTAGACATCTAATTATACAAAAATGAGATGAAAACAACATATAGATTAAATAAAGTATTCACGCTACATCAAAAATAAAGTGTGAATCTGATTAATATTGTTTTAACTCGAAGACATGATGTGTTGTTCATGGCTTTGAACATAAACCATGGCATGAACAGTTTCATTGTTGTTCAACATATACTATATTAAATAACATATTAAATAATTTAGCAGATATATAATTTCATTAATAGCTCAAAAAATCATAAAAGTACCAACCTCGCTTATTTTCCATTTAATATCTTTGTCTTTAGTTGCAACAAAGAAATGTTCTGTATTGTCCTCTCCAATAACTGAGTGCACACATTTTGCAGCGTTTTCTCCTTTTTCATGCTCGCACCTTTTCACAAAAATAGAAAACTCAAAATTCAAACTGTTTTATTTAAACCCAAAAATCTATATCAAACACAAACCTCGCAATAACAAGCATTTGTGCTGCTTGCATAGTATCTTCATAGTTCTTTCCTAGGCTCTTCAATTCTCTAATTACACAGTAAAATCTGCATAAACACGAATAAAGATGCATTTCCATGAAAAATGCAGTTCAAAATTATAAACTGCAGCATATAATATTGAAATCGCATCCAAAAAAGCACCAAAACATACAAAAACTACTTCAAAAAATAGACAAATAACTCTATGCAGTCAAAAAATGAACAGAGATGGCACAAAAACTACAGTAAAATAATCCAAAACTACAGCATAATAATGAAAAAATGCAAATTATAATAGCTGTGAGTTATAATTTTCATACAAACGGTACAAATCTATATACATAAGGCATGGTTTTCGAACAAGTTTGAATGAAGTACACTCATCAGTTTCACAATTCTTAAAAATGCACATTAGCATCATACTGCATATATATTTCTTCAATGAGAGCATCAGAGCCATGCATATTTATAGAGCACACTACATCGGTTAAAATGATATGAAGAACCCAATTACATATTGACTTTAATAACTTGTTTTTCTGCATAAATAAGCAGAAATAGTAGATGATTGAAATAAAGCTTCTTTTAAAAAAATTATAGCCTTGAAAGTAGCATATGTGCTAAATAATATTTCCAGTTTTATACTAAATTGGTCAATAAACCTTGGTAAAATTTATTAATGGAATATATATTAGGATTAAATTTTGCAGTGCTCTCATCTCAATATTTGAAAACTATTGTTTTTTGCTCTATTTAGTAATGTAGTACCTAGTTCTTTACTCTTTAGTTTTAGAGCTTATTTACTTTTCACCTAACTTCACCTTTTGTTGTATCCATAGTACCTACTAATATTGATCTATTTATAGTCCACTGATAGCAAAATGTCCTCCATGGAGTCCTTCCTGGACCAACTACAGATCCTATTTTTTAACACAGAACTCATTACTCTCTCGTAATTAATGAAATCTTTTTAAATAAAAGTTCTTACACAAAAATTTCATTTTTTACCACTCACCCATCATTATAGCTAGCATTAGTGAGAAGATCTGATGGCGAGACAATCATACAATGATTACGTCTATCCAACAAACAGTAGATCCACTTTTAATTACATTTACCCAATAGACATAATATTTTTAAAAAGCATATGGATAAACAAGATTAAATGCTTTTAATTTAAAAAGAAAAAAAAAACCTTGTAGTTCGAAGAAGCCCTAGCAGTCTAGAAAGGCAAAACGAATACAAAACCCTAGTAGTTCAAAAAAATGGAATGATAAGGAGTGTTGAAAAGGAACATCGATTTAGAGATTAATTACAATAAATATTTACCTGCGTCGATTTTGCAATTGGAGGAACCCTAACAGTTTGGGAAAAGAAAAAAATTGACCGAGGGGTTGTGGGTGCTTTGTAAAATAAGGAGAAGGGAAATTACATATTTATCCAACTAGTTTTGTATTATTTACATTGTTAAAAAATATCCCAACATTTATAACCATGGCAAACTAGAAGTAACGGAAATAACCGTTGGAATTTGGTAATTGTTATAACCGTTAGAAATTTAAAGTGGAAAAGTGTTACAAAATGGACTGTTTGGTGTAGTGGACCCTGCGTGATCGGCCAAAAACTTGGCGATGGAACATTCAGGCTGAGGACGGTAGATGGAATTCCAATTCCCTGTTCTTGGAATAGCGACCTGTTGCAAGTACTGCAATATTTAATGCTTATCTATGTATTTCCAATTTTCGCAAATAAGCCATATAGGGACATTCGAGGCACTGTAAATAGGTAGGCTTGCCTTTCTTTTCCTTTTATTAATAAAGTAGGCTTTTTGAACCAATGGAACCGCTTTCTTATAAGCCAAAACGTTGGGTCAAGTTAAAAATCAATCCAAACCGTCGGATCGATAGGAAAAATCGATCCACGCCTTCTAAGAACTAGCATTGCTCCAGCAATGATCGGGAAGGCCTACAATCTAAAATGCCTTGGCGTTGCTCCGACAACGTCGGAAAACTTACTATTTCCTAAAGCCTCAGTGATTCTCCGAAAACATTGGGAAACTCTCATTTCCTAAAAAAACCTCGCCATAGCTCCAAAAACATCGGGAAACTTTCTATCTTTCCAAGTATCGGTGTTGCCCCGACGTTAGAAGTCCCATCTTCTTTTGCACCACAAATAAGCCGCACACCGCTGCTTTGAACCGATGGAACCACGTTCAAGTATGCAATACTCCTTCTGAGCCACTAACAAGCCCGTACATTGCTGCTTGACCCAATGGAACCACATTCAAGTACGCAATACTCCTTGTGCGCCATCAACAAGCCGCATCCCCCTGCTAGGGCCAATGAAACCGCATCCAAGTATGCAAAATTCCTTGTGCACCATCAATAAGCTACATTTCTCTCATGGAATCGATGGAACCGTGTTCTTGCAAGCAACACACATATGTCCCACATGATTGAAAAACTACTTCCTAATCTCCGAATATGGAGCGTACAGCCACAAATCATCAGATCGATAGAAAAATTGATTCGAAATTTCCTAAGTACTGGTGTTACCCCGACAACACTGGGAAATCCTTTTATTCTCTACTAGTCGATGTTACCCCAGTAACGCCAGGAGCTCATCCAAACTTTCTAAGTACTGACATTGCTCCGGAAACGTCGGGAAAGTTTCCTATCATAGGATTGATGGAAATCAATATCTACCCAACATTTGCTCCAACAATATCTTGAAAGCCCAAATCGCCTGATCGACGGCAACATCGAAGGAAAGTCCAAGTACTTGAGCCATTTGAAAGTTTCCATCGACAGAAACTGATATGCAAACAGGATCTCAACACTAAACTTATAAGAATCCAGTCATAGTCATGAAATGAAATACTTAGAATCAAGCATTAGACCACGGGTTCCCAAAGATAGAAGCCTACGACGCGACTCAGACCAGGGATATCCGAACAAGTTTCCTATAATAATCGATCTCTAACCAATTGCTTAAACTCTGAGTTCAGAGTAACCAGCCTTGTAAGTGGCGCACATACGCCAACATGTGATCGGGACAAGCTAAACCGAGATACATCACAGTTCTTTACCCCACTTAGTAAAGTAGTTAACCGCCACTATGGCATACTTAGCTCTGTCTCGTGCCATTGGAAGCTCTTCGTTCAATATACCACAAAGGGACAAGGGCTGACCTTCTGAGTTAGTTCAATTGGGGGTCGCTTGGAAATTTTAGCGATACGTTGGCACTTAACACACCTCTTTGCATACTACATTTCATCATGATTCATGGTCAACCATAAATATCCATGCCGTAATGCCTGCTTCGCCAAAGTCTGGCCCCCTATATGATCTCCTCGGCTCCCTTGATGTATGTCTCTTAATATCTATTCGGCCTCCTGCCTAGCGACGCATCTCAGTAGTGAGTTTGAATATCCACTCTGGTACAACAGTCCATCTTGAATAACAAAAGGGGGCTCCTTCTATAGGATCTTACTAGTCTCGTTCTAGCTGTCAAGTGGTGTTCCTTCACTCAAATACCTTACCAATGGGGTCATCCAGGTTTCCATGTTTCCAAAAGCTACAACCATATACACTTTCTCAAAACTAGGTCTATGTAGTGTCATAATAGATACCGATCCCAATAGAGATTCCTTCCTCGAATGTGGCAACTTTGCCAGCTCATCTTCATCCTTTTCCTCCCATGGAATGTGCTTAACCATGTTGTGCTCAATTCCAGTAAGAAAGTCCTTCACCATTTCCAAATAAGATTTCAAGCGTACTCCTTTGGCCTAGAATTCCCCAAGCACATGATTCACCACTAACTAAGAGTCACTATAAATGCACGTCGACTTGATCCTAATTCTTTCGCTAACCCCAGTCTGGATTCCAAAGCCTCATACTCTACCTCATTGTTCGTTGTTTTGAATCCTAGTCTAATTGCATAACTCAACTTCCTTCCTTCAGTGGTCAGAAATACTACCCTTACACAAAGTCATAATCACTAGATGTTCCATTGACATACACCCACCACTCGAGGGCCTTCTCCTCCTAGGGCTTTACTTTATCGTCTCGAATGCTAAACTCAGCCAGAAATTCTGCTAGTGCCTGCCCCTTGATTGCAGTCCATGGGTGGTAGTTTATCTCATACCGACTCAACTTGATGCTCCACTTGGGAAGTCTTCCTGAAGTGTTCAGCCTATCAGAACCTGCCTCAAGGGTTGATCTACGAGTACTCGGATAGAGTGTGACTGGAAGTAATGCTTCAGTTTCCTGGATGCAATCAACAAACAATATGCCATCTTCTTCAACTTAGGATACCTAGACTCTTGAACGGTAAAATGTTTACTTATGTAGTGCACTAGGCGCTACACTTGGTCTTCTTCCCTGACCAATGCCACGCTCAAAGCATGGTGTAACACCGCCAAGTAGATGTAAAGATCATCCCCCTCAATTGGTGTAGACAGGACTATAGGCATCTGTAAGTGCTCTAATAAACTTAAGAATGAGGCCGCGCATTTGTTTATGTAGACGAACTTATCTTTCTCCCTCTTGAGTGCTTCAAAAATGGAACACACTTGTCCATTGCTTGGGACTTGAACCTACTTGAAGCTGCTACCTTCCTGTTAAGACTTTGCATTTCGTCTCGTGTTTCAGGGATTTTGATACCTTGTGGAGCTTGGACCTATTCTAGATTAGCCTTTATCCCCCTTGCATGCACAATAAAACCCAAGAAATTTCCAAAATCTACTCAGAAAGAACATTTAACCTGGTTTAGCTTCATCTCGTATCTTTGTAGAATTTGAAAATTTTCGTCCATGTGCAAGATGTGGTCTTTGGCCTTCCTTGACTTCACTGACATGTCATCAACCTATACTTCCATGTTATGCCAATCTATTCGACGAACATCTTGATTACAAGTTAGTGGTATGTAGCTGTCGCATTTTTAAGTCCGAATGGCATAACCTTATAGCAGTAGATCCCCAAATCGGTGATAAAGCTGGGGTGTTTCGGGTCAGGGACATGCATTGCGATTTAATTATACCCAATATAAGCGTTCATAAAGGACAGGAGCTTGTGTCATGTTGTTCCATCTACTAATTGGTCAATCTCTAGGAGAAAAAAGCAGTCCTTAGGACATGCATCGTTCAAGTTAGAAAAGTCAATGCAGGTTATTCATTTTCCATTTGAGTACTTAACGAGAACCAGGTTGGCTAACCATTCTAGATACAATAATTCTTAGATGAAACCGTTTTTTAGTAAGGTTTTCGCTTCTTTGTTTAGCGATATAGACGATCTGGGCCCATACTCCTTTTCTATTGGTTCACATGAGGTTTCCTTGGATCGATGTTCAAAGCATGGCAAGCAACCAAGGGAGAAATTCCATACATGTCTATATGTGACTAGGCGAACATGTCTTGGTTATCCTGTAAAAACTAATCAACTGTATTTTCAGATCCTACTCTAGACTGGATTCGATTTTCATAAATTTCGTTGAATCATTGTCATCTACCTTCACAAGCTCTAGCCTCTCCAAGCTCGGCTGTGGCTCCTCTCATCCATCTCTCAGGTCTTGCTCGTTATGAGGATCATTTATGAACCCGAAAGGGAGGCCCTCCTTTAATTGCCATGCGAGGGAGTTCTTAGCACATAAAACGATTTCTGTGCCCTTTCCTTTTTCCTCTATTTGCTTTCTCAAATCTTTACAGCGCAGCATTCTCTTGTTGTGTTTTAGTTTACATCCACAATGCCTATCATGTTGGTTGTTGGGAACTTCATTATCGGGCACCTAGGAGCCCCTACTGTGCAAAATCAGATAAGGCTGGATGTCCTAGGATAGCGTTCTAAGCCGAGAATCTATCCACCAATACAAAAGTTTTTTCTATATGGCTGATCGGGGATGGATTCTTACCTTAACAAAAAAAATCCAAACTTCCTTAGGGCATGGTACCTTCTCCTGTGAAACCATGAAATTATTGGTTGCAGGGCGTAACATCATCCAAGGACAATCCCATCTTATCAAGCACATCTCTGAACAGGATGTTCACTAAACTTCCATTATCTACCAGAATTGTACTCCATTGGGCTAAGCATGGCTGTGATAACCATTAGATCTGTATGTGGATATTACTTTCCTTGCAAGTCATTATCGTCGAAGGCTATCCTCTTTTGCTCCTGGTGTGGAGTCTTAGTCCTCTGCTCCTTACCTATAATGCATACATAAGCATCTCAATTCTTTAATACTTTTGTGTACCTTTCCATCTCAGCCCGACTTCTATCTACCCGATGAGGCCCTATCGCTATGGTATTAATCATCAGTCTTTCGTCTTTCCCACGGTTAGAACTAGATCCTTCATCTCCATTCCCTACAGGAGGCTGTTTAGGAATCGGCTTCCTGAAAGCAGGAAGTGTCTCTAGGATTTTAACGTATCACTCCAACTTTCGTCTCCTAATATGCTCTTCAATTATGTCCTGCAAATGGTGATATTCGTTGGTGTTGTGTCCATGAGAGTCGTGGAACCTGCAATATCTTCTAGTATTCATTTTAGTCTCTTTCTTCAGGGGACACCGATTATATTTAAGCCCGCTTATGTGGCGATGTAGATGTTTTCGATTGTGTCGTTCAAGTTTGTGTAAGTGTCAAACTTGTGGCCAGGCTTAATCTTCCTTCGTTCGTTTTTTCTCCAGCTAGGGTTGCCGAGGTAGTTGAGTTTTCTTTTCTCTATACCACTGTCTCCGTTATTCTTAACCATAACATTCACATAGCCAGAAACTCTTGGTGGTCTGGTGATGGTATCTGTATGCCGCCTCGAAGCGGCTTCCTCTAATCGCATGTACTTCCATATACATACTTTTATCTTGAGAGAAAAAAAAGTTTGAAAAAAATATAAAAGGAGTAACTCAGTTATATATATAAGGAATAACTCTATATATATAGTTCTATTCATATCCATATCCATAGAATTTCATGCAATGGTATGTTGGAAACTTAATTTATGCAGAGATATCCAATGAAGCTCTTAAAAGGTTAACCCAAAAATTAAGTAAATATATTAAGAATGCGTACCACCGATTGTTGCATTATTGTTGCTTTCAAATGCTTATTATCTTAAATTATAGTTAGTTTGAACTTTTTGGTACTACTATATTCAGAGTAAGGCTAATTCTGAAGTGTAAGGATCAATTAATTAGGAAATAAGAACTTCTAACTAAGCTAAATATAATGCAGATATTTAGCATATAAAGTCCAACCAAAATATTATAAATAATCAGATTAAAATATGGTATGATAATGTCATAGGTTATATGTTTACATATGTTGATTGTCATGTAGTATATTGGTGTTAACTGCATAGTATGCTCACTTAGTAACTATATTGATATATACAGTTAAATATTTAGATATATTGACAGCAAAAGGCCAACTGATGAGAGTATGCAGCATACTAATAAAAGGAGGTGAATTATGGAGCATAGCAGCTTCGCAATATTTATGATAAATGTAATTGCATGTTTTGAAAATTAAATGCTGATATGAAACGATTAACAACATTCAACCATATATAAAATTAAGCTCACCTAGCTACTACGAACATACACATTTTCCCATAATCAGCCCCATATTGGGAATAGCAATTTTGAGAAGCTTGGAGGTTAAAGCATGAGATACTGTAAAATTGTGCATTTGTGCCACTGTGAAGCAACCTACAATTTAATGTTTGAAACAAATAAAAAGATGGTGGAAGGAAATATCATTGGCAGTAGAGATGAAACTTTCTTTTAGACACGATGACTAGCTGTAATTAATGAATCATAATTCTCGGCGACGCGTTTTCAAGGTTATATATATTGAGTTTCAGTTTCTCGTGTATCATGTCGACGTAATTTTTTTACCGACCTATGTGCTGGACTTAATGAAACACCAATGAATAGTAATATTAATTAAGCACCAAAACTGATCTCTGTTATACTGTAGCAAATTATAATTTGTTTGTGGGAGTTGAAGGAAAATAATGGCATTCATGATGGCAACAGTAGAACTCTTTTTTTAGTTAGAATTTAGTCATTTCAGTTGTATGGTAATCAAGTCACCAGTTCAATGGAGATAAAAAATGTGATAACCTCAGTTGTATGAGAAACTAAGCCGAAGTTGTTTCTTGGTATCTACTCAAAGTGAAAGCAACAACAAAGGTAGGTAGCTAAATGTTAGGTCAACAAATTGTACAAATGGAATGTCGTGCACAGTGAATGTAAAGAGAATCGACATGAGAGGGTAAAACATACTAAGGTTAACTTCTGCGCAGCATAAGACAAAGGGAGCTATTGTTTAAGCTGATAATTAAGTGAATGCAAGGAGAATCGAACATAAGGGGGTACAACGTATTAATGTTAACTTCTATGCAGGAAAGACCAAAGGAATTATAGTTTTAGCCGGTTGGTAAGAATTTCCCATGTTGTTAAAAATTTAAAGCTAAAAATGGGTGTATATTTCAAACCTGATAGATATTTTGTTGTATCAGTCCCCTTTAAAATAACCATGCAATCGACAAATAAAAATTTGTGATGTGGTATTTCTGAATCTGGTTCATCCATCCGAGTAATTGTATTTTTAAGGCTTTAAGCGTGGAATTCAATTTACACATCTTTGTGGGAGGTGAGAAAACTGTTGGAAGCCCAGGTGCAATTGAAGTGTCTAATGTCATATGTAAACCTAGACAAAGTTTTCCATAGATAAGTGGCATGAATCTTGGACCAACGATAGCTTGTATCTCACCGCCCTATACAAATCTTGACAAAAAAAGCTTATAGTAGTTGTGAAATAGGATTTAGGGGAAAATGCGTATTATTAGAAGTCTTTGTGGATTGAACGGGAATGGAGTACGTTGCAAATCCATCTATGGCCCAGTGAGAGGTACGTATGTTTTTTTGCTTAAAACCTACACCCTTTGATTTCAAACTCTTAGTCATTTAGCAATCTATCTTCATGGATTGAAAACAATCATATCATTGGGGTGGAGTAAAGAGGTGGTAAAATCTTGCACTACACCGTTGTATAGATTGAAAATAACTCAGCATGGTACTGAAAAAAGCTATGTGTGTGTGTTTATATGCATGAGTCCGTATGTACAAATAAAAAATGGCTATTAGGTTGAATTACATAGAAAAGCCAATCATTATCCATTATTAAGGTCATAGTAACATTAAAAAACTTTGATAACATTTCCAATTTTTTTTCATATATGATTATACAATCAACAAATTTGTATTACTTCATATAATGCATCGATAGGTCCATAAGCAAATAGTGTCTCGTATAAATTATATACTACGCTGCATGAGAAAACTGCTAGTTAACACTTACTAATGAACACACTCATAAAACATTAACAAAGCTATAACTACTTTCCATTACACAAAATCATAAATGCCGATGAGTTAGAAAATATGACAATGAGAGTACCGAATGATATCCAGTTATCTTTATCTCAAAGCAATATAGGATAGTGGGTAACAGGCCCGTATATTCATTCGGCCCAAAACTGTAGATATTGAAAATGTGTAACCTGTAAAAATACAAAGCATAATGCATCAGTTCGAACATGAATAATACAATAAGCTTTTCTTCTTGCAATTCAAACTGTCTTCCCGAAACATCACAATATCAAAATCATTCGATCACAAAAGCTTATATCGTATCAGAGCCATTGCTTAAGGCACAAAGACAGGTCTGGATATCATCACAGATCAACATTAGATAATTCATAAGCATTGAAATCTCATCAGCAAAAATTTCATTATCTGGGATTGAAATTTGAGAGTGCTTTCAACAAAAAGAAAGCGAGTGTCATGCCATAAGAATCAAGCGAGTGTCTAGCTGCAACAGACTTACTCTCATAAAAGAAAAATCAAATTCAGTTCACGAAAACCAAGAAAATCAATAGAAATTCATCAAAACGTCAAAGAGCAGTGCCTTGTCTGAAAAACACATCATCATGAAAGTAATCATTTGGGTTAGTGGCTTCACTTACCAGATCTTTGAAGATTTCTTTCTGTTCTTGATTTTTTCTTGAAGTGTGGTATTTGTTCTTGCCTCATTTTGCCCAAACTTCTTTAAGTTTCCCTTTTGTTTTATGATTCATCATCATGGCCACCAATTTTGAAACATCGGCAACTAGCAACTCTGATCAAACTGCAACTGAAAACTTGATCAAAACTGTCATCAGCCCTCAAAGTCAATTAGTCACAGCCCACTTAGAAGAAAACAACTAACTTCTCTGGAAGGTACGAATGGAAACTGCTGTAAATGGCTATTGTTTAGAAGACTTCCTCTTTGGCACCCATGCAATCCCACCAACTTTAATCACTAATGAAGAAAACAAAACTGTCAGTAATCTAGAATTTGTAAAATATCAAAGACAATAGTTTGATTTGCTCATGGTTGTTATCATCAATAAGTGTTAAACTGTTGCCATAAGTTATTGGAAGCAAAACAGTAAATGGAGTTTGATCAGCGATTGAATGAATCTTTAAATCCCAATCTACATCAAAAGTAATGCATTACAAAAGACAGTTGCATAGTAGCAGGAAGGAAAATCAAACTATGGGAGAATATCTTGCAAAAATTAAGACAACATATGATTTGTTTGAAGCAGCTGGTCACAAGGTACCAGTAACTGAATAAGTGCTAATCACTTTGAGTGGTTTAAATGAAAAATATGAGGCATTTGTGGTAGTTATATCATCTCAAAGAATCACACCATCTATGGAGGATGTACACTCTAGTCTACTTGCTCATGAAGGAAGATTAGAATTCAAGAACCCCATAGATTCAGACATGTCAATCAATTATGCAACAAATTATAAAAGAAAGAATCAATACAACAACAAACCAAATCCACCAGTGAGGCAGAGGTAGAGGAAGGCGGAGTAATAACAACAAACCAAGACGTCAGATATGTGAAAAAACTGGACGCACTGCACTAAAGTGTTACTTCAGACTTAATGTGAATTACACTCTAAACCAGAGTTCAACAAATCAGAGAAATAACTGTTTCAGTGCTAATATGGCTTAGGTTCAACAAGAATCAAGTAATCAACCATGCAACAATAAAGCAAATGGTCAAAATGAAACAACCAAACCTGAACAAATATTTGATGAGAGTTGGTATCCAAATTCAGGGGAAACCAACCACATCACCAACAGTCTGAACAATCTAAATCTTGGGAACAAAGAGTACAAAGATTATAAGTCCATATACATGGGAAATGGTGAGGCCATTAAAATTACACACACTGGAATTGTTTGCATCAAAGGTGGATATCTTAATAATTTATTGATGATACCGCAAATAAAGAAAAATCTTTTGAGTGTATCACAATTTGCAAGTGATAACAATGTTTATTTTGAATTTTATCATAAATAGCGTTTGGTTAAAGACATAATAACAAAGGAAATTTTTATTGTAGGGTGAAGCTGTGAAGGGCTTGTACAGATTTAATCTTGTTGATTTTAGAAGTTCTAGTTCAAATAAAATATCTGAAAGTTGTAATTACTCTGAACTCTCTCAAACAGAGATGAAATTGAGTAACTTTGATATATTTCATTTTAAACTTGGTCATCCTAGTGTAAATGCTGTGAAGAGGATTTTAGAAGGAAATAAAATTTCTTTTGATAATGTCAATTTACCCTATATATGCACCTATTGTAAACTAGGTTAAAGTCACAAATTAGCTTTTGCCGATTCTTCAACCAAATATGATAAGCCACTGTAGCTAATAGCTACTGACCTTTGGGGTCCAGCTTCAGTCAAGTCAGACTATGGGTATAAGTACTATATATCATTTGTAGATGCATTTTCTAGGTACACTTGGATATATTTTTTGAAAGAAAAATTTGAAACACATCATGTAGGGATACATTTTATTAACAAGTTGAGAAACAAACCAATCATCAGGTTAAAATAATGCAGACTGATGGTGGTACAGAGTTTAAGACACTCAACAATTATTTTTGTGAGAGAAGAATTGTTCATAGAACTACATGTCCCTGTACATCAAAACAAAATGGTCTAGTAGAATTGAAACGTAGATATATAGTAGAATCAGGTTTAACACTCCTTGCTCAAGCAAACTTATCTTTAAAACTCTGTCCTGACTCCTTTTAGTACTGTAGTTTATCTAATTAACAGGCCGCCAACTAAAGTACTAAATGGTGAAAGCCCATTGGAAAAATTGTTCAAAGAGAAACCTAATTATCAGTCCTTAAAAACTATTGGATGTCTCTGTTTTCCCTGTACAAGACAATACAACACTCATAAAGTGAATTTTAGATCAACGCCATTTAGACATGCCTCAAATCAGAAAGGCTACAAATGTATTGATGGTAATGTCAAAATATTTATAAGTAGACATATTGTGTTTAATAAGAATATCTTTCTTATTCTGATTTAAGTATCAAAATTACAAAGAAGATTTATAATCCAAGAATTTCTATACCTCCTATACCTTTGCATCCCACTGAATGCATTCAAAAAGAAGGTGAAAGGGACACGGTGAACTCTGCTCCACAACACACAATGTTCCCAGAACCAGGTCAACCAGACTTATCTGGTTCCACCTAATGATGCAACAAGTCCAACACAAAGCATAAGTCAGCATGAATCAGACACTCAAAATTATGAGTCACGGGACAACTCAAATTAAGGCAATGAATCGCCACACAATGCAACTCAAGTCAGAACTGAACATTGCATAATCACAAGGTCAAAAGGTGGTACATTCCAACCAAAGATATATGCATCAACAATATCTAATGAACCAGAACATTTGACCAAGCAGTCAAAGAAAGAAACTACATGACTGCAATGAATGATGAATACAATGCCTTAATCAAAAATAAGACATGGAGTCTTATACTGCCACCTGAGAATAAAAACATAGTATGATGCAAACGGACATACAAGTTAAAGGTACAATTGCAAGGTATAAAGAAAGGTTGGTAGCAAAGGGACACACGCAAGAACATTGTTTTGATTTCAACGAAACATTCTCTCCAGTAATCAAACCAACAATAATCGGGATCATACTTACAATAGCCTTATATAAAGACTGGAGTATGAGACAGTTAGATGTGAACAATGCTTTTCTCAATGGAGAATTAAAGGAACAAGTGTACGTAGAGCAACCACCAGGCTTTCAGCAAGACAAAAATTATGTATGCAAACTGAATAAAACTATATATGGGCACAAACAAGCACCAAAATGTGGTTTGATAAATTAAAAACCACTCTATGCAATGTGAGTTTTCTGTCAGTCAAGTCCGGCAACTCATTATTTACAAAATTTAGTGATGAGATTACTATTTACATACTAATATATGTTGATGATTTGATTCTAACGGGAAACAGTGAAACAGAGATCAACAAAATCATTCAATTTCCAGACAAGCAATTTTTGATCAAGGATCTTGGCTATATAAATTGCTTTCTGGGTTTTGAGGTCAAAAAGAAATCTAATATATAAACCATGCCATGCCAGACCAAATACATCGGAGAATTACTGAATAGGTCAAAGATGATTAGTGATAATCCTCAACCAACACCAATGATAACCAGTTAACACTTATCCAAAAACAAGGGAGAAGCCATATTTAACGACAAACAATATAGAAGTCTAGTTGGTGCATTATAATATGTTACCATAACTAGACCTGATGTTTCATTTAATGTTACTAAAGTTTGTCAATTCATGCAGGAACCCCTAGATCAACACTGGAAAGCAGTCAAGAGGATACCGAGATACTTAAAAGGAACAACAGATTATGGAATACAACTAAAGGAAAGCAAACATCTCAACATAACTTGTTATGTAGATGCAGACTAGGCTTCTGCTCCAGATGATAGGAAATCAACAACATGATACTGTATACATTGGTGACAATCTAGTTTCGTAGTGTTCAAAGAAACAGTGTACTATATCTCGGTCAAATACTATATATATGATTTGAGGTACTAGAACTAGCAAACATATAAGCGTATATACATGTATAATTGAATGAAAATCCTGATTTTATAAATGTTCCTGCAAAATGAAAATCGAATTCAATTAGACAAAGGATTCATCACTATACTGAGATCATAAACACTAGAGATTCAATCAAACTCATATAACAGCAGCAAACATTCATATTGGATTAGAAATTATAAGAATAAACTTACCTAAACAAACCTAGAATGGAAGATTAGAGCTTAGAATCTCATATGCCTTTCTAATTCAACCTCAACGTAGTCTATGAACAAAGATTGGATAGGAATCGATAAAAATCAGAAGAAAAAAAGTGAATTAAATCCCTAACTAGATGCATAGAAAGGCAGAAGAGATTACCTCTTATCAATGTTCACTAGAATTGAATAAAAGCCCCTTGATTGAAATCTTTAATTTGGAAATTTGGGAATTACGTTTTGGACTTAGAGAAACTTTGATTTTCTGGTTTCGATGATAAAATGAGAATGAGAAAAGAATATACTTGTGTTTGTATTTCTCTTGTTATCTGGTTTAGGCTAAATGGGTTAAGGTATGATCCATTAGCCAAGTGTAACTAATTTTTTAAAATAAAAGTGTTGCTAATTTGCATTGTTTCTTTTTAACACTTTATAAAGACCGATTTGATTTAAACAATATTATGATTTAACCAACACTAATCTCTACAATTTTTCCCAAAATGAATAATATGTCAAAATGTCATTTTATCAATATTGAAATATTTTATCAAAATTAAATACAACGTTTAAAACGAAAAGTTATTCTCCATGTTTTTTTTCATTTTATAAAATGAACAATTAATTGAGAAATCATATTTCAAACAATGAAACCATTTCCATTCAATTTGTTTATTCATTTTCTCCAAATTGTTCTTATATCATTAAATATAAGAATTAACTACAAAAATAAAAATTCAATAAATTCTCGATTTATTCTCATTCCAAGTCCCTTTTAAATTTGGAACAAATAATCATAAATTCCCCAAATTTAATTAATTAATTAATCATATTTTAAATTCTAGGTAATGTCGACTAGGGTTATTAAATTAACCAACAGAATACTATCAATCAAGCCATTCCATAATTATCCAATGACTATGGGTACATAACCCCTTGATGTTTCCAACAACCATGAATAATACACTGCCCAACATTTGGAGAGTGTCATATACTACAGTCTCAATAGATTTATTTATATCCAGTCTCGATAAGTCTTAAATAGGAATATCTATATTTATTATACCGCGATAAATTGCTCATGATTATGACACATTGTAATTGCTGTGACAAAACATACCGTTAATAGGTTCTATGTTAACATACTTAAATTAAACAATTAATAAATATAATATATTATAACAAGCATATAATAAAAAGAATAACACCATTTATTTTGGACGAGATTTTATTGCAGGTTAATAATTTACAATAAATTATAGAATTGACCCTATAACATACCCCTAACTCTATCATTTTTTTAATGTAAATGTGCATTACAATTTCATCATATAATCAATCAAAACCATGTATGGAAAATAGTTAACATTTTAGTCTTTAAGTAAAAGCTTTCTAATATATCTAGTAATATGACAAATATTTGTCGTCCTCACTTTTTCATCTAATTATACACTAAATTTCGACATATCATCAACCAAAACTATGTATAAAAAATATTTGACGTTCTCAATCTTTACAATAAAAGTTTTCTAATATATCAAACAATTATCATCCAAAATTGTTTATGGAAAATATTTTCCATTTTCAGTATTTTATGTAAATGTGTGCTACAATTTCAACTTATTATCGACCAATACTATGTATGACAAATACTTGGCATTATTAGTATTCGTAACAAATTTTTTGTAATATTTTGGGTAATCATTGACAAAAATTACGTGTGGAAAATATTTGCCATTTTTAGTTAATCGTTCCATTGTATATTGCTATTTCAACCTATCATAAACCAAAATTATGTATTTCAAATATTTCACATTGTCAATATTTACCGAAAACTTTCACTTATATATCGAGCACTCATTAACCGACTTTTATTACACACTTGCCCAATCATATATGTAGATGGAAGTAGTGCTATTTCAACAAATCGTCAACAAAAAATTATACCTGTAGATATTTTTCATTATCAATATTTATAATAAATATTGATTTTGTTTACCTTTTCTTCTTTTCATATTTTTCTTTTTTGATTGTTGAGCGTTTGTCACATTAGGCATCATTGATTGCCAAATTCCAACGTTGAACTTCTCCTTTTATGAATCTGTGATTCCATTCTTATTTGAGAATTACGTTTTTCATTTCTCAACCGAGTAGATAGCGATTTATTCTTCGATTGACTGAAAAATAGATAGTCAACAATTAGGTTTTCTTCGACGATAGGTTTTCAATTGTGAGTTTATAATTTTTTTTCTTACGAAATCTAAAATTATGTAAATGTAGATTAGGATGTCGAAAGATTTTGTGCAGAGAGCTGGCGGTTAAGGATACATTAGTAATGTTTGTTAAATTGTTTAAAAATAAAGATGTATGTTATAAGTTATGATTCGAGAGACTTGAACTTAATTGTTTTAATTACTTGAATATGAGCCAAAATTTCCCTTGAATATAAGTAAACTTTTGATTAGTTAAAATAACTTTAAAATATTATATATATATATCTGTGTGTGTGTGTGTGTGTGTATGTGTGTATGCGTGTGTGTGCGCGTAAATATAGTTAAACTATAGATATACATATATTGTTATTTTATATAGTTTATAAAAAACTATGAATAAAAATTGGCATATATAAAAGGGACAAATGAGTCTGCTTTGGTGTAAATTCCAGAACCTATATACAGCATAGTAGCCATGCACACTATTTATATATTGCACTTGTACTTTACATACATTGGCGTATTTGATTCAGTCATTACAATATACATTCAAATTAAATTAAATTTAAAGAGTTTTAAACAAATAAAATAAATTAATGATTTTGCTTAATATATTTTAGATTGGATTTAAAATCCATAAGCCTTCATTGGCCCAATAAAGATATAAATTGGAAGCAAATGTGAAATTCATTTATTCAGACACTTGTCCAGTCCAGGCATATTCATTGGCAAACGATGAAGTGGATTCTTTGATAATTGAGAGGAAAACTCGAAGGTTGGCCCGTTATTTGGGAAGTTGGTAAGGATCTTGTCCTTATAGTATAAATTGACTCAGATTATGCGGCGGATAGGAACGGTTGAAAGTTAGTGTCTGGCTATTTGTTTACATTTGGCACATCACCCATTTCTTAGAGATAGAAGCTATATTATATTATTGCTTTAGTTATTGTTGTGGAGGTGACTAAGGAGGGGATGGGCTTGTTGCAGTTGCGAGATGATTTTGATATGATGTAGGAGACTGAAGATTCAAACACAAAATCAGAGTGCTATACATGTGGTGGAGAATTAGGTTTGTAGTGCACGCATCAAACATATAGATGTGCGAGTTTTTTCTTCTTATATTGGAAGAGGAGCATCTAGCAAAAGTGCATACAACAGATAATCCAGCGGATATGATAACGAAGTCAATTCCAAGAGAAAAGTTACAGCATTACTTAAACCTGATTAGCTTGGCTAAATGCTAATGGCATGTATGACATGGACCCGTTGAAATCTTTCCTTTATTTGTTGAATTAGAAAGTCAAGATGGGTGCAAAGATCGAAAATTTGTGTATTGTACCGTGGTGTAGTGTTGAAATTATTCGCCATAATATATCATATCAATTGGTTGATATGAAGTCAAAGTCGGATGCTATTTTCGATTAGATATTTTCTAATATGATACTTCAAACTTTATTGCTCATCAAGCATCTTTCTTCTATATTGGAGGTTTTATTTAGCCATTCTAACCAAGCAAATAAAGCGAGAAAAGGAGAGGAAAAAAATTCGACTAATTCACTACTTCAACCTGTCCGTATCTCTCCAAATTGGAAACATTTTCGTCAAATTTTGTTTTTGGTTATTAAATAATTGATTATATTAGGGATCTTAAAGTTGTAAATTACTAATTTTATTTTAATCTAATTTGATCTTAAAATTGTGCATTTTGGGCTCGATTTTATTTTCTGCTTTCGTCCGACAGCGCCTTTGTTGTTGTAAGGTGTTCGCCTTTCCTTATGGTAATTGTTAGTACAAAAAAACTCATAATTCTAATTTTTAACTGAATTTGGAGATATTTCGCTCGATGTATAATATTTTTGTTCCGAAGCAAGCTAAAAGTTGAATTTTTATTGATCTGAAAATTTTGAAACCCAGAATGTACTCGAGACGAAGTTGCAAATGGTTGCAATGCTTGTATATGTCCATGATTCCGTCATTTTGCATTAGCAGCGAAGAGATAGCAGATTCATTTCGGATCAATCCACAGAAATGATCGCAAATTCTTTTTTCCGTCCTCAAGGTTAAATAAGGTACGCAACTTTATTTTTAGAATCTTATAGTTGCATTTTTATCCTAATTTTCTCGTTAGTATTATATTTGTTCACAATTTAAGTGTCTCATCGTGCTTATTGTGGGACCTGCACAGGTATGTGTGGAGGCCTATACTGAAATAAGTTTTTGGGGAGTCCTATATTTAAAATAATTCATATGTTATAAACATTCAAACTGCCAGTTAATTAAAATGTAGCCCTGTATTAAAATGCTAAATTCAAACATTATCTACAGATCTGAGTATTCGAAAAGTAAGATAGTTTAAAAACAATGTTGGTTCCTAGAGGTAAGAAATTCCAGGACTATTTATGCGATTAAATGGAGTAAATAAAATGTTCGTTTTTCTTAGGTATTCGGGAAAATTGGTAGAAGGAAAAACTTAAGCCATGTTTTTAATTGAAGAAACAAGTTTTAAAATTCAGTACACTTCATGCTATATTAATATAGCATTAAATAAAATAGATATTATATGAACTATGAAATCGAACGTTCTATGAACTTAGCATTATATATTTGTAATGATATATTAATTAGGCATTTTTTAACTATGAAAATGAATTATATATAATTCATCTAGTGTAGATCTCAAGTTTTTCCTTTAAACTAATTCCCTCGATTTAATTTTACTTGTATTTGCATCCATATTTGGTTTATTAACCACATCACTTGGTTCTACCAATCTACAAGCCTGAGACATGTAGGTTGTACTAGATACTGTCTTAGTTCATCTTATTAAGTAATTTAGCATGTATGAATCCTCTTAGAACTTAATTTTCTACCAGTTTCTTGGTATTTTGACTTTGAGTCTAGCTAACCATACCTATGTTTATAAAGTTTTCTTATTATGGTGTGGATAAAGTGCTCATCCACTTTCATTAATGACAATTCTGTAGATTTGTTAACATTCTTGATTGTTATGGTTCTAATAGCAAGCGTTAAACCGAAACACTTGTGAATTTCAAAGCTTTGCAAATCCACTTGGAAAAGCTCTTTGGGTCGTAACTTCAGTCCAGGACTAAATAGTTACTAGAAAAAAGTTGTAAATTTGTTTGCTTTTACATTTGATTTTATCAAGCTCCAGTTGCACACAATTTTGACCAAGATTAAAAAAGTATGGTGTTTTAACATATATTCTTGTTCTGAAGGCAGAAATTTCAAAATATCTGCAATTTACTGCTGCAATAAAGATTATATGAACACTGCACTCGTGTAGTTCCTTAACAGCATAGTAAATCAGATGTTCTAAAAAATTAATAAATAATTCTCATGATTCAAGTATTAATGACCATAATTGGATCAAAACAATTAGTTACACCCTTTTATATGTCAATTTTGTTCCTATTTACATGGATATTATGTAAGTTACACGCCCAAGAATCCTATGTTTTTGGGGATCTCTTGTTTCTAACATTCATTGTGTATTCCGTTCAGTTAAATTCACCTAAGAAACCTGATAATGTAATCCAGAAGAGACTTTCAAGTTCCATTCTATTTTCATAAGATCCTTTCATTTCATAGTATCTCAGAAAACATACTGCCGATCATTACGGTTGTAGATTGCTATACAAGTATAAGGCTTGGATAATCTACAGCCTCTAACATAGTTGTTCTTGCAAACAGCTGGCCCTGGTCCTAGGTATGAGGTTTAGGGAAAAAAATGCAAAAAAAGGACTGTGGTCGAAATAGTAAATATCATATTATATCGTCAATAAATTGGCGATATATCATATGTTGGTCTTTAGCCATTTTATTCCTAAAAATTTCGCTTAAAATATGGATGGTGGTGTGTCGATCGATATTAGTTAATGGATTGATTTGAATCTTTAATGTGAAATATCTAATATTTGTGATGATTATTGACCACTATTTTAAAGGATAAAAATAAATAATGAGAAATAAAACTCATCACATTTGTAAAGTATGTATTTAGTATATATCAAATGACAATATGTGGAACATATGACAAATACCATTGTCCCAGTGGTTAAGTGATTCGGCTTTGGTACAAGAGGTTACAAGTTCGAAACTTGCGTAGCGTGATTCGAACGTTTGTTAACATGTGATATGTTGTCCTAGTGATATGTTGTATATAAAGTACCATTTCAAACAAAAAATTATGCGGATCATACTAGAAATACATATACACACTTACTTCGATTTTTCCCATGTACTTTTCTCTTTCTTCTCCGTTAAGTCTATTAATAAAGAAAAACTATTCTTCTTCCATTATTCATGTGAGCACCAATATTTTAGCGTTAGAAACATTAGACAAGAATCACTTTTCATTTATATCTCTTTATTTGGTTTGTTATTTGTGATTGATAATTAACTTATGAAGTTCATCCTTTTTGTTTTTATTAATATCAAGCAATAAAAACTAAAAGTAGAGATCAAATAGGATTATATCTAACTTATTATTCATGAAATGAAAGTTAGAAGTAGAAATTAAAATTTAAATTAACATCACTTATATCTAATCATGTAAATGTTGGTGAAAATGATGGAACTGTGAATGTAGACAAATTCATAAATGTTTGGGATGATTGAAGAGCCGAATAAATGGAAAAGATGACAATGAGACAAAGAAAGACGTGAAAATGTGTTAAGTTTTCGACACTCCAGCATGTCCACCATCTATGCACGGTTCATTGTATGTGAGGAGAGACCGCCTAATGAAGCTTTCATAATGTGCCAGCGTCCCAATTGAATATCTCACATCACACTTGATTGTAACAAAAAGAATTTTCAATGTTACGTGCTACCAATACAATATATATAACACGTTTACCTCATATTTCTTACGATGTGGAATTTTGTCAAATCCAATTCATGCCCCTGGCTAATGCGAGCCACACCAAACAAGACGTTAATCTTCTTTTATATTTGTGTTTATAAACTAAATTTATAACTTGTTTCTAGTAGAATATCTGAATATGACAATAACCTATAAGCTCTATGTATTATGCATCAGGTTTTAGTAGTAATTCACAATAGATACATACACACACACACACACACACACACACATATATATATATATATGTTTTTTCATAGTTTAATAGCATTTAAAACATGTTAGTAACATGTCTGATATTTGATATTGAAGATATTTTTGCTTAGCTTAAAAGCATTGAAAACTTGCTACTGACCTGATAGATATTTTCTTGTAATTCCTTATATTTCCAAAGGGAAACTCTACTTGAACAAAAAATGGTCACACAAAATCTGACGTAATATATCTTAACAATTAGATCACCTCCTATGTAAGCATAAAAAAGTCCAGTGGAAAATACTCATTCTATCAAAAATTGTATTTTATTTTGTCTCTCAATCATGCTTCAAGGTTTCGATCGGTACTTTGAAATTTCGGGTGTACCGTACCGGTTTCGACCATCACCGAGCCGATATTAAGGAAAAATATCGGTCTCGGCGGTCACGTTAAAAAAAATCGCACAGATAAAAACATCGATCTCGACTCTAAATTAAAGCAATCGACAACAAATCACCTTGATTTTCTCGAGAAGGCTAGGGCAAATCAGAAAAGGCGAAGTCGAATACAGTAAAGACGAAGTCGAATACAGCGAAGGCGAAGACGAAGTTGAATAGAGTGAAGGTTCTACACCTTTCTCGGCGGCAATCGGGGAAGTCGAAGACTCGAACGTAATTGTTTTTTCTTCTTCTTTTTTTCTCTTTTTTCAGATCTACTACGGGTTTTTTTTTGCGTGCCCTAGTTTTTATGCAGTTCGAATAAGAGCAGAGAAATAGCTTTTGGTTTGGGCTGCCTTTTACTTTTAGGCTTTATGCCTTTAATTAAAGAGGAAATGTGAATGGCTATACTAACATAGACATGTATGTCAAACAATACTATGCTAAACTATATCCTACAGCAGAGATTCATATGACATTTTATTTTTTGTATTCTATTTTTTATATTTTATTTACAAAGAACTTTATTACAAGTTTATTAACAAACCATATATAACAATAAACTATAAAAACCAAAATTTAGATCGAAACCGAAATAAAACCAAAATTTCCGAAATTTACGAAATCTTCCAAAACCAACAAATTTTCAAATGACCGAAACCGAAACCGAGTTCTCGAAGTCTCAATAGTCGTTTCAATGTTTAAATGTTGCATACTGGTACTTGGTCGATATGCGGTTAATACTGATAACAACTACTTCGGTCTATAATATAATAAATGCTCTTAGGATTGCCCATGGTGATGTGTTGCCTATGCATACACTTGAAACCTGTGCTTAAAGGATATCTCGCAACGCATTCTTATTCATTCTAGGCAATTTTCAAGGTGGTGTTTTCTTTGGCTGCTCCCTATACTACTACGAATTAGTTTTAGCTTGATAGCTGCTCCAACTTCCGTATGTAATAGAAGCCTTGGTAAGACCTTACGTATTACCACAAATATGATTTAACTCGTGTATGTGGTTCACTTAAAGGTGCAACTGATGGATTTGGGTCCATCAAGCAAATGGACTTGAGCTCTAAACCAGCTAATAATATTATTCATTTGGGCTCAATCTATGTTGGAAAATCATACCCCAACTAATCTCGTTATTTAAGTAGTTTAATTCTTTATATTTGAAAACAACATTTACTGTTATTCAAAATGTAACTATATTATAAATTCACTTTTAATATTTCATATGAGCCGAGACCATATACTATATTTATTTTACAATTTTATGTCATTAATTGTGTATATATATGGTTATTTTTTAACTAATACTCGGTTCGCCAAAAAACTTATACTTACATTCGTATAGATCTGATATTATTATTTATTTGTTTTATTAGTTGAATAATTTACTACTAATTTTTTTGTTTGGTATTATTGTAATACATATATTTTTCTCTAAAACCAGAGATTAATCTTATGCTTGTAAATGCCAAGGAAGTATCCATCGAACCTGCGACACATTCTTCAAATATTAAGGTATTATATAAATCCATTTTCTCATTTCCTTATGTTGATTGGATTTTGAAAATTTAGACAACTCGAAGTATCTAGTTTCATAATGCAACTGAATTCACAAAACGGTTTATTTGCCTGTAGTTATGTATTATCATGTAACAAAAAACAGGAAGTAGTTTAACTAATTAGATTTGTTTTTGTTAATATATATTAACTCCGGGAGATAGTTTTGGTTAAATCTTGATTTACATTAGTAATCCACGACCAATCAAGAATTTATTTTCATGATTGAAATATTTAGTTTAAGAATCATTAATTTGAAATGAAAGGTATTCTTTAACATTTTCAAGATCTATTTTGAAATATGGTTAAAGGAAATTCCCGGATTAAATTCAAAGGTGGAAAATTAGGTTTTTCTCATATATAAATTTTTACTCTATATTTATTTCTAATCTTGAAGATGTATTTTTATCGTTGATATATATTTCAATTAGTTTCAGATTACTCAACTAAATCAATATTTGACATTACCTATTTGTCCAAAATTGCTAACAGAATCAAGAGTTGACAGTAACCATTTTCCTAAATTTTATAGTTTATACTTAATCTAATCCAAGGCAATGACACCAAGCTAAAAATAAAACCTCAACATTTTTTTAACATATCAAACATGACTTGATTTAATAACGTGAATATATATAAAACAAATCGAAGGACAAGACACACAAAATGAGATTGCAAGTTTGTGTGGTGATGGTGTCACCAGCTATGGGTCAAAGTGTGTTGATACTGAGGGTTTGCATTAAAATTTAACATGATAGAATGAAGAAAAGGGAATTATTCCTATAGAGTCACAACATTATCTGTTAATTAAGTATTAGTAAATGTTTTTGAGCAGAAAATTATGAAAGAACATGCAACCGTATGAGTGTTTATACAATGATGAATCAAGATATGAAAAAATATTTTAAAGATCTAGCGATTTTTAAGGTAATGACAAGATCTTAAAATACTTTTTCATATCATAACTCACCACTCTATAAACACTTGTACACTAATCAATTCTTTAATAATTTTCTACCCATGAATTTTGACAAATCCCGATTAACAAATAATTTTATGACCCTTTGGAAACTATTCCACCATGTTAAATTCAAGGTAAACCCTCAATATCACCGCCCTTTGACCCATGTATAAACCCTTGCAATCTGTTTTGTATTGAAATGTGTTATTTTGCTTGCATAAATTTATACAATGTTTACGGCCGTGACAAGAAAACAATGTAGTTATTAGGTAGAAAAAATACTTGAGAAAGATTTGAACGTTTTGTTTGGCCATTAGTGCTTAAACTTATTCAGCTATCTTGAGCTTGATGCCATGAAGCGCACATCGAATAACTTGTTGAGATGTGCTGATGGAAAGAGATAATTATATTTGAGTTAAGGTAGGATGTTTGAATTACGTAACTCAAATAAATGCCAAATCAAACGCTATGTATGAAAAAAGAAAATTACTTTACCAATTTTACCAATCAATTAACGATGAAATAGCATGGAGGCAAAATATGCATGAGGATGCTATGAAAATGAATATAACATGCAAATTATAGGAACATGGAAAGCTTCCACACCTAATATAGTAATTGAACTATACGGGCATATGAAAAGATTTTAAATTAATTAGAGAAATTAATCATCTCCTGACAGTGCCTTCACCCCTGAGTAATTTGGCTATAGATTAGTAGCTTATTTCTCTTCATATGTAAGAGAGATCCACCATCATTCCTCTTGGATTAAAACTTTAATTTCTAAAAGTAAATAAAATTAGAGGGATTTTGAGTGTTGGTAAGTCTTTGATAATTTGATTGTATTTCCTCTTGTAATCTCTCTTGTATTCATTTTTTTGGTGAAATAAAAAAATACCACATAGACAATTTGTCGAACCATGTTGCATCTATGTGTTTCTTATTTCATTTCTATTGATTGGTGTTTGTAGCTTTTTCATACGCTTGCTATGTGATTGATGTTTTTGGTTGAATCATAAGTTAGATATTTGTGTTTTGCGTTATTTGTGAAATTTTAACTATAAGACATATCAACCAATTAAAATAAATTAGACATCAAACACCATGACATTGCTCAATAGTTACCCCATTAAAAAGTTATTTTGACTTTTGGTTTAAAATATATGATTTCACTCTAACTAATTTTATTTCTTATTTTATATTAGATTTTTATTTAATTTCTTCGTATTTTGAATATATTATTTTGAATATATTTTTTCATTATCTTTATTGTGTTGTATTTATATATTTGAATGAAAATTGATTATTACAATGCATATGAGCTAGAAGTCTTATTTCACTATATATAAAATTTAAACTCTTTAACAAATTTAATGATATAATAATCATAAAAAAGTTTTCGTTGTCTTTATGGTTAACCATAGCAAGATTTGGGTCCGAAGCAACAATTGTAATTAAACATCTTTTGAATGTACATTGTAAAATGTATTAGCAACAATGTTTTAAATCACAAATTTCGAACAATTTGATTGGTATAGTTGGTTGATGGTTTGGACTGCAGGACCAAAGGTCATGAGTTCGAACCTCGAATCCGATAATTCTATACCAAGTACCCAGAGTGTGTTTCGCAGGCACATACTTATCTAGAGTTGACAAATAAAGTTTGGTTCTCTAGGTATTTTAAAAAAAATCACAAATTTCGATCACATCTCTCTCGGAATTTTCACACTCGATAATTTGATCGAGCATCTCAGATGAAGTGAGCATATCTTGGTTGTATATCTTGGACTAACATCTGAAGTACATATCAGGGATATCTTAGAATAATCATGTGTCTGCAATTGATGGTTTCTAGTTATTTAAAAATAGCAATAATTGTAACATATTTGATTTTTGCATATAGAAATAGTTGATGCTGCAGAGAAAGAATAATATTTCTTTCTTGGATAACAGTGCAGATTTTACTTGGTAGTAATTTAAGAATTGTTCAATTTAACATTGGTAAAAGAAAAAAAATGAAGTCATTTATTGTAACATAACCGGATAAAAATTAAAAATTAAGATTAGAAAAATAATAAAATTGATGATTGGTAAAACAATTTCATTCGAACTCATATAACATGTGTAAAGGTAATATAAATGAAAAACATATAACTTCTGGCGAAATCATGTATTGTCATCTTGGCCTAGGTTTTGGTTAAGATTTCAATATCTAAGGCAATATGAGTGTTAAACGCAATACAAATGAGATTTGTTGTTTTGTCTCGTTCAACTGCACAAAATGAGATTGAGGACGAGATTTAAAACTCTGAAGTTATCACTAAAAACATGCCTAAACTCAAATTTTTAACAATGGTTAGTTACTAGTAAAATGTTATTTCAGATATAAAGAAGCTTCTAAAGTCAAACCAATTATTTGAATTAATTAATTTCTTTTGAGTATAAAGTAATTTGGCAATAAATATATGTTAAGAATAATAAAAATCTTAAAATATATAAACTTGCGATCTCTCACGAATAATATTAATCCTCAAACGACTAACTACGTTTTATTTATATCACAAACATACCCATGGCTAGTCGGACGCACTAATTATCTTACTGTTTAGTCACTCTAAGTGGCTCCATAATGAACGGGTAAAAATGAGGAATTTTAGATTAATTTTGCTTATGCATCATTTTAACAGGATTGTACTTATAACATCGCATAAATTAGTTGCTAGAAATAAATATTGATTTAGTTTTTCTTATGCATCAATATAGCTTACACTGTTATTAGTTCATTAAAAGTAATTCTACATTTATGAAATTGAAGAAATTGGTTGCTATGCATAAATATGCATACGGTGGGAAACCTAAACGTATCTATAGACGTTGTGGATGCACTGATTATCATCGGCATGTAAATAGAAAATGTACTCAAGATTTGTTTTATCATTTTCTTTTGATTACCCTATGGATGCACAGATTATTTACAACTCTAGTGTGTCAATGGCCTTTGTTCATTTTGTTAAAGTCCGGAACGTATGTGCATATCTGTTAGCGGGCAGCAACCCATGAGGAAAATGTGTGGCTGTCACTAGCCATGCCACCAACCAAGCCGCCGCCAACCCCCATCAACCATCTTCTCATCCTATAAATCCATTATCTTCTTCTTCATTCTATCAATCCAAAAGCAAGTGGAAAAAATAAGTTTAGAGGGAAAAAGCTTTAAAAAGGGAGATCGAGCATTGAGTTGAACGTGTTTTGTACTCACTTTCTAATATTTCTCTCAAATAAAAGATCCGTAGCGGCAGTCCGGGGACATAGGCATAATTGGTCGAACTACGTTATCAAGTTTGTGTCTAACTATTCTGCGTCTTGTTTCATTTCATTGCAAATTTGATTATAAGGAAATTTGTGTAATTTCCTAACAACTAGTATCAGAGCCTTGGTTGTCTCTTTTTTTTCTTTCGAAATTTTGAGAAATGATCCACATGAAGTTGATTTGAGTGGGAGCAATTGCCATAGACGAAGAAAAGGTGAAAGTTGAGAAGTTTGATGGTATGGACTTTGGTGTTTGAAAAATGCAAATTGAAAATTATCTGTACCAGAAAAAGCTTTATCAAGCTCTTTCAGAAAAGAAGCCAAAGATTATGAGGATGAAGACAGGGCTCTTCTCGACAGACAGACCCTTGGAGTTATCCGATTGATGTTATCTTGCAATGTTGCTTTTAACATAGCAAAAGAAAAGAATACAAGTATTATGATGGCTCCATCCAGTATGTATGAGAAGTAATCAGCCACTAACAAAGTTTACTTGATGAGGTGATTGTTCAATTTGCAGATGACAGAAGGCGCATCGGTAGCTCAACATCTCAATGAACTGAATACAGTTTCATCGCAACCGAGTTCAATTGAAATTGAATTTTGATGAAGTACTCGAGCATTGATACTTTTGTCTTCTTTGCCAGAAAGTTGGAATGCTACTGTTATGGTTGTGAATACCTCGTTGGGAAGCAATAATCTCATATTTATTGATGCTCATGATCCAGTTCTCAGTGAAGAGATCCAATTTGAGAGATTCAGGTGAATCATCAACGTCTTTCATTTTGCATACACAATCAAGAGGAAGAAATCCCATTAGAGGTAATAGGTGTGACAGATCGAATTACTATGGTAGATCAAGTAACCAGAGGTCTTAATCCAGGAATCCCAACAGTTCTCATAGCTCGAAGACTGTTGAGTGTGGGAAGATAGGACGCTACAAATATCATCGCAAAAATGCATCAAAGGACCAAGAGGCGAAGGCAGAAGCAAATGTTACTTCCACCTCAGGAGGAGATGATGCTCTGTTACGCTCTTTGGAGAGCAAGGAAGAGTCTTGGGTGTTAGACTTTGGAGCATCGTTTTCTCAATATTATTATACTATCTTTTCAACCACAAATGCTCATTCTGAGTAGAAATAAATTAGAATGTATATCGAAGACCGTTATTCCCATCTTTTATGATCACTTGGTAATATCGAAAATACATTCAAGACTGTGCATGATGACAAAGTAGGCACTCTTCAATGCTCCTGCTTATTTTACCAGACATAACGGGTTATTATGGTATGTTAACCATATCGATATATGATTTTCTATACCTGAAGTTTACATATGCTTTGATTGTTTATATCATTCAGTAATTACTGTTTTCGGGTAGGACTAAACGATGTTGTAAAATCGAATTAGGTATCATATCTCAATGCAGTTTGCCTAAAAATGTTCATTCATGCAATTTTCAATATCTTTCTAATGTTGTATTAAAAATTAATATCAATTTTAGTGTACTGTCTTGCACACGTTAGATTTTCTTATTTATTTTTAGCTACCAATCAGATTAGAGGGAGAAATGCAGTGCTTGTTGATGCAGTTTCGAGGAAAATACCTAAAATTATAGATGCACCTACTGTAATTTTTGGTGTTTATATCACCCATCCACCAACTGGAGAGGATTCCTCTGCTTTAATTGTTGTATTACGCTTTGTTCTAACGGAAAATTTATTTTTTAATATCTATAAAATTGCATATGGTTTTATTTGTTCCATTTCATTTTAGATTGTTGCCTCTACGGATTGACCTGAAATAACAAAATATAAGGCTTTAGCTTTTGCTCAACCATGTGGAGAAATAGATAATGATCTTTACAATACTTACCTTATCATACGGCCGAACTGCATTTCATTATTTTTGTTTAGATAAGCAGTGTAAAGATCATTAACTATCTCTCCACGTAGTTTAGTAGAAACCAATACTCTATATTTTTTTATTTCAGGCCAGTCCATAATGGCAATAACCTAAAATGAAATGGGACGAACAAAATCATATGCAATTTTATTGATATTAAAAAATAAAATTTCCCTTGAAACAATATGTACCGCAGCAATTAAAATGAAGGAATCCTCTCCAAGTGGTGGACAAGTGACATCAGCTTCAAAAATTATAATAGGCGTATCTGCCATTTAGGTATGTTCCTCCAAACTGCATCAACAATCACTATTTCTTCATCCAACATGATCAGTGATTAATAATAAATAAGAAAAAATTTAACGTGTGCAAAATATTTGTTTACAAAGACAGTCATGAGAATATACTAACCTTGATATTAATTTTTAATGCAACATTAAACAGATATTGAGTACAGCATTAACTGATCATTCTTAGGCAAACAACAATGAGACATAATACCCAACTCGATTTTATAACATCGCTTAATTCTATCTGAAAATAGTAATTATGGAATATATGAATCATCAAAGCATACATAAACTTCAATTATAAAAAAACATATATCGGTATGATTAGATACCATAATAACCAATTACGTCTGGTAAAATAAGCAAGAACAATTGAAGAGTACCAGCTTTATCATGCACGGTCATTAATGTTCTTACGATATTGCCAGTGTTCATAAATGGTGTGAATAATCGGTCTTCGGTTCACATTCTAATTTATTTATACTCGAAGCGAATCATTAATTTATTTGTACAACGTTAACTCAATATTATTACACTATCTTTCCTACCACAAATACTCACTTCGAGTATAAATAAATTAAAATGTGAACGAAGAACGATTATTCCCACCGTTTCATGAACATGTGGCAATATCGAAAATACATTAAGGACTGTATATGATAAATATGGTATTCTTCAATTGCTCTTGCTTATTTTAACAGAATAACTGGTCATTATGGTATGTTAAACATACCGATATATGTTTTTTATAATTGAAATTTACATATGCTTTGATGGTTCATATCATTCAATAGTTACTGTTTTCAGGTAGGATTAAGTGAAGTTTTGAAACCGGGTTGGATATAATGTCTCAATGTTGTTTGTCTTAGAATGTTCACTCATGCAATTCTCCAATCTTTCTAATTTTGCATTAAAAATTAATATCAATGTCAGTTCACTCTCTTGACTGACTTCGTAAATAAATATTATGCACATGTTAAATTTTCTTATTTAATATTAATTACTAATTAGGTTGGAGGGAGAAATACAGTGCTTGCTGATGCAGTTTCGTGGAACATACCTAAAATTATAGATACACATACAATAATTGTTGGTGCCGATGTCACTCATCTTCCACTTGGAGAGGGTTCCTCTGTTTTAATTGATGCAGTATGCTCTGTTTTAAAGGAAAATTTATTTTCTAATATCTATAAAATTGCATATGATTTTGTTTGTTCCATTTCATTTTAGGTTGTTGACTCTACGGATTGGCCTGAAATAACAAAATATTGAACGTTAATTTTGTTCAACCACGCTGAGAAATAATTAATGATCTTTACACTACTTACCTTATCATACAGTCTGACTTCATTTCTCCATTTTCGTCTAGGTAAATAGTGTAAAGATCATTAATTATTTCTCTACATGGTTGAGCAGAAACCAACACTCTATATTTTGTTATTTTAGGCCAGTCCATAATGGCAATAACCTAAAATGAAATGTGACAAACAAAATCATATGCATTTATATAGATATTATAAAATAAAATTTCTCTTAAATAGAGCGTAGTGCAGCAATCGGAGTGGAGGAATTCTATCCAGGTGATGGATGAGTGACATCAGCACCAAAAGTTGTAGTAGGTGTGTCAGTTATTTTAGGTATGTTTCTCGAAACTACATTAACAAGCACTATTCCTCCCTCCAACTTGATTAGTGATTAATAATAGATAAGAAAATCTAACTTGTGTAAAATATTAATTACGAAGTCAGTCAAGGAAATAATCTAACCTTGATATTAATTTTTAGTGTAGCGGTAGACAGATATTGAGTATTGCATTAACTGAACATTATTAAGCAAACAACATTGAAACATAATACCCAACTTGATTCCACAACATCGCTTAATCTGACCTGAAAATTGTAATTATGGAATGATACGAACCATCAAACCATATGCAAACTTCAATTATATCAAAACACATCGGTATTATTAGCATAACATAATAATCGGTTATGTCTGGTGAAATAACCAGGAGCAATTGAAGAGTACCCGCTTTATGATGCACAGCCTTTAATGCGTTTTCGATATTTCCAGGTGTTCATAAATGGCGGGAATAATCGGTCTTCGGTTCACATTCTAATTTATTTGTACTCGAAATGGATCATTAATTTATTTGTACAACGTTAGCTCAACATTATTACACTATCTTTTCTACCACAAACACTCACTTTGAGTGCAAATAAATTAGAATATGAAAGATCGGTTATTCCCACCTTTTATGAACATCTGGTAATATCAAAAATGCATTAAAGACCGTACATGATAAAACTGGTAATCTTCTATTACTCCTGGTAATTTCATCAGATGTAACCCGTTATTATGGTATGTTAATATTACCAATATGTTTTTATATAACTGAAGTTTACATATGGTTTGATTGTTCGTATCATTCCATAATTATTATTTTCAGGTAGGATTAAGCGATGTGAAATCGAGTTGGATATTATGTTTCAATGTTGCTTGCTTAAGAATATTCGGTTAATGTAATACTCAATAACATGTTACCATTTACTTAAATATTTGAATAGTTTATATCAAACATAAATAAATATAAAAGACAATTCTTACATGCTTAAAGACGTTCCAGTTTCTCTTGCAACCCGATGCACTACAAGTGAGGCTTAAAATTTTGATTGCAAACTTTGTAATATAGGGGCCGAATTGCCATATAAACTCCACCACTTGGCTATTCAAATATCAATAAATTTGAACTAGAAGGGCCTAATATGTAATATAGAACTAGACATTTAAGAATAAATTTTAGATTCTTATTATTGAAGCATACATATGGCTTTACTGGGTGCTTTTACGTCCTTTGATTTAATCTCCAAGTTAATACCAATTCAACCTTCCGCTTTCGTATACAATGACAATTCATCCATAACATTCGCTTGATCATTTTATAAAAAAGTTTTTGACACATTTACACAGTCCACGTGTAACTTCTTCATCATGTTTACTGGTGTCATCTTTTTAAAAGAACCGTGGATTCAACAAAATGTCCTGCTGCATGCAATAGTTAATGGATTTGACATTCCCATCTTTTTTCAATAGAAGCAAAATTATCTTTGTACTTATCTTCATTTCCATCGAATGATTTTTTCAATAGCTTCTTTTGCTCTATTCATTGCCTCATATAGCCCACAGCAGGTCTTATCACCATCAACAAGTCGAAGACTCGAACCAATCACTCTAAATGTGTTTAACGACCCGACTTCCTAACACCAGAAAATCGCATCACCTTGAAGAAATAACGGGATAGAAGAAGAAAAGAAAGAGAAAGAAGAAAGACAACAACATCAGAGAACTCACAGCGGAATGAATGAAATATAATATATCACTTAAAATATTACATAGTATCATATTACATCAGGGAACACAACATATACAACACATATTAGACAGTTATAAATATCTGTCTAATTCATACAACTCAAGTATATAAGATACAGATATCACAAACACAGCGGAATCATATCATATCTACACGATGAAGCCTCCTGCTCCAAAACTCCTCCAGAATTCGTCAAGCTAACCTGAATCACTTGACTACTCATACATAATATGAGTACCAAAGAGTTTAACAAAAAAGAAAATAAACACTCCGGTCATACAGGGGTCTGGTGTGAGTAAACGGTTTAAAATTTCTTAACTTTAGAAAATCCTTTGGAAAGAAAGGGTATCACGTAAGACTTCCCACACATAAACATGGAAAAGTTTTTACCTTACGCTAACCAAAACCTTTGGTAGGAAATCCAGTGATATTATAATAGTGTCTAGGGTTTTCAAGTAAATATGAAATAGCCGAAATTGTTACATTTATTAAATTCCAGCTACTAGCCACAAAAGTGGGTAATACAAACAAAACCGTAGGGTCTCGTAGGGAAAATGGGTTTCCATCAATGGCAGGGCTACTGGGGTACCGTCCGTCACAGTACGTGGCATAGATCACCGTACCGAGGAGTACGTCCACTCCCCTACAACACAAGGCCAGGACCATTCCTTACTGAACAGTCCCGAACAAGACAACCCCAGCAGTTGTCCGGATCAACCGCCCCACATAGCCGAATAAAAAGGGTCTTCTAGACAGGAGTAAATCTTGCTCTCCAGTGGGAGCTACCCACGAAGCCTTGCTGCACCTCCCCTGTTTTAGCCATTCCCGGTTGATGAGGCTTGAGGCTGCGATTACCTTTATAGAACACATCTCTTAGAATGCTCATTGTCCGCCTGACGATGTGCTGAAAGCATTCAATCCATACAAGTTCGTTCCGGGTTCGAACGAAACTGAAGGCACTATCTCGTTGCACTCATTTTGGAATCACCCTCAGAGTCAACGACCATATCCCTTGCACTCTAAATCACCATCTCGAATCTATAAGTACTATTCCGTCAAACTCATTACGGATTCACCCACAGAGTTATACTGACGTATAGCCCTTACACCTCGAGTCTTCACTTGCTCCACTTGGATTCATGACCTAATGTTTAATTGGAATCGATGTGGTTTTCGGATTCCAAATATGGAAACCCGATCCCGGTCTCATCGAAACCAAACGCCATTTTAAATGTCCAAGTTGTACTTAAGGGTTTAAACTATTAAACCTATATTCAAGAGGGTATATAAACAGATAGATTATCACAATAGATAATTTATAACAACCATTCATCTCACAAAACAGCATAACACATATATCAGAGATATCCAAATCATCCAATATCAACCGATTACCCATATCAATCATCATCCAATATCAACTATCCAAGATCAATCAATCATCCATAAGCAGAATTGATTAACTCTTAAATCAATTTAATTAACCTCTAATTAAATTAATTATTATCCTTCAATCACTTGGGTTATCTTAATCCTGCTTCATTGATTTATTACAAATCAAATTCGTTAATCATCTCTTAATGATCTTCCTTAATTATTCTTCTTTAATTACATTCAAGTAATTATCCTTAACCATATTCAATAATTAACCTTTAATTACTATCATTAATGAAAATAATTAATGATCATCCATTTACTTCTATTAATTAATCAATTAAAATTAATTACATTAAACCTTAATTAATTACAATTAATTAATCGCGCTTACATTAAATCACTTATATTAATCAACCTTGATTAATATCATCAATCACATTAATTAATGATCCTTATTAATTAATAATTAAATAATTAACTTGTAATTAATCAACTCATTTAAAATCAGTAATTAACAACTTATAATTACTTATCTTAATTTAATTAATTAATTAATTTCTAATTTAATTATATTAATCCTTGATTAATTAATCCAATTAATTAATCCTTAATTACTCATTAAGTAACAATTAAATTAATAAATAAATCCTTAATTAATTACTTTATTAATTAATTACACTTAGTAATTAATCTTAAGTTAAATTCATTAATTAATTAATCACATTGATTAATTAACTAAATAATTAAGTAATTAACTCTTAGTTACTTACATAAGTAATTATCTCTAACTACTTCCATAAATAAATCTTAATTACTTTTAAATTAATTACTTAACAAGTAATTACTTTCATCATTAACCAAATCCTTAATTCTTTTATTAATTAATTATTTCATAATTAATTAACTTCAACAATTACATTAATCAATTCTTTAATTGGTATCGTCAAATGATTACCCAATAATCACTCAACTTTAATTACTCCATTAGTAACCTATACTAATTACTTCCATAATTAATTACTTTCGTTCTTAATTATGTTCAAAGATTAACTCTTGATTACTTCATTAAGTAATTACACTTAATTAATTCATAATTAAGTGGTTATTTAAAAATAATTAACTAATTATTTAAAATTAATTAAACGATTAATTAATTAATTTCTTATATTTTTAAAATCCTTAATTAATTAAGAATTCATTAATCTTAATTAATAAATCATATTTATTAAGTACTCTCAAATTCAAATCAAAATAATTTAACATTATTTATCTTTATAAATAAGTTATTTGAAATTAATCAAATTTTAACAACTCAATCAACTTATCCTATTTGGTTTTCAAATTATAATAATAACCTTATTTGAAAATAAGGCATTTAAAATTCCAATTTAAAATTTAAAACAATTAAATTATCTAATTTAAACTTTTCATTTTCAATATAATTTGAAACTTAAGTTTTTGAACATTTCTTTTAAAATTTAACTTAAAACTTGATTAAATATTCAAATGTAAAACATTCCCTTTTTAATTTAAAAATTCAAATTGAATTAAGTTAAATTACTTTCAGTGAGAAATCATTTTAACCAATTTAAATTTAAAATAAATTCAATTTACACCTTTTTAAAAGTTCGATTAATTTTGTTTCAAACAACAAGTTTTAACTTGCAAATCTATTTCCTTTTATAAAATCTTAAACATGATTTCTATTTATTTATACAACAAGTAAAATCTGAAATTTCACCTCACTACACAGTACTAACCAAAATAACACACGACCTCAAACTCAAGTTCAAATGCTCCTCTACTCGAGTCGAAACCTAAATCTCACGTGTCTGCCCCGAAGCGCATCCATCCCTCATCAACTCCGAGTCGTTCACGATCAAAACGCGATATTCCACCCGAGTAAAATCTCATCTTCCTCAACAAAACTCCAGCTCCTTATTCCAGTGCACACTAATGTGCACTGTGCACATGCGCGGCCGCCTCCAGCCAATCTTGATCGTCGCGACCATCGACGTGGGTCACGCTATCGCACACGAGCCCAAAATTGAACCCAGATTCAACAATTAATTAGCAAATCAAAATATGACCATAAGCTCGAAAAACTGCAGAACGTACTCGACACAAAACTTACCCACGGCCGACAACTTCCATGCCGTTGTCCACAGCCAATCCCACCATCGAGTTGCCACACCCAAGAACGCCATTTCCCCCTGACGTGATCGCATTCGATCCAATTTCCGAGATGCAAATGCCTAAGTACCCAAAGCAAACAAAACTCACTGCAAAACCCTAGTTCGACCGATTGTAAACTCCTCGGCCACCTGAAAAATCCAAAGGTATTTTTTTTCATAATCGTCAACACTTCAGCCACCTGCAACCCTAAAAACATCAAACAAAACTATACCGATCGCCAGAATTCGACCGAAACCCAATTCCAGTTCAGCCTAGAATATCTCACCATTTACAATTCTAAAAATTGAGATTTTAATTCCTAAATTCATCATTTTCTATCACTAATCTAGATGTATAATTCAAACTACAAATTGCCATGATCGATTTTTAACCCAAATTTGATTTTCACTGTTAATTTTATTTTAAACATGATTTGTTGTATTTAAAAATCCTGAAACTATTCTATAACCTTCAATATACAATTACAAACAGTTTTTCTTCAAATACTTAAGCCTAATATGGATTATATTTGTAGATATTGAAATTTTTCAGCAGAGCATTCACTGTAACCAACAGAGAACAATTTGAATGTAAATAAACAGGCAAGCTCATTACACATTCATACCAATTCATTTAGATTCAAGCAAAAGAACTTTGACACAAGCAAATATCATCACATGCATGGCAATGAAACCATATCAAACTGTTTTTAAAATTGTTTACTCACCTCAAATTATTTTACAGAACACAGCAGAGCAGACTTTTATTTTCCAGGCTCTAAACAATTTGAAAAATACTTTGATTGCTGATGAAAAATTCTCTGCATGCTTTTAAATTGAAGTTGTACTTCATGCAGGTGGAAATAGAACTTAAATTTGCAGTTGCTCTTGAAAACCCCTTGAATTTGCAGGTTGCAGATTTACTTGAGGTTGCAGATTGATTTGCAGATTAACATTTACTTCAAATTTTGATTTTGTGTTTAAATCTTTCAGATTTGAAAAAGATTATAGGTTGCCATTAATTTAAGTTAAGAAATGTAAACAAAGAAATGAAAGTGTTTGAGAAAATTAGTTTTCTTCTTTAAAAAAAATGTTTATTAAAAATTAAAATGAATAAATTGCCATTTGTCTTAAAATTGAACACATGTCATCCTATTTGCTTAATCTTTTTACATGTGTTTTAGAGAAGCCTTAACATGCTTACATATGTTACTTAAGTATTTTTAATTAATTTTTATTTAATTTAAATGTAGATATTTACTTATTTAATTCTCTAAATGAATAAATATAAGTTTACCTTTAAAAGGAAATATTCTAAACTAATTATAATATAAATATAATCTTATACATGTATTTAAAATCTAAACATTATACATATACATTTATAACCATTTAAAATTTTAAATATTATAAAAGAAAACAAAACAAAGCTTGTTTAAATCAATTTTAAACTATCTTATTTAAAAATGATCGATTATCTTATATTTTTGGAAACAAATTGAATAAATCTTTAAATTATCTTTTGAGAAATATTATGTTTTAAACAAAGCTTCAATTACAATATTCATTCATATATAATATATTAATAGATTAAGATTAAATTTCAAAACAATATCAAATTATAACATATACATACATATATATTACAATTTGAAAATTCAACTTTTATTTAAAACAGAAGATCTCCTGTTCACAATATATATCAAGTGTATTGTAACAACCAGATATTTTCAACCACTCGCATCCATTATAAGTGTATAGGTAGACACTCATGCCGGAATTGAATTGCTCAAAATACCGCGTTGTAAATAAAAATTTGGCAAATCTCAGGAAATACAGTAAATAAAAATCACAGACACGGAGTATATAAAAAATGCAGCGGAAGAAAAAGAGATAGTAGTTCATGAAGCTACTATATAAATATGAGATACATCAGAGTTAAATAAGATACAACAGAAGAGTAATAGGATACATCAGGTACAAATCAGATACATCACTGAACCACTGGATACTGAAACAAAATAGATGGCTGGATCTTCAAGGAAAGCTCCAACGCCGAAGGTGAATCTGGAATGCTAACTCACTCAATCTGACTCGAGCGTAAAGCAAAACACAAAACACTCGAGTCAGGACATAAATACTTATAAACTGTAAACCAACTCAAGTGAACAGTAAACAAAATGCATCAGTAACTTAAAGGATGCTTGGGACCGCCCATCCTCTAAGGATCCGTTAAACTATTTACTATGTAGTAATATACGCTATATACGGTAGTGCCTAATCAGTAAAGTATAATCATATAGAAAATAGCGTTAAGGGGATGGTGAACCTTAACGCGGTCGGATCTTTAAAACCAAAATCGTAGTGGGCTCGATATAAGGATATGACACGGCACGCAAGGAAATGCCAGGGTGGATACACCGTTTGCACTCCCGGACCGGTGGTGACGGCAAGCCAGCAGCTTCCGCCCACCTCGAACAATACCCCCGAATCAAAGTGGCGCCACCGAATCGAATCACAACAATAATAGAATAATTGTAACGACCCGTTAAATTCGATGATATTAAATGAGTTAATTTAATATGATTTCTAATCTAATTTAGAATGAAATAAAAGTCTTAAGATTTTATTTGAGTAAATGTAGGAATTAGATATAGTAATTTGTAATTTAAGGTTAAACAATTTAATATTTATATGGAAATAGATTTAAATAATGTAAATTGTCATACTTAGTTATAAGTTCAATATAAGAAACCAATATAAATATTGAATTAGTGAATATTAATAAAAATATTAAGTAGAATGGGATTCATTAATATAGAAATCAATAGTGGAGATTGTACATTTGGTTGTAAAATAGATAGTGACTAAATAAAGGTGACCGTTGAATAAACCAATGCAATAAGTGTAGATAAGTAATTTTAATGAATGTTGTCGATAATAAACGTACTTAAAATGGTAATAAATTGATTTGCCTAGGTGATTATATATTGATAAGCTATAACTAAATAGGAAGTTTGGTAGTAAATAGGAAATAAGAAGACAAAGGCAACTAGTAAATTTATAAATGAATTCTAATAATAGGTAGTAATTAATGCATATATAGTGGGCATTTGTGATAATTACCAATTTTTAATCATTTATTTAATTAAATCTAAATCTATGGCAACATTGTTGTTAATAATAGTTGTAGGTGAATTTGAATGAAAAAGGGTAACAATTATTTAGGTTAAGCATTTAGTGAGTATATTAAGTTAAGAAGGGCAATCGATTTAAATAAATCTAAATTAATTATTTTGATTGTTAATGTGTTCTAGTTAATAAAAGGGAATTTATAAGAATGAAGAATGCACTAATGAAATATATTATAATTCAATGTTATTTATACCCATAAATGTCTATTCACGGAATAGAAAGTTTTAAATCAATAAACGAATTTATTGAGGTCCCGATTTATAATTTATAACTTTTAATGTAGACTTAATTACAATTAATTGATTTAAAAGGTGTAGTTAGCGTAGATTTTTGTTTGGAATTGTAGAGGGTTAATTTTATAAGACAAAATTTATGCTAATTCTACTTATAATAGGACCATGGGTTGTTTTAGTACAGAAAGCGGGATTTATAAATTTAATTAAAGTATCAAAATTCAACAATGGTATTTATTGCAAAATAAAATGGAATTAACGTTTATATATTACGTTATTGAAATTTAAATGGAATTTGTGGATATTAAAGTGAAATCATGCACTAATGTTTGTGGCACCCTTATTTTTGGATAATAGGTGAGAATATAAAGGTTGAAAATCTAATATATGGGTCTTTGATAATTTAATTTATAATTTCTAAATATAAGTAAGTAGAGAAGTTAACACTGAAATTGATAGACTTATCAACTTTTAATTCACATCTAAACTTGTTAAATCATTTAAATTGATTATGAAATATATAAGCGATAAAATTTGGCCAACTTTAGAATTTAGATATAAAATTGGATTTTTATAATTTATTTTAATTTATTTAATGAATATAAAAATAGCCATTTTGGCTACGGACTCGGATTTCGACGAAACCAGTTTCATCGGATCCGTATCGGTGAATTATTGTAGGGTTTCAAGTTTCGTATCGATCGGACCTGTCGTTTGATCGTACGGACGCGAAACGCCTTGAAATCGATTTAATTAAAATCAATTTGAAATCAATTTGGAAATTTTGTTTTCAGCATAACTTCTTCATACGATCGAATTTGGACGTGAAACTTTTTCCATCACGTTCAGAATATTTTAAAATAACTATCTGGATATATGGGTTTAACATATTTCGCCCGGGGTTAGAACGAGCTTTTTGGGCCATAGTTTGTTCTGTACGTTCATCTATCTGGTCTATCTACTCCAATCCAACCCTACTTATAAATAGACGATTATAAACCCTAGCCTCCATCTTCTATCATCTATACGTTCAATTTCTTCATCTCTTTCTCTTCCTCAATGGTTGCAAAACCTAGATCTATCTACAGTTCAAAATCAAAAAGGGAAAATTCAAACTCTCCAGAAAAATCTCAAAAAAATAATATATGTTGAAGTTCTCAAAATACGTAATCTCATGGTGAAATTCGTTTTGCGATTTGGTTCGTGGTTTGTCCAGAAATTGGGTTTTTATTTTCGACCGTTAAATCAAGCGTTGATCAATATCATCCGATCGACGAATCGAGGACATGGGAGCGTAGAGCAGACCGAGGGGTGTTCATCGGCAAAGGTCGTTTGGGTTTTTGATGGTGGGATGGCCGTTGATAATTCGTTTAGGGTTACGAATAACCGGCGGCACTTGTAGCTGGGGACAACCGGTCGAAGGCGGAGGGGCTGGAGTGGATGGAGCTCGACTAGCCGAGCGCGGCAGTGGGCAGGGCGGAGGTCCTGGTGGCTTATGGCTGAAGCGATGGCCGGTCAACGATGGGTTCCTGAACGTATTAGGCTCGATCGTTTTCTAGAAGAGAAGCTTAGCGTGCTTGATGACGTGTAAAGTGTTTGATTTTGTTTTATTTATTTAGTTTCGTTTTAATTTAATTTCAATGCAGTATAATCCTAATAACTTTTGCATATTTCATCCGTTTCGCGTAAAACTTTTTTTGTTAGGATCGTAATTAAAATCCGGATCTGTTGACGCTGGTTTGGACAGATTTGGAGACCGTCGAAATTTTGGGTTTAAAATTGGATTTGAATTCAATTTAAATCCCAAAGGTGAGTGTTTTAACCCACTCACAACTTCTAAAAGTTTTTATGTTTGTTAAATTTATTTTAGATATGAGTAGAAATTTATTTATAACTGTTTGGCATGTTTTGTTCATCATATTTGCTAAATCGCGTTATTTAATTTAACTGTTAATTTATTTTATTTATTGCATATTAATTGACAGTTAGAATTTATTTATTTGCATAGGAACTGCTAGTAAACAGTTATAAAATTTATTACTAAATATAAACTGTTAGTTTAATAGTTGATTAAATTTATTTTTGAATATAACCGCCAGTTATTACCTGATATATATTATCAGATATATATTGATATTGAATTATTGGATGATGATTGTGATTTGGATGATGGATGATGTTGATGAATGGATGTTTTATTTTATATCATTAAACTGCAAGTTATCATGCATTTTTCGTTTCATTCGGGATTGTGGTTTGAAATGATATACAACCGCAAAATTTTATTTTTAAATTGCGGATTGAAATGATAAATATCCGTATCACTTGACCATAGGATAGAAAATTATATACAGGCACCGTGGTCTATATATAAATTATTTTAAAGTGATTTCTATGGTTTGGATGGGATACGGTTTATAAAAATTTGATTTTGATATTTTATAAAATATTATTCTTTGATATATATACATATGAAGTTAAAAATTTGAAATTTAAGTTGTGTATAAACCTGTTGAATAAAAATGAAAAATTGAGAAAATGGAATTTGGAAATTTATCTTATTTGTTTAAGTTTGGAAATTTTAAGGTATGATATCTATAACTGGATTTTCCAAGATGAATTAAAAATGAAAATTCTAGTATAAAGTAAATTTGAGAAAATATTTAATTGCTAGAAATTGGAGTTTTATTTATGGAATTTATATGAATATTCAAGACTAAATAATAGAATATTAATTGTTGAAAGAAGAAAATCCAACTTTAGTTTTGAAATATTAATACTCCAAATGGATATATATATATAGAAATTGAAGGGGTTTTTGGAACTTGAAGTGATATTTAAATTTTGGTTTAAACTTTAAATAAAGAAATATATTTGAAAAGCCATGGAAATTATTTTTCTTTACAAAGTAACTTTAAAGTTAAACCATTTATTTTACATTCGTTGAATATCCAAACCATTCAAGTTTTAGAAGTTATGGTTTTAAAATTTTGAATTTCGAAATATTATGCTTTGAAAGTATATTTCAAATATTTGGTTTCCAGATATTTTAAATTTTAAACCAGCATGATTTTGGAAAAGAATTATATTTGAGATAAAATGATATCATATTGTTTTGGTTTAAATTGATATCATATTCATAGTTTTGAAATGGAAAATTTTATTCTGATTTTAAAGTATAAACTATTTTAAATGACCGCGGTGTTATAATAACGTTTGGTTGTTGAAGAGACCGGGATCGGAAGTTGTCATACTCTCTGCCAACTCCGAAAACCACTTTAACAACCATGTACGCGGTGGAGATTCCAGAATGAAGTAGGTTGGTGGCGGCGTTTCCTGCAAGGTAAATACGTGGACCCGACTCCCGTGAGTTGGCATAAGGTGGCTAAAACAGGAGCGATTCTCGGTCCAATGAGGTCATTCCTCTGATCGGACACTCCTCTTCGATATTATACTTTGACTTTGGATTGTTTCAGTTGCCACTTTTACTTTGATTTCGGGGGATTTTGTTCAAGGTGGGCGGTAGCTGCGGCTATGCGTTTCCATCAGCCCGGATAGCAATTGGTATATCTACCCTGGCATTGCCTAGTTGTGCCGTGTCACCTACCATACCGAGCCTTTACTACGAGTTTTGTTTTGTACCATACCTACGGAGTGCCCTCTGACGACGCCCAGTACGGGGGAGATTACGGTACTGTATAGACTATGGGAATATATTCTGTGTTAAGGGCTATATGGGTAACCCCTTAACGCTATTTAAAAGTAAGTTTATTTTACAATTAGACACTATTATAATAGCGCAGTATACTACATAGTAAATAGTTTAACGGATCCTTAGGAGATGTAAATCCCGAGCATCTCTTGAGTTACTGCACTCATATTTATTTCTGTTAATTTAACTTACATAAGATCTTTTAGTTCTGACTCGAGTGTTTTTGTCTTTTCAAATTCGCTCGGGTCAGTCCGAGCGTTTCAGGATTTGAAGTTTGGCTCTGGAGGACGAAGGCGAAGATTTGTAGTATTACTATTATTATTTATCTAGTGCACTACACACTGTTCCGCTGCATTGTTATTGGTATGTGTAACTCTGATATGTATTATATAAATGTTTGTAAACAGTTTTATAAACTGTATATTTTATTATTATATTTTTTCCTTCCGCTGTGAGATTCTATTTTGTTTATTTCTTCTCTGTTTTTCTTATTTATCCCATAACAATCCGTCCTTCCATATGGTTTGAATCGGCATGTGTGTCGATTTGAAGCGTGCGAAAGGCGGGATGTTACAGTTGGTATCAGAGCTTTGGTTTAGCGATAAACCTTGGCTTTGTGGGGTTTGACTCTTTGTTAATAGGGTAGTAATACCCTATGGGAGTCGTTGAGTGTATATATGAGAGAGCGTATTTGTTAGTGTTATAAAAAGATTTTGATATTGTGTTAATCTGTTCCGTTTTGTATTTATAAATTCTGGTTGATGCATGGGACGCTATGTCATCAATAGGGATTTCTAAGCACTTAATAGGACAGACCGACATAATATTTGTTTTTAATATAGGTGAATGAGAGGGTGCGACCCTTTGTGTAGCCCGGTATAGCTCCTGTTTTAGTCATATATGCCAACTCACGGGAGTTGGGTCCACGTAACATACCTCGAGAACGTCGCCACCATCCTACTTCATTCTGGAATCTCCACTGCGTACACAGTTGTTAAAATGGTTTTCGGTATTGTCCGGCTATAAGACAATGTCCGATCCCGGTCTCTTTAACAACCAATCGTTATTATAACCCATGGATATTTATTTCAAATAATTTATACTTTCAAGACCAAAATATCATACTCATTTCAAAACAATATCACAATTGTATCATTTCCATTTCAAAAATAATTCAATATTATATCATTCAAATAAAACCCAAATTTTCAAATCATTGAATATTTCTTTAAATTTATTAAACTTGAAATATTCCTTTAAATTATCATAGCATTTTGGAAATGTTACCTTAAGGAATCATAGGATTTTTGGAATGTACTACTTTCCACTTTACATTGTATATAATTCAAAGTATTGATAAGCTTAAATTTTTGACATGTCAATTTATCATAGCCTTATAGTTAAATAAACTTTCTTACTGTAATATACAATTTAAACCGAAATTCTTATGTTAAGTTAAAAGCACCTTATTAACTTACATTATTATTACAATAAAGAAACTTTATTATTTTAATCATTTAAAGTATGTCATTCACATAAATTAAAACTTGCTTATCAAATGTACGTTATCAACTTACATTTTATTATTACAGTAAGTAACATTTATCATTTTAATCAATTTAAAATACACCATTGCATTGATTAAAATCTACGTGTCAAATGTACGTTTTAAATTTTATATTCCTATTACAATAATGAACATTTATTAATTAAACCAATACCACACTACTTAAAACTTTACATGTTTCTTTCTTAATTAAAACTTTACATGTTCTTGCATTAATTAAAACTTTCATGTTCTCTCATTAATTAGGACTTTACATGTTTCTTTCATTAATTAAAAACTTATACGTCTCTTTCATTAATTAAAACTGATACCTTTCTTTCATTAATTAGGAATTTACATGTTCCTATCATTAATTAAAACCTATACGTTTCTTTCATAAATTAAAACCTATACGTTTCTTTCATAAATTAAAACCTATACGTTCCAACCTATACGTTTCTTTCATTAATTAAAACTTAACATTTCAGATTCATATTACCATTTCACAAATTTAACTAAACTTCCAGTTTATTTAATTAATTTAACATCTTTAGTTAAAACTCAAATTTCACATTTTCAAGTCAAGTTATATTTTAAAATTTCATTTTCAACAGTCATTTATTCAACCACTTAAATTTATAGAAAACCAATAATTCTTTAATAAATCACTTAAATTCAAATATAAATCAATTTATCATATTTACCATTTTCCAAATTAAATTAAAGTCCATTTTATTCATGTAACTTAAATATCATTTTTAGTCAAAATTCCAAATTTCAAACATAAGTTATATTTCAAATTCCAGTTAATCCATTCATAAATTACATTTTTAACACATAGAAAAATCATAATTTATTTATTTTAAAACCTTTCAAAATCTATTTAAATCAAATTTCATAATTTTATATTTTTAAAATACTTAAAATATTCAAAGCACTTTATAGAATAACCACGGGTCTGTATATAGTTTTCTAACCTAGGTCAAGTGATACGGTTATGTATCATTTCAATCCGCAGTTTAAAAGGTAAAAATCCGGGTTCTATCATTTCAAACCCGCAATCCCAAGTTTAAATAAATAAATAAAATAACTCAGGCCTATCATTTCAGCCCATAATGATTTTTATCCTAACAGGGAACTTGCAGTGTGATCATATACAGAAATAATATAAACAATGTCAATATCACAATATACAGTCATGTATCAGATGTCAGGTGAAAATTAACAGTTTTAACATGGTAATAACATGGTAATAACACGGCATAGCATATCATATGATCATCATTAACTTGCATAAATATTTTACATTACTAAACACTTGTCATCAATCCACTGAGTGAGAAAGACTCACTTTTTTCAAAGCTAGAGACCAAAACAACATACAAGCACGACTCCAAAGGCACGACAAGCACAATTTCACGACTTTTGATTTGACTTGAAAGATAGCCAAGATATGATTTTGTATCAACAACCCAAAACAAAACAAACCAGACAATATATAAACATTCAATATAAAATAACATTGAAACAATTTTGGAATACAAAGCGAAATGAACAAGATAGATTGGACCTTGCTTCAACCACTTCAATGCTTGGCCTAAGGGACACTTATGCTTGGCTATGATGATGCTTTGGCTCAGGTATGACATCATATAGGTCAGGTTTAACATCATATAGGCAAGGCAACAAGTTGAGATGAAGGGAATGAGGCAACAATGGTCAAAAACATTGTTTTTAGGCATGTAGGTTGCAATTTGAAGGGTTTGGCCACCATAGATGGCTCGGCCATGGTCATGGTTGGTGGAGTAGATGGCGTTGGAGGCATGAAAGAGATGTAGGAGTTTGTGGCTGCGGCTATGGAGAAGAGGCCGATCCAAACTTAGAAGAGAAACAAGGCAAAATTGCATATAAAAGTAAGAAAAGTAGAAAGAAGAGAGTGATTTACCTTTTTTTTCTTCTTCAAGATGGAGGCCATGATTTCTAGGGTTTAGGAGCTTTGGAAATTCGTGAATGAGAGGAAAAAAAAGTGGTGGCTGAAGAAAGGAGGGGAAAGGAATGGCTAAGATGAATTGATCTATTAATGACAGAAAAAACTGCAAAAGAAACGGATAAAACGTTTTTCCGTTTCTTAGCTCTTAACCCTTTCAAATTTCTCATATATATTTATATACATCCAAATAACTGAAAATAATTAAAATCTCAGTTAAAATTCGAAAATATAACAGATAAACAAAATATTAAAAATTAAATATTAATTAGATATGATTAAATAAGAAAAATAACACAGAAAAATGAAAACTAGACTTAAGAATTAGAAATAACTTCAATACACTTTGGAAAAATTTACTTTAATTTAAATACATGTAAAATGAATAAAATAAAGTAAAACACAGCAAATAAAAGTGAGTGCATAAAATAAATAAATAAATTTTAATTATATATAATTAAAATAAGAAAATGGCTTAAAATTGTAGACTAGGCTTTAAAATTAGAAATAAATCCAAATGAACTTTAGAAAATCTTCATGGACTTGTAAAATATTTATAACAAAAAAAATAACAAAAAAAAATAAAAGTGCATTCACCAAAAAAAAAATTTATTAAATATAATTTATATGAAGAAAATGGCAGAAAATTGGAAAACAGCCTTTAAAAATAGGAAATAAATACAGTAAATTTTGGAAAAATTCTATTATCATTTAAAAATATTTAAAAGTAAAAATATACATAATAAAACATATTATCACATATTAAAAAAAATAACCAAGAAGAAGTAATTTATACAATTTAAAATAGTCATTGTTAAATAACCCTATATACGCACAATATTGTAAAGGGTATAACTTTCACAATTTACATCCAATTTCAACGAAACGAAAAGTGGTGTTCTTAGAATTTTATGTACTTTCATAATAAAAGAAAAAAAATTAAATTTTTAAACTTTTAAAATTTTAAGTTGAAAGTCACAGTTTGACTATTTTGACCAAAATCAGCATTTCAGGCAAATATTTCAACTAACACAAGTTTGGGATTATAACTCATAAAAAAAATCAAGATTATATTTAAATAATAAATTTAATCATTTCAAATAAGTAAAATAAGTTTTTCAATCAAAATCTTACATTAAAAATAATTAAAATATACAATCAAATAATTACAAAATATAGGGTTGTTACATGTATATATTATAAATAGAATAAAATTATATTAGCTTTGCAAACAAATCTTATCAACATTGTCAGATTAAATATTTATTAACCTTTAAAAGATTAAATTTAAAAATTTTAAATTAAAATTATAAAGAAAATTATCAAATCAATTTAATTATTATTACAGATTATTAAATTGATATTGCCCAAAATTCCGGGTCGTTACAATGTGTAAGCGACACTATTCCCAAAAGATGACATCAAAACTGTATTACGAGCTTTTTTTCCTCTTGGTTTCTTTGTCCACTTACGTTCCACCCACTCCTCTAATGTGAATATGGCTCGAAGATAATTTTTTTTGCTTATATAAACTTTGCAAACATAGAAAACTAGTTTCAAATCTAGTGATACCAAATCGATCAAGCTTCTTATTTCCATTAAACCTCCTCATTATACTCAAAGCACTACCATGATTATATATAAATTCAGAAAGAGAGACTCCTTTTTTTATTGTGGTTTTGCACTTTCCTTATTTGTGATGCCCCACCTCTATGCTCACAATAACAAAGAGTATTAAAGGAAATACTGTCCGTTATCACGAAAAATAAGGCTGGATAGGAGCGACCATCCGTAGTTAGGACTTACACTAGTATTGGTTATCTCGATAGGGGTGATATTTTTTTTTCATCTCTTATTTATTTACTCCCATCGACATACCCAATTCCAGTATAAAACGAACTACGATTGTTCATAATAGTTTAGGACAATAAATATAATAATAACACAGATCATATAAATGCGGAACACAGATAAAACAAAAAGTTTCATATATATAATAACTGATGTCAGTTACAATACATGTGATACAGTACATATGATACAACTACAACTGTCGACTCTGGAAGTTACATATACAAGTACATTATCGTATATAATATACATGAGTACATATCTTCCTATACAAATACACTGACTACTATAAAATGACGGCAACTACTCCAAAAGGTATGAAAAAACTTCATAGCTCTAGCAGCAACCCAAATTAAGATATCTACAACCTGTAATAACTCGGTCTGACCCGAGTATTACATTCAAAAGAAAATAATACACGGGTCAGTCTAATTCAAACTCAGATATTAATGCACAAAAGCAATAATAATATATAACAGATTAGACGACGATCAAAATAAATCTCGTATATCCAATCCTTTAACAAGGAAATCGGATAACGGTAAATATAACACATAGCAGTTTTAAACAACAAATCAGCAGATTCAAATCATCAACAAAGATAAGTGAAAAGAATATCAATGAAGATAATTTGGAAAACATCAAAATTTCCTAATCGACGATTAACAACGAAATCATCAAATTAAACCAATCAAATTACAATTCAAATCATATTGAATTGAATAAATGAAACAGTTCAAACAATTGAAATATCAATTAAAATAACAATACGGGTAGGGCTGCAGTACACGCACGCGTGCACTGCCTCGCCACTACAGCATAGGGAATATGCAAAAGATCAATAAATCAAAATAAAATAGGATATCAATAAAAAACACTACCGTGTGGCTGCAGTTCACGCTTGCGTGCACTGCCTTGCTACTACTGTGATGATGTACACAAAAGATCAACGAACGTAATCAATGAAGAATCAAATATCGATGCCACGGCCTCAATGTCAAAGCAGAACGACATGGAAAATGTGCACGTATGTACATAATGAAAATTCATAAACGAACACAAGGTCAAACTCGAATATTGGATTCAACACAAGTGACATTAGAAAAACAAATCCAACTGAAATCAAGTGGTCAAGACGGCTAATTCATATGCAAATTGCCTCAACGCAACAGTAAAGCGACTCTACTCGAATGACCAAGTGCACCAAGGCGGTGGTACAGATACATGAAAACAGCAGAATGATGGTGAAGGAACCAAAAATATGACAACACAGCACATAGCATTGCATATAAAGGGATAGCAACAAGGCACAAAGAACAGCTAATGATACATGTACAACGATCATCACTGTGAACACTGTGGAATGCATGGGTATGCAACAAGGAGAATGCACAGATGTGCCACAGGGAGTGTACACATGACAGTAATGACACGCAACAGATCGGGAAACGACATATGCAACAACAACAGGTGATGTACTCATGAATGTAACCGTTTTTAAATATGCAGATAATGTAATCAAGGTAACATGAAGTGCTACCAGACCACAGAATCAAATGAATGGTGACGGTGTTGCATCAATGAACAAACTCCAATGTACAGTCTCCAATATATGCAGTAAAACGATTGCTACAAAATCAGAGTAGTAAAGAATGAATGCCACGTCTCCAGGGAGCATGTGCAAGTTAAAGAGGCAGTAGTGAAACTGCAATTACCAAGAATATGGCAATACAGCAAGTATGCAACCTCTAAACCAATGTAACATGGTAAGTCAAAAACGCAAACTGTTTTACAACATACTCAAACCAACTCAAGTAACAAAGTAACCATGCAACAGCAAGTGATAAATCAGAGTACAAATAGGGTATAAGTCACTTACGCTACAGGCATGCACAATTATGACTGAAGTCAGTTGCATGAGTAACGCAAAGGAATAACAACACTGCCGTAGATTCAATTCAGACATTCCAATAAAATGAACAAAATCAAGCAACCGTGAAATGAAGTGGGTAGTGTAATCAAGGCAACATGAAGCCGTGATAGTGCCGAAGATTCTACGAAGTCAGGGAATTACAAATATGAAATCAAGTTTGCAGTTGAAAACACTGCAGGTCAACAGAAATACAAAAAGATCATTAAAGATCAAGGCACAGCTGAGATGAACAATCACGGTGCAAACTCATGTTCAGGGCACAGTGTATCAAACCAGAAGCTGCTCGAAGCAAAATCCAACCAAGTTCAAGTTATATGAATAAAACCCAAACCGAAGGCAATAATTTAAATGAGAAGGAACAGAAAGTTCCGGTTGGGTATTGCGAGTACAGACTCGAGTGAATCAAAGTAAACAAAATTAACAAGTACACAAATCAGTAAGAGTGAAAAGCAACAATCTCACTGAAGCTCATAGCCGCAAGACAATGCAGACTCAACGAAGTATGGTAGAAACTAACTGTGTTATTCAAGTAAATGGAAAAGTCATAAATCAATCTCTAGCAAAAGTCAATTCGAGACTGTGGTGACTAAATACAATAACCAAGTCGCGAATCAACACCAAGGGTATCAGGTGTCATTTTATACAAATTGAAAATAGTCATTGAAATCATCAATACCTAAATGAAATTGAACGACCGAGCAGATTTACTTACATATTCAAACAAATACACCCGAGCGCAACATAAAGGAGGTCGAACAGACCCAAAAATCATCAAGCGATGGTTAAACAGAAATCGAACCATGCTAGAAAACATCAACACAAAACAAAGTCAAATGGCCGAGCCGAAGTCAAGCTACTCTCGGTCGAACACAAAAATTAGCAAAATTCGAGTCGAATAAAATGGTGGTTTAAATTAGATGTGAGTAATCAAATTACTCACCTTTTTGACGCAATAGATGAAGCCGAAGTGAGCGACGAACACAATCGATTGAAGTCAACGCCTCGAATTCCATAAGCCCTAATTTGTCAAAGAGGAGCGATCGAAGAAATGAACGAAGCCGCCATTTTTTTCGTTTAGGGTTTGTAATTGAAAAAAATAATAATGGAAAAACGAAAATGGGTACCGGCCTTTAGTAAGTAACACCGCACCAATTCAAAAACATGGGCCAAAATTACTTTAAAGCCCACACAACTTTTATAAAAGAATTTCAACCCAATTTAAAAAACTCCAAACTACAATTAGCAAACAATATTAATCATCTAATGACGATAATTAATTGTTATAAAACCCTGGGTTGTCACAGACTCCCTTCCTTATAAAAATTGCGTTCCCGCAATTTTCATAAATAAAATCGTCAATAACAATTATTTTTCTAACATAAACCGATTAAGCTTGAAAAATAATAGTCGAGAATATAAACACCAAAGAAATCTTTTAATTTCATAAAAGAAATTCACAATTTCTTACCAAAATCTAATTATCAATAGATAATTCAGAAAATAGCAAAACTGAATAAATACGATTATCAGCAATATTTAATTATCAAAAACGATAATCAAATCAACAAATATTCAATTATAACAAATGATAATCAAATCTCAAATCAACAAATATTCGATTATCAAAAACGATAATCAAATCTCAAATCAACAAATATTCGATTATCAAAAACGATAATCAAATCTCAAATCAACAAATATTCGATTATCAAAAACGATAATCAAATCAACAAATATTCGATTATCAAAAACGATAATCAAATCAACAAATATTCGATTATCAAAAACGATAATCAAATCAACAATTATTCGATTATCAAAAACGATAATCAAATCAACAAATATTCGATTATCAAAAACGATAATCAAATCTCAAATCAACAAATATTCGATTATCAAAAACGATAATCAAATCAACAAATATTCGATTATCAAAAACGATAATCAAATCAACAAATATTCGATTATCAAAAACGATAATCAAATCAACAAATATTCGATTATCAAAAATGATAATCAAATCTCAAATATTTGATTATCAAAAACGATAATTAGAACTCATAACATCAAATATCTAATTACCTGCAGAAAATTAGATTCAACAAATATCTAGAAATCAATTAAGATACTCTAGAAAATCAACATAAAAGGTTGGATCGATCCCATCTGATGGCGAGTTTTAGCTACGCCTCACGTGCATCTCAGAGTGGCCGAAGCCTACCAAGTACTATAAATTTTGGCGCCCATCAGATTGACCCGAAGGCCCGCAGAGTGACCCGAAGGTCTAGTACTGGTATTTGACCCAAAGGTCCGCAGAGTGGCCCGAAAGCCCAACAAATGACCCGAAGGTCCATCATATGACCCGAAGGTCCAGCAAATGACCCGAAGGTCCATCAGAGTGGCTCGAAAGCCAAATAAAATCATCAGAATCATCAAACAGCAAATATTTCAATTAACGAGTCCGGAATTAACCAAAATAGCAAACGCACATGTCCCATAACCACGAGTTTTACTAAATCGTTTAATTCTATTCATCATTTCCTTGAAAGTGCAAAATTGTGTATTCAAAAAATAACATTTCACATTCTCAAACGGACAAGTCCGGAATTAAGCGAATCAGTAAAAGAAAGGGGTCATAGTCCTCGATTTTGCTAAAATGTTTAAATCGCTTCCTCATTCTTTTGAAAGCGCAAACTGCAAAACTTCTAAAAACAATTTCATTTATTTTATAAAAGTAATAATTTACATTCTCAAACGAACAAGTCCAGAATTAAGCGAATCAGTAAAAGAAAGGGTTCATAGTCCTCGATTTTGATGAATCGTTTAAAACGCTTCCTCATTCTTTTGAAAGCGTAAACTATAAAAAATTTGGAAACAATTTTATTTTTAAAACGATTTTTAAAACACGTGATTAAAACAACATCATCTGTAGCAATTTCAACGAGGAAATTGCGCTTCACAAAACACTGTGGAAACGGATCTCAAAATCATCATTGCGGGATAACCGCTTGAAAATCCACTTTAAAATTTGTCGGTCATTGAAGTCAAAGCGACGGTGATTTTTAAACGTCAAAATCTCATCAAAATTATTTGCACCAAAATATAATATCAGTGAATTTCCATTCATTAAAATGTCAACAAAACACCGTGCTTCAAAATTTTTGCATTGGTGTAAAAATCCCGTTATAAAAATAACGGCAACAAAATACGTTTCATAACCAAGCATCAGTTCAACGTAAAATTAATGCAGCAACGTGTAACATAAATTTGCACATATACCGCAAAATGAACAAAGAAATCATTCAAATATATCTTCAATGAAGATAATTCAAAACAGCAGAAATCTCATTAAATTCACATAACTGCAATCGCTTCAAATCCTCAAATCGGATTCGAAATTTTCAAAGAAAACAAATTAAACACGGCTATGTAAACAACAATTGAAATTTACTTCAATTTCATATGTTGATTTTTAAATCAAAAGGATTATCAGTTGTGTTTAGCGAAGACAGTCTCACTGTTTTCGCTGTGCACTCTGATAAACAAAACACGAATCAACCAATCATTAAAACACAGTTTCACTTTTTATTTTTAAACAAATATATTTAAAAATTTCAACATATTTTCAAAACTTTAGTTTTGACTCAAAGCACAGCTAAAACATCAACAATTAGTTGTAACACATGTTCCATCCAAGTTATGTTTTATATTATGTCCATAAACCCCAAGCTCTGATACCAACTGTGACGCCCCACCTCTATGCTCACAATAACAAAGAGTATTAAAGGAAATACTGTCTGTTATCATGAAGAATAAGGCTGGATAGGAGCGGCCATCCGTAGTTAGGACTTACACTAGTATTGGTTATCTCGATAGGGGTGATATTTTTTTTTCATCTTTTATTTATTTACTCCCATCGACATACCCAATTCCAGTATAAAACGAACTACGATGGTTCATAATAGTTTAGGACAATAAATATAATAATAATACGGATCATATAAATGCGGAACACAGATAAAACAAAAAGTCTCATATATATAATAACTGATGTCAGTTACAATACATGTGATACAGTACATATGATACAACTACAACTGTCGACTCTGGAAGTTACATATACAAGTACATTATCGTATATAATATACATGAGTACATATCTTCCTATACAAATACACTGACTACTATAAAATGACGGCAACTACTCCAAAAGGTATGAAAAGACTTCATAGCTCTAGCAGCAACCCAAATTAAGATATCTACAACCTGTAATAACTCGGTCTGACCCGAGTATTACATTCAAAAGAAAATAATACACGGGTCAGTCTAATTCAAACTCAGTTATTAATGCACAAAAGCAATAATAATATATAACAGATTAGACGACGATCAAAACAAATCTCGTCTATCCAATCCTTTAACAAGGAAATCAGATAACGGTAAATATAACACATAGCAGTTTTAAACAACAAATCAGCAGATTCAAATCATCAGCAAAGATAAGTGAAAAGAACATCAATGAAGATAATTTGGAAAACATCAAAATGGCCTAATCGGCGATTAACAACGAAATCATCAAATTAAACCAATCAAATTACAATTCAAATCATATTGAATTGAATAAATGAAACAGTTCAAACAATTGAAATATCAATTAAAATAACAATACGGGTAGGGTTGCAGTACACGCACGCGTGCACTGCCTCGCCACTACAGCATAGGGAATATGCAAAAGATCAATAAATCAAAATAAAATAGGATATCAATAAAAAACACTACCGTGTGGCTGCAGTTCACGCTTGCGTGCACTGCCTTGCTACTACTGTGATGATGTACACAAAAGATCAACGAACCAAAATCAATGAAGAATCAAATATCGATGCCACGGCCTCAATGTCAAAGCAGAACGACATGGAAAATGTGCACGTATGTACATAATGAAAATTCATAAACGAACACAAGGTCAAACCTGAATATTGGATTCAACACAAGTGACATTAGAAAAACAAATCCAACTGAAATCAAGTGGTCAAGACGGCTAATTCATATGCAAATTGCATCAACGCAACAGTAAAGCAACTCTACTCGAATGACCAAGTGCACCAAGGCGGTGGTACAAATACATGGAAACAACAGAATGATGGTGAAGGAACCAAAAATATGACAACACAGCACATAGCATTGCATATAAAGGGATAGCAACAAGGCACAAAGAACAGCCAATGATACATGTACAACGATCATCACAGTGAACACTGTGGAATGCACGGGTATGCAACAAGGAGAATGCACAGGTGTGCCACAGGGAGTGTACACATGACAGTAATGACACGCAACAGATCGGGAAACGACATATGCAACAACAACAGGTGATGTACTCATGAATGTAACCGTTTTTAAATATGCAGATAATGTAATCAAGGTAACATGAAGTGCTACTAGACCACAGAATCAAATGAATGGTGACGGTGTTGCATCAATGAACAAACTCCAATGTACAGTCTCCAATATATGCAGTAAAACGATTGCTACAAAATCAGAGTAGTAAAGAATGAATGCCACGTCTCCAGGGAGCATGTGCAAGTTAAAGAGGCAGTAGTGAAACTGCAATTACCAAGAATATGGCAATACAGCAAGTATGCAACCTCTAAACCAATGTAACATGGTAAGTCAAAAACGCAAACTGTTTTACAACATACTCAAACCAACTCAAGTAACAAAGTAACCATGCAACAGCAAGTGATAAATCAGAGTACAAATAGGGTATAAGTCACTTACGCTACAGGCATGCACAATTATGACTGAAGTCGGTTGCATGAGTAACGCAAAGGAATAACAACACTGCCGTAGATTCAATTCAGACATTCCAATAAAATGAACAAAATCAAGCAACCGTGAAATGAAGTGGGTAGTGTAATCAAGGCAACATGAAGCCGTGATAGTGCCGAAGATTCTACGAAGTCAGGGAATTACAAATATGAAATCAAGTTTGCAGTTGAAAACACTACAGGTCAACAGAAATACAAAAAGATCATTAAAGATTAAGGCACAGCTGAGATGAACAATCACGGTGCAAACTCATGTTCAGGGCACAGTGTATCAAACTAAAAGCTGCTCGAAGCAAAATCCAACCAAGTTCAAGTTATATGAATAAAACCCAAACCGGAGGCAATAATTTAAATGAGAAGGAACAGAAAGTTCCAGTGGGGTATTGCGAGTACAGACTCGAGTGAATTAAATTAAACAAAATTAACAAGTACACAAATCAGTAAGAGTGAAAAGCAACAGTCTCAGTGAAGCTCAAAGCCGCAAGACAATGCAGACTCAACGAAGTATGGTAGAAACTAACTGTGTTATTCAAGTAAATGGAAAAGTCATAAATCAATCTCTAGCAAAAGTCAATTCGAGACCGTGGTGACTAAATACAATAACCAAGTCGCGAATCAACACCAAGGGTATCAGGTGTCATTTTATACAAATTGAAAATAGTCATTGAAATCATTAATACCTAAATGAAATTGAACGACCGAGCAGATTTACTTACATATTCAAACAAATACACCCGAGCACAATATAAAGGAGGTCGAACAGACCCAAAAATCATCAAGCGATGGTTAAACAGAAATCGAACCATGCTAGAAAACATCAACACAAAACAAAGTTAAATGGCCGAGCCGAAGTCAAGCTACTCTTGGTCGAACACAAAAATTAGCAAAATTCAAGTCAATAAAATGGTGGTTTAAATTAGATGTGAGTAATCAAATTACTCACCTTTTTGACGCAATAGATGAAGCCGAAGTGAGCGACGAGCACAATCGATCGAATTCAGCGCTTCGAATTCCATAAGCCCTAATTTGTCAAAGAGGAGCGATCGAAGAAATGAACGAAGCCGCCATTTTTTTCATTTAGGGTTTGTAATTGAAAAACATAATAATGGAAAAATGAAAATGGGTATCGGCCTTTATTAAGTATCACCGCACCAATTCAAAAACATGGGCCAAAATTACTTTAAAGCCCACACAACTTTTATAAAAGAATTTTAACCCAATTTAAAAAACTCCAAACTACAATTAGCAAACAATATTAATCGTCTAATGACGATAATTAATTATAAAACCCTGGGTTGTCACATTATTTTTCCAGTGTCTTCAAGTATAAGACCAATGCAATTAGCGGCGCAAAAAGTCCAATATATAGATTTTATTTTTGCTATAAGCAATTCTCCTATGTAAGAAAAATAATTAATGAATAGGTAAGGATAAATAGTTAAACACGTGCTAGTATGGCAAATAAATTATAATGAACAACTAGTTTTTCTTCAAATGAAGATATTAAAATTTATACTCACCCGCCATTTTAATACGCTTCCATTGTCCGTTATGACTCGAACAACATTATCTACTCCAATTCTTTCCACAAATTTATCAAGCAACTAAAAAATTCTCCCCCGTTTTCATATAAGAAGAAGCGTCGATGGATTCTACGAACATCGTCCCCAAAGAGCAATTGACTAAAAAGCCCTTCCCCTTCTATCTGTCCAACCAAGAGCAACCATATCTTGCCCATTGCTCTTTGTGACTTTTCATTAGATCATGTATATACTTAAACTCCTTGTTCAACAGTAGAACTCTCAACTCATGGTAACTAGGTGGCTTCAAATCAGGTTCATATCTACCAACGGCCTCTACCATATCTTTAAATGCATCCATACGAGCCATATTGAATGCAATACCAACTTGGTAAAAAAGAGCAATGTATTGGTTTTTTCTATCACCAAGTACTTTATCACAAACATTATTTATACTTGTTTGTCCCATTGTTGATCCTCCACCTCGATTGTTTAATCTCATGCTCATATTGCTCATGTATAAATGTGGGATCATTTGGATTTTTTGATGTCTTCTTTCCCACATTTATTTCTCTTCCGTCGAGATTCATCTCTTATTACTTGGTTAAACTTTATTGTCATCATCTCCCAAACTATAATTTTTTAAATCATTACTTGCATTAGCTTCAGAAGCATCCGTCTTTCTACTTTGTTTCTTATTCATTGCATCTATCAACTCGTCTCTAATACTGAGTGGAATTTTAGGACAACACTTGCATTTTTGAATCCTCGAGTTTGATGTTGCTTTGCTTTAAATATTCCTTCCGTTATCACATTCAAACAAAACATACAAGTCATACTATTGGGGTTGTTTTCATCCGCTAAGCAGCTATAATTCCAACCAATATCAACTCTACGATTTTTATTTCTAGCCATGGAAAAAGACGATTCTCCTGCATTTGCATTAGATAGTTTTATACCCATAACCTAAAAAAGATAAGGAAAACATTCACTTGAGCATCGTCTTTTATAGTATTAGCAAGAAAAAATTGCACTTTAAATTTCGAAATTGCAGTCCAAAATAAATGCACTTCAAAAACTACAATTCGAAAAAAAATTCACTTAAGAAAATCTGCACTTCAAAAACTGTACTTTAAATTAAAACTTCAAAATCATTTGAGATTTCAACTATAACTTTAAAATTTTAAAGTTATAGTGCTATGCCAAAAAAAAATTAATGTTAAAATTCAACTTAAAATTAAAAATTTAAACTTTAAATTCAATTTGAAATTTTAATTTAAAACTTCAAAATTGAAATTTAATTTAAAATTAAACTTCAATTTCCAATTTGAAATTAGAACTTTAAATTCAATTTAAAATCAAAATTGTAGACGCCAAATTTAAAATTCAATTTAATATTAAAACAAAACTTTAAATTCAATTTAAAATTAAAATTTTAAACTCCAAAACTTTTAACTTTAAACTTAAATTTAAACTAAAACAAACTTTGGACTAAACAAAACTTTAATGGTTTTAAGTATAAAACAAAAATAAATTTTAGACTTTATAATTTAAAATTGAACTTTAAACTAGACCAAACAAACTAAGCCAAACTTTGAAACTAAACTATAGACTTACATTTAAATTAAGCTAAAATTTATTACTTTAAACTAACTTAAATTTTAATCAGTTTATAACTTTATATTTAAACAAAATATTATAAGTCAAACTAAGTTTATAACTCAAATTTTAATCAGTTTATTTCTTTATGTTTAAACAAAACTTTAAACTAACTTAAATTTAAATCAGTTTATAACTTAAACTAAATTAAAAAATATACCTCGATCAATAGTTTTAGATTTGAGATCGAGATCGGCGACTGTGGTACATCTGGATCGATCACAGTAGAATAATGGTCGAGATTCGAGAGTAATTTTTTAATATCGAGAAGATTGATGCCCTAATGTTCGACAATTTCCCAATATGCCACAGTCGTGCTCGGTTTTGGGCTAAAGCCTGAATTATTCAACCAAAAATGAAGCGCGCTTTTTTAGGACGTTGATTTTTTCTCCCTTCGACGTCTGGAGCGTTTTTTTGGCGCCTTGAGCATCGTCGGTTCCTTGAGGAACTAAAAGCATTAGGTCAGCGTCTAGGCGAGTGCTTCAATAACATAGGGTTCATATCATTTAATAATTAATATTTTTAGGTAGGATTAAGTGATTCTGTGAAACCGAGTTGAGTATCATGTCTCAATGTTGTTTGTCTGAGAATGTTCACCTATGCACTTCTCAATTTCTTTCTTATGTTACATTAAAAATTTATCAATGTTAGTTACTCTTTTAACTGGCTTCGTAAATAAATATTTTGCACACGTTAGATTTTATTAATTACTAATCAGATTGGAGGGAGAAATACAGTGCTTGTCGATGTAGTTTCGAGAAGCATACCTAAAATTATAGATATAGCTACTATAATTTTAGGTGCAGATGTCACTCATCCCCCACATAGAGAGTATTCCTCCGCTTTAATTGCTGCAGTACTCTTCCTTTTAAGGGAGAATTTATTTTTAGTATCTATAAAATTGCATATTATTTTGTTCGGTTCATTTAATTTGAAGTTATTGCCTCTACGGATTGGTCTGAAATAACAAAATATAGAGAGTTGGTTTTTGCTTAACCATGTGAAGAAATAATTAATGATCTTTACACTACTTACCTTATCATACCGCTTGACTACATTTCTCCATTTTCGTCCAAGTAAATAGTGTAATTATCATTAATTATTTCTCCATGTGGTTGAGTAGAAACCAGTGCTCTATTTTTTGTTATTTCAGGCCAGCCTGTAGAACCAATAACTTAAAATGGAATAAACAAAATCATATGCAATTTTATAGATATTAGAAAATTAAATTTCCCTTAAAACAGAGCGTACTGCAGAAATTAAAGCGGAGGAGTCCTCTACTGATGGTGGATGATGATATCAGCACAAAAAATTATTGTCTCGAAATTGCATCAACAAGCACTATTTCTTCCTCCAACCCAATCAATAACAAATAAGAAAATTTAACATGTGAAAAATATTTATGTACAGAGTCGGTCAAGGGAATAAACTAACCTTGATATTAAGTTTTAATACAACATTACACATATACTGAGTATTGCTTTAACTAAGCATTCTTAGGCAAACAACATTGAGAAATATTATCTTACTTGATTTCACAACATTGCTTAACCCTACCTGAAAATAGTAATTATAGAATGATATGAACCATCAATGCATACTTAAATTTTAATTATAAAAAATCATATATCGGTATGATTAACGTACGGTACTAACCAATTACGTCTAGTAAAATAACAAAGAGCAATTAAAAAGTACAATCTTTATCATGCACAGTTTTTAATGTACTTTCGATATTAATAGATGTTCATAAATGATGGGAATAATCGGTCTTCAGTTCACATTCTAATTTATCTGTACTCAAAGTGAATCAATAAATTATTTGTACAACGTTATTACACTATATCTTTTTAACCACAAAAACCCACTTTGAGGACAAATAAATTAGAATGTGAACCGAAGACCGGTTATTCCCACCTTTTATGAACAGTTGGTAAAATCGAAAGTATATTAAAGCCGTATATGATAAAGTTGATACTTTTCAAATGCTTCTGGTTATCTTAGCAGACGTAACTGGTTATTATGGTATGTTAATCATACTGCTATAAACTTTTATATAATTAAAGTTTACGTATGCTTTTATAGTTCATATCATCCAATAATTACTGTTTTCAGGTAGGACTAAGCGACGTTGTGAAACCGGGTTGGGTCATGTCTCAATGTTGTTTTCCTAAGAATGTTCAGTTATTGCAATACTCAGTATATGTCTAATGTTGCACTAAAAATTAATATCAATGTTAGTTTACTCTCTTAATTGACTTCTACATAAATATTTTCACACGGTAGAGTTTGTTATTAATTACTAATCGGGTTGAAGGGAAAAATACAGTGCTTGTTGATGAAGCTTCGAGGAACATATCTAAAATGACAGATACACTTATTATTTTTTGCAATGATGTCATTCATCCCCTCCCGGAGAGTATTCCTCTGCTTTAAATGTCGACGCTCTGTTTTAAGGGAAAATTTTATTTTCTAATATTTATAAAATTGCATATAATTTTTTTTGTTCCATTTTAGGTTGTTGCCTCTACGGACTGGCTTGAAATAACAAAATATAGAGTGTTCGTTTTTGCTCAATCATATGGAGATATAATTAATGATCTTTACACTACTTATGTAATAACCCTTTTTTCTATGTTGTATAAATAAATAAATTTAATTAAAATAAAGTTGTTCAAATTCGATATTTGATAATTTATATTTAGAAAATAAAATTTTAGTTAATAAAAGTCTGTTTAATATAAATTTTTATTTAATAAATCGAATTATATTCTTTTCAACTAATAAATTGAAATTTGGACAGACTGTTTGAATCGAATAAAAAATATATTTTTATAGTGCAAGTAAATGGTTGTGATTAAAAGAGTGGATAAATAATATGCGGGCATCAAATTCATTAAAATTATCCGACTACTAAAATATAGTTTGTAGAATGGAATGTAAATTAATTTAAACTAAACTGAAATTTAATTAAAAAAATAAAAAATAAAAAATTGAAAGAGCCCTATATAAAGCCCAAGCCCACCTTATTCTCTAGAATTCTCCAATTCCTTTGTATACTTGCCCGAACCCTCTACTTATCAGTTGTAACGTCTTCGTGATTTCCGACTTCCGAAAATCGACATTAATACGTCCACTGTATCAACTGCAGAGCAATCGAAGGTCAGAAAACCGAATTGTTAGGGTAAAAGAAGAAGAGGTAGAAGAAGAAAGAAAGAAGAAGCAACAGAAACAATATCAGAATCTCACAATCGCAGCGGAACAACATATAATAGATAAATGAATAATCTTTAAATCAAAAGAACTGTACATTTTATACATTACATCATCAGAGTCAACTTACAACACAACACAACTGGAGAATTATATGAACTTGTCCTTACAAGTGGATACACAGCGGAAAAGATAATATCATATACAAGTGATACGTTTCGCCATCCAGCTTGTCTCTTGAGCTCCATAGCACATCCTGAATTCCAGAATATCCTGATAACCTGACTCTAGGCTGCCCGTGTGGAAAATGATGGGCACCCAGAATTTAGGAAGGGAACAATAAACTACAGGTCAGTCATGGGACTGGTGTGAGAACTTAAAACAGTTTATCTTAAAAAAACAAACAAAGAAATATTTTAAAATAGATCCGCAATGCTTTTAGAAAATGCAACTACTATAAGGCCTCCCGCCACACACGCCATGCAAACGCAGAATTGGAGGAGATTTCTCCTTATGATACTCAAACATGCTTGATACGCAAATTTATTTGATATTATTACTCTAAGTGCAAAGTGCAGGAAAACATTTCGAAAGTATAATATAAATCTTAGCCAGCATAGACATTCCGAACTATGCCTACTATAGCTACCATGTTCAATAGCATGTTGCCGCCACATTCCATGGAAGGTTATGCAACTAAAACCGTACAGGGCTCGTATTGTTTCTTTGGATTTTCCAACAAATGGTCAGGCTAAGGAACTTCCTGTTGCCACATGGGAATGCCTCTGGCAGGACGCCCCGAGAACCTAACAGGATCTCTGCCAACACAAGGTCGGGTTACCTCTGCAAAAATAGGTAACTACTGACACAAGTATGTCATCTCCCGGTTGTAAACAACCTTTATCCGAGGATCCTCAATACCAACAACCACAAAGTAATAAATTTGCAGCAACCGCATAGGTTAAGTATCTGGGCTCCATACAATGATACCACCTCTATCCGAAGGAAATGAACATACCCTAAGGGGCGCTACCCCCTAAACCTTGTTGCATTCTTCCTGTTTCGACCATTCCGGGGTATGAGGTCCGACGAAGTCTCGTCCACAAAGCTACGCTTTTCACAAAAGTCATGCTTCAATCAACAAATGATCAGCAACACTTTGTATGCCACGTTACCAAATTGGGAATTAATCATTAGTAACCATCAACTACATAACCACTGAGCTCGTACGTCTCAGAGAAGGGTGTTAAGCTAAGAGCATAAATTCTCCGCCACCAACATAAATGTATTTGATAGAAACCAGTTTTACATCTCAAATTGTAACGTCAGACACACATCCATACAAGTCCGTTCCGGGATCGAACGGAACCGAACGGAACCGAAGGCACTTCCAAAGAAGCCCATGCAATCTGGATATTCACTAATCACGTCCGGACTTCCCATCACAAAGGGTGATAAAATCTCTATATCGGGGATCAGCCGATGCAGAGACATTCGACGGTAATCCTTCCGTTTTTGAATATATCCGGTCTTCAACACCGGTATTCAAATGCTATCCATTACGACGTATCACTATTCGTAATGGGATTTATGACTCAAAGGACTTCTCCCGGCTAAACCGAATAACGAGCGCTTATTTTAAAATAAGTGTAGCATTCAAATTCAAGCAAATCACAACAAATGCCCATTTAAAGGTAAATATTGGTAGTCAGTTATTTAACCATCAATAGATATGCACAACATCACCAGATTCTAAATAATTTCCCAAATTATTTATTTTCCAAAAAAATATCTTTACAAAATATTTTTTCCACATTGCAACTATTTGAAAACAAATTTCAAATCACTTTTCACTTTTACAACTTTTGAAAACAAATTTCAAATCATTTTCCTTACGCGGAAACACTTCCAAATATTTATTCATTTTCACTGGAAATCTGCCGACTTCAAATACTTTAAAATAATTTATAACACTTATCCAAAATATATCGGGAAAACACTTTGAAAAAAAACTATTTTTCTTTAAACACTTTACTTAAAATATTAGTTATAAGAATATTATACCAATATTACATATAACTTAAGTCCAAACTAATTTTCAAAATAAAATTAGTAGATAGAGTATAACTATTTAAATAACTATTTTCTAAAACAATTATTGATTAAATCTTAGAAATAATGAGACGACCCGACTTTCTCACCCAAAGAAAATCGTATCATCTGAAGAAAGAAAGAGATAGAAAAGAGAAAAGAAAGAAGAGAAAGAAGAAACAACATCAAAATCTCAACAGCGGAACGAATAAATTATATTAATAACATAAATATTACATAGTTTACAAACATTATCAGAGTTACACAGAGGACACATCTCCTACTAGATAGTTATAAACACCTGTCTAGTTATACAACTCAATGCAATACAAGAGAACTACTCAGAGAAACCAACACAGCGGAAAACTATATATCTACACGTAGAAGCCTCCTGCTCCCTTTGCTCCTTCACAATTCGTCAAAGCTAACCTGAATCCCTTGGCTACTCGTAAAAATTTAAGTACCCAAGAGTTTAAGAAAAACAGAATAAACCCCAGGTCAGACATGGGTCTGGTGTGAGTAAACGGTTAAAGTTGCTTAACTTTTAAAAACCTTTTGAAAGAAAGGTATCACGTAAGACTTCCCACATATAAACATGGAAAGTTTTTACCTTACGCTAACCTAAATATTTGATAGAAATCCGGTGATATTATAATAGGGTCTAGGGTTTTCAAAATAAAATACAGAAATAGCTGGAATGCTTACATCTCACGTTCCAACATAGTTGGGCACAATCAAAACCGTACTGGCACTTATTGGAGTGTGGATTCCATACAATGGCAGGGCTACCGGGGTACCGCCCGTCACAGTACGGGGCCTAGATCACCGTACCGAGAACCACTCCCGATCCCCTACAACACAAGGCCGGACCCATCCCTTACTGGATAGTTCCGAACAAGACAACCCCGCAGTTGTGGCAAACAACCGCCCACACAGCCGAAATAATAAGGGATTTCTATACAGGGGAAAATCTTGCCCTCAAGTGGGGGCTACCCACGAAGCCTTGCTGCACCTCCCCTGTTTTATCCATTCCCGGTTGATGAGGCTTGAGGCTACGATTACCTTTAGAGAACACATCTCTTAGAATGCTCATCGTCCACCTGACGATGTTTTGAAAGCATTCAATCCATACAAGTTCGTTCCGGGTTCGAACGAAACCGAAGGCATTATCTCGTTACACTCATTTTGGAATCACCCTTAGAGTTAACGACGATAACCCTTGCACTCTGAATCTTCATCTTCACTTAATTCACGACCTATCGTTAATTTGGATCGATATGGTTTTCAGATATCCAAATATGGAAACCCGATCCCGGTCTCATCGAGATCCAAAACGCCATCTTTTAGGTCCAAGTTGTTTTAAAGTTTTAAAACAATTCAATTCTATTATCTATATACACACAGATAGATAATTCACAATATCGCAATAGAAAATCTACCTTATCATCACAACAGATAATTCATGTTATCATCACAAATAGATAACTCATACTATCATCTTAATTCAACCAAAGCATCCATATCATATATCTCGCATATCTCATCAGAGATATCAAACAACAAGCCATTCAATATAAATCAACCATCCATAAGCAATGATCTATTAATCACCATCTATAATTAATTTAAAATGAATTAAATTAATTACTTCATCTCTAATTAATTTAAAATAAATTAAATTAATTACCTTATCACCATAAATCTTGCTTACTTATCCATTAATTAAACTAATTAATTAATCATCATCTTAATTAATCATCCTTGATTAATTACCCCTTAATTACATTAAGTAATCACCTTAATTAATTTATTAATTAATTATAATTAATTACATTAATCCTTAATTAATTACAATTAATTGACCATGCTTAAATTAATTAAATCAATTTTAAACATTAATAAATTACTCTTAATTACTTCTATAAATCCTTTGATTTATTATACCAAGTAATAAATCCTTAATTACTTTACCAAGTAATTATTCTTTTAAACTACTTCCCATTAAGTAATTTCCTTATCTTAATTACCTCCATTAATTTATTCATCAATTACTTACCTTAAGTAATTACTCTTATCAAATCTTATTAAGTAAGCGTACTTAATCAATTACCAAATGATTTCCTTTAATTAATCAATCCATTTGATTAATCCAAATTAATCACACTTATTTGATTAATTATAATTGAGTAATTCATTCCTTAACCATCCTTTTTTAAATAAAGTAATTAATCTTTAATTATAGATTAATTAATACTTAATTATTAATTAATAACCTTAATTATCAATTAATAAAAATTAATTAATCCCTAATAATAGTTAAATAATCCTTAATTAATTATAAATTAATTATTTCTTAATTATCAATTAAGAAATCTAAATTATTAATTAATAAAACTTAATTATTAATTAATAAACTTAATTACAAATTAAATACCCTTTAAAATAAATTAATCTCTAATTAATAATTAATCGACCTTAATTACTTAATTAATTAATCTTTTAATAATTAATTAATTATCTCTAATTATCTGGTTAATTAATCTTAATTATAAATTAATTAACCTCTAATTAATTAACTTATAACCCCTAATTATTAACTTAAAATTTATTAAATCAATTAATAAATTTTAATTAATTCCTTAAATAAATTTTTAAATCATTATTAATTAAATTTCCTAAATTTATTTAATAAATTTAAAGATAAATAAACCTCTTAATCTTAAGATAAAAATTATTTTATAAATACCTTAATTTCCATTTATATTTTCAAACCATTATAACTTTATAATTTACTCTACTTAATCAAATCAATAATTAAGTTTTAAAATAATCATTAACTTGATAGTTTAGTGTTATCAAAGCATAATAACCTTAAACATTTATCACAAAATGATTTAAGCCAAATTAAATTTAGATTTTAAAACTTATCTTTTTAAAGTTCCATTTTCACTTAAGTTTTAAAAATAACTTTAATTTTATTTAACCAAATTTAACTATACAAATTTTAAACTTCTTGATAAAATGTTAAAGAAACACCTATTTCTATAAAAACCAAATAGTATTCAATAACAACAAGATTTATTACAAAAGTTAAAAACTTTCTTTATTAAATTTGAAACATGTTTTATGAATCTTTAAACTTTTTAAAAATTTTCTTTAATCAACCAGTTGGTTGCACTCGAGTATCACTCGAATTCCACTTCAGGTTCATTTCTACTTAAATTTAAAGGATAGATTAAATTTACATTTTCTTCATATCTGAAACAACACACCCATTTCAGGTTTTAAATCCTACAGAGAACTCGAGTCCAAATCGAGTCTTTCCTCCAAAAACCCGAGGCCATCTTCGAGTAAACCCCACAACTCTCAACCCTAAACAATCTGACACAACTTCCCCTTCCTGTGCACGTGCACCATCACCGGAACCACCTCCAACCTCCGATGATCCCTCCGGCATCTCAACAAACAATGCAGCAACCATTACTGATCATCCAATTATCGTTGCAAAGCCCCGATCAAAATTTAGCTACTCGGTTCAAAACTTGATCTTACTGCCATGATCAAAACCACCCAAACCAACACCTCTGACCATCAGACAACGAACAACTTAGGCCACACCAACTCCGTTCATCCACGAACCTTACTCCAAAATCTTATCAAACTCGATCACCGATAGAAGTAGCCATGACCTCTTTTCCCAAGCCGACAAAAATTAGGTTTAAAAACCCAATTTCCCTACCGCCATCGCTACGGCGATCATCCAATGTCGTCACCAATTTTCCCCTACTTCCTAATCCTACCTCCACCTCCACCAAAAATTTCGATCACCATAAACTTCGAGATCACCATATATTGACTCGAAACCAACTTCCAGTCATTCACCCAATTCCCATTCAATACTCCATTTAATATTTTGATTTTTGTACTAAAAATCATAATTTCTAAAGATGATTCAAATTAATATCTTGAATCAGTAAATTTGGTTCATAGATTTTAACATGTTAATGTAATTCCTACTGCCATAATCTGTTTACAGAGAACTCTTACATCCATTTGCTTAAATAGGATTTTTAAACTTAAACTAATGTTAAAACAAACATATCATGCTTAATCTCAATACCTAATAATGAACAGATAAGAAGATTTAGAATTTTCTTCTATTCCTATTCTCTGTAGTTTAAAAACAGAGAGGAACCATCAAACATATATGTAAAGTTTCATCCACATTCATACACACAGATTATACTTTAATATGCACACATGCAAGCATTGATTATTCCAGAAATTGACTAGCAACAAACAGTTATTACTTACAGTTTATAGATAGATGTTTACTTACCCCCTTATAATGAAAATGCAGAGAGTTTTTTCTTTCTTTCTTTTTCTATTTGGAAAAACAGGATTTGAAACCTAACTTACTTTGGAAATGCGTTTTTTTTAAACCCTGCAAAGCTTGAAACTTTGCTTTCATTTTTTATTAAACACTGGAGTGCTTGCTTAAAAACAACAAACTGAAATGCCTTAGAACTTGGTTTTAAATTTGAAACCTTTAACAGGAACATGGAGACAGCATATAGGCATGCACATTCTTCAAATGTACAAAATACATTTAAACATTCATCACAGATAAATTCACAAGCAACCATATATTTTTACTTAAATTTTAAGTTTAAATATTTACTCACCTTATTGATTAAATGTAGAGAGCTTTCTTAAAAAAATCTATGTTGAAAATTTGCATTGCTCCAGAAAACTTTGAATGCTTCCTTGCTTTGAAGTTTTGTTACAGGGTGACTTGCTTGAATTTTGAAAACAATGTTGCAGACATGGGAAATACAGAGCTTTAGCAGGTGTATTGACATTTGCATGCATTTGGTACCTGCCTAAATTCATTTCTGGTTGCAGAAATGACTTAGCTTCTTTGATTACAGGTTTGAGCTTCTGATTTTTGTCTTAGAGGAGATTACAAGATTGATGTTTGGAGGAATAGGTGACAGTTTTAAGTATAAAACTGTTATTCAGGTTTGAGCTTTGAAAGTGTTTTCTGATTGCAAATTTTGAAATTGATTTTGCTAAAAAATTTAGTACAGGCTTTTGAATTTGGTTTTGGAATGAGTTACAGGGTTTCTAGCTTGAGATGGTTGTAGATCTAGAAATGTTTTCATGGTAATTTGACAAATGGTTGAGCTGCATTTTGTTTCAGAGAAGAATTCAGATTTTTTTCCCTTGATTTGTTTCAAAGGAAATAAGTTACAGGTTTTAAAACAATGAACTTCAGTTTGAATTAAGAAGAGTTCTTGCATTAAAATGAAAAGATAAAGAAGGAAAATAGAAGAAAGGGGAGATGAGTGTTTTATTATAGGATTGAATTAAAATTAATTTAGATTAAAGAAAAATGGAAAATAGTTCATGCCACTTGTTATCACACTTACATTTGTCACCTATAATAACTAATTAGTTAACGCATGTATATTAGCATGCACAAGAATTTAACACATGTAATTATTTGTTTTCATTTGTTTTTAAGATCATTTAAAAACTTTTTTAAATTGGATTTCCTATTTGAAGAATATATTTTAAATGCCTTTCAAAATATATACATATAACCTTTTAAAAGAAATAGAATGAAAACCCATTAGATTTTAAATAAATCACATGAAAATATATTAAATTCATTTTTAAATGTTAACATAACTCTTGTATTTATTTATTATTAAATAAATACTTTCTAAATTTCTATAAATAAATTTCTTTAAAGAAAACAATATAAAACAAATATTATTATTACATAAAAACTTTATCCATATTTTTTTTATATCCAAACTATATTATTATTTTAATATATATATATTCCCTTAAATTCAAATTCAAAGTCAGTTTAAAATCCAAACTTAAAGTCAATTCAAATAAATATGGATAACAATTTCAAACAACTCATTATTATTTGTAAATAATTTATTATATTTCAAAATTGATTTAAATACATAGATATATATATTTAAACACACTTAATAATTTTGAAAACAATAAGTCAATTTAGAATTTATTTACACAAACAAAATAATTATACTTGTTTAAAATCAATCTATAATCATAATTTTAAACATCACATTTTTAATTGTTCGGCTATTTATATTTGAAAATAACAATTATATCAAATTTAAACAATTTAATTATGAGATTATCACATTTAAATTCCTGGGAATTCCGGGATATCACATTCCTTCCCCCTTAAAGAATTTCTTCCTCGAAATTTAAAACAAAGATAATCCAAAGTTTAATTTTATTTTAACCAATTCAAACATACATATCAATCAAACAAACAATTTCATCCAGACAACCATTTAAATCAAACAACTCTAGCTATCTGGACACAGATCCGGATAAGCTTTCTAAAATTATCTCGAGTTTTCCAGGTACAAACACAGGGATACTCGCTTTACTAAATCCAAACTAGCTATACTACTAAGCTACTGAGTTCTTACTCAGCTCGATCTATAATCTGCACAAGATATTAGACCATAAACAAGACTAATCAACAACCAAATCCTTCACAGAACTACTGGTTCCAAAACCAGTGATGGACCAGACACGTACTCCCTCAGAGACACGTGAAATACCTTGAATTCCAGTCATCCAAACTGGCAATTCAATTTTGCAAACCAAAGCACTTATCCTTATAAAACTCATAAGAACCCAATACACCTCGGAGCTTACCTCATAATCTCTCTAATCTTATTGCTCCCTTTACCAGAGAAAAACCTCAACAACAAGGAAGTCTCCAACTTCTGATTCTAAATTTCTCCGTTTCTTAACCTCAAAACGCTACTGACGATCCTGGGCTGTTCACAGATCCTTCCAAATCAGCCCAATCTTCGCCGATGCTTCTATAAACAAAATGGATCAAAACAACTCAACAAACTGATCTTCACAAGATCTACCCAAAATCAAGAACACAAAGTCAAATCCACAATCATCAGAAGATTACAACCTACTTCTCTTATCCGGAAAATACCAAATAGGATCACTCGCCAACTTGTCTCGGATCCTGAAAAATTCCAGTAGAAGCTCTCTAATCCAAAATACTATAACTTCCACTTGCTTCTACTCTAGAATAGCTTCCACAATACTTCTGCTGTACCACTCTGATCTGTAGCAGATGAGGATACAGACTAACAGCACATCCTAAAAATATGGTTCAACAGAAGTTCCAAGGAATACAGAGCTGCTTCACCAAAAACCTTCTCCAGAAGCTATCCTTCTACCTAGCTGAATCTCCGGTATTACTCCTGACCTCAAGTCGATACAGAACTCAATTCCCAAGGCGGACAAATCTCTAACTACCCGGGAGATATCGGAAAATCTTCAACAACTCTATAACTCCTACCTCCTCTAGAGATGCTTCAAATCCCAACAAAAGATTATCCAAGAGAATCAGCCAAACTATCGCAAGCCGCCTTTGCGATCAACCCAACCTAAATTCCAAAAAAAAAACTATTCTATCTTCACTCATCAGAACAGTTTATCCTTGAGCAACTAATCCATCGAAGAAACGGTTCTTCTCTGCTGCTTCTGAATTCCACCTCTAGGAAATTGCTAAACCAAAAAGATCTTCTTGCCGGAACACAGAATACTCCCGAGCTGCATCGTTGACACAGATGCTAAAGATTTCTTATCCAAAGCTTCTTGAGAAACTCGGACCTCAAAACAATTACAACCGTCCTGCTGAACTCAGCCACAACGCCGAAGCAGACACACTTCCTTATACTTTCTCTAAAAGAAAACATCTTTGGAGACATCCATAGTCACCGCGTCTCATCACGCAGCTACTACTTCCTGAGGTTGCCAAGATACCATCACTTGCTTCTGCCTAACCGACATATCCAAATTCTCAAAAATCCGTTCTCACGAGCGCGATCAAACTTACACCTCAATGATGGACTCCGAACCTTTACAGTTTTCCTTCAGAGATCATTGAAATCCTTTATCACTCCAAAACTCAATCGAGACGGTATTGGGTCTACAATCTCGACAAATACATTTCCAACCTCAAACATTCAAACTCCAACCATTGGTAGTCGTGTTACACACACCACTATCCATTTACCTTTATAACTTATACTGGAAAACCCGAACAGGTAACCCAACAGATAGGTAGAAATAAATATATATTTATATATATCAAAATTACAAATACGCTCTCTCAAGATAGACACCACTCTAGAGCCTAGGTATTTACTCAACCTAATGCTCTGATACCAAATGAGACGACTCGACTTTCTCACCCAAAGAAAATCGTATCATCTGAAGAAAGAAAGAGATAGAAAAGAGAAAAGAAAGAAGAGAAAGAAGAAACAACATCAAAATCTCAACAGCGGAACGAATAAATTATATTAATAACATAAATACTACATAGTTTACAAACATTATCAGAGTTACACAGAGGACACATCTCCTACTAGACAGTTATAAACACCTGTCTAGTTATACAACTCAATGCAATACAAGAGACTACTCAAAGAAACCAACACAGCGGAAAACTATATATCTACACGCAGAAGCCTCCTGTTCCCTTTGCTCCCTCACAATTCGTCAAAGCTAACCTGAATCCCTTGGTTACTCGTAAATATTTGAGTACCCAAGAGTTTAAGAAAAACAGAATAAACTCCGGGTCAGACATGGGTCTGGTGTGAGTAAACGGTTAAAGTTGCTTAACTTTTGAAAACCTTTTGAAAGAAAGGTATCACGTAAGACTTCCCACACATAAACATGGAAAGTTTTTACCTTACGCTAACCAAAACATTTGATAGGAAATCCAGTGATATTATAATAGGGTCTAGGGTTTTCAAAATAAAATACAGAAATAGCTGGAATGCTTACATCTCACGTTCCAACATAGTTGGGCACAATCAAAACCGTACTGGCACTTATTGGAGTTTGGATTCCATACAATGGCAGGGATACTGGGGTACCGCCCGTCACAGTACGGGGCCTAGATCACCGTGCCGAGGACCACTCCCGATCCCCTACAACACAAGGCCGGACCCATCCCTTACTGGACAGTTCCGAACAAGACAACCCCGCAGTTGTGGAAAACAACCTCCCACATAGCCGAAATAATAAGGGATTTCTAGACAGGGAAAAATCTTACTCTCAAGTGGGGGCTACCCACGAAGCCTTGCTGCACCTCCCCTGTTTTAGCCATTCCCGGTTGATGAGGCTTGAGGCTACGATTACCTTTAGAGAACACATCTCTTAGAATGCTCATCGTCCACCTGACAATGTTCTAAAAGCATTCAATCCATACAAGTTTGTTCCGGGTTCGAACGAAACTGAAGGCATTATCTCGTTACACTCATTTTGGAATCACCCTCAGAGTTAACGAGGATAACCCTTGCACTTTGAATGTTCATCGTCACTTAATTCACGACCTATCGTTAATTTGGTCGATGTGGTTTTCGGATATCCAAATATGGAAACCCGATCCCGGTTTCATCGAGATCCAAAATGCCATCTTTTAGGTCCAAGTTGTTTTAAAGTTTTAAAACAATTCAATTCTATTATCTATATACACACAGATAGATGATTCACAATATCGCAATAGAAAATCTACATTATCATCACAACAGATAATTCATGTTATCATCACAAATAGATAACTCTTACTATCATCTTAATTCAACCAAAGCATCCATATCATATATCTCACATATCTCATCAGAGATATCAAACAACAAGCCATTCAATATAAATCAACCATCCATAAGCAATGATCTATTAATCACCATCTATAATTAATTTAAAATGAATTAAATTAATTACTTCATCTCTAATTAATTTAAAATAAATTAAATTAATTACCTTATCACCATAAATCTTGCTTACTTATCCATTAATTAAACTAATTAATTAATCATCATCTTAATTAATCATCCTTGATTAATTACCCCTTAATTACATTAAGTAATTACCTTAATTAATTTATTAATTAATTATAATTAATTACATTAATCCTTAATTAATTACAATTAATTGATCATGCTTAAATTAATTAAATCAATTTTAAACATTAATAAATTACTCTTAATTACTTCTATAAATCCTTTGATTTATTATACCAAGTAATAAATCCTTAATTACTTTACCAAGTAATTATTCTTTTAAACTACTTCCCATTAAGTAATTTTCTTATCTCAATTACCTCCATTAATTTATTCATCAATTACTTACCTTAAGTAATTACTCTTATCAAATCTTATTAAGTAAGCGTACTTAATCAATTACCAAATGATTTCCTTTAATTAATCAATCCATTTGATTAATCCAAATTAATCACACTTATTTGATTAATTATAATTGAGTAATTCATTCCTTAACCATCCCTTTTTAAATAAAGTAATTAATCTTTGATTATAGATTAATTAATACTTAATTATTAATTAATACTTAATTATTAATTAATAACCTTAATTATCAATTAATAAAAATTAATTAATCCCTAATAATAGTTAAATAATCCTTAATTAATTATAAATTAATTATTTCTTAATTATCAATTAAGAAATCTAAATTATTAATTAATAAAACTTAATTATTAATTAATAAACTTAATTACAAATTAAATACCCTTTAAAATAAATTAATCTCTAATTAATAATTAATCGACCTTAATTACTTAATTAATTAATCTTTTAATCATTAATTAATTATCTCTAATTATCTGGTTAATTAATCTTAATTATAAATTAATTAACCTCTAATTAATTAACTTATAACCCCTAATTATTAATTTAAAATTTATTAAATCAATTAATAAATTTTAATTAATTCCTTAAATAAATTTTTAAATCATTATTAATTAAATTTACTAAATTAATTTAATAAATTTAAAGATAAATAAACCTCTTAATCTTAAGATAAAAATTATTTTATAAATACCTTAATTTCCATTTATATTTTCAAACCATTATAACTTTATAATTTACTCTACTTAATCAAATCAATAATTAAGTTTTAAAATATTCATTAACTTGATAGTTTAGTGTTATCAAAGCATAATAACCTTAAACATTTATCACAAAATGATTTAAGCCAAATTAAATTTAGATTTTAAAACTTATCTTTTTAAAGTTCCATTTTCACTTAAGTTTTAAAAATAACTTTAATTTTATTTAACCAAATTTAACTATACAAATTTTAAACTTCTTGATAAAATGTTAAAGAAACACCTATTTCTATAAAAACCAAATAGTATTCAATAACAACAAGATTTATTAGAAAAGTTAAAAACTTTCTTTATTAAATTTGAAAATTGTTTTATGAATCTTTAAACTTTTTAAAATTTTTCTTTAATCAACCAGTTGGTTGCACTCGAGTATCACTCGAATTCCACTTCAGGTTCATTTCTACTTAAATTTAAAGGATAGATTAAATTTACATTTTCTTCATATCTGAAACAACACACCTGTTTCAGGTTTTAAATACTATAGAGAACTCGAGTCCAAACTCGAGTCTTTCCTCCAAAAACCCGAGGCCATCTTCGAGTAAACCCCACAACTCTCAACCCCAAACAATCTGACACAACTTCCCCTTCCTATGCACATGCACTGTCACCGGAACCACCTCCAACCTCCGATGATCCCTCCGGCATCTCAACAAACGATGCAGCAACCATTACTGATCATCCAATTATCGTTGCAAACCCCCGATCAAAATTTAGCTACTCGGTTCAAAACTTGATCTTACTGCCATGACCAAAACCACCCAAACCAACACCTCTGACCATCAGACAACGAGTAACTTAGGCCACACCAACTCCGTTCATCCACGAACCCTACTCCAAAATCTTATCAAACTCGATCACCGATAGAAGTGGCCATGACCTCTTTTCCCAAGCCGACAAAAATTAGGTTTAAAAACCCAATTTCCCTACTGCCATCGCTACGGCGATCATCCAATGTCGTCACCAATTTTCCCCTACTTCCTGATCCTACCTCCACCTCCACCAAAAATTTCGATCACCATAAACTTCGAGATCACCATATATTGACTCGAAACCAACTTCCAGTCATTCACCCAATTCCCATTCAATACTCCATTTAATATTTTGATTTTTGTACTAAAAATCATAATTTCTAAAGATGATTCAAATTAATATCTTGAATCAGTAAATTTGGTTCATAGATTTTAACATGTTAATGTAATTCCTACTGTCATAATCTGTTTACAGAGAACTCTTACATCCATTTGCTTAAATAGGATTTTTAAACTTAAACTAATGTTAAAACAAACATATCATACTTAATCTTAATACCTGATAATGAACAGATAAGAAGATTTAGAATTTTCTTCTATTCCTATTCTCTGTAGTTTAAAAACAGAGAGGAACCATCAAACATATATGTAAAGTTTCATCCACATTTATACACACAGATTATACTTTAATATGCACACATCCAAGCATTGATTATTCCAGAAATTGACTAGCAACAAACAGTTATTACTTACAGTTTATAGATAGATGTTTACTTATCCCCTTATAATGAAAATGCAGAGAGTTTTTTCTTTCTTTCTTTTTCTATTTGGAAAAACAGGATTTGAAACCTAACTTACTTTGGAAATGCGTTTTTTTTTAAACCCTGCAAAGCTTGAAACTTTGCTTTCATTTTTTATTAAACACTGGAGTGCTTGCTTAAAAACAACAAACTGAAATGCCTTAGAACTTGGTTTTAAATTTGAAACCTTTAACAGGAACATGGAGACAACATATAGGCATGCACATTCTTCAAATGTACACAATACGTTTAAACATTCATCACAGATAAATTCACAAGGAACCATATATTTTTACTTAAATTTTAAGTTTAAATATTTACTCACCTTATTGATTGAATGCAGAGAGCTTTCTTAAAAAAAACTGTGTTGAAAATTTGCATTGCTCCAGAAAACTTTGAATGCTTCCTTGCTTTGAAGTTTTGTTACAGGGTGACTTGCTTGAATTTTGAAAACAATGTTGCAGACATGGGAAATACAGAGCTTTAGCAGGTGGATTGACATTTGCATGCATTTGGTACCTGCCTAAATTCATTTCTGGTTGCAGAAATGACTTAGCTTCTTTGATTACAGGTTTGAGCTTCTGATTTTTGTCTTAGAGGAGATTACAAGATTGATGTTTGGAGGAATAGGTGACAGTTTTGAGCATAAAACTGTTATTCAGGTTTGAGCTTTGAAAGTGTTTTCAGATTGCAAATTTTGAAATTGATTTTGCTAAAAAATTTAGTACAGGCTTTTGAATTTGGTTTTGGAATGAGTTACAGGGTTTCTAGCTTGAGATGGTCGTAGATCTAGAAATGTTTTCATGGTAATTTGACAAATGGTTGAGCTGCATTTTGTTTCAGAGGAGAATTCAAATTATTTTCCCTTGATTTGTTTCAAAGGAAATAAGTTACAGGTTTTAAAACAATGAACTTCAGTTTGAATTAAGAAGAGTTATTGCATTAAAATGAAAAGATAAAGAAGGAAAATAGAAGAAAGGGGAGATGAGTGTTTTATTATAGGATTGAATTAAAATTAATTTAGATTAAAGAAAAATGGAAAATAGTTCATACCACTTGTTATCACACTTACATTTGTCACCTATAATAACTAATTAGTTAACACATGTATATTAGCATGCATAAGAATTTAACACATGTAATTATTTGTTTTCATTTGTTTTTAAGATCATTTAAAAACTATTTTAAATTGGATTTCCTATTTGAAGAATATATTTTAAATGCCTTTCAAAATATATACATATAACCTTTTAAAAGAAATAGAATGAAAACCCATTAGATTTTAATAAATCACATGAAAATATATTAAATTCATTTTTAAATGTTAATATAACTCTTGTATTTATTTATTATTAAATAAATACTTTCTAAATTTCTATAAATAAATTTCTTTAAAGAAAACAATATAAAACAAATCTTATTATTACATAAAAACTTTATCCATATTTTTTCTATATCCAAACAATGTTATTATTTTAATATATATATATATATATATATATATATTCCCTTAAATTTAAATTCAAATTCAAAGTCAGTTTAAAATCCAAATTTAAAGTCAATTCAAATAAATATGGATAACAATTTCAAACAACTCATTATTATTTGTAAATAATTTATTCTATTTCAAAATTGATTTAAATACATAGATATATATATTTAAACACACTTAATAATTTTGAAAACAATAACTCAATTTAGAATTTATTTACACAAACAAAATAATTATACTTGTTTAAAATTAATCTATAATCATAATTTTAAACATCATATTTTTAATTGTTTGGCTATTTATATTTGAAAATAACAATTATATCAAATTTAAACAATTTAATTATGAGATTATCACATTTTAAATTCCTGAAAATTCCGAGATATTACAAATAATCATTTCTATATCAACTTAATAAATCTTTACTTAAAGGATTTAAAACAATTTAAGTAGTTAATTTCTCCAAAGTATCCTTTTCAAAACCAATTGTAGAATTATATACATATGTATGTATATATTTTTCAAATTTATTCAGAAATTTTATTCGGCTTTCCAGGGAGAATACACTTTCATTTCAAAATGGTTCATTTAAGCCAATTAAATAATTCCTTACCAATTTACTTTAAATTTACGTTTCAAATCCGTAAATTTATTTCCACACTTCAAAAATAAATCAATGTTTATTTTTAAACAAATTTCTCTTTCCTTTATAAATTCCATGGTGAATTTAAATTTCCAAATATCCACTGATATACGATTTTCAAATCGATTTCAAATATTCACTTTCAACAACAATTAAAATTTTCAATCGATTTCAAAAACAACCAAATCCAATTCCATATTGATTTTCCAAGAAATTAAACACCAAGTAAATTTTATTCTAATCTCAAATTGAAATCAATTTCTACTAAACCCCAAATCAATTTTCAAATTGATTCCAAATTCTTTTCAAAACACCTAATAAATTTCCAAATGTATTTTCAAAATATTTAAATTCAATCACCAAAAATCAATTCCTAAATAGGTTTCAAATTTTATTTCCTTTTAAAAATAAATTCCTTTTAAAGAAAACCAATTCTTCTATTTTTCAAACTCTTTAGAATCCGTATTTTGAATAAATTCTTCAACCTTTGAATAATGTTACCCGAAATCCATTTATTAAAGCTTTTCCCATATTTTGAACTTTTATTCAATAAGATTAAAAATAAAACTTTATTATTTTAGAATTCCTTCTTTTAAATTTATCCAATTCTCAAAAATAAATTTTAATATAAACTTTAAACCTAAATTTTCAAAAATCAAATTTTTATTTATTTCCGGTATCCAATGATACCAAAATTATATTCGGCTAAATTTTAGCCATCAACGATTTCAATCACAAAGATAATCACACAGAGATTATAAATAATCAACACACAACATTGAAACAAATTCAATTACTTGAGGAATCCAGTTGGATCCCTCCACCTGTTTCCCTACATCCACAGATGTTAGCACAATACCAATTCTGTTTCAAGACGGGATAGCGCGGTACATGGGTTTATATAAAATATCATCCGTTATTATGCGGCGCAATAAGGTCTCATCCGCTATATAATGCGGGAAATCAACTCCAAGTACATATATAATACCAATTCCACTTCACGGTGGAATATCGCGGTATATGTGTTTAATATAATAACCTCCGCTTAATATGCGGCATATAAGGTCTATTTCAATACAACAAATAGCAAACATCATTCAATCACACAATCAAGCAATTTTAAATTTAACTATTTAAAATCTAAAACGAAACAAATTCGATTGAGTGAGAAGTTCTCACCTTGCTTCCAATAGCGGTTTCAGCGTTTTATTCCGAATAAAATTAAACGCACGTTTGATTTTATCCAAAATTCACCCTAGCTCCAATCAATCCCAACCATCGTGTAGTATTCGTCCATACGATTCTAACGCAAGTCGTTTCGTCCAAAACGGGCCTCGTATCAAAAAGTTATGACATTTTAAAGATTGAACGAATTTGAATATAAAAATTAACAATTTTCTTTTTATTATTTTATAAACCTTTAATCCTGGCCGTTGATTTTGTAACATCAGATCATGGCCGCTCGTATCCTTCTTCCCCATTCACGTCTAAACCTAGCTGAGAAACCTATAGCCGCCGAAATTGTTTGAAATTTCGAGGCCACCACAGTAACGACCGTAATTTTCGTTAATTAAATTTGTCATTTTAATAAGATTTACGTAAATTTAATTTAGAAGAAATAAAGATTTTATAATTAATAATGAAGCAAATGCTGAGAATGAAATGAAACCATGGGAATATAAGGCTAAGTATTTACAATTGAAACAAAATGACGAATAAATTGAAGTGGTGTAAATTGTTATACTAGGCTAAGAGTTGCATATAAGAGAATAAAGGTAAGTAGTGAATTTAGTTAATGAATTAATAATATTAAATAGTAAATTGAATTAAATCAATGTCCGGTACAAATTGAAATATTGTTTGGAATGAAAGCTTATAAGTTGTAAGCATTTAATTTACAAATGAAATCAGTGTATTGATTTAGTTGTAACTGAATGTAAATTAATGAAATTATGTAATAATTGATAAATGATGGCATTCATGAATGAAATAAGATTTGTAAGTAATAAAGGAATAATTGAAATAAACATTTACCAATGAAATAGTATATTGATTTATATAGACTTAATAAAAGAGTTGAATTGAATCAATCTATTTAGTTGAAACTAATTAATTGGTATGCAAATTATAAATGGGTTTATAGTAAGAAATTATACTACCGTGAATTGGAATTAAGATGAAATTGAAAAATTCAAGTATGTGATGCAAATATATCATATGTAGCTGTGGAATAAAAAAATTAATGTTATTATAACCTGGTTGGTAAGTAACAAACCTATAACTGAATTTAAAAGAAAATAGGTGACAATGAATATAGATTGTTCATTTATTTGATGTGTTAAATAAATTTGGTATTCGATCGTAATAAATATAAAAAATTAACTGAAACTGTTGTAAGGTCAAAATTTATTGCATATAATAAATTAGGGGATAGATTTCATTAAAGGTAATTTATTTATTATGTTAATGTAAATTAAAATAATTAGAGGTACGTAAATGATGATTAATACCATGTTTGGAAGTTGTAATTTAGAGGATATTAAGAATTAGGAATTGAATTTTGAATTATTTGCAATACAAATAAAGAAAATGTTACGTTATTGCTAACTGAGGGAATCATTAATTAATTGAATGAAAGTTAAATCAGTGGAATTAATGGAGATTAATTTACGTTAGTTATTTAGGGTAGTGCCTAAATTTGGTAATCCATTTGCAATTAATGACAATAGTGTTGATATAAGCTAATAAGTTAAATGTCAATGCAATACCAATTAATGGATTGAATGTGATTATGAAATTGGAATTAGGTAAATGCAGTAAATAATTCAGGGCAAATAAATTTATGGAACAAATGTTAAGATCTTAATTGATGGTAATTAATAATTGAAGATAATGTAAATTCCATTTATAATATGACTATGGGTGAATGAAAAGATTGTAAATCAAGATTTGTTTATTTATATGAATATCAAGAATTAAGGTAATTGAGTTTTTGCAATTAAGTAAAAATTTAACATTTATTTTTACGTTAATTGAAAATTTAGTCGAAATTAAAAAATATTTATGTATGTTAATTTCATCCATTTGGCTATAATGGATTGAATAATAAGAATGAAGATTTAATTCAATGAAATTTTTGGAAACTTAATTGATAATTTCTAAATTTAATAAAAAATGAAAATTTGACACTGAAATGGAAAGTTAATCAACTTTAAATTGACCTTTAAATTGTTTAAAACATTGTAATTTGATTGAGACATATAAAGGTAATAAAATTTGTCGAATTTAAGATTTAAAAAAAAAATTGGATTTTATTAATGAATTTTTAATTTATTTAATTAATATAAAATTAGCCATTTTGGCCACTGACTCGGATTTCGACGAGACTGTTTCAGCGGATCCGTAATGGTGAACTATACTAGTGTTTCAAGTTTCATAATGATCGGACTTGTCGTTTGATCGTACCGACTCGAAACGCCTTGAAATTTATGCAATTTAAATCAATCTAAATCAATTTGGAAAAATTGAATTTTGCATAACTTCTTCATACGATGGAATTTGGACATGAAACTTTTTCCATCGCGTTTAAAATATTTTTAAACATATATTTTGATATATGGGTTGACCCAGTTTCGTTCCGGAGTAGAAACGTGCTTTTCGGGCCATTTAGCGTTCAACGCGTATACCAATCTGATCCATCTATTATTTTTCAGCCTTGTCTATATATAACCCGTTATAAACCCTAGCCACTCCTTATTTTCATTTTTCTATACGTGCATCTCCTTCTCAACTCCTCGTTCCAATGGCAGAAAAAAAACCTAATTCCCAAATTCCAAAAATTAATTTCAATTTCAAAAAAAAAAAAAAAAAATCGGATCTGCAGCCACTTCGAGTCATGCTTTGAGTTTTAGAGGCAAAAACGCTGTATCTACTTTGGGTCAGGAAGAAAATGACTCGGGTCGCTCCGGGTCGTTTTGGCAAAAACTCCAAGCAAGCACCGGGATTTGAGGCGGCGCACCGAAGTCGAACCCGAAGTTGATACAGGACCAGAATTTTCCAATTTTCAAATTTTCATAACTTCTGCGTATGAGCTCGGATTCATGCGCGGTTTATTTTGCTGGGATTGTATCGGAATTCCAGACATTTTGGCGTTGGTTTGGATGGCTTTGGAGACTGTCAAATTTTTGGGTTTAAATTGAATTTAGATTCAATTTAAATTCAAAAGGTGAGTGTTTTAACTCACTCACGACTTCTAAGTTTTCTTACGTTTGTTAAATTGATCTAAGATATGAGTAGAAATTTATTTATGACTGTTTTGCATATTTTATTCATCATCTCAGTTAAATCGCATTTATTTAACTTAACTGTTAATTAATGTCATTATTGCATATAAATTGACAGTTAAAATTTATTTATTTTGCATATAAACTACTAGTTCAGTTATTTATTTATTTATTTATTTGAATATAAATTGTTCGTTGATACCTGTTATATTTTATATGCTCTATTGATGTTTGTTTAAATTGATGATGATTGAAATAAATTGGTTGATGATTGATATTGGGTGAATGGATGATGTGTTCTATATTTTATAAACTGTAAGTTATTATGCATTTTCATTTCATTCGGGATTGCGGTTTGAAATGATATACAACCGCATGTTTTATTTTTAAATTGCGGATTGAAATGATAAATATCCGTATCACTTGACCATAGGATAAAAAAATTATATACAGGCACCGCGGTATATGTATATAAATTATTTTGAAATGATTTCTATGGTTTGGATAAGATACGGTTTACTAGATATTAATTTTGGATCTTATATAAAATCTTATATTATATATGCATATATATAGTTAAATTATTGAATTTAAGCTATGTATGAATTTATCAAATGAAAATAAATAAGTTGAATAATGGAGTTTGATAATTTATATTATATGATTAACTACGGGTTTAAGATATTGTGTGTGTGTGTGTGTATATATATATATATAGTTTAAATGGTTTAAAGCAATTAAGATTGGAAAATAAATTGGAAATTTATTTGGAATTGAGCTTATTTAAAAATTAAACTCCACAAGTTGGTGTAAACTTATTAAACTTGGAATTTTAAGAGTATGATATTTATAACTGGATTTTTATTTGAGTTAAATTAAATGAATATTTCTAGTATAAATAAATTGAAGGAAATATTTAATTGTTAGGAATTTGAGTTTTATTTATGGATTTATTATGTGAATATTTCAAACTAAATAATAGGACAATAAATTGTTGAATAGAATTTCCAACCTTAGTTTTGAAAGTAATTAAATACTCAAAGTTTGAAAATATTGAAATCGAAGTGTTTTTATTCATACTGAAAGTGAATCTAAAGGCTATGGGTTTAGACTGAATTTAAAGTAAATAAAATTGTAAAGGCGTGGAAATTATTTACTTTATAAAGAAATTTTAAATTCAACTGTTTTATTTTATATACTGTTGAATATCCAAACCATTTAAGTTTTGAAAGTTATGGTTTTAAAGCTATGGATTTCGAAGTATTATGTTGAAAGTTAAATTTCAAATATTTGGTTTCGAGGTATTATAAATCTTAAAAGCGGCATGATTTTAGAAAAGAAATATATTTGAAATAAAATGATATCATATTTATTTGGGTTTTTAAAAGGAAATGATATCGTATTTATGGGTTTTGAAATGGATAATTATATTCTGGTTTTGAAAGTATAATTATTTTTAAATGACCGCGGTGTTATAATAACGTTTGGTTGTTGAAGAGACCGGGATCGGAAGTTGTCATACTCTCTGCCAACTCCGAAAACCACTTTAACAACCGTGTACGCGGTGGAGATTCCAGAATGAAGTAGGATGGTGGCGGCGTTTCCTTTGAGGTAAATACGTGGACCCGACTCCCGTGAGTTGGCATAAGGTGGCTAAAACAGGAGCGATTCTCGGGCCAATGAGGTCATTCCTCTGATCGGACACTCCTCTTCGATACTATACTTTGACTTCGGATTGATTCGGTGGCCACCTTTATTTTTTGATTTTGGGGGAGTTTGTTCGAGGTGGGCGGTAGCTGCGCGTTTCCACCAGCCCGGATGCGTAATTGGTATATCTACCCTGGCATTGCCTAGTTGTGCTGTGTCGCCTACCATACCGAGCTTTTACTACGAGTTTCTATTTGTGTCGTACCTATAGAGTATCCTCTGGTAGCCTCCCGATTAGGAGGTATTACGGTACTGTATAGACTATTGGCATTATTTGTGTTAAGGGCTATATGGGTAACCCCTTAACGCTATTAAAAAGTAAGTTTATTTTACAATTAGACACTATAATAATAGCGAAATATACTACATAGTAAATAGTTTAACGGATCCTTAAGAGATGTAAATCCCGAGCATCTTTTGAGTTACTGCTCTCATATTTATTCCAGTTAATTTAACTTACATAAGATCTTTTAGTTCTGACTCGTGTGTTTTGTCTTTTCAATTCGCTCGGGTCAGTCCGAGCATTTCAGGATTTGAAGATTTTATTTATGGAGGATGAAGACGGAGATTTTATTATTATTATATACTATATGTTTCCACTACACTGTATTCCGCTGCATTAATATTTATTGGTATGTGAACTCTGATATTTATTGTATAAAGAAGAATCAAATGTTTTGTAAATAGTTTTATGAACTGTATATTGATTATTATATTTTATCCTTCCGCTGTGAGATTTTTTTGTTTTGTTTTTCTTGTTTTTTTATTTACCCCATAATAATCCGCCCTTCCGTATGGTTTGAATTGGCACGTGTGTCGATTTAAAGCGTGCGAAAAGGCGGAACGTTACAACCACGATCCACCTGGACACGATCAGCGAACGACGTGTGGAAGTCCACCTCGTGCTCCACCTTCGACGTGAATTCGGTCGAGCTCGGCTATGTATTTTGCTCAAAAAACATGTGCAAACATCGGCTGTTCAAGCTCAAATTGCCGTTGATTCTTTGCGAAATTTTTGATCATAACCGTTGATCTTGTAGATCTCGTCGCCCTCTTCCTCTTTGTAGTTGAAAACTTTTTGAATTGACTAACGGATTTGAAGAAAAACGAGGAGGAAGAAGAATAATTTTCGGCCATTAAGCGTTTGCTGGCGGCTAGGGCAATGAAATGAAACCCTAGGTTTTTAGTTTGCAAATGTGAATGTTGACGTCCTTATATAGAAAAGTCCAAAATACTATTCATCCGAAATTTTCCTGAACTCGAAACGAAGCATGCCGCCTGGCATTTATAATGTTTTACCCCTATTCCAAATGCAATGGAATATATATCGGGAGCCCATTCGATCGTATTTGGAAGATAGGTTTCCGAGTCGAATTATTTAAATTTAAAATTCACTTAAACCGATTTCTACGCGTTTTAGCTTGCCTCGGACAAACCGTAAATCCGATTGACATGAAATTTGAAATCTTACAATAATTTAACATTACGGATCCAATGAAACTAGTTTCGTCGAAATCCGAGACTGTTTGAAAAATGACTATTTTTACTCGTCAATTAAATATTAAAATATTCAGTTTCCACAAATTAACTTTTAATTCAATTATAAAAGTTTTATAACATCATTCTAACTCCAGTATGATTTAATACAACTTTACAAATCAAATTTAATCACATTAAACCCAATTTCCAATTATTTCTGTAATTTCAAATATTAAATTTTCGATTTAATTATCCAATTAAATCTAGATATTCGAAATATAATTTATTCGACTTACAAATTTTACTTGTTAATATTTAAAATCAATTAAATATTCGAATTTCAAATGACAGGAATTCCGGGTCGTTACAAACTTCCCCCTTTAAAAGAATTTCGTCCTCGAAATTGCCAAGTCGGAAAAAGTCTTGAAATCCATTAACATTTTTTTTTTCAAAAACAAATCGTTCCAACTCGATTCCAGATTCATTTTAATTTCTTAACTTTTCCAAAACCGACGGTTACACTTTTCTAGTTCAATTCCTACATTTTCATTTCAATTTAGAAATTGACTTTTCGTTAACAAAATTTTTCCAAAAAATTTCAAAATTTTTCTAGCTTCTAAAATTTATGGAAAATTTTGGCAGAGTCTCCCTTGTACGGAGGAGCTTTTGCAATATCACAATATATATATATATATGTATATATATATATCGACCCACACGGTCAGAAAACAGAAAAACAGTTCATATTTCCTATTTTTATTGCGTAGACGTACCTTTTTAGCGTTTTTAAGCAAAGCAGTTATTTATTAGCATTTTAGCGTAACCAAATCCAGCCAACTACAGCCCCGGTACCTGTACTTACTCAATTTAAACATGTAAGTGACATATATAGGAAATTCATTTACATTTCACTAATTTTCAATAGAAAACACATAGTTTTCATAAGCAATGCAATCAAACTAATTCTCATAAGCAATTTATAAGGTTTCGATACAAATTTTAATTGCTTACAACCAATTCACATTAGTTCACTTTCAATTAAAATTTAATTACATAGCTTTCCATTTATCAATTCAATTTCATTAACACTTAATGAATTATATACAATCAACTAACAATCATATAACAACCAAATCATAACCAACATAACCAAATTATTAAATTTACATTCAGTTGGGTTTAACACTTTTAATTTCCAATTGGTTTAATATCTAATTGACTTTTCTTTCAATTATTAATATTTTTTTCAACTTCATTAGCTTCTAATGAATTAACACTTACATTCATTATTCTGTATCAATTCTTTTACATTCGATTGATTAATATTCAATCCATTTATTAATTAGATTGCTAATTCATTTAACAAATAAGGTTGAATTTCATTTATATAACTCAAGTCCACATCCATTTAATTCACTTTATTATTATACTTCGATACCAAAATCAACTTCATTCAACATTAATTAAGTTATACCCCGTTTCAAACATCATTTGTTTAACTTAACTTAAATTTCCCCTTATAAATCCAATTCAGATTCCAATTCTATTTAACTTTTACCAAAGTCAAATTTCATCACTTATTCAAATTCATATCTCGTTTTGCTTAACAGAATTGTTTAACCATTTTATCATTTGGTTTCACTTGCATTTTCTCACTTTACAAGTTATACAACTTATTTAAACTTCAAAGTTATTTTATATAATCACTTCAGTTTAATTTCCATTTCGATAGCTTACCTAATCCAAATCAATTTATTTAACCTTCGTTTAGTTAAATTTCAAATCATATGTTTTATTATGCCAACTCAAATTTATTTCAATTTTACCAAAGTAAAATCTTTATTATTTCATATTATAAGTCCAAAACTTGATTACTTATATTCAACAATTACAACTTGGATTTTAAATTTTCAAATTTGTTTATCACAACAAAAATTCAATTTCCAATTTACTATGGTAGCAAATCCATCACACAGAAACTCGAAAATGATACTGATGATGCTGCAGTCATCACCCTTATTATTTCCCAGCAACAGTAGCGAATCCAGTGCTTTAAATTCTTTCAAAAAATTTCCTTTTACTTATAACTCACATTTATAAGTCTTTTTCTTGTAGAATTTCACTATTCCACTTCACTTACATAAGATTATTCCAAATTGATTTATCTTAATAACATCTTTAACTTTGGAAAACAACTTTCAAAATAGACGGGATTCAAAACTTTCAAATTCATAGTCCAAATTCATTTTTATTTACAACTCATATTTATAAATATATTCATATAGTTTCACTTCTTATATATATAAGAATATTTCACAATTGTAAATCACATTAATTATAATTCCATACTTAAGAATTCATTTGCTTATACAATTAAACTTTTACAATTGTTGTTTTTATTTAGATTATTCAAACATCTTTTAATTAACTTATATATATTCTTACATTTTCAACAACCAAACAATCAATTTATATACACTTTAATAATTTCTGAAAAATTATTTCCTTTATATGTAAAATATAATCGAGGTAAAATTATTTCATTTACCCAATTTAAAATGATACTATGTCGACTTGCTTCGTTTAAGTGTTTAGAAATCCCTATCGATAATATGGCGTCCCACATACCGACCAGAATTCACAAACAGCTCAACGGATAAGCAAACACAATATAAAACATTTTTATATTCGCTAACAAATACGCACTCGTATCTATGATTACACTCACACTCATTCTAGAGTACTTGACTCTATCTCTAATGAGTAATTCCCAACAGAGCCAGGGTTGTCGCTTAACCAAATGCTCTGGTACCAAATGTAACGTCTTCGAGATTTTCGAATTCCGAAAATCGACATTAATACATCCACTGTATCAACTGCCGAGCAATCGAAGGCCGGAAAACCAAATTGTTAGGGTTAAAGAAGAAGAGGTAGAAGAAGAAAGAAAGAAGAAGCAACAGAAACAATATTAGAATCTCACAACCACAGCAGAACAATATATAATAGATAAATGAATAATCTTTAAATCAAAAGAACTGTACATTTTATACATTACATCATCAGAGTCAACTTACAAACACAACACAACTGGACAATTATATGAACTTGTCTTGACAAGTGGATACACAGCGGAAAAGATAATATCATATACAAGTGATGCGTTTCGCCATCCAGCTCGCCTCTTGAGCTCCACAGCACCTCCTGAATTCCAGAATATCCTGATAACCTGACTCTAGGCTGCCCGTGTGGGAAATGATGGGCACCCAGAATTTAGGAAGGGAACAATAAACTACAGATTAGTCATGGGACTGGTGTGAGAACTTAAAACAGTTTATCTTTAAAAAAACAAACAAAGAAATATTTTGAAATAGATCCGCGATGCTTTTAGAAAATGTAAGTACCATAAGGCCTCCCGCCACACACACCGTGCAAACGCAGAATTGGAGGAGATTTCTCCTTATGATAGTCAAACATGCTTGATATGCAAATTTCTTTGATATTATTACTCTAAGTGCAAAGTGCAGGAAAACATTTCGAAAGTATAATATAAATCTTAGCCAGCATAGACATTCCGAACTATGCCTACTATAGCTACCATGTTCAATAGCAGGTTACCGCCACATTCCATGGCAGGTTATACAACTAAAACCATACAGGTCTCGTATTGTTTCTTTGGATTTTCCAACAAATGGTCAGGCTAAAGAACTTCCTATTGCCACATGGGAACGCCTCTGACGGGACGTCCCGAGAACCAACCGGATCTCTGCCAACACAAGGCCGGGTTACCTCTGCAAAAATAGGTAACTACTGACACGAGTATGTCATCTCCCGGTTGTAAACAACCTTTATCCGAGGATCCTCAATACCAACAACCACAAAGTAATAAATTTGCAGCAACCGCATAGGTCAAGTATCTGGGATCCATACAATGATACCACCTCTATCCAGAAGGAAATGAACATACTCTAAGGGGCGCTACACCCTAAAACCTTGTTGCATTCTTCCTGTTTCGACCATTCCGGGGTGTGAGGTCCGACGAAGTCTCGTCCACAAAGCTACGCTTTTCACAAAAGTCATGCTTCGATCAACAAATGATCAGCAGCACTTCGTATGCCACATTACCAAATTGGGAATGTATCACTAGTAACTATCAACTACATAACCTCTGAGCTCGTACGTCTCAGAGAAGGGTGTTAAGCTAAGAGAATAAATTCTCCGCCATCAACAGAAATGTATTTGATAGAAACCAGCTTTACATCTCAAATTGTAACGTCAGACACACATCCATACAAGTCCGTTCCGGGATCGAACGGAACCGAAGGCACTTCCAAAGAAGCCCTTGCAATTCGGATATTCCTAATCACATCCGGACTTTCCATCACAAAGGGTGACAAAATCTCTATATCGGGGATCAGCCGATGCAGAGACATTCGACGGTAATCCTTCCGTTTTTGAATATATCTGGTCTTCAACACCGGTCTTCAAATGCTATCCATTACGACGTATCACTATTCGAAATGGGATTTATGACCCAAAGGTCCTCTCCCAGCTAAACCGAATAACGAGCGCTTATTTTAAAATAAGTGTAGCATTCAAATTCAAGCAAATCACAACAAATGCCCATTTAAAGGTAAATATTGATGGTCGGTTATTTACTTATCAATAGATATGCACAACATCACCAGATTCCAAATAATTTCCCAAATTATTTATTTTCCAAAAAAATATCTTTACAAGATATATTTTTCCACATTTCAACCATTTGAAAACAAATTTCAAATCACTTTTCGCCTTTACAACTTTTGAAAACAAATTTCAAATCATTTTCCTTACGTGGAAACACTTCCAAATATTTATTCATTTTCACTGGAAATCTGTCGAGTTCAAATACTTTAAAATAATTTATAACACTTATTCAAAATATATCGGGAAAACACTTTGAAATAAAACTATTTTTCTTTAAACACTTTACTTAAAATATTAGTTATAAAAATATTATACCAATATTACATATTACTTAAGTCCAAACTAATTTTCAAAATAAAATTAGTAGATAGAGTATAACTATTTAAATAACTATTTTCTAAAACAATTATTGATTAAATCTTAGAAATAATCATTTCTATATCAACTTAATAAATCTTTACTTAAAGGATTTAAAACAATTTAAGAAGTTAATTTCTCCGAAGTATCCTTTTCAAAACCAATTCTAGAATTATATACATATGTATGTATATATTTTTCAAAGTTATTCAGAAATTTTATTCGGCTTTCTAGGGAAAATGCACTTTCATTTCAAAATAGTTCATTTAAACCAATTAAATAAATCCTTACTGATTTACTTTAAATTTACGTTTCAAATGCGTAAATTTATTTCCACAAATAAAAAATAAATCAATGTTTATTTTTAAACAAATTTCCCTTTCCTTTATAAATTGCATGGTGAATTTAAATTTCCAAATATCCACTGATATACGATTTTCAAACCGATTTCAAATATTCACTTTCAACAACAATTAAAATTTTCATTCGATTTCAAAAACAACCAAATCCAATTCCATATTGATTTTCCAAGAAATTAAACACCAAGTGAATTTCGTTCTAATCTCAAATTGAAATCAATTTCTACTAAACCCCAAATCAATTTTCAAATTGATTCCAAATTCTTTTCAAAACACCTAATAAATGGATTTTCAAAAGATTTAAATTCAATCACCAAAAATCAATTCCCAAATGGGTTTCAAATTTTATTTCCTTTTAAAAATAAATTCCTTTTAAAGAAAACCAATTCTTTTATTTTTCAAACTCTTTAAAATCCTATTTTGAATAAATTCTTCAACCTTTGAATAATATTACCCAAAATCCATTTATTAAAGCTTTTCCCATATTTTGAAATTTTATTCAATAAGATTAAAAATACAACTTTATTATTTTAGAATTCCTTCTTTTAAATTTATCCAATTCTCAAAAATAAATTTTAATATAAACTTTCAATCTAAATTTTCAAAAATCAAATTTTTATTTATTTCCAGTATCCAATGATACCAACATTATATTTGGCTAAATTTTAGCCTTCAACGATTTCAATCACAAAGATAATCACACAGAGATTATAAATAATCAACACACAATATTGAAACAAATTCAATTATTTGAGGAATCCAGTTAGATCCCTCCAACCTGTTTCCCTGCATCCACAGATGTTAGTACAATACCAATCTTATTTCAAGACGGGATATCGCGGTACATGGGTTTATATAAAATATCATCCGATATTATGCGGCGCAATAGGGTCTCATCCGCTATATAATGCGGAAAATCAACCAAGTTCAAATTTCGATATATCGGCCGATATTAAGATTTGTTTTTTAACGACATTAATTTTGATGAAAAATAAAATTATGTGATAGATGATAGTATACTAATATTTATATATGCAGGTAACCAGTCGAAATAGGATTTTTGACATCAATAAAACAATGCGCAAGTCAAATCATCTTCGGATGCACATAATTTAAGATATGACCGGTACACCAAAACTAATTTGTTGATTCATACACATTGTCCAACGACATCCTGATATAAGAAGATCACTTGAAATATTTTGAGGGGAACTGGTATATGTTTCGATGAGATTCAAAAATTCAACTTTGAGGCCAAAATTTTGCAAGCCATTACTATCTTATTGCTATATTTCTATCGTATTTGTCATTTGACAAGAGAACTTTATTGTAAAATGAAAAATTATTATAGAGAAAGAGAAGAAAAAAGAATTCAAATTTTGATATCATTTAAGAGAAATTTGTGAGCAAATCCCCCACTCTATCTTCGGTAGAAGAAGTTCAAATTATAAAAAATCAATTTTATGTGTTTAATTTGATTTTGGATCGTGAAATGATTCAAATCAATTATAAGTGGAATGGATGATGTAGAGTAAAAATAACGAAATAGCAAATCAAGTGAAAATTATTTTTTTTAAGGTAGTAATTATAAATATTATTATACATGCAAATTAATTTTAGAGATAATATATACCTCGAGATATTCTCGAAATAAACTTTACGATCCGTGATGTAAATTTGAGATGGACACTCGGGATGCATTCATTTCGTCCGTGATCTCCCCCGGTACGAGATGAGGTCTCTAGAATTTCCAAGACGGAACATGACCGAAATCTAAGATTTAAAACTTTGATCACTTTACAGTACTATGCGATGACAATATCCACCATGGCGGCCTGATCATGGGGCCGCAGGCTGTGCCCCAGATCCACGGCATCGTTGTTGTATATTATATCAGATGCGCATAATAATAGATAGGTCGGTGCACATAGCCCCTTGCGTCACTTTAGCCAGCAGTTTGTTACCTTTAAGGGTAAAACATGATTGTAATCGAGGCTACGCGTTTACAAGCCATTGATGGGTATGAGTCACGATTTTCGTCGATGTAACTAAAGCTGTAAGAACAGATCCGACTACAAGTATATGGTAGTAGACCCTAGATTCCTGGAGCGGTTTACAATGAAGTCTACCATCAATATATAGCCAATGTAAATTCATGCGAGTCATCAATCAAATTACCAAGATATGGTAAGAAGATAATAAAGGCAAATTACAATGGAAACAAATCGCACAAACATAGCAAGTAATTCACTCATTCCAAAAATGGAAGAAAATAATCTCAAAACAATGCGATTATGAAGAAAGAAATATTATACATATCTTTTTGCATATATATTATTCCATAACGTGCGCATGTATATATTTCCTTGTCATCTCATTTAAATGCAATCCAATAATTTATGCATTTTCATAATGAACAAACGTGATTACTTTCCTTTTTGCATATTTATTTTCTTCTATTTGTGATTTTGTATCACAAAAATTTAACGGTATCAATGTTAGTATGAGAGAATACTCACGTGTGTACTCTATGTAGTCTGATTTTTCGTATTATTTGAGAGTGTTACTCTTGAATAATATGTGTATAGAGGTGTGTGTTACAACTTACCTGGACGAAAATGGAGAAATGTAGTTAGACGGTATGATAAGGTAGTTCATGCATTGGATGGAATTTTACATATCATTTGTATACTTGTTGCTAATGGATCTGCATGTGTTCTCCTCTTTTGTAGAGAGCAGCTTAGATCCTTTAGACAATCTGAAGGCCTTAGGCCCGAATGGATTAGCCTTTACAGGTTCTGAATTACTATACTTCTTTGAATATACTAAGCTTTTAATGCTAAAATTTATCTTGAGATGGTGTAAGTGAAGGAAAGTTTAATGTTGTTCTACTCAAAGAGTTTGATGCCATAAACAGAACAAGCAATAATGATAAATTTATCATTTAGTTTAAATCACAATCGTGTAATAACAACTTTAATATTTCCATTAAGTAGGCTTGTCAGTCCCTTGAAGAAGATTATCTTCCACCGATTACATTTTTTTATAAAAAAGACATCATAAACGTCTTTTTCCTTGGAAGTATGGAAGCATTCTAAGCGATAAGAGTGGCAATATACCTCCAAGTTTCTTGTACAATAACTTAAATAGGAAACTTTCACAAGAAACACCTTTTTATTCGTAGCAAAGCAGACATTATGTGCAGATTTGATTTTCAAAAGAAAAAAAAATTATCTAAAATAACTTTGAGGCATAATTCAAAACATGATTTTGACGGGTGGATCCAAAGTTTCATATTTAAATAAGTTCTTAGGTTCGTCTTTTTCTTACATTGCATATTGTGTACCCTAGTTCAGAACTTTTATTTTGCATCTTAAATATGAAAATCATGACAACTTCCAAGTGATCATGGTATATTCTGTTCTTTTTTTAAGTATTCCAAACCATATGATTTCATCTTTATTTTGAAGTGTACATCAACTATTTTCAGTTTCATAGTTCACAATAATAAAAGATTCTACACAATCATAATATGGCCGATTCAATTTTCTGTACGGCAAATGTGTCAGTATATTGATACGAAATCAAATTGCTGAATTATTCAATAATGTCGGTAAAACAAAAATCATAAACTAATTTCGCTCTTATATTATATGTACTTAATCGTAGCTGTAGGGATGCATGCCTATTCTACTCATCAATGGATGCAAATTCTAACTCTTCTATGATTATACAGAAGAAGAAAAAAGGTTCCTTCCTTTTCTTTTGGTAACGGAGTTTATTTTATTTCAGGATTTGAGTTACATGTTGTTCACGGAAAGGTAGCTGAAGCCGGAACCATTGGCTAACCACAACAGGTTCAAAATTATATTTCTATTCACTTTATTTTGTACACAGAATTGGTTATTTAGAAATTGTTAGATTCTTTGTGTGTTCTTTAACATTTTACTGGTTCACATTTAAGTGTGTGCCACATTAAACCGATTCTATGATTCATATTACTATAATTTTATTCCTGAATTATCTTTAGAAACAGTAATTAATTAATAGTATAATGATATGTATTCCTTGTTTGTTTATATGTATGCTTTTTTTTTGCATATAGAGTTTAGTTGGTGATTTTCATAGAACAATTCTACACGGAGGAATTTATGGGTATCCACAGACGAGAAGAGGAAGAATGGTAAAATGTGTGCTATATGAATGTGCTCCACTGAGTTTTACTATGGAATAAGCTGGAGGTAAAAGGTTAGATGGACATCAAAGGATATTGGATATCAAACCTGAAGAGGTATATATTTAGGTAACATAAATATATACTTTCAACGCTAAAGTGCGTCCATCGATGTCGTTCGGTCTGAATTTTAAATCTTGTGTTATTTTTAGTATGTACCACATATTTGTGTTTGTTTAGGCTTGAATACGATATTTTGTAACCATATCAAGATACTATGAGTGGTGTGGATACATGATTCTTTTTGAAATGTTGAAATATGAACCTTTTTTTATTATTTTTAGTAAATATGGATCAATATGGTTGTTATTAGTATAATATTTTGATTTTTAACTGCAAATTAGTTTTAAATTTATAAGTGCATCGTAGCAGTTTATATATATATATATATATATATATACACACGAGTACTTTGGCACGTGCGATGCACGTGCACGGAAGGAATTTGTATTAAAAACGTTGTTTGTGCGACTTTTTTTTATTTTACAAAATGACTTTGACGTGTACATAATGTTGCATTTTTTATGCGCGTACATGCACAATTCAATCGTTTATCATAGACAGTGAATTGCCACGCACAGCTTGCTTTCTATTTCTGTCATCCTACATCCACCTTATTTGTTGAATATCTACTGTGAGTTTTCAACATATTATGTACTTCCTATTTCTACCATCTTGCTTCCAACTTATTTGCTGATGTAAAGATATCTTTCATTTAGCCAGTTTTAAAACTGATTTATCATCGTCTACCAATTTTTGGTTGGCATCAGTGTTCACGGTCTTACTTTTCTGCTGCTAACTAACTATGTTTGATGTACAGGACATTCACTTACGCTTAACTGTCTAATGACCTATTAAACATTTGCAAATATGATGATCATATGCATCCATACCAATTTATGCAATGTCTAATAACCGATTATATCTCTTATTTCGATGGTTTCTATTACGCTGAGAAAAGGGTGTGATAGGCTGTGTTGCATAACCATCAACCTTGCCCTCCCGTGCTCTCTTTGCTAAATATGTGTATATATTTTTAAATTTTATATACATTTGCAAATATAGTTACGTACACATTTGTGGTAACTTGCACTGGTACAAAACAAAGAAAGCATGATGCTGAAATTAATACAAAATATTATCAAAGATAACATCTATTTACAAATATAACTTTAAAAGCATGTATTTCTATATTTGATGTCTGTATCGAGTACATAAATACACAAATTAACCAACAAAAATACTATTGGGTTCCTTAACAGTTAACACCTCATTTCTTAACTCATTCTCAGTCTGGACAATATGTAGTTGTCCACGTCTGTATAGTAGTGTATAGTAGTAGGTACCCGCTTTTCTAGAGCATCCGCTTATTTGACAACGTAGTTCATTTTGCTGAGTTCATCCAAAGAAGCCACCCCAAAAGGCATTTGTGAAGCTGCACATTATACATATGCGTGTTTTTTTTTTTTGCATGGCATGTTCCCAGGAGACTGCATTTAGGGAAAGCTGAAACATTGATATGGGAAAAGAGGGTAAGGCCACTTAGTACTATTTACAAGGTTAAGGTTCAATAAATACACACCATATAATATAAACCATGAATGCATAAGTGATGTTCATGAATCAATTGGTTCAAAAATTCAGATATAGCAAAAATATCCTTCAAACCACCTAGACTTTCAAGTGGAACATAAAATAACTCTGTAACTAAGCACATAAAGAATAATAAGTTAATCATTTCCTTGAAAATTACAACATTAATTGAATAACATAATCTGGAACCTAAGCACCATTAATGTTTGAAACAATCAGACCTAGATTCCAATATAATAACTTAGCCAGGAAAGAGAATTAATACTGCAATAAAATATGGCTGAATTTTTTTAATTACCTTCAATTTATTCTATAAATTTATATTAGGTTATGAAATCAATTCCTCTTTTACAACCGAACCCCAACAACCAAACATAATAAAACTCAAAATTCATGCAACAACAATTAAACCTAATATTGATCGTGTAAGAATAAAAAAATTAAACTACATGATATATTTAACAACTTTCTTGTGTGAACTATAAATTGAAGTGTGCCCCAGAGGGCTTCAGTTTTACGTTCAAAAAAAGAACTTAATAAATAGAGAAATCCGAAAATAAAAAGAGGAAAACTCAAAATCAAAAGCAAACAGACCAAAAATTTATACAAACTTGAAGTCAAGATCTTTGCAGACAAAATTAATATGGCTTGCATCTTCAAGATTGAGTGCTGTAAATCTTAAACTGAAAGAAGAAAATATGTGGTTACTTCTAATCAGTTGATAGGAAGTTGAAAAGTGGTGTTTGTGTTTATGTTTATATGTACATATAATGCTTATAATTCATGTTATCTTTGTTTATTAGAGTATCAACTTTAACTTATCATTATTTTATTAGGTAAGAAGAGTTTAGTCATTGAATAGTTGTTAACTCCGATTATACTTCGAGCTAACGAAATAGCTTTTCCTCTTATGAAAGTGACACACACGAAATCATTTTTCATTCTCCAACTTCATCATTTGGAAGAAATGATCTGTCTCAGTGTATATATTTTATTGCATCCTGTCAACAAAATTTAATTCAAAGTAGTAAGACACCTGTCTCAGTTGATAAGAAAATCCCTTGTAAAATTTTGAAAATACGACATCCTCTACATGAAATAGCTGTTTAAGCATTACATATACGTCAAGGTCATGTTTGATCTAAAGCTCCAAGTAATATAAAGAGATGGCAACTTAGGCAAGACATCAAAACATGATCTCAGTTTGTTAGATTTATGATTGAATGATGGTCAGATTTACATGGCACGCCTTCTTAATAGTTGCTAATATTTTTATAGGTAGAAAATTCACAGCTGTATAAGCGTAATAATTGCATTAAAGTAAAAAAAAATGACATAGTAACCAAAACAACTGAAGCGAACAAATTTAACGTTGTAAGAAGACAACCTGGGACAGATGAAATCTTGTTTATTATGTACTGCTTAAACATTATAGTATCCATTTTTGTCGTTGCAGAATTTTATTCTGTTCGGTTCAGTAACTGTAATATAACAGTATTAGTACCAATAACGCCAATCTCTTAGTATAGCGTGCTTGCATTGTCATCTAGTTATTATCCTGTATGCGGTTGAGCTAATCAAGCAATTCATACAATTTAATAACAACATCATTTTGGGGAAAATATTGAGTGAAGCCGATCATTCTCAAAATATAAAATATCAATCAAATGGAAGAAGAGTAAACAAAATGAGAATGAACACTTACAATTTAGATTCATGGCAAATATCAGTTCATTTGGTTGTGCGTTTTGCTTTGAGACTGTTTTTCATCATTTGCCGAAGAGAAGAGGTAAGGTCAGATGTTGCCAGTTGAGGAGATCTGTAGTCATGTGCTCTTCTGGTAAATGGGAGTTTCAGCTAATGCTTGTGCTGAGTGCACTTCAATTTTTTCTAGTTGTTGTCTGCAATGAATCTAATGGGCCAGTTTTTGGTTTATGGGTCTGAATCGTCTTGTGTATTGCTTTCATGACTGGGTTTGACTCACTGTAGTGATGTATATTTGTATATATACTCGCTTTTCTTACAGTAAAGGCCTTGAATCCTTTTTTAAATAAATAACAAAATGTGAAAGGACATGAACCAAGGTTGAATCTGGCGGATCAACCTGCACTCTTTTAAACCAATATTTGTGTAGACGTGTTAGTCGAATAGTGATATACGCAATGCCATTGGTTTTTGGGTCTACTTCCTAGTTCCCACTAATCCACTTTTCACACATAGGCCTGTGTTGAACAGTAATAGGATATATATCTGTAGACTTTCTATGGTTAAGTGCCGTCTATGTCAAGCTGATGCAAACAAACAACTACATCACTAATATAGGAAAGTATTCAGATGTAAATGAACAACTGCATCGGCAGTTTTTCAATATCTTGACTAATTAACATGATCGCTTTTACTTAATAATGCTTCTATTTCATTCATCAGATGCGGTTGAGTTATCAAAAGAAATGTCACATGAGCAATCGTGCATGACATCTGAAACTGGTCTAAAATAGAACCTAATTCATGGTCTAAAGTTGACAAATATTTGTGTTGTTTTACTGTTTTGACAAATAGGTTTGCTATCACTATGAAAACATAATATTTAAAATCTCAGTGCAAAAACAAATTAAAAAAATTCAATCAAATCAAAATAATTTAGATCCAACGTATCTAGTTCCTTCATTAATATCACTTGAATCATCCAACTATCAGGTGAATTACAAATACTAATTTCTCATTTCATCAAACAAAGTGCAACATCTATAGCATACGGTTAAGGCTGAACAATGATGCCAACCACCATGTAAAAACAAATAAACAAAGCAATATGCACAAAAAACAATACCCACGAAAATGAGACATGATAAGAAATAAGAAGATTACTAAATCATGTAGTAATGTACTTGAACCTCTTACAATGAAGAATCATAGCAACTGCAATTGTTTAGCCATCCTCTATGGCAATTCCATTTGAATCATGCAATGAAAGTATAGACCAAGCATCAAATGGCCTAGTGGTAAATTAGTTAGCATAACAATAAGTAAGTTGCAGATCACATATCAAAAAACCAAACTAACTAACAAATTCTGAAACTATTTTACTCGACAGTGCTTACATAAGATTAAGATCCAAGTTCATATGTCCTTGATATGTTTCTAGAAAGCAAATGAATATGGAGATGTTCATGTTCATATGTCCATAAAATAATCCATTGGATTTCAGAAAAGATAAATGTTCCCTCAAACAGTAGAACCTTACATCAACAACATAATTTGGACCCAAGTTACACTACTGTTTAAAAGTTATTAGACCTAAATTCCAAAGAGCGTACTAAGGAAAGAGATGACCAACCGCAATGGAAACTGAGCTTCTGTTTGATATACAGTTTTTTTTATGAAGTAGGTCCTATTTTTATAATAAAATTTAATGTAAGTTATGTAACTCTTTCACATTTGAACCAGCGGTTTACGTAACAAAACTCAAACTAATGCAATACAAATGTGATTAAATTTGAAACTAATCACGCAAGAATAAAAACATTAAAATATATTCATATACACAAATTTCATATAAACAAATTCACAGAATGTATTGTAAAAAAGCAATTAATGAATGGAGAAACCCCAAACAAAAAAGGTCGAAAATTCACAAAATCCTATTGTAAAGTTAGCCAATAATTGTGATCACAAAATCCTTTAATGAATTAATCTTTGTAGGCAAATCTTCTTGATCAATACTTCCCAACCATGTTATATTGGAAAAAGGAAAGAAAAATAATAACCAAAAAGCAAAATTATGTAGTAATATTGGGAAAAAAACTTTTCTAATTATTCATTTGTTGTTAATTTAGGGACAAAGGCAATATACTAAATGCAATAAAATGAATAAGTAGAGTTGATTCATGTACATGCTTAGTTTTATGAAATAATCGTACATCCCTGATGAGTTGTCATTTGCCCACTCATTTCAGATCAACAGCAGCTCTCTCATTTATCTTCTATGAAAATTGACCTGATACCTACAAAAAAACATAGGCAACAAACCACAGAACATAATGACAGTCAGAAATTGTATTTTACCAAATTGAACCATTTCAGATCTACATGCTATGTACCTTTTTGCTTTCTTTTTCGAAGTATATTACTTTGAATATTTCAGATCCAAATGTTTTGCACTTTTTTGCTTTCTTTCTCAAACTGTAATACTTTGAATATCAACCTGGACAATAATTCTTTAGTTATAAATTAATGCAGTAAAATTTGAAACTGATTATAGAATATTTGAAAATTTGAATCGCGATTTCGATTTCAAGTCGAATATCGAATTAAAAAAAAGTCAAGAGAGATTGGATCAGCATAACGATCACAATTCAGCAATCAAGAGTGAAAAAAGAAGAGGAACGATGGAAAATTTGAATCGCGATTTCAAGTCGAACATCGTATTAAAATAAAATCAGAAGAGATTCAGTTCAGCATAATGATCATACTTCAGCAATCAAGAGGGGAAAAAAAGAAGAGGAATGAGAAAGAAGAAGTGACGACATCATACCTGAATAGAAAAAGCTAGGATTCATAAGCAAGTTTGATTATAAGCCCTAAGATTTATGGAGGAAGATGTTTCTTTCAATATTCATTTTTTGAGTATACGGAAGAACGACGATCTTGGAGTGGAGAAATAAATGCGGATAAATGGGCATTGCGGTTATTAGCAAACATGGGGGAGGGAGTTACGATTGTACCCAATGACTACGTGCTACATTTTTACAGCTTCTCATTAAATAAAGGGCATTTCAGTCACTTCGAAAAAGGCTTCAGAAGGGAAAGTATTTGCTTTATATATATATTCTCAATTGGATTTTTTTTAACAACGAGCAAAAAAAGTTGCAAAAAGCTTTATTGCAACAGACAAAAATAAATGCAAAAGACCATATTGTACCGGGAAAAAGACAGCTGTAATAAACATATACTACAATGGTTGTTGCCAATGATCGAAGACAATTGTGAAATGCACGCACTCTATTGCAGCTACACATTATTACGACGGCAGCATCATCGTTGGTAAAGTCTATTACGACTGGCATTGGCAGTTGCTAAATGAGTATTTTGTTGTACTGTTTATTAGATTAATATGTTGCTTAACTTTTAATGATTATTTTTAAAATATATACTGTACAATCTGTGTTTAAAGTGTTCCAATTCAAAAGTTCAGCCAAAGGCCTCTTATATGCTAGGCCTGCACCTAATTAGACTTCAATCCAAAATGTTTGCTGAGTCTTATAGTTATGGATTCGCCTCTCGGTCCACATCGATTAGAATGCAATAAGCTTGCAGGTTTGACACAACACATATGAGGTGGTGGTGTTAGGCGTAGGTATCAACGAAGAAAACTTGATTTGCATGTTATAGAAAGCAGTTGTGTTCTATCGGGTATGGAAGTTAGTATTTAGTATAGGTTATCCCTCCGGAACACTTGATTAATGTTAAGTTTTTAAAACCACAGTACAGTTTTAAGTGCTTTGGCATCTTTATTTATTTGAGAATGGCAGTGAAACCCGATAATTCACTTATTCACATCAAACTGTAAACTATAATACTTCATTGGGCAAATTTTCAAATGGTCAAACATGCGTATCTTATTCCTGGTATTGTTTACTCCACTAAGACTATATATCAATATTATACCTTTCAGCTTTCCCACATAACAATGTTAGGTTTCCAAATGAAAACGGGTTTCTTCCTCTGCCTTTCTTTTATTTTCTTGCCCCGTATTGCTATCAGATGATCTAGATTGCAGTACTCTCACCGTTGTTTAATTCAGATCCGGTTTCTCCTTTTTTTTCTAAACAATAATTTCATGTCATTTCTTTTAGAATCAAATAACCGGACTAATCATAGATGCAAACAATTGTAATTATTGAAAGCTTAGTAAAATATTGACATGTCTAAAATATATGATTCTTTTTCACCTTTTTTTTAATTTCTTTGGGTTGAATATTGAAAAATTATTTTAAAGAAAGGATTTATTGAAAAAAAGATTTTATAAATATTTAATTTTTTTTCCAACAGTTGGGTTTTTCTGGAAACTTTTAGTTTATTTTTAGAAAAAAAACCTTTCAGGGAATATTGAGTTTTTGGACAAACTTTTGTATTCTAAAACATTTGTATATTTTGGAAATCCGGAATTCTTACATAACTTTTTTCTTATGAAAAAAATGAACGTTTCATAGGTGATTTTACCTTTACAAATGATTTAATTTTTCTAAGTTAATTAATATACATTTGAAAAATAATTTATTTTTTTAATATTGAATTTTGCTGAAATAAATATGATTTTTTTGCAAATTGTTGATCTTTTGTGAAATAAATGAGTTTATTGGAAAGATAATGTTCTTTCAATTTAATCTTTGAAATAGTAAATTAATTCCTATAAGCTTATGTGAAGAGCAAACGTCTCACTTTTTTTGTATGCAAAGTCGTTTGCGTGGAAGGTTGCAGTATTGGTTACTAAGATTTTGTCAATACTTCAGTAGCCCAAAATAACCTTCCATATAGGCTACTACGCTTTAAAAATAGTGCGATAACTTCTCACCGACACTTTTCTCATATGATAAATAAACACAAAAGATGTCGCCTCTTGCATACATTACCAATTTGTTTAATTATAACTAGTGGTTCTCAAAATTCTAACATGACATTAGGGATGGAACAACTCGTGTGAGCTTTACATCCACATGTGCGCTAAAAAGGGTTCAATTGACACATTCCATTTTTGCCTTGAGTATTTTCCTCTAAAACTAGACTATATTTAGTTAATTTTAAGATCATTAGTTTTAATGATTAATTATTTTAACATGCTCATATCAAAAATCAAAGAATGCCCTTCTAATCTAATTTGTTCCACTCCTAATCAATCAGTTATGATTTCTCTATTCAGATTTGTGACAGACCTTTTTAAGCAACTTATCACGCGGACTCGTGGGACAGTTCTGGCCTGTAATAGATTACTGAGTGAATTAAAGTTACACTTGAGATTTTTATTTGAAGATTAGATTAGAACCACTCTTCTGATCTTCTTTTATTTTGTTTTTTTGCTGCTGCACTGGTTAAAATTTACACACTGACGCCTTCTCTTTTACTTTTTTGGGTAGATCAATGAGTGATGTAAGCATGAACATTTAAATGTGTTAAACAATTAATATTATTATGCCTATATATCTAAATCCAATAGTAACTCAATCTTATATTCCTAATCTAATTCATTTAGCAGCAAAAATTAGCGTTACCGATGCTCCATCAGTAAGAAAATATACTAAAATTTGTTCATGTTCATTGGTTAATTGCATAATTACTTTTTCTCTATTTAACTTCAAACTTATCGGATTAGTGAACGCAACGTTCAAGAATCAAATTGGATGGACGATGGAGGTATATGTGGATGACATGCTTATAAAATCACGAGTATTCAGAAATCATCTGGATAATCTCTCGAAGATGTTTGAAGTCCTTCGGAAGCATGGACTGAAATTGAACTCCTTGAAGTGCTCGTTCGATGTTACGTCAGGAAAATTTCTCGGATTCATAGTAAATGTGAGGGGCATCGAGGCTAATCCAGAATAGATCGCTGCATTACAAAATGTCAGAGCCCCGTTAGTAAAAAAAGAGTTGTAGTCTAAATGGGAAGATCACAGCAATGAGCCGCCTCATATCTAAAGCGATAAATAAGTGTATACCATTGTTTGATGCATTGAAGAAGGGTAAGAAGAACTTCGAATGGAATCAAGACTGATATACAACATTTGACGAATTACTTCGACACATGGAAACACTGTCGGTTCTATCTAAATCGACAGATGGAGAAGATTTGTTCATCTTCTTGCTAGTATCTGCCCATATGCTAAGTGCAGCACTTGTGCTTGAGGAGGATATGTTTCAACATACCCGTCTACTACATCAACAAACGATTCACCGGAGCTGAACGACACTATCCGAAGTTAGAAAAGTTAGTGTATGGCTTGTTGATAGCTTCAAGGAAGCTGCGGCCGTATTTCCAAGCTCACCCTATCAAGGTATTGCCGGATCAACCCTTTAAGCAGGTGCTTTACCGACCTAAGACTTTAGGATGACTTCTGAAGTGGAATATTGAGTTCGGCCTGTACGATGTTTCTTATCATCCCTGAAGAGAAATTAACAAACATGCGTTGGCTAACTTCATTGCCGACTTCACAATTTGGGATGATGAGGAGGACACAACGATTGTAGCATCACATCGGAAATTGTTTGTCAGTGGTGCATCAAATGAATTCTGCTCAAAAGCGGGAGTTGTGCTTGAAACTCTCGAAGGATGGTCAATTTGTTATGCTCTATGGTCAGAATTCCCTTCTACTAACAACGAGGCGGAGTACAAGGCATTAATAGCAGTGTTGAAGATTGTGAAGGATCCGAGAATTAAAGTTCTCTATATATACATCGACTCTTAGTTAATCATCTATCAAATGAAATAAGAGTATCAGGCTAAGGGTGCAGACCTTGCACCTTGCCTGACGAAAGCATGGGAATTGCTCAACAATATCAAAGACTACATGATAACCCATATTCCCAAGGAATAGAATGTGAAGGTTGATCACTTGGCTATACTGGCCAGTTCTTGAGATGCACAGTCGCTAGGACTGGTCCCAGTGGAAGTGTTGCCGAGTTCCAGCATAGGTCAAATGGATGTCGACTGGATTCTGAAAACCGCAGAAGAGGAATTGTGGATGACATTGATCAAGACTACCTACTCTGAGGAATACGCCTAATGGACTGGAATGAATGAAGCTCGTTTGGAAGGCACCACGATTCGTAATGCATGATGGAGTACTGTACCGGAGAGAGTTCTCTGCTCCCTTACTCAGGTGTATGACAAAAAACGAAGAAAATAAAATCCTCATGGAGATTCACGAAGGCCATTGCGGTGATCACACCAGAAGGCAAATATTGGCGAAAAAGGCTCTTTGCCATTGTTACTTTTGGCCAGCAATAAACCAAGATGTAGCAAACTATTCCAGATGATGCTACCAATGCCGGAGGTTTGCGAAGATTCTGCAGTCCCCATCTACAGAACTTACGTAAATGGTCAGCCCATGGCCGTTTGCAATCTAGAAGATTAATCTAATCTGCCTATTACCAATAGCAAAAGGAGGAGCTAAATATGTGATCGTTGTCGTTGATTACTTTGCAAAATGAATCGAAGCGGAACCGTTTGTCATGATTATACTAAAAAAGTGATTAAACTATGAGCTAAAAACATTATTTTCATGTTTAATTGAATTTAAAGTCCGAAACATGACTTTTTGTAAACGGTCGAATCCGGACTCAAGACCAATTTCATTGAGTTCAAAATGGCATTTACAACTTGTTTGAGTATAAACATCGATATGTTTGGAGTTGATTAGGATTTTGGTATTTTATTTGGTCTTTGGGTTGTGTTCTAGCCCACTAGCCCAATAAGAGAACCCAAACCTTCTACCAAATACCCCCTAACTCCACCCCTCTTCATCCATTCCTTCCATAATTTTCTAACACTCTCAAGCAAAAGGAAACATGAGGGAAAAGAAAGGAAATTAAAATTCCTAAGCCCTAGCTTTTCTTAGGAATTCAAATTCAAGTTATAAATCAAAAAGAAGCTTAGGTAAGCATTCTCTTCATCTTCTCCATCTCAATCTCTTTTTCATTTTCAGAATTTCCTATAACCTAACTTAGGAAATCTTTACATGTAACAATAGATTGAAGATCTTAGAGGTGTAGTTGAGGAGGAATTGATCTTGCTTTGTTTTAGAGCTTCTCATTCCTTGTTTTTGAGTTTAAACGTGAGTTACTGAAATCACATCTACGTCTATAGCTTTCATTTGTGGTTAGGTATGAATTCCTAGCATTTATTTCATGTTCAATTGTTTTTGAATTGAATTGGTTTGGTGAATTTTTCAATTTTGGTATTTTGAAGCAAAATCTATGAAAATCCTACTATGAATGTTTGGACATGTTGTTTGGAGTGTATTGAAGAGCCTATAGAGCTGGGTTGTCGCTTGGCATAAATCCCTAGCCACCGTCGCTCATTCGATCACTTCCGAGTTGATTTGATCATCAATGGCCTAGACAAATTTTGTCTGGAGTTTCAGCTCAGACGTTTGGAAAAACACTCAGACGTCTGAGACAATGGAATAAAAATTCCAGACCTACAGCTCAGACGTCTGAGGTTATTCCCATACATCCGAGCGATTTGGAAGAAAGTTCTAGATCTTCTGCTCAGACGCCTGGGAAAACCAACAGACGTCTGACGCTATTAAATTCAGCCAATTTGCCTATTTTTATGTGGGTTTCCGTTTTATCGATTTTTGTTGATCCGATTGGTTGTTGTCATTTATTATCGACTTTGATGACTTCTTTTCTGAATTTTTGGGAATATCCATTTGATGGATTCGATATCGATTTTCATGGTTTTAATTCATGTCGTCGAATGTGAATTTTTGGCGATAGATTGTTTTTACAATCGTTTCTGTTATTTGTCACTTTAAAATACAAAAGTTTTTATACTAATAGTAAATACTCAAACTCTTTCGCAAAAAATGATTTCAACATTACTTTTAATACAAAACTCGTTTTTAAAACCATTTTCCAATCTATTAGTATATACAAATATTCATCTCATTCGTATGAGAAATCCAATTAAACGGTTTAGTAAAACAAATGGTATAAAATGCTTGTGTTTACTTTGTCGGCTAATTCTTAGACTTGTTCGATTGAAATCTTGTGATAATTTTTGAGTGGAAATCTACAATTCGTTTGTAAATATTTATATTAAGTCAGCGGTTATGGTACATGAAGCTAAACTCATTTATTTGCCAGTTTGGTGTAATTTACACTTTTTTATTGATCAATGATGATCATTTTGTGATTTAGACTTGTGATGTGCAATGTCTCTTAGTTCACATGGGAGACTGTATCCCGTTCTGTGGAATTTTGATTCATTTTTATGAGCTAGCGAACCATGGTCTTTTTATGGAGTTCGGTTCATCGGGCGTATTGTTGTACTACGTCGTTATTCCGGCTTATTTGAGTTGCAGGTTCCCCGGTACGTTGTTGCGCTGGCTGTAAGGGTTAGCGACCTATGGGATAGCGACCCGTTTGTGATACATGTGTTGGTGAGTTTTCATACTCCTGTTTGTGGTAGGTCTCCCCATTTGTGTTTTCTGGATTTCTAATTATTGAATTCTGAAATTTATATTTTACCAATTTTTGCGATTTGCATTCATAAACTCTATCAATATTTGAGGTTTGGTGAATAAGCTAAAAAATATGATATTCTTTTTGGATATTTAAGGAGATTTGAGATATTGTATGATTTTCATTATTATCAGACATATACTTGTCACAGTATGACATTATTGTTATCATATATTTTTGTCATATCTCTTATCCTATCTCATTTTGCATGATATTTATAGCTAGACTCACTACGAGAAAAAGTACTAATGATAGCATTAAGAAACACTGATAAATAGCGTTTTAAATATGATTGCTTTAATTCTGATATTTACAAATAAAATGAAAACATAAACGCTATGTACCTAGCTCTTACCAAATTGCGAGGGCGGGATAAAAGTTTATTTTGGCGGCCAAAATTTTTCTAACTATTTTGTTTCATCTACCAGTGAGAAAACCATTAGAACCCTTGAAATCATTCTTCAACTTCGACTCAAATTCCTTTCATTTCTATTTATTTTTTAAGCCAATTTACTTCCCCTTCATAAGATTTATGATTATCCCCAAAATTGTTTCCCTTTGATATTTTATTCTGTTTGAATCTCGCCCGTGTACCTCGTAGATGTTGGAGTGCTGTCTCATCCCAGGATCATGCAGTGATGGTAGAGCTCTGTGCTGGATTTTCGGTTGGGGTTATACCTCACTAAGGAGCTGATATAATGGTTCGCCAACAGCAGTATCACAGTGTTCTCGCCTATTGGCATGCTCCTTATGGGTGAGGTGCTATTTGTGTATATCTACATTGTCAATATTAATTGCACTGGATTATTGGTTAACTTTTTGATAATTGCAAACCAAAATTTTGATCTAGGGTGTTCAATAGGATTTTTCTTTTTCCTAAAGTTATTATTTATTATTATTCACGAAATTTTACATAGATATAATATTTTAATAGGAGTCATAAAAATTATTGGTTATCATTTAGTTTCATCATCATCATCATTATTTGATTCAATCAATTTAAGGGTTTACAGTACCTGTCAACAAGATAAACACATTTTCTGTTAGCCTCTCACCTTTTGCAAAGTTGCTATCTATAAAATATGTTGCATGGTATTTAAAGAAGTTGTATTCAATGAAAAATAAGAAAAAGCTCTGGAAATTTCAAATTTATGTACATCACATAGCGTATATTGATATAAACAGAATACACAGAAATCCGATAAAACTGATGCTTTTGTTTAATTTCAGCATAGTAGGCACACATATTGCTCTAAAGACATATAGCATGGAAAACCATGGAGCATAGAAACAAAACAAAGTGTTATATATAACATAAAATATTCATGGCAAACATAGAACCTTTAAATACATTCTAAATTTTCTTGTAATAGCTGATCTGAATCTGAATGAAAAGTTTCCTTGTTATATGTTTGGCCTAATATTATCATTCGCATCTTTTTGTCAGAAATTTGTCACAAAATTTGTCCGGTAAAGTTATTCTAAAATTACATTTTCCTAAGACCTATAGTATTTTCTCGAGCCATTAGTTTAGTTCCATCGCCAAACAAAAAGAACGATTATAAGGTATCTTTTTAATCCTTGGTCAAATATCAAAATGTTAATTTCTGTAACATGTTAATTGTAAGATGAAGATGCCTACTCTTATAAAATTTACGGTTTCCATTCAGATGATGGACACTTTCAATCTCCAACGCGTAAAGATACATCTTTCTAACAAATTGTCAATTGGTATCAAAGTACAATTTGTTTCTGTAAGAGAGTCCTTTAGTTACATTTTTGTCAGGAACCTTTCTATTTGTAAATGACTAAAGGAGCATGGTTACATAGTCAATCATTGTGGTGAGTAGCATCACAGAATAATTATCTACTGTATCTAAGTTCTAATTATCTTCTATTAATGCAGTTGGTACTATTTTCAGAAACCATAGAGATATTTAGTTGTGTAACTATAATCCTATTATTTGCATTAGCGTATATGATATTATGTGGATTTATATCATATTTGATGTCATACCTATAAGCTACAGCATAAATATTTTTATCTATGTATGCATCACCTGTTACTACTAATATGAATTGTGGAACTATAGCTCATTACTTTATCCAAGTCATTTAAATTATATTCCTTTTCCTGACTGAAATTCAAACTTGATAATCATATAATCTTTCTGGTCTATAATTTTAAATCTATTTGATTACAATCTATTTATCTTTATTTTACATGTTTAGCTAGTATAAGTATTTTTGGGATCTACTATTCTAAGGCAGTGGAGTTTCACAACCGCTCATCCTAAATCAACTCTACTTTACTGATTAACCACTTCAAAGTGTTTAATATACTGCATAGAAATTGATAGTTATACGAAGAATATTTTGCATTGACACAATCAAGCATTTAGTTTAAATGAAAGAAAGAAAAAATGTAATAGACAATGCAGAGGTTGACCAAACAGGGATCCAAACCTGTGTTGTTGATTCATGATACTCCTCATTCTATTTTAAGATTGAAATATATCTGGTTGTGCCATACACAGACTGATCACAAATTGTTTGTACTATTCCATCTTTTCAATCGCTACCAACTCTACAGGTCTTTCCTAGAAAGAAATTTCAATGCTAAATGATTTCATTTTCAAAAGCAACGGTCATATATTGTTTATACAAAGTTGGCCTCAGTTGAAAACTTATCGATTATTGCAAAGGAGTTTTAACTTGAACTGTGACTTTGCAAGCTTATGTACACAGACAATTTAAAGGAAAGTATATAGTAATGGTACGCATTAAAAGAAAAGCAAAACATATTTTATACATTGATTTGCATAGAATTCTTCATAGTATTAGTGGTATGCAGATTGATATATGCTAAACAATCATCTGTTGCTGTTTTTCTACTACTCTTGTCTTTGTCTTCTTAATGTTTTTTTTTGGACAGCTTAGACGATGGTGTTATAGGGACTGCGTAGTGGTTTTTGAGTTTATGGACTTTATGATACTCTTGCCACGGCTTGTCTCCTCAAACACTCAAACTTTTGTACCCCTCTTTTAATGTAGTAGATAAAGTACTAGGTTTCAAAAAAAAAAAATAGGCTTTAATAGTGTTTCAATTATTTCAAAACGGTTAGCTTTCAGCTCTTAAATCATTTTAGCTCTCGAGATGCGAAGAATATTATGCATGCACATCCCATGAGAAATTAGCATCTCAATGATTTTTTTTTCGTTCATCTTTTATTTATTATTTCAGCTATTTCATTAGTTAATAAATGAATGAAATAAGATTTTGCCATGCATATTTACTAATTAAGTTTCTACCATGTATATTTATGTATGTGGTATGATACTAATATTGTATTCAAATATTAAAATGTCGTAGCTTTATTATGCTTCCTAATTTTCAATAACTTCAGTGAACGTGTTCTGAAATCTCCAACACATTTTGTGACACGGGATACGAGCAAAAATTGCCAATGAAGTTGATCAATGAAGTTCCACCGGTAAAACTTGATGGTCGCACCATCGCTTGTGAAGGAGGTATGTCACTTCCACAACTTCTACATTTAACAATACTCTATTAATGTATATAATTTTCTTTTTAAAACCATGATATAACTACACATTCAGCCCTCATAAACTGATCTAGTAGTATAAGAACACATTTCTCTTTGGTTAAACAATGTCCTTTCATGTGCTCTTTTTTCATGCTCATTTTCTTGTTCGAAAAAGAACGCGCCCTAAGGTTACCCTAAGATTGATAAATTACATGATATACCTGAACTAATTTCATTAGTTGATAATTACAAAAGTTGACTGTTATGACGTTGACATTAAATTTTACAATAAGTCAAAAAGTAGTAATTAAACCTGAAGCTTCAGTAGAACAAAATATCAAATTTTAAGAGTACAAAAACACAGTTTACCTGATTCCTTCCTTTATTTAAGATCTCATAACTTTATGATTGTGATCTATTGTCTTTTCCTCGATTTAGACAAAAGAATTTTCAAATCATCTTTCATTTTAGCATCTTCCAACTTGATTTGAGAGATATTAGTTCGTTTGGTTTCTTTGTCCGGTTGCGAGTATGGATTCTTCAAGAATGCAGCAGCAAGCGATGTCTTTGGTAATATTATCGTCTTTAAGAGTATTCATCAACTGTAATAGGTTAGTAAAACATCAAATGTAACAGGTTTGCTTCTCGTTTCAAGATGTTGCTTCTCATTTAAAGAATACTTGTTCATTTTCTTTTTCCTTGCCCAACTAGAAATTGTACCACACGAACAATCCACAATAGCTATGGAACTGTAAACTTTACTTGTATTTGTGAAACAGACATAACAGGGGAAAAAAAGTATATTCTTTGACATTGATTAATAAATCTTCAAATTATTGTTCAACATAATTTCTCGGTTCAACCAACCAAGTCCTGCAAGCTTCGTTTTCAGATCTCTGCGTCCAGATTTTCAACGATTTTAATATAGTCTATTTACATATACAATAGCAAAGCTTCTCTTATAACAATACATAGGAAAACAATGATGATATATATTTTTATTGGATGATTCATTGTAGAAATGTTGTTAGTTAGTATTATTATAGTGATGTGGTTGATCTTCAATTTTTTTATTTTTTTTAATCTGCCCAATCAATCTGACTAGATTCGTTTTTTCAGCTTCCGTTTACCTTGCTGGATCTTAGAAGCTATCATTCTATTTTCCATGATATGTCAATAAATAAATGTGTCAGTCATTTAGTTTTTCATGTTAATGTTGTTTGCAATTATAAAACTCTGTTTCCTTATTGATCATGTCTATAAATATATCTCAATACTTACTACAATAAATAACTAATATGAAATATTCCATACTATTATATTATGGAGTTCCTTCCCTCAAAATCCAAAATGAAAATGTTAACTAAGTTAACCGAGACTCAGTTAAGTGTCAGTTTAACTGAGACTCGGTTAACTGAGTATCTGCTAATTGTGTCTCAAACTTAGTCGAGCCTCAGTTAAACCGAGACACGGTTTAGCTGAACTCGGTTTCAATGGAGACTCAGTTAACCGAGTATCAGTTAAACTGAGACTCGGTGTAGCCGAGTCTCAGTTTCAACTGAGACTCAATTTAACCGAGTCTCAGTTTCAAGAACCGAGTCCAACATAAAAACCGAGTCTAATTTTTGGAAACTGACTACACCTATATTGGTACACTGAGAGGACCACTTAGTTAACAACATTGACGACTAGTTTACGTGATTTGTAAACAGACCATTTCATACGTCGATAATATGCAGTTTGATTTTACTCAAAGTAAATCACCGAGTTCGTTTATTATTTTTTACTCTACTTAACTTATAAATGCTACTTGATTTTATGGCATGTTGTATACTTTGTATTAGTCAATCGCCTAATGAAATAGTATGATGAATATTTATTGTTTGCGTTATGAATCCTATTTAACTTTGTGTATAATTTTTTGATGAATTGATTCTCAAGCATTACTTTTGCTTTATAGGTAGATAGATGACCGTGATGCAAAAAAAGGTTGCAACGAGTTATCATCGAAGTTATTTTTGCTGCTAGAACTATTTTTTGGTTTTAACTTATGTACTACTTGCTTTGTTCTGCTATTGCTACTTGTTCTATATTTTGTTTATGAACTATCGATGACGAACTATTTACGTTTGGTGTAAGAATATTATGTATTTTGATTATGAAATTTCATACGTTGGTTATCAAATATGTGTCCAAAATGTGGGATTGATACAATATTTTGATTTTGAAATGCGGTATTGATATAATATGATAATTTTGAAATGTGGTATATACACACACATTGTGACTGATGTTTACTGAAATGGAATTTACAGAAAAGTAGAAAAAGCCTAATTGACTTAGTTTTGTATACAATTTAATGACTTTTTAAAACGATGTTAAAGCGTTCCACAACGCTTTTTAAACGCCGCTGAATGTTTTAACAGCGTTTTAAAAATGTTGTTAAATTGTATCTAAAAACATAACCAAATACAATTTAACGACCTTTTTAAAACACTGTTAAAACATTCCACGGCGTTCAGCGTTTTAAAAATGCGTTGAATTGTTTTAACAGCGTTTTTATGCCGTTAAATTAGATCAAACGCTGTTAAATGATTTCATGACACCAGGGAAACGCTGTAAAAAAGGACATTTAACAGCGTTTATTCCTTGTCATTGTATTTCTTTGACATATAACTGCATGTCGATAAAAAAGCGTATGTAATTATGCTTTGCACTACAAACTACAAGCTTCGCGTTCCTTATGCATACAGTGTGAGAATTGCATTTTTCTCTTAACTAAAAGAAACAAAATAATATGCATCTTCTCACTATCCTAAAATTCATAATCACAACTCGAACCTAAAAGAGATTATGCAATTAAATAATTATTTACATAAGAATAATCGAATAGGAGTCCTCTAAAGATCCACTAAGTTACTGTATGATGCTGAGTTCATATGCCACATATTCAAACTTGATGCAGTAATGGAAGCACCAGTCGCATTATTGAAGATACACAAGCATGCATCACTGTAAATTACCTCCATTGGATACACTCTAGACGTCACACTAGCTCTCCCTCCTTGTGCAAAAGTCTCCACGATTGAATGATCAGTCTGTATAAATCAGCTTTGTTATAATCCAAAGGTTTAATTTTCAAAAAGAAAAAAAAGTGATCAACGGAGCATTTTGTACATACCGACACTCTTAGTGTGAAGGATTCTCCATTAAGAACAGGAACGGTATGCCCAACGATTTCAGTAATAGTGTCACTAGCTTTGGAAGATCTTAATTCATCTTGACAAAAATGAGTAACGAAACTGCTATCTGATTTCTTGCTAACATAGAATTAAGTGCTTAGAATGAAGTGAATTTGAATAAATTCAAGCTCTTACTATTAATTTTTTTTCATAGATACTTGTGGAGGATACGCTTATAAAAGTTGTATACAAAATTCACTTAAACAAATTTCTCGCATTCTAAGCATTTTTGCTTAGTCACTGTTCATAACATCCTTAGGACAAAAGTCTTGACTATGAGAATAATAGAATAATCACAATGGTAATTTCTAAATAATCGAAGTAACATGATGAAATTTAATTCTATCAGGATATATGAATGTTTTGGTATAGAAGGACATATGTAATAGTGCTAATACGAATCTTATTTTACCAATTCACTTAGTAATATAAGTCAGATTTCAATAGATCATTACAATTGAATGGTGAAATTACAGTTGTTCAGATCCTTTCAAAATATATAAGTTCGAATATAATATATTTATTTCTGCAATTATAGGTAAAAATTCTTGTATAATTTGCAATTAAACAATTCGATAACCATTGGTTCAACATCGAGCCGATTAATCAACGCAGTGAACTCTGTCCCTTAATAGAGGTTTCCACTTTCCCCTCTCCGTAATTTCAGATCTTTTCCAATAGGCATTGTTAATACGACTTCAAAACTTGATGATGACAATCGTTTTTTTTTTCAATTTTTAGAATATTGCTAAGATGTGTAAAAAAAAAATTGAACCCTGTACGGATAAAAGATTAATTAATTTAAGTCTAAGGCCATGAAGTGTTCGATTGTTTAGCAACTTCAGTAAAGCCATATTATCTTCATGTTTACAAACAAATGGCATAATCATGTGTGTAGGTTAGTTAATTTAATACTTGGTTTAATCTTGTTTTGCTATAACTGAATAATAGTAAGAAAATGGTACTAATTTGCTTTCTGATGATTTTAGAACCAAAGAGAAGTTAGTTACCTGCTTAGCTGCAGTTGAAGAACTGTTTTTCTTCTTTTTCTTCTTACATGATCGAGGATTTGGTCCCTTTACTAAACGATAACAAAAAACCAAACCAATCGGAACTTCTAGCATGCAAAGACCGGTATTAAGGATTGCCTATAAAAAATAAACTGTATGGTAAAATAATAGTTTCAACACATTGACACTATCTGTAATCTTGAAAAGGATAGATGGTTTCTTTTATTACGATATTTGTGCATACAACATTCTATAGACAACACACTAACCATGGCATGTCGCTACGGATCTATAGACTCCTACAATTAAATGTCAAGAAGAATACAACATTTGAAAGTGGCTTTGTACAAACAATAGACATTCATTAAGCCAGAAGTACCTAGTAATTACCAATGCACAAATACCACCATCAAAACTATCACGACATGTGAACATAGATCATATTTATAAAGCATATCCTAGGAATCTTTATGCTAAAAATCCATGGAAAAGTAATGCCACTGAATACTTGGACTAAGGCAAATATATTGATCCATTAACAAGATTCTAATTGTGTAGAACTTCATTCCTCTTAGACATGCATCCCATTCATACTTTATTTCAAAAACACATTACATCTTAGATAGTTTTGTACCTAGTATACTTTATTTCAAAAACACATTACATCTTAGATAGTTTTGTACCTAGTATAAGCATTTGTTTCAGAAATTCTCACAATAGTGATACAGAAACCTTCTTCAAGAGATGGTTGCACTACATAGTAATTCATTTTCAAATACAAAATCTAGAATCACTAGTTTCACGTAGTATTTGCATTTTCAAATACTGCAATAACAAGAAATAGATGTATGCTCACAAGCTGTATACGCAAAATGGAAACAAAAGTCAAAACAAAACAAAAAAACCAACGGAAAATATGAGAACTATTCAAAGCAGCTTCTCAAAGACTCGCAATATAAACAAACAAACATTGTGTTATTAGTATTATACCTTTGCTTTCTTTCTTTTAAATCTAGCTTTATCTACCACCCCAAGCTTTTGCCATGGAGAGTTTCTTACCTGATATCTATGGTCGAGTTGCTGATCCACATCGTCCGATGATTCATTCGAATATGTTGGATTCTCTAAATTTTCGTTTAGCTTAATTTGTTTTAGTTTTTGGTATTCAAAGCCGCTGACATGTAAACGCTTTTCTTCAGCTGATTGAGTGGACTCCTTTTGATACTTAGAGGGCGGATTAAGGAACAACGCGTTTCTCAAACCATAAATTACAGGAAACTAGGTATCTAATTATAAAAAAATGAGATGAAAACAACAAATAGATTAAATAAAGTATTCACGCTACATCAAAAATAAAGTGTGAATCTGATTAATATTGTTTTAACTCGAAGACGTGATGTGTTGTTCATGGTTTTGAACATAAACCATGGCATGAACAGTTTCATTGTTGTTCAACATATATTATATTGAATAACATATTAAATAATTTAGCAGATATATAATTTCATTAACAGCTCAAAAAATCATAAAAATACCAACCTGGCTTATTTTCCATTTAATATCTTTATCTTGAGTTGCAACAAAGAAATGTTCTGTGTTGTCCTCCCAATAATTGAGTGCACACATTTTGCAGCGTTTACTCTTTTTTCATGCTCGCACCTTTTCACAAAAATAGAAAACTCAAAATTCAAACTGTTTTATTCAAAACCAAAAATCTATATCAAACACAAACCTCGCAGTAACAAGCATTTGTGCTGCTTGCATAGTCACTTCATAGTTCTTTCATAGGCTCTTCAATTCTCTAATTACACAGTAAAATCGCATAAACACGGATAAAGCTGCATTTCCATGAAAAATGCAGTTCCAAATTATAAACTGCAGCACATAATATTGAAATTGCATCCAAAAAAGCACCAAAGCATACAAAAACTGCTCCAAAAAATAGATAAATAACTCTATGCAGTCAAAAAATGAACAGAGATGGCACAAAAACTGCTGTAATATAATCCAGAACTGCAATAAAATAATCCAAAACTGCAGCATAATAATGAAAAAAATGCAAATTATAATAGCTTTGAGTTATAATTTTCATACAAACGGTACAAATATATATACATAAGGCATGGTTCTCGAACAAGTTTGAATGAAGTACACTCATCGGTTTCACAATTCTTAAAAATGCACAATAGCATCATACTGCATATATATTTCTTCAATGAGAGCATCAGAGCCATACATATTTATATAGCACACTACATTGGTTAAAATGATATGAAGAACCCAATTACATATTGACTTTAATAACTGGTTTTTCTGCATAAAATAAGCACAAATAGCAAATGATTGAAATAAAGATTCTTTTAAAAAAATTATAGCCTTGAAAGTAGCATATGTGCTAAATAATATTTCCAGTTTTATACTAAATTGGTCAATAAACCTTGGTTAAATTTATTAATGGAATAATAATAGGATTAAATTTTACAGTGCTCTCATCTCAATATTTGAAAACTATTGTTTTTTGCTCTATTTAGTAATTTAGTACCTGGTTCTTTACTCTTTAGTTTTAGAGCTGATTTACTTTTCACCTAACTCCACCTTTGTTGTATCCATAGTACCTACTAATATTGATCTATTTATAGTCCACTGATAGCAAAATGTCCTCCATGGAGTCCACGCCTTCTAAGAACTAGCATTGCTCCAACAATGTTCGGGAAGGCCTACAATCTAAAATGCCTTGGCGTTGCTCCGACAACGTCGGAAAACTTACTATTTCCTAAAGCCTCGGTGATTCTCCTAAAACATTGGGAAACTCTCAATTCCTAAAAAACCTCGCCATAGCTCCAAAAACATCGGGAAACTTTCTATCTTTCCAAGTACCGGTGTTGCCCCGACGTTAGAAGTCCCATCTTCTTTTGCACCACCAATAAGCCACACATTGCTACTTTGAACCAACAGAACCACGTTCAAGTATGCAATACTCCTTCTGGGCCACCAACAAGCCAGTACATTGCTGCTTGACCCAATGGAACCGCATTCAAGTACGCAATACTCCTTGTGCGCCATCAATAAGCCGCATGTCCCTGCCAGGGCCAATGAAACCGCATCCAAGTACGCAAAATTCCTTGTGCGCCATCAGTAAGCTACATTTCTCTCATGGAATCGATGGAACCGTGTTCTTGCAAGCAACACACATATGTCCCGCACGATTGAAAAACTACTTCCTAATCTCCGAATATGGAGTGTAGAGCCACAAATCATCAGATCGATAGAAAAATCAATTTGAAATTTCCTAAGTACTAGTGTTACCCCGACAACACTGGGAAATCCTTTTATTCTCTACTAGTCAATGTTACCCCGGTAACACCTGGAGCTCATCCAAACTTTCTAAGTACTAACATTGCTCCGGCAACGTCGGGAAAGTTTCCTATTAGAGGATTGATGGAAATCAATATCTACCCAACATTTTCTCCAACAATATCTTGAAAGCCAAAATACCTGATCGGCGACAACATCGAAGGAAAGTCCAAGTACTTGAGCCGTTTGAAAGTTTCCATTGATAGAAACTGATATGCAAACAGGATCTCAACACTAAGCTTAGAAGAATCCAGTCATAGTCATGAAATGAAATACTTGGAATCAAGCATTAGACCACGGGTTCCCAAAGATAGAAGCCTACGACGCGACTCAGACTAGGGATAACCGAACAAGTTTCCTATAATAATCGATCTCTAACCAATTTCTTAAACCCTGAGTTCAGAGTAACCAGCCTTGTAGGTGGCACACATACGCCGACATATGATTGGGACAAGCTAAACCGAGATACATCATAGTTCTTTACGCCCACTTGGTAAAGTAGTTAACCGCAACTATGACATACTTAGCTCTGTCTCATGCTATTGGAAGCTCTTCGATCAATATGCTATAAAGGGCCAAGGGCTGACCTTCTGAGTTAGTTCAACTGGGGGTAGCTTGGAAATTTTAGCGATACATTGGCACTTAACACACCTCTTTGCATACTACATTTCATCATGATTCATGGTCAGCCATAAATATCCATGTCGCAATGCCTTCTTCACCAAAGTCTGGCCCCCTATATGATATCCTCAGCTCCCTTGATGTATGTCTCTTAATATATATTCGGCCTCCTGCCTAGCGACGCATCTCAGTAGTGAGTTTGAATATCCTCTTTGGTACAACGGTCCATCTTGAATAACAAAAGGGGGCTCCTTCCGCAGGATTTTACTAGTCTCGTTCTAGCTGTCAAGTGGTGTTCCTTCACTCAAATATCTCACCAATGGGGTCATCCAGGTCTCCCTGTTTCCAAAAGTTGCAACCATATTCACTTTCTCAAAACTAGGTCTATGTAGTGTCATAATAGATATCGATCCCAATAGAGATTCATTCCTCAAATGTGGAAACTTTGCCAGCTCATCTTCATCCTTTTCCTCCCATGGAATGTGCTTAACCATGTCGTGCTCCATTCCAGTAAGCAAGTCCTTCACCATTTCCAAATAAGATTTCAAGCGTACTCCTTTGGCCTGGAATTCCCCAAGCACATGATTCACCACTAACTAAGAGTCACTATGAATGCACGTCGACTTGATCCTAATTCCTTTGCTAACCCCGGTATGGATTCCAAAGCCTCATACTCTACCTCATTGTCCATTGTTTTGAATCCTAGTCTAATTGCATAATTCAACTTCCTTCCTTCAGTGGTCAGAAATACTGCCCTTACACAAAGTCATGATCACTAGATGTTCCATTGACATACACTCACCACTCGAGGGCCTTCTCCTCCTAGGGCTTTACTTTATCGTCTCGAATGCTAAACTCGGCCAGAAATTCTGCTAGTGCCTGCCCCTTGATTGCAGTCCATGGGTGATAGTTTATCTCATACCGACTCAACTTGATGTTTGTAACGACCCAGAATTTCTGTCATTTGAAATTCGTATATTTAATTGGTTTTAAATATTAACAAGTAAAATTTGTAAGTCGGATAAATTTTATTTAGAATATCTAGATTTAATTGGATAACAGTTTCGATAATTTAATATTCGAAATTTCAGAAATAATTGAAAATTGGGTTTAATGTGGATAAAAATGATTTGTAAAGTTATAATAAATCATATTGGAATTATAATGATGTTGTAGAACTTTAAAAATTGAATTAAAAGTTAATTAGTGAAAATTGAATATTTTAGTATTTAATTGATGAGTAAAAATAGCCATTTTTCATACAGTCTCGGATTTCGACGAAACTGGTTTCATCGGATCCGTAATGTTATGTTATTGTAAGATTTCAAATTTCGTGTTAATCAGATTTACGAGTTGTCCGATACAAGCCAAAGCGCATAGAAATTAGTTTAATCGATTTAATTTAAATTTGATCGTTTATTTCCGTAACTCGCACATACGATCGAATTGGCTCTCGATACCTATTCCATTGTGTCCGAAACGCGGGTTAAACCCTAGAAACGTCAGACGACATGCTTCGTATCTATATTATTCATGGCCGAAATCGTCCCTTGTTTCCCCTCAATTTGCTCTCAATCCTTGCATCTATTCAAGAAACTTCAAACTGAAGAACTCGTCGAGTACTACAGATCTAACGGCTGAGATGTTGTTTGGCAAAGTGGATCGCTCTGATTTCGGCTCTATCCGTGCTCGGTTCAAACACGAATCCCTAGAGCCTAGGGTAGCCGAGCTTGACGTGTTGGCCGGCGTTGGCATGTCATGCGTAGAGCTTCGAAGAGGCAGTCTCTGATCGTAGTTTGGTTAATCGAAGGAGGCGCGATGACCTAGGGTTAAGGGGCGGCTATGGGTTTGTTAACCCTGGAGCACGATCGTGCGAGGAAGGAGAAGGCTACGGCCTTGATTCGAATTTGCAGAAGGAACGGCCCTGATCTTGGTTTGTAAAATAAAAGAGTTTTGTTTTAAAAATTTATATGAACTTTATAAATTTATATCTCGTGCGTTCATTATCAGATTTCGACGAATTTGGTAGCGCCGGAATCGCAGCGACGAGCAGCCCGCTGTGGTGTAGATCCGGGGACAATTGGAGAAAGCGAAAATTTTGGATTAAATTGAATAGTTCGATTTAATTTAAAATTTGAAAGCTCGTCGAAAATTCAAAGGTGAGAACTTCACACTCAATCGAATTCGTTTCGATTTAAATTTTAAATAGTTAAATTTAAAATTGCTTGATTGTATGCTTGGATGACAAATTGCTATCTGTTGTATTGAAATAGACCCTATAAGCCGCATATTAAGCGGAGGTTATTATATTAAACACATATACCGCGATATTCCACCTTGAAGTGGAATTGGTATTATTTATGTACTTGGAGTTGATTTCTCGCATTATATAGCGGATGAGACCCTATTGCGCCGTATAATAGCGGACAATATTTTATATAAACCCATGTACCGCGATATTCCGTTTTGAAACGGGATTGGTATTGCGCTAACATCTATGGATGCAGGGAAACAGGTTGGAGGGATTCAACTGGATTCCTCAACAGTATTGATTTATTTATAGATATTTGCGATATATTCTGTTATCATATTGATATATGATGTTGGATGCCGTGGTTGATGTATTGGTGTTGTTGCAGCATTGGGCCTATTTTTGGAGTTTTAAAAATGTTAAAGTAACGATTTCGAATTTAAAAGGATTTTCAAGTGATTTTTGAAAGTATACATTTTATTGAATTTTGGAATTGATTCATTTTAAATAAATAAACGTTATAATTTTTATGTTATAAAAATTATGATTTTTGTGAAATATAACCGAAATGCGATTTTTTGAAATAAGTAGTTGATTAATTTGTAAAATGATTTAAATTGGGATTTTTGAATTATTATAAACGGTTTATATAAAATATTTATAAAATTGTTATTTATAAATTAAAATATTGGAATTATAAAACGAGTTTTATAAGTGTTAAAATAAAGTACAAATGGATTTCATAAGTGAATGAAATTTATAGATTTATAAATTGTGAAGCTATAAATGAATAGATTTTGTAAAATAAAAGATTCATAAGTAATTAACTTATAAATTAGATTTTGGCATTTAAATGAGATATAAATAGAATTTGTTAATTAAGGGATTTTATAAGTTGAAGTTTTTATAAAATATATAAATGTGAATTTATAAACATTGTTTTATAAATCCGAAATCAATTGAATTTGATAAGTAAATATGAAAGCTTATTAAAGGAGATATATCCACGATTTTGGACAGTGGATAGTCCTTTAAATTAAAATATGTAAAAGTGTTGAATTTGGTAAACGATTTATATTCACGATTTTGGCCAGTGAATAATATATTAAATAAATGTTCTAGGAAGTGATCTTTTAAATAGAATTAAAACGATTTGAAGTTGTTTTAAAATGTGTTAAGGATCGAAACCATAGATTCTAACATTCATTGTTGAAATAGACGTTTTCGAGAAATAAGGAAAAGATGGACTATAATACTGTTGTTATAGTAAATGATTTTCGAAAGGAAATGTTTTTGTATAGTATTGGGATTTATATATCTATCGTATTTTCGAATCCCTTTGCTATTGATTTTGGGTTGTTGTAACGATGTTTTACGCAACATTCGTTTTGACCCAAATAAATGTGTTTTCCTTAAAAGAATAAAATATATACTTAATCGTGTTTTAAGTATATTGAATATTTTCTAAGTATTGAAAATAAATAGATTTGTGAATTACTTGTTGTTAAATAAGTATTTGAAAATGTTTTCCAATGTAGAAATTGAAATGGTTTAGAGAATATATATTTTTAAAAATAAATTGAAGTGAATATTTGGCAAGTTATTTAATTTATGGAGGATAAATAAAAGGGCCTAGTGATTGTTATCGTGCTGAATATTTGTTTGTTTGCTTTGATAGTTAAATAACCGACTATCAATATTTATCCTTAAATGGGTATTTGTTGTGATTTGCTTGAATTTGAATGCTACACTTATTTTAAAATAAGCGCTTGTTATTCGATTTAGCTGGAAGAAGACCTTTGGGTCATGAATCTCATTCCGAATAGTGATACATCGTAATGGATAGCATTTGAAGACCGGTGTTGAAGACCGGATATTTTCGGAAACGGAAGGATTACCGTCGAATGTCTCAGCATCGGCTGATCCCCGATATAGAGATTTTATCACCCTTTGTGATGGGAATTCCGGACGTGATTAGTGAATATCCGGATCTGCAAGGGCTTCTTTAGAAGTCCTTCGGTTCTGTTCGAACCCAGAACAGACTTGTATGGATTGTATGTCTGACATTACATTCTGAGATGTAAAGCTGGTTTCTATCAAATACATTTCTGTTGGTGGCGAAGAATTTATTCTTTTAGCTTAACACCCTTCTCTGAGACGTACAAGCTCAAAGGTTATGTAGTTGATGGTTACTAGTGATACATTTCCAATTTGGTAATGTGGCATATGAAGTGCTGCTGATCATTTGTTGATCAAAGCATGACTTTTATGAAAAGCATAGCTTTGCGGACGAGACTTCGTCGAACCTCACAACCCGACAATGGTCAAAACAGGAAGAATGCCGCAAGGTTATTTGGGGATGGCGCCCCCATAGGGTATGTACATTTCCTTCTAGATAGAGGTGGTATTATGGTGTGGAGCCCAGATACTTAACCTATGTGGTTGATGCAAATTTATTTCTTTGTGGTTGTTGGTGAATCCAGGGATAAAGGTTGGTTACGACCAGGGGATGGCATACTCGTGGCAGTAGTTACCTAGCTAGAGGTAACCCGGCCTTGTGTTGGCAGAGATCCGTTTAGGTTCTCGGGGCGTCCTTCCATAGGCGTACCCATGTGGCAATAGGAAGTTCCTTAGCCTGACCATTTGTTGGAAAATCCAAAGAAACTATACGAGCCCTGTACGGTTTTAGTTGTATAACCTGCCATGGAATGTGGCGGTAACCTGCTATTGAACATGGTAGCTATAGTAGGCATACAATAATGGTCGTATGTTGGCTAAGATTTATATTATACTTTCAAAATGGTTTCCTACATTTTTCACTTATAGTAATAATATCAAAGAAATTTTTCTGCGTATCAAGCATGTTTGACTATCATAAGGAGAAATCTCCTCTGATTCTGCATTTGCATTGCGTGTGTGCGCGAGAGGCCTTATGGTAGTTACATTTTCTAAAAGCATTGCAGATCTATTTTAAAATATTTCCTTGTTTGTTTTTAAAGATAACTATTTTAAGTTCTTACACCAGTCCCATGACTGACCTGGAGTTTATTGTTTCCTTCCTAAACTCGGATGCCCATCATTTTCCACACGGGCAATCTAGAGTCAGGTTATTAGGATATTCTGGAATTCAGGAGTTGTTGTAGAGACCTGGAGGCAAGCTGGATGGCATGGCGTATCAACTTGTATATAGTATTTCTTTTTCGCTGTTTGTTGTTGTAAACGCTGATAATGTAATGTGATGTGATGTAATGTAATAACAGATATGATTCTTTGTTTTAAAGATTATTCATTGATATATTATATGTTGTTCCGTTGCGATTGTGAGATTCTGGTATTGTTCTGTTGCTTCTTTTTTTCTTTCTTCTTCTACCTTTTTCTTCTTCTTAAACCCTAAGGGTTCGGTTTTCTGGCATTTGATTGTTCGGCAGTTAATACAGTGGACGTATTAATGTCGATTTTCGGGCGTCGAAAATCCCGTTCCTCACAATGCACCACTTGGGAAGTCTTCCTGAAGTGTTCAGCCTATGCAGAACCTGCCTCAAGGGTTGATCTACGAGTACACGGATAGAGTGTGACTGGAAGTAATGCTTTAGTTTCTTGGATGCAATCAACACACAATATGCCATCTTCTTCAACTTAGGATACCTAGACTCTTGAACGGTAAAATGTTTACTTATGTAGTGCACTAGGTGCTACACTTGGTCTTCCTCCCTGACCAATGCCACGCTCAAAGCATGGTGTAACACCGCCAAGTAGATGTAAAGATCATCCCCCTCAATTGGTGTAGACAGGACTATAGGCATCTGTAAGTGCTCTAATAAATTTAAGAACGGGGTCGCGCATTTGTTTATCCAGACGAACTTATCTTACTCCCTCTTGAGTGCTTCAAAAATGGAACACACTTGTCCATTGCTTTGGATATGAACCTACTCGAAGCTGCTACCTTCCTGTTATGACTTTGCATTTCGTCCCGTGTTTCAGGGATTTTGATACCTTGTAGACCCTGGACCTATTCCAGATTAGCCTCTATCCCCCTTGCATGCACAATAAAACCCAAGAAATTTCCAAAATCTACTCTGAAAGAACATTTAACCTGGTTTAGCTTCATCTCGTATCTTTGTAGAATTTGAAAATTTTCGTCCATGTGCAAGATGTGGTCTTTGGTCTTCCTTGACTTCACCAACATGTCATCAACCTATACTTCCATGTTATGCCAATATATTCAACGAACATCTTGATTAGAATTTAGTGGTACGTAGCTGTCGCATTTTTAAGTCCGAATGGCATAACCTCATAGCAGTAGAGCCCCAAATCGGTGATAAAACTGGTGTGTTTCGAATCAGGGACATGCATTGCGATTTAGTTATACCCAATGTAAGCGTTCATAAAGGACAGGAGCTTGTGTCATGTTATTCCATCTACTAATTGGTCAATCTCTAGGAGCAAAAAGCAGTCCTTAGGACATGCATCGTTCAAGTTAGAAAAGTCAATGCAGGTTATTCATTTTCCATTTGAGTACTTAACGAGAACCAGGTTGGCTAACCATTCTAGATACAATAATTCTTAGATGAAACCATTTTTTAGTAGGGTTTTCGCTTCTTTGTTTAGGGATATAAATCGATCTGGGCCCATACTCCTTTTCTATTGCTTCACATGAGGTTTCCTTGGATCGATGTTCAAAGCATGGCAAGAAACCAGGGAAGAAATTCCATACATGTCTATATGTGACTAGGCAAACGCATCTTGGTTATCCTGTAGAAAACTAATCAACTGTATTTTCAGATCCTACTCTAGACTGGATTCGATTTTCATAAATTTCGTTGAATCATTGTCATCTACCTTCACAAGCTCTAGCCTCTCCAAGCTCGGCTGTAGCCCCTCTCATCCATCTCTCAGGTCTAGCTCATTATGAGGATCACTTATGAACCTGAAAGGGAGGCCTTCCTTTAATTGCCATGCGAGGGAGTTCTTAGCACAGAAAGCGATTTCTGTGCCCTTTCCTTTTTCCTCTATTTGCTTTCTCAAATCTTTACAACGCAACATTCTCTTATTGTGTCTTAGTTTACATCCACAATGCCCATCATGTTGGTTGTTGGGAACTTCATTATTAGGCACCTGGGAGCCACTACTATGCAAAATCAGATAAGGCTGGATGTCCTAGGATAGCGTTCTAAGTCGAGAATCATCCACCAATACAATTTTTTTTTCTATATGGCTGATCGGGGATGGATTCCTACCTTAACAAAAAATCCAAACTTCCTAAGGGCATGGTGCCTTCTCCTGTGAAACCATGTAGTTATTAGTTGCAGGGCGTAACATCATCCAAGGACAATCCCATCTTATCAAGCACATCTCTGAACAGGATGTTCACTAAACTTCCATTATCTACCAGAGTTGTACTCGGTTGGGCTAAGCATGGCTGTGATAACCATTGGATCTGTATGTGGATATTACTTTCCTTGCAAGTCATTATCGTCGAAGGCTATCGTCTTCTGCTCCTGGTGTGGAGTCTTAGTCCTTTGCTCCTCACCTATAGTGCATACATAAGCATCTCAATTCTTTAATAATTTTGTGTACCTTTCCATCTTAGCCCGACTTCTGTCTACCACACGAGGCCCTACCGCTATGGTATTAATCATTAGTCTTTCGTCTTTCCCACGGTTAGAACTGGATCCTTCATCTCCATTCCCTTGAGGGGGATGTTTAGGAGCTGGCTTCCTGAAAGCAGGAAGTGTCTCTAGGATTTTGACGTATCACTCCAACTTTCGTCTCCTGATATGCTCTTCAATTATGTCCTGCAAATGGCGACATTCTTTGGCGTTGTGTCCACAAGAGTCGTGGAACCTGCAATATCTTCTAGTATTCATTTCAGCTTCAGTCTCTTTCTTCAGGGGACACTGAATATATATGAGCTCCGCTTATGTGGCGATGTAGATGTTTTTGATTGTGTCGTTCAAGTTTGTGTAAGTTCAAACTTGTGGCCAAGCTTAATCTTCCTTCGGCCGGTTTTTCTCCAGCTAGGCTTGCCGAGGTAGTTGAGTTTTCTTTTTCTCCATACTACTGTCTCCGTCATTCTTAACCATAACATTCACACTACTAGAAACTCTCGGTGGTTTGGTGACAGTATCTGTATGTCGCCCCGAAGCGGCTTCCTCTAATCGCATGTACTTCCATATACATACTTTTATCTTGAGAGAAAACAAAAGTTTGAAAAAATATAAAAGGAATAACTCAGTTATATATATATAAGGAATAACTATATATATATAGTTCTATTCATATCCATAGAATTTCATGCAATGGTATGTTGGAAACTTAATTTATGCAGAGATATCCTATGAAGCTCTTAAAAGGTTAACCCAAAAATTAAGTAAATATATTAAGAATGCATACCACCGATTGTTGCATTATTGTTGCTTTCAAATGCTTATTATCTTAAATTATAGTTAGTTTGAACTTTTTGGTACTACTTTATTCAGAGTAAGGCTAATTCTGAAGTGGGAGGATCAATTAATTAGGAAATAAGAACTTCTAACTAAGCTAAATATAATGCAGATATTTAGCACATAAAGTCCAACTAAAATATTAAAAATAATCAGATTAAAATATGGCATGATTATGTCAATAGGTTATATGTTTACATACGTTGATTGTCATGCAGTATATTGGTGTTAACTGCATAGTATGCTCACTTAGCAACTATATTGATATATACAGTTAAATATTCAGATATATTGACAGCAAAAGGCCAACTGATGAGAATATGCAGCACACTAATATATGAAGGTGAATTAAGGAGCATAGCAGCTTCGCAATATTTATGATAAATGTAATTTCATGTTTTGAAAATTAAATGCTGATATGAAACGACTAACAACATTCAACCATATATAAAATTAAGCTCACCTAGCTACTAAGAACATACACATTTTCCCATAATCGGCCCCATATTGGGAATAGCAATTTTGAGAAGCTTGGAGGTTAAAGCATGAGATACTGTAAAATTGTGTATTTGTGCCACTGTGACGCAACCTACAATTGAATGTTTGAAACAAATAAAAAGATAGTGGAAGGAAATATCATTGGTAGTAGAGATGAAACTTTCTTTTAGACACGATGACTAGCTATAATTAATGAATCATAATTCTCTGTGACGCGTTTTCAAGGTTATATTGAGTTTCAATTTCTCGCGTATCAAGTCGACGTAATTTTTTATTGACCTATGTGGTGGACTTAATGAAACACCAAATGAATAGTAATATTAATTAAGCACCAAAACTGATCTCTGTTATACTGTAGCAGATTATAATTTGTTTGTGGGAGTCGAAGGTTAATAATGACATTCATGATGGCAATAGTAGAACTCTTGTTTTAGTTGGAATTTAGTCATTTCAGTTGTATGGTAATCAGATCACCAGTTCAATGGAGATTAAAAATGTGATAACCTCAGTTGTATGAGAAACTAAGCCGAAGTTGTTTTTTGGTATCTACTCAAAGTGAAAGCAACAACAAAGGTAGGTAGCTAAATGTTAGGTCAGCAAATTACACAAATGGAACGTAGTGCACAGTGAATGTAAAGAGAATCGACATGAGAGGGTAAGACATATTAAGGTTAACTTTTGCGCAGCACAAGAGAAAGGGAGCTATTGTTTTAGCTTATAAGTGAATGTAAGGAGAATCGAACATAAGGGGTACAACATATTAATGTTAACTTCTGTGTAGGAAAGACCGAAGGAAATATAGTTTTAGATGGTAGGTAAGAATTTCCCATGCTGTTAAAAATTTAATGCTAAGAATGGGTGTATATTTCAAACCTGATAGTTATTTTGTTGTATCAGTCCACTTTAAAATAACCATGCAATCAACAAATAAAAATTTGAGATGTGGTATTTCTGAATTTGGTTCATCCATCCGAGTAATTGTACTTTTAAGGCTTTAAGCGTGGAATTCAATTTACACATCTTTGTGGGAGGTGAGAAAACTGTTGGAAGCCCAGGTGCAATTGAAGTGTCTAATGTCATATGTAAACCTAGACAAAGTTTTCCATAGATAAGTGGCATGAATCTTGGACCAATGATAGCTTGTATCTCATCGCCCTATACAAATCTTTTAAAAAAAAGCTTATAGTAGTTGTGAAATAGTATTTAGGGGAAAGTGCGTATTATTAGAAGTCTATGTGCATTGAATGAGAATGGAATACATTGCAAACCCATCTATGGCCCAGTGAGAGGTACGTATGTTTTTTTGCTTAAAACCTACACCCTTTGATTTCGAACTCATAATCATTTAGCAATCTATCTTCATGGATTGAAAACAATCATATCATTGGGGTGGAGTAAAGAGGTGGTAAAATCTTGCATTACACCGTCGTTATGGATTGAAAATAACTCAGCATGGTACTGAAAAAAGTTATGTGTGTGTGTGTTTATATGCATGAGTCTATGTGTACAGATAAAAAATGGCTATTAGGTTGAATTACGTAGAAAAGCCAATCTTTATCCATTATTAAGGTCAGAGTAACATTAAAAAACTTTAATAACATTTCCAATTTTTAGTCATATATGATTATACAATCAATAGATTTGTATTAACTTCATATAATGCATCGATAGGTCGATAAGCAAATAGTGTCTCGTATAGATTATATACTACGCTGCATGAGAAAACTGCTAGTTAACACTTACTAATGAACACACTGATAAAACATTACCAAAGCTATAACTACTTTCCATTACACAAAATCATAAATGCCGATGAGTTAGAAAATATGATAATGAGAGAACCGAATGATAGCTAGTTAACTTTATCTCAAAGCAATATAAGACATGTTTGCGCCAAAATTGGTCACAAACCCCAAGTATCGTGAAAGCACCAGTGTATGAATAAAAATCAGCAATATTCAAACACAAATCACAGATCTAAGCAAGCTACACACGATTTATAGTGGTTCGGCTATCTCTGGCCTACGTCCACTTCAAAGGTTTTAACTTTTATTGATGTTCTTCACTGGTTACAAGTGATTGTCGCGGTTACAATGATTGAATTTCGGCTATAACAACTATGGAAGGAAATAGAATCGATTCCGGCAGAGTCTGGGCGTTGAATGGCCAAAAGATCCTTTTTCTATTGGTTCTGGGGCTCTATTAATAGGCGCAGGAGGCTCAGATCTCGCTCAAATCTCGGGAGACTTTTCTGGCACGTGAGTGGGCCCACACGACCGACCCCACCAAGTTTTGGCTCGATCTGAGATCGATTCGAAGTGATTTCGAATCCATCAAAAAATGATCCAATCGAGCTGAAATTTGGCAGAGACAATCTTTATCTTGTATGGAAGCTACTGTGAAAATTTCATTGTATTTGGATCAATAGATCTCGAGTTATCGTGGATTTGAAATGTTGCTCTTTGTGTGGCTGTCGGCTTCGAACCCATGGCTTCGAATCGATGCCTTTGACTCCATGAACTCACGTGATTCTGTGATGAGTTGGCGCGCTTCCTTCGAGTCGATCCGATCTTTTCTCCTAGTTGAACGCATCAACTCCCTAGATCTCGCCTACTTCGTATCGTGGAATGACACGTCATCCATGCTTGTTGACTTGGTGGGTACGAACATGTAATCGTTCGTGGATTTGAAATGGTCAGCACCTGATGGATACGAAGGACTTCCGATGGATTCGAATAGGTTATGGGCCATGGATTCAAACGGCAGTTATATCGATGGATACGAATAAGGCTTTATCTATGGATTCGAACAATCTTCTTTATAATGGATACGAGGCATACTATCTGTTGATGGATGCGAAGTGAGATCATCTGACGGATGCGAACCAAACGGAGTCGAAATGAAGCGTGAGGATGGGTACGAACTTGATCGATACGAACGAGATCGGTTCGAAGTGCCTAACCCCTGATGGATTCGAACCTGATGGATTCGAATGGAGCGAGATGATGTTAAGTTGATGGATTCGAACCTGATGGGTTCGAATGGACCATCACCTTGCCCTCTTCATGGATACGAACAGCATGCTCTTTCCTTAGATTGAATCGATCATAACTTGCACATACAAGCTCGGATTGACTTGAAATTTGAGATGCTGACTTCTATGATCTTCCTTGTCATGTCCTATCAATCGTGGCCCGATCCGGACTCGGAAAAAATTCATCGATATCCATGGCGAACCTACAGCGTATAATCGATATTTGTGACTAATAATCATTGAGTTTCTGTTAACTTTTTGGGTATCTCGACTTTGTCAAAAGGCGGGATAACACTTTGCCCTCCAAAACATGCCTTTTTGTAAAAGGTATGTTTTGAACGGTCTAAATCGAGTGTAGCAAATTCACGTTTTATTCACAGCTGCAGTATTATCAATCAAGTTTATGGCTGTTCGGAGCCAAATCATTGTCAATTTCTTTCAGTGGAAATCAAGAATGAAGTTTTTTAATCTCTCTGGACTATCGTTGGTCACTCTGGACCCTTGACAAACCCCATTCCAGACTTGGCGATTGAGTAGAAAGATCCCATTGCACTCCGGCCCTAGCTAGGGCATATAGCGACGTCTTGGTTGTTCTAAACCGATCATAGCCTCTCCGGGCTCTTGTTGGACCCCATCCTGTCACCCTCCGGTGAAGGGGAAATAACGTTAAGTGAGTCGATCATGTCGCTCTCCGGCGAAGCAACTCACTTCCTGCACTCCGGTTCAGTGTATCTGAACATTAAGCGATGTCATGGTCGCTCTAGACCGATCACAGCCTCTCCGGGCTCTTGCTGGATCCCATCCTGCCACTCTCCAGTGAAGGGGAAACATCGCTTAAGTGAGTTGATCCTGTCGCTCTCCGGCGAAGCAACTCACTTCTTGCACTCCGGACCCCGTCTCTCCGGATAGGGTCATAAAGCGATCATTTTTATATTGGTATTTAATGTTCATTCTTTAACTCTCCGGTCAAAGGTTTATTTCAAGAAATTCAAATTTATTTATTAAATCCAGGTCCTAGATGTTCAATGTCAAACATCAGGAAAAAGCTAAACATTGCCTCTTTGGGCATATCGATTTATCTCCATCTCAGAGCATGCCTAGGGATCTCTCCGGTTCCCGTACATGAGTGAGTGGAGTAACCGTTTATTCTGAAAACAAATCTAGATGAAATTATCGACCGAAGTCCGAATCCTGGACTTGACCCCTGCCATCTTTGATCAGTGGATGACGAGTCGTGATCCCGATCCAGGATCGTTCCTGTTAGGTGGAGGCGGTAGTTGTTCAGGCCTTGCCGCCGCTGTCCGTTCTTTGACATATTGGGGCAATCTACCACTCCTGGCATGTTCTTCCACTTCATCTTTCAAATGGCGGCATTCATCTGTGATGTGCCCATCCAGCTCATGGAATAGGCAGTATTTACCAGTTCTGCGCTCTCGCTCAGTAGGATCTCTCCTGGGTGGCTTTCGATAAGGGAGTTGCCCCCGAGTATCAGTGTAAATTCTTTCCAGGCCTGTAGTCAAATCTGTGTATTGCCTGAATCTAGGTTCTCGGAATTTCTTCCGCTTATCAGGACCATCGTATCTGTCATCCTATTTCCTCTTTCCTTTATCTACTCCGGACTGTTCCCTGGAGGTTCCTTCGCTTTGCGCGGCGTTTGTTTCCTGCCTCTCGGCTCGTGATTCTTCTAATCGGATGAACTTTTCAGGTTTATGATAGAACTCTTTGAGATCTTGCGGTGGGTCTTTAGTCAGAGAATCTTTGAATTGGGTGCCTTCCCCAACTCCTGCCACCGCCACCATCAAAATCATTGATGTATCTGGGCGATCTACAGAAGTCACTGTTGCATTGAATCTTAGTAGAAAATCTTTTATGGACTCTCCGGTCCTTTGCTTTATCGAGGCTAAAGTCATCACACTCTTGGGTCGCGTCACATGGACCCTAAACTGTCTCATGAAGCAGTCTACAAGCTCGCCCCATGTCCTGATTGATCCGGTTTCTAGTTGCCTGAACCAAAGCGCGGCCAAATCTGACAAGTATAAAGGGAAGCATCGAGCCATCACTTCCTTGGATGCCCCCAGCACTTCCATGTGCCTAATATATCTAGTAATGTGCATGGTCGGGTCTGACCTCCCGTCGTAAGGATCTAGCATTGGTAGTTTGAATTTTGGGGGGTTCCTTGCATTTCTGATGTTCGGAGTGAACGGACTCCGCCTGACTTCTTCCAACCCTCCGCCAGATAATCCTACTCTCATGATTCGTCGCATTAGACCAATCATTCTCTCGTCTCCGTCCAGGGGTTGACCCCTTGTCAAATTTCTATCCTACCCCCCGAGCCTTGAAAGGAATTCAGGTACATACTCTTCGGGTGGCTCGTTAGCATAAGCATTGGCTCCAGCTTGTTGAGCTCCGTCTATTGGTCTTCCAGTATCGGACCCTGAGGCTCTGTCCCCGAGTCCTTGTTGATTACCTTCAGTTCCTGCATTCTGGTCTTGAACCTGACCTTCATTAGCTTCTGTAATCCTGATTCCTTGTCCCGCACTTGCATTTGCTGTAGTTGGTCCAAGGTTTTGCACATTCGCAGCCCTCATTTGTTCGAGGAAATTCTGCAGCATCTCCTGTTGGGTCTTCATCATGCTTTCACGTAGCAAATTAGCCATAGCCTCCATTTCACCTCTAGTGATGTAAACGAAAGCTTGTCCTTCTCCTGCTCCAGAGGATGCCTCCTGGCTTCCTCCTTGTTGGCTTCTTTCAGCCCTCTGCCTTCTACTGTTTTGCCTAGTCATTTTCTCTAAGTCCGAAATCTTCAAGCTTTTCAAATTCTAACCCTGATTCGATGTAGCGGGTGCTGGTTTTCTCGGTGAAAGCACCAAAGTGTTAGCGCCAAAATTGGTCACAAACCCCAAGTATCGTGAAAGCACCAGTGTATGAATAAAAATCAGCAATATTCAAACACAAATCACAGATCTAAGCAAGCTACACATGATTTATAGTGGTTCGGCTATCTCCGGCCTACGTTCACTTCAAAGGTTTTAACTTTTATTGATGTTCTTCACTGGTTACAAGTGATTGCCGCGGTTACAATGATTGAATTTCGGCTATAACAATTATGGAAGGAAATAGAATCGATTCCGGCAGAGTCTGGGCGTTGAATGGCCAAAAGATCCTTTTTCCGTTGGTTCTGGGGCTCTATTTATAGGCGTAGAGGCTCATATCTCGCTCAAATCTCGGAAGACTTTTTCTGGCACGTGAGTGGGACCACACGACCGACCCCACCAAGTTTCGGCTCGATCTGAGATCGATTCGAAGTGATTTCGAATCCATCGAAAAATGATCCAATCGAGTTGAAACTTGGCAGGGACAATCTTTACCTTGTATGGAAGCTACTGTGAAAATTTCATTGTATTTGGATCAATAGATCTCGAGTTATCGTGGATTCGAAATGTTGCTCTTCCTGTGGCTGTCGGCTTCGAACCCATGGCTTCGAATCGATGCCTTCGACTCCATGAACTCACGTGATTCTGTGATGAGTTGGCGCGCTTCCTTCGAGTCGATCCGATCTTTTCTCCTAGTTGAACGCATCAACTCCCAAGATCTCGCCTACTTCGTATCATGGAATGACACGTCATCCATGCTTGTTGACTTGGTAGGTACGAACATGTAATCGTTTGTGGATTCGAAATGGTCAGCACCTGATGGATACGAAGGACTTCCGATGGATTCGAATAGGTTATGGGCCATGGATTCGAACGGCAGTTATATTGATGGATACGAATAAGGCTTTATCTATGGATTCGAACAATCTTCTTTATAATGGATACGAGGCATACTATCTGTTGATGGATGGGAAGTGAGATCATCTGACGGATGCGAACCAGACGGAGTCGAAATGAGGCGTGAGGATGGGTACGAACTTGATTGATACGAACAAGATCGGTTCGAAGTGCCTAACCCCTGATGGATTCGAACCTGATGGATTCGAATGAAGTGAGATGATGTTAACTTAATGGATTCGAACCTGATGGGTTTGAATGGACCATCACCTTGCCCTCTTCATGGATACGAACAACATGCTCTTTCCTTAGATTGAATCGATCATAACTTGCACATACAAGCTCGGATTGACTTGAAATTTGAGATGCTAACTTCTATGATCTTCCTTGTCATGTCCTATCAATCGTGGCCCGATCCGGACTCGGACAAAATTCATCTATATCCATGGAGAACCTACGCGTATAATCGATATTTGTGACTAATAATCATTGAGTTTCTGTTAACTTTTTGGGTATCTCGACTTTGCCAAAAGGCGGGATAACAGGACAGTGGGTAACATGCCCGTATATTCATTCGGCCCAAAACTGTAGATATTGAAAATGTGTAACCTGTATAAAAAAAAAGCATAATGCATCAGTTCGAACATGAATGATACAATAAGCTTTTCTTCTTGCAATTTAAACTATCTTCACGAAACATCACAAGATCAAAATCATTCGATCACAAAATCTTATATCGTATCAGAGCCATTGCTTAAGGCACAAAGACAGGTATGAATGTCATCACAAATCAACATTAGATAATTCATAAGCATTGAAATCTCATTAGCAAAAATTTCATCACTTGGATTGAAATTTGAGAGTGCTTTCAACAAAAGAAAGCGTGTGTCATGCCATAAGAATCAAGTGAGAGTCTAGCTGCAACAGACTTTCTCTCATAAAAGCAAAATCAAATTCAGTTCAAGAAAACGAAGAAAATCAATAGAAATTCATCAAAACGTCAAAGAGCAGCGCCTTGCTTGAAAAACACATCATCATGAAAGTAATCGTTTGGGTTAGTGGCTTCACTTACCAGATCTTTCAAGATTTCTTTCTTTTCTTGATCTTTTCTTGAAGTGTGGTATCTGTTCTTGCCTCATTTTGCCCACACTTCTTTAAGTTTCCCTTTTGTTTTATGATTCATCATCATGACCACCAATTTTGAAACATCAGCAACTAGCAACTCTGATCAAACTGCAACTGAAAACTTGATCAAAACTGTCATCAGTCCTCAAAGTCAATTAGTCACAGCCCACTTAGAAGAAAACAACGAACTTCTATGGAAGGTACGAATGGAAACTACTGTAAGGGGCTATTGTTTAGAAGACTTCCTCTTTGGCACCCATGCAATCCCACCAACTTTAATCACTAATGAAGAAAACAAAACTATCAGTAATCTAGAATTTGTAAAATATCAAAGACAATAGTTTGATTTGCTCATGGTTGTTATCATCAATAAGTGTTAAATTGTTGCCATAAGTTATTGGAAGCAAAACAGTAAATGGAGTTTGATCAGCAGTTGAATGAATCTTTAATTCACAATCTACAGCAAAAGTAATGCATTACAAAAGACAGTTGCATAGTAGCAGGACGGAAAATCAAACTATGGGAGAATATCTTGCAAAAATCATATGATCTGTTTGAAGAAGCCGGTCACAAGGTACCAGTAACTGAACAAGTGCTAATCACTTTGAGTGGTTTAAATGAAGAATATGAGGCATTTGTGGCAGTTATATCATCTCAAAGAATCACACCATCTGTTGAGGATGTACACTCTATTCTACTTGCTCATGAAGGAAGATTAGAATTCAAGAACCCCATAGATTCAAACATGTCAATCAATTATGCAACAAATTATAAAAGCAGGAATCAATACAACAACAAAACGAAATCCACCAGTGAGGCAGAGGTAGAGGAAGGCGGAGTAATAACAACAAACCAAGACGTCATATATGTGAAAAAGCTGGACACACCGCACTAAAGTGTTATTTCAGACTCAATGTGAATTACACTCTAAACCAGAGTTCAACAAATCAGAGAGATAACTGTTTCAGTGCTAATATGGCTCAGGTTCAACAAGAATCATGTAATCAACTATGCAACAATAAAGCAAACGGTCAAAATGAAACAACCAGACCTGAACAAATATTTGATGAGTGTTGGTATCCAAATTCAGGGGCAACCAACCACATCACCAACAGTCTAAACAATCTAAATCTTAGGAACAAAGAGTACAAAGATAATAAGTCCATCTACATGGGAAATGGTGAGGCCATTAAAATTATACACACTGGAATTGTTTGCATCAAAGGTGAAAGAAAAATATATCTTAATAATTTACTGATGATACCGCAAATAAAGAAAAATCTTTTGAGTGTATCACAATTTTCAAGTGATAACAATGTTTATTTTGAATTTTATCCTAAGTACCGTTTGGTTAAAGACACAATAACAAAGGAAATTTTTATTGTAGGGTGAAGCTGTGAAGGGCTTGTACAGATTTAATCTTGTTGATTTTAGATGTTCTAGTTCAAATAAAATCTCTGAAAGTTGTAATTACTCTGAACTCTCTCAAACAGAGAAGAAATTGAGTAACTTTGATATATGTCATTTTAAACTTGGTCATCCTAGTGTAAATGTTGTGAAGGGGATTTTGGAAGAAAATAAAATTTCTTTTGATAATGTCACTTTACCCTATATATGTACCTATTGTCAATTAGGTAAAAGTCACAAATTAGCTTTTCCCGACTCTTCAACCAAATATGATAAGCCACTGTAGCTAATAGCCACTGTAACACATCATGTAGGGATACATTTTATTAACAAGTTGAGAAACAAACCAATCATCAATTTAAAATAATGCAGACTGATGGTGGTACAGAGTTTAAGACACTCAACAATTATTTTAGTGAGAGAAGAACTGTTCATAGAACTACATGTCCCTGTACATCAAAAAAAAAATGGTCTAGTAGAAATGAAACATAGATATATAGTAGAATCAGGTTTAACACTCCTTGCTCAAGCAAACCTATCTTTAAAACTCCGTCCTGACTCCTTTAGTACTGTAGTTTATCTAATTAACATGTTGCCAACTAAAGTACTAAATGGTGAAAGCCCATTGGAAAAATTATTCAAAGTGAAACCTAATTATCAGTCCTTAAAAACTTTTGGATGTCTCTGTTTTCCCTATACAAGACCATACAACACTCACAAAGTGAATTTTAGATCAACGTCATGTACATTTTTAGGACATGCCTCAAATCAGAAAGGCTACAAATGTATTGACGGTAATGTCAAAATATTTATAAGTAGACATATTGTGTTTAATAAGAATATCTTTCTTATTCTGATTTAAGTATCAAAATTACAAAGAAGATTTATAATCCAAGAATTTCTATACCTCCTATACCTTTGCATCCCACTGAATGCATCCAAAAAGAAGGTGAAAGGGACACGGTGAACTCTGCTCCACAACACACAATGTTCCCAGAACCAGGTCAACTAGACTTATCTAGTTCCACCTGATGATGCAACAAGTCCAACACAAAGCATAAGTTAGCATGAATCAGACACACAAAATTATGAGTCAGAGGACAACTCAAATCAGGGCAATGAATTGCCACATAATGCAACTCAAGTCAGAACTGAACATCGCATAATCACAAGGTCAAAAAGTGGTATATTCCAACCAAAGACATATGCATCAACAATATCTAATAAACCAGAACATTTGACCAAGCAGTCAAAGAAAGAAACTACAAGACTGCAATGAATGATGAATACAATGCCTTAATCAAAAATAAGACATGGAGTCTTATACTGCCACCTGAGAATAAAAATGTAGTACGATGCAAATGGACATACAAGTTAAAGGTATAATTGCAAGGTATAAAGCAAGGTTGGTAGTAAAGGGACACACACAAGAACATTGTTTTGATTTCAACGAAACATTCTCTCCAGTAATCAAACCAACAACAATCAGGATCATACTTACAATAGCCTTACATAAAGACTGGAGTATGAGACAGTTAGATATGAACAATGCTTTTCTCGATGGAGAATTAAAGGAACAAGTGTACATAGAGCAACCACCAGGCTTTCAGCAAGACAAAAACTATGTGTGCAAACTGAATAAAACTATATATGGGCTCAAACAAGCACCAAAGGTGTGGTTTGATAAATTAAAAACCACTCTATGCAATGTGAGTTTTCAGTCAATCAAGTCCGGCAACTCATTATTTACAAAATTTAGTGATGAGATTACTATTTACATACTAATATATGTTGATGATTTGATTCTAATAGGAAACAGTGAAACAAAGATCAACAAAATCATTCAATTTCTAGACAAGCAAATTTTAATCAAGGATCTTGGCTATATAAATTACTTTCTGGGTATTCAGGTCAAAAAGAAATCTAATATAGAAATCATGCTATGCCAGACCAAATACATCGGAGAATTACTGAATAGGTCAAAGATGAGTAATGCTAATCCTCAAGCAACACCAATGATAACCAGTTAACACTTATCCAAAAACAAGGGAGAAGCCATATTTAATGACAAACAATATAGAAGTCTAGTTGGTGCATTACAGCATGTTACCATAACTAGACCTGATGTTTCATTCGATGTTAATAAAGTTTGTCAATTCATGCAGGAACCCCTAGATCAACACTGGAAAGCAGTCAAGAGGATACCGAGATACTTAAAAGGAACGACAGATTATGAAATACAACTAAAGGAAAGCAAACATCTGAACATAACTAGTTATGTAGATGCAGACTAGGCTTCTGATCCCGATGATAGAAAATCAACAACATAATACTGTATATACATTGGTGACAACCTAGTTTCGTAGTGTTCAAAGAAACAACGTACTATATCTCGGTCAAATACCATATCTATGATTTGAGGTACTAGAACTAGCAAACATATAAGCGTATATACATGTATAATTGAATGAAAATCATGATTTTATAAATGGATTTCCTGCAAAATGAGAATCGAATTCAATTAGATAAAGAATTCATCACTATACTGAGATCATAAATACTAGAGATTCAACCAAACTCATATAAGAGCAGCAAACATTCATATTGGACTAGAAATTATAAGAATAAACTCACCTAAACAAACCCAGAATGGAAGATTAAAGCTTAGAATCTCCTATGCCTTTCTAATTCAACCTCAACGTAGTCTATGAACAAAGATCGGATAGGAATTGATAAAAATCAGAAGAAAAAAAACCGAATTAAATCATAACTAGATGCATAGAAAGGCAGAAGAGATTACCTCTTATCAATGTTCACTAGAATTGAATAAAAACCCCTTGATTGAAATCTTTAATTTGGAAATTTGGGAATTACGTTTTGGACTTAGAGAAACTTTGATTTTTTGGTTTCGATGATAAAATGAGAATGAGAAAAGAATATACATGTGTTCGTATTTCTCTTATTATCTGGTTTAGGCTAAACGGGTTAAGGTATGATCCATTAGCCAAGTGTAACTAATTTTTTTAAAACAAAAGTGTTCACATCACACTTTTGTAACAAAAAGAATTTTCAATGTTACGTGCTACCAATAGAATATATATAACACGTTTACCTCATATTTCTTACGATGTGGGATTTTGTCAAATCCAATTCATGCCCCCGGCTAATGCAACCCACACCTAACAAAACGTAAATCATCTTTTATATTTGTGTTTATAAACTAAATTATAACTTGTTGTCTAGTAGAATATCCGAATATGACAATAACCTATAAGCTCTATGTATTATGCATTAGGTTTTAGTAGTAATTCACAATAGACACATATGTATGTATGTTTTTTCATAGTTTAATAGCATTTAAAACATGTTACTAACATGTCTGATATTTGATATTTAAGATATTTTTGCATAGCTTAAAAGCATTTAAAACTCTATTTTCTTATATTTCCTTACATTTCCAAAGGGAAACTCTATTTGAACAAAAAATGGTCACACAAAATCTGACGTAATATATCTTAACAATTAGATCACCTCCTATGTAAGCATAAAAAAGTCCAGTGGAAAATACTCGTTCTATCAAAATTTGTATTTTACTATGTGTCTCAATCATGCTTTAAGGTTTCAATCGGTGCTCCCAAATTTCGGGTGTACCGTACCTATTTCGACCATCACCGAGCCGATTTAAGGAAAAATATCGGTCTCGGCGGTCACGTTAAAAAAAATCGCACAGAGAAAAACATCGACCTCGACTCTAAATTAAAGCAATCGACAACAAATCATCTTGATTTTCTCGAGAAGGCTAAGGCAAATCAGGAAAGGAGAAGTAGAATACAGTAAAGATAAAGTCAAATATAGCGAAGGCGAAGACGAAGTTGAATAGAGCGAACGCTCTACATCTATCTCGGCAGCAATCGGGGAAGTCAAAGACTCGAACGTAATTGTTTTTTTTCCTTCTTTTTTTCTTTGTTTTTAGATCTACTGCGGGTTTTCTTTTGCGTGCCCTAGTTTTTATGCAGATCGAATTAGAGCAGAGAAATAGCTTTTGGTTTGGGCTGCCTTTTACTTTTGGGCTTTAAGCCTTTAATTAAAGAGGAAACGTGAATGGCTATACTAACATAAACATGTATGTCAAACAATACTATGTTAAACTATATCTTACAGCAGAGATTCATATGACATTTTATTTTTTGTATTCTATTTTTTATATATTATTTACAATGAACTTTATTACAAGTTTATTAACAAACCATATATAACAATAAACTATAAAAACCAAAATTTAGACCGAAAACGAAGCAAAACCAAAATTTCCGAAATTTCCGAAATCTTCCAAAACCAACAAATTTTCAAATGACCGAAACCGAAACTGAGTTCTCGAACCTTGGTCTCAATAGTCGTTTCAATTTTTAAATGTTGCATATTGGTACTTGGTCGATATGCGGTTAATGCTGATAACAACTACTTCGGTCTATAATATATTAAACGCTCTTAGGATTGCCTATGGTGATGTGTTGCCTATGCATACACCTGAAACCTGTGCTTAAAGGATATCTCGCAACGCATTCTTATTCGTTCTAGGCAATTTTCAAGGTGATGTTTTCTTTGGCTGCTTCCTATAATACTACGAATTAGTTTTAGCTTGATAGCTGCTCAACTTCCATATATAATAGAAGCCTTGGTAAGACCTTACGTATTACCACGAATATGATTTAACTCGTGCATGTGGTTCGCTTAAAGGTGCAACTGATGGATCTAGGTCCATCAAGCGAATGGACTAGAGCTCTAACCAGCTTATAATATTATTCATTTGGGCTCAATCTATGTTGGAAAACCATACCCCAATGATCTCGTTATTTAAGTAGTTTAATTCTTTATATTTGATAACAATATTTTACAGTTATTCAAAATGCAATTATATTATAAATTCACTTTTAATATTTCATACGAGCCGAGACCATATACTATATTTATTTTACAATTTTATTTCATTAATTGTATGTATGTATATATATATATATATATGGTTATTTTTTAAACAATACTCGGTCCCCCAAAAAACTTATTATACTTATATTTGTATAGCTTAGATATTATTATTTATTTATCTGATTAGTTGAATAATTTACGACTAATTTTTTGTTTGGTATTATTGTAGTACATATATTTTCCTCTAAAACCAGAGATTAAGCTTATGCTTGTAAATGCCAAGGAAGTATCCATCGAACCTTCAACACATTCTTCAAATATCAAGGTATTATATAAATCCAGTTTCTCATTTCCTTATATTGATTGGATTTTGAAAATTGTTCGACAGCTCAAAGTATCTAGATTCACAACGCAACTAAATTCACAAAATGGTTTATTTGCCTCTAGTTATGTATTATCATGTAACAAAAATCAGGAAGTAGTTTAACTAATTAGATTTGTTTTTGTTAATATATATTAACTCGGGGAAATGGTTTTAGTTAAATCTTGATTTACATTAGTAATCCACGACCAATCAAGAATTTATTTTCAAGATCGAAATATTTAGTTTAAGAATCATTAATTTGTAATGAAAGGTATTCTTTGACATTTTCAAGATCTATTTTGAAATACGGTTAAAGGAAATTCCCTGATTGAATTCACAGGTAGAAAATTGGGTTTTTCTCATATATAAAATTCTACTCTATATTTCTAATCTTGAAGATATATTTTTGCCATTGCTATATATTTCAGCAGGTTTCAGATTACTCAACTAATTCAATATTTGACATTACCTATTTGTCCAAAATTGCTAACAGAATCAAGATTTGACAATAAACATTTCCCAAATTTTCTGGTTTATACTTAATCTAATCCAAGGCAATGATACCAAGCTAAAACTAAAACCTCAACATTAAACAAAAAAAAATTAACATATCAGACATGACTTGATTTAATAACGTGAATATATATATATATATATATATATATATATATATATATATATCAAACAAATCGAAGGACAAAGCGGACAAAATAAGATTGCAAGTTTGTGTGGTGATGGAGTCACCAGCTGTGGGTCAAAGCGTGGTGATAGTGAGGGTTTGCATTGAAATTTAACATGATGGAATTATCTGAAGAAAAGGGAATTATTCCTAGAGAGTCACAAAATTATCTGTTAATTAAGTATTTGTAAATGTTTTTGAGTAGAAAAATTTGGAAGAATATGCTACCATATGAGTGTTTATACAATGGTGAATCAGGATATGAAAAAATATTTTTAAGATCTAGCGATTTTTAAGGTAATGACAAGATCTTAAAATACTTTTTCATATCATAACTCACCACTTTATAAACATTCCACTAATCAATTCTTTGGTAATTTTCTACCCATGAATTTTGACAAATCCCGACTAACAAATAATTTTTGACCCTTTGGAAACTATTCCACCATGTTAAATTCAATGTAAACCCTCAATATCACCGCCCTTTGACCCATGTATAAACCCTTGCGATTTGTTTTTTATTGAAATGTATTATTTTGCTTGCATAAATTTATACAAAGTTTATGGTTGTGACAAGAAAACAATGTAGTTATTAGGTAGAAGATTTACATTATTTGTAAGAGACCGTAAGTTTAAATCTTTTATATATTATATTTTAGCTTTTTATCAGTTTAAGTGCATCGTTGTGCCAAAATAACTTTACGCACAAAGAAGTTAACCAATTCATATAAATAATTTGACTTTAGACATATCTTTGTTTAAGTCATGTTGATGAGTGGAATCTTAATTTATAACAGAAGTAGGGTTGGTTGATGATGTTTGTTAGTTAATGCCTAACTTTTGTGGAGATTGTGTTCTTGGAAGAAGAATCGTGTCACGTTCGATCTTGAGAAACATAGAACTACAAAGTTTCTAGAGCACGTTCATTTGTATGCATGGAGACCCCTTATAATTGCATCTTTAAGTGAAGCATGTTACTTTATCTTGTTTGTAAAAGATTTCTCATGAAAGGTTCGAGTCTATTTCATGAAAGCTACCTTGAGCTTGATGCCACGAAGCGCACATCAAATAATTTGTTGAGATGTGTTGATGGAGATAGATAATTATATTTGAGTCAAGGCAGGATGTTTGAATTACGTGACTCAAATAAATGCCAAATCAAATGCTATATATGAAAAAAGAAAATTACTTTACCGATTTTACCAATCAATTAACGATGGAATAACATGGAGGCAAAATTGCATGGGGATGCTATAAAAATGAATATAACATGCAAATTATAGGAACATGGAAAGCTTCCACAATTAATTCAGCAATTGAACTATACATGCATATGAAAAGATTTTAAATAAATTAGAGATATTAATTATCTCTTGATAATGCCTTCAACTCCGAGGGATTTGGCTATAGATTAGTAGCTTATTTCTCTTCATATGTAAGAGTGATCCACCATCATTGCTCTTGAGTTAAAACTTTAATTTCTAAAAGTAAATAAAATTAGAGGGGTTTTGAGTGTTGGTTTATACTTAATCTAATCCAAAGCAATGATACCAAGCTAAAAATAAAACCTCAACATTTTTTTAACGTATCAAACATGACTTGATTTAATAACGTGAATATATATAAAACAAATCGAAGGACAAGGCACACAAAATGAGATTGCAAGTTTGTGTGGTGATGGTGTCACCAGCTATGGGTCAAAGTGTGATGATACTGAGGGTTTGCATTAAAATTTAACATGATGGAATTATATGAAGAAAAGGGAATTATTCCTATAGTCACAACATTATCTGTTAATTAAGTATTAGTAAATGTTTTTGAGTAGAAAATTATGAAAGAATACGTTACCGTATGAGTGTTTATACAATGGTGAATCAGGATATGAAAAAATATTTTTAAGATCTAGCGATTTTTAAGGCAATGACAAGATCTTAAAATACTTTTTCATATCATAACTCACCACTCTATAAACACTCGTACAATAATCAATTCTTTGGTAATTTTCTACCCATGAATTTTGACAAATCCCGATTAACAAATAATTTTACGACCCTTTGGAAACTATTCCACCATGTTAAATTCAATGTAAACCCTCAATATCACCGCCCTTTGACCCATGTATAAACCCTTGCGATTTGTTTTGTATTGAAATGTATTATTTTGCTTGTATAAACTTATACAAAGTTTATGGTTATGACAAGAAAACAATGTAGTTATTAGGTAGAAGATTTACATTATTTGTAAGGGACTTTGGGGTCTCTTACATTAGCTGTATTAAATAACTTTGGGGTTTGTTTATTTGCATTGTGCTTATTGGTGCATGATTTCTTTTTTATACTCGAGAAAGATTTGAACGTTTTGTTTGGCCATTAGTGCTTAAACTTATTCAGCTAACTTGAGCTTGATGCCATGAAGTGCACATCGAGTAACTTGTTGAGATGTGCTGATGGAGAGAGATAATTATATTTGAGTTAAGGTAGGATGTTTGAATTACGTGACTCAAATAAATGCCAAATCAAATGCTATATATGAAAAAAGAAAATTACTTTACCGATTTTACCAATCAATTAACAATGGAATGACATGGAGGCAAAATATGCATAAGGATGCTATGAAAATGAATATAACATGCAAATTATAGGAACATGGAAAGCTTCCACAACTAATGCAGTAATTGTATACAGGTATATGAAAAGATTTTAAATTAATTAGAGAAATTAATCATCTCCTGATAATGCCTTCACTCCTGAGTAATTTGGCTATAGATTAGTAACTTATTTCTCTTCATATGTAAGAGAGATCCACCATCATTCCTCTTGGATTAAAACTTTAATTTCTAAAAGTAAATAAAATTAGAGGGGCTTTGAGTGTTGGTAAGTCTTTGATAATTTGATTGTATTTCCTCTTGTAATCTCTCTTGTATTCATTTTTTTTTGGTGAAATAAAAAATACCACATAGACAATTTGTCGAACCATGTTGCATCTATGTGTTTCTTATTTCGTTTTTATTGATTGGTGTTTGTAGCTTATTCATACGCTTGCTATGTGATTGATGTTATTGGTTGAATCATAACTATGAGTTCCAATCGACAAGTTAGATATTTGTGTTTTGCATTATTTGTGAAATTTTAACTATAAGACATATCAACTAATTAAAATAAATTAGACATCAAACACCATGACATTGCTCAATAGTTACCCCATTAAAAAGTTATTTTGACTTTTGGATTAAAATATATGATTTCACTCTAACTAATTTTATTTCTTATTTTGTATTAGATTTTTATTTATTTTCTTCGTATTTTGAATATGTTTTTTCATTATCTTTATTGTGTTGTATTTATATATTTGAATGAAAATTGATTATTACAATGCATATGAGCTAGAAGTCTTATTTCACTATATATAAAATTTAAACTCTTTAACAATTTTAATGATATAATAATCATAAAAAAGTTTTCATTGTCTTCGTGGTTGACCATAGCAAGATTTGGGTCTGAAGCAACAATTGTAATTGAACATCTTTTGCATGTACATTGTAAAATGTATTAGCAACAATGTTTTAAATCACAAATTTCAAAATATATGATTGGTATAGTTGGTTGATGGTTCGGACTACAGGACCAAAGGTCATGAGTTCGAACCTCGAATCCGATAATTCTATACCAAGTACCCAGAGTGTGTTTCGTAGGCACATACTTATCTAGAGTTGACAAATAAAGCTTGGTTCTCTAGGTATTTCAAAAAAAAATCACAAATTTCGATCACATCTCTCTCGGAATTTTCACACTCGATAATTTGATCGAGCATCTCAGATGAAGTGAGCATATCTTGGTTGTGCATCTTGGACTAACGTCTGAAGTACATATCAGGGATATCTTAGAATAATCATGTGTCTGCAATTGATGTTTTCTAGTTTTTTAAAAATAGTAATAATTGTAACATATTTGATTTTTGCATATAAAAATAGTTGATGCTGTAGAGAGAGAATAATATTTCTTTCTTGGATAACAGTGCAAATTTTATTTGGTAGTAACTTAAGAATTGTTCAATTTAACATTGGTAAAAGAAAAAAAAACGAAGTCATTTATTGTAACATAACCGGATAAAAAGTAAAAATTAAGATTAGAAAAATAATAAAATTGATGATTGGTAAAACAATTTCATTCGAACTCATTTAACATGTGTAAAGGTAATATAAATGAAAAACATATAACTTCTGGCGAAATCTTGTATTGTCGTCTTGGTCTAGGTTTTGGTTAAAATTTCAATATCTAAGGCAATATGAGTGTTAAACGCAATACAAATGAGATTGTTGTTTTGTCTCGTTCAACTACACAAAATGAGATTGAGGACGAGATTTAAAACTCTGAAATCACTAAGAACGTGCCTAAACTCAAATTATTTACAATGGTTAGTTACTAGTAAAATGCTATTTCAGATATAAAGAAGCGTCTAAAGTCAAACCAATTATTTGAATTAATTAATTTCTTTTGAGTATAAAGTAAATTGGCAATAAATATATGTTAAGAATTATAAAAATCTTAAAATATATAAACTTGCGATCTCTCACAAATAATATTAATCCTCAAACAACTAACTACGTTTTATTTATATCACAAACATATCCATGGCTAGTCGGACGCACTAATTATCTTACTGTTTAGTCACTCTAAGTGGCTCCATAATGAACGGGTAAAAATGAGGAATTTTAGATTAATTTTGCTTGTGCATCGTTATAACAGGATTGTACTTATAACATCGCATAAATTAGTTGCTATACATGAATATTGATTTAGTTTTTCTTATGCATCAATATAGCTTACACTGTTATTGATTCATTAAAAGTAATTCTACACTTATGAAATTGAAGAAATTGGTTGCTATGCATAAATATGCATACGGTGGGAAACCTAAACGTATCTATAGACGTTGTGGATGCACTGATTATCATCAGCGTGTAAATAGAAAATGTATTCAAGATTTGCTTTATCATTTTCTTTTGAGTACCCTATGGATGCACAGATTATTTACAACTATGGTGTGTCAATGGCCTTTGCTGATTTTGTTAAAGTCTGGAACGTATGTGCATATCAGTTAGTGGGTAGCAACCCATGAGGAAAAATGTGTGGCTGCCACTAACCATGCCACCAACCAAGCCGCCACCAACCCCCATCAACCATCTTCTCATCCTATAAATCCATTATCTTCTTCATTCTATCAATCCAAAAGCAAGTGGAAAAAATAAGTTTAGAGAGAAAAAGCTTTAAAAAGTGAGATCGAGCATTGAGTTGAACATGTTTTGTACTCACTTTCTAATATTTCTCTCAAATAAAGGATCTGTAGCGGAAACCCGGGGACATAGGCATAATTGGTCGAACTATGTTATCAAGTTTGTGTCTAATTATTCTGCATCTTGTTTCATTTCATCGCAAATTTGATTATAAGGAAATTTGTGTAATTTCCTAACAACTAGTATCAGAGCCTTGGTTGTCTCCTTTTTTCTTTCGAAATTCTGAGAAATGATCCACATGAAGTTGATTTGAGTGGGAGCAATTTCCATAGACGAAGAAAACGTGAAAGTTGAGAAGTTTGATGGTATGGACTTTGGTTTTTGAAAAATGCAAATTGAAAATTACCTGTACCAGAAAAAGCTTTATCAACCTCTTTCAGAAAAGAAGCCAAAGATTATAAGGATGAAGACGGGGCTCTTCTCGACAGACAGACCCTTGGAGTTATCCGATTGAGGTTATCTTGAATGTTGCTTTTAACATAGCAAAAGAAAAGAACACAAGTATTATGATGGCTCCATCCAGTATGTATGAGAAGCAATCAACCTCTAATAAAGTTCACTTAATGAGGCGATTGTTCAATTTGCAGATGACAGAAGGCGCTTCGGTAGCTCAACATGTCAATGAACTGAATACAGTTTCATCGCAACCGAGTTCAATTGGAATTGAATTTTGATGAAGTACTGGAGCATTGATACTTTTGTCTTCTTTGTCAGAAAGTTGGAATGGTCGTGAATACCTCGTTGGGAAGCAATAAGCTCAGATTTATTGACGCTCATGATCCAGTTCTCAGTGAAGAGATCCGATTTGAGAGATTCAGGTGAATCATCAACGTCTTTCATTTTGCACACACAATCAAGAGGAAGAAATCCCATTAGAGGGAATAGGTGTGACAGATCGAATTACTGTGGTAGATTAAATGACCGGAGGTCCTAATCCAGGAATCCCAGCAGTTTTCATAGCTTGAAGACTGTTGAGTGTGGGAAGACAGGACGCTACAAATATCATCGCAAAAATGCATCAAAGGACCAAGAGGCGAAGGCAAAAGCAAATGTTACTTCCACCTTAGGAGGAGATGATGCTTTGTTACGCTCTTTGGAGAGCAAGGAAGAGTCTTGGGTGTTAGACTTTGGAGCATCGTTTCCTCAATATTATTATACTATCTTTTCTACCACAAATGCTCATTCTGAGTAGAAATAAATTAGAATGTGTATCGAAGACCGTTATTCCTATCTTTTATGATTACTTGGTAATATCGAAAGTACATTCAAGACTGTGCATGATGACGAAGTAGGCACTCTTCAATTGCTCCTGCTTATTTTACCAGACATAACAGGTTATTATGGTATGTTAACCATATCAATATATGCTTTTCTATACCTGAAGTTTATATATGCTTTGATTGTTTATATCATTCAATGATTACTGTTTTGAGGTAGAATTAAATGATGTTGTAAAATCGAATTAGGTATCATATCTCAATGCAGTTTGCCTAAGAATGTTCATTCATGCAATTTTCAATATCTTTCTAATGTTGTATTAAAAATTAATATCAATGTTAGTGTACTCTCTTGACTGACATCGTAAATAAATATTTTGCACACGTTAGATTTTCTTATTTATTTTTAGTTACCAATCAGATTGGAGGGGGAAATGTAGTGTTTGTTGATGCAATTTCGAGGAAAATACCTAAAATTACAGATGCACCTACTGTAATTTTTGGTGTTGATATCACCCATCCACCAACTGGAGAGGATTCCTCTGCTTTAATTGTTGTATTACGCTTTGTTCTAACGGAAAATTTATTTTTAATATCTATAAAATTGCTTATGGTTTTATTTGTTCCATTTCATTTTAGATTGTTGCCTTTACAGATTGACCTGAAATAACAAAATATAGGGCTTTAGCTTTTGCTCAACCATGTGGAGAAATAGTTAATGATCTTTACACTACTTATCTTATCATACCGCGTAACTGCATTTCTCTATTTTTGTTTAGATAAGCAGTGTAAAAATCATTAATTATCTCTCCACGTAGTTGAGTAGAAACCAACACTCTATATTTTGTTATTTCAGGCCAGTCCATAATGACAGTAGCCTAAAATGAAATGGGACAAACAAAATCATATGCAATTTTATTGATATTAGAAAATAATTTTTTCCTTAAAGCAATACGTACCGCAACAATTAAAATGAAGGAATCTTCTCCAGGTGGTGGACAAGTGACATCGGCTTCAAAAATTATAATAGGCGTATCTGTCATTTAGGTATGTTCCTCCAAACTGCATCAACAATCACTATTCCTTCATCCAACATGATCAGTAATTAATAATAAATAAGAAAAATTTAACGTATGCAAAATATTTGTTTACAAAGACAGTCATGAGAATATACTAACCTTGATATTAATTTTTAATGCGACATTAAACAGATATTGAGTATAGCATTAACTGATCATTCTTAGGCAAACAACAATGAGACATAATACCCAACTCGATTTTATAACATCGCTTAATTCTATCTGAAAATAGTAATTATGGAATATATGAATCATCAAAGCATACATAAACTTCAATTATAAAAAAACATATATCGGTATGATTAGATGCCATAATAACCAATTACGTCTGCTAAAATAAGCAAGAACAATTGAATAGTATCAGCTTTATCATGCACAATCTTTAATGTGCTTACGATATTTCCAGTGTTCATAAATGGTGTGAATAATCGGTCTTCGGTTCACATTCTAATTAATTTATACTCGAAGCGAGTCATTAATTTATTTGTACAACGTTAACTCAATATTATTACACTATCTTTCCTACCACAAGTACTCACTTCGAGTATAAATAAATTAAAATGTGAACGAAGACCGATTATTCCCACCGTTTCATGAACATGTGGTAATATTGAAAATACATTAAGGACTGTATATGATAAATATGGTATTCTTCAATTGCTCTTGCTTATTTTAACAGAATAACTGGTCATTATGGTATGTTAATCATACCGATATATGTTTTTTATAATTGAAATTTACATATGCTTTGATGATTCATATCATTCAATAATTACCGTTTTCAGGTAGGATTAAGTGAAGTTGTGAAACCGAGTTGGATATCATGTCTCAATGTTGTTTGCCTTAGAATAGTCACTCATGCAATTCTCCATATCTTTCTAATTTTGCATTAAAAATTAATATCAATGTCAGTTCACTCTCTTAACTGACTTCGTAATAAAATATTATGCACACGTTAAATTTTCTTATTTGATATCAATTACTAATTAAGTTGGAGAGAGAAATACAGTGCCTGCTGATGCAGTTTCGAGGAACATACCTAAAATTACAGATACACCTACAATAATTGTTGGTGCCGATGTCACTCGTCTTCCACTTGGAGAGGGTTGCTTCATTTTAATTGATGCAGTATGCTCTGTTTTAAAGAAAAATTTATTTTCTAATTTCTATAAAATTGCATATGATTTTGTTTGTTACATTTCATTTTAGGTTGTTGACTCTACGGATTGGCCCGAAATAACAAAATATTGAACGTTAGTTTTGCTCGACCACGTTGAGAAATAATTAATGATCTTTACACTACTTACCTTATCATACAGTCTGACTTCATTTCTCCATTTTCATCTAGATAGATAGCGTAAAGATCATTAATTATTTCTCTACGTGGTTGAGCAGAAACCAACACTCTATATTTTGTTATTTTAGGTCAGTCCATAATGACAATAATCTAAAATGAAATGTGACAAACAAAATCATATGCAATTATATAGATATTATAAAATAAAATTTCTCTTAAATAGAGCGTAGTGCAGCAATTGGAGTGGAGGAATTCTATCCAGGTGATGGATGAGTGATATCAGCACCAAAAGTTGTAGTAGGTGTATCAGTAATTCTAGGTATGTTTCTCGAAACTACATTAACAAGCACTATTTCTCCCTCCAACCTGATTAGTGATTAATAATAGATAAGAAAATCTAACTTGTGTAAAATATTAATTACGAAGTCAGTCAAGGAAATAATCTAACCTTGATATTAATTTTTAGTGCAACGGTTGACAGATATTGAGTATTGCATTAACTGAACATTATTAAGCAAACAACATTGAAACATAATACCCAACTTGATTCCGCAACATCGCTTAATCTGACCTGAAAATTGTAATTATGGAATGATACGAACCATCAAACCATATGTAAACTTCAATTATATAAAAACACATCGGTATATTAACATAACATAATTATCGGTTATGTCTGGTGAAATAACCAGGAGCAATTGAAGAGTACTCGCTTTATGATGCACAGTCTTTAATGCGTTTTCGATATTTCCAGTGTTCATAAAAGGTGGGAATAACCGGTCTTCGGTTCACATTCTAATTTATTTGTACTCGAAATGGGTCATTAATTTATTTCTACAACGTTGGCTCAACATTATTACACTATCTTTTCTACCACAAACACTCACTTCGAGTGCAAATAAATTAGAATATGAACCGAAGATCGGTTATTCCCACCTTTTATGAACACCTGGTAATATCGAAAGTGCATTAAAGATCGTACATGATAAAACTGGTAATCTTCTATTACTCCTGGTAATTTCATCAAATGTAACCAGTTATTATGGTATGCTTATATTACCGATATGTTTTTATATAACCGAAGTTTACATATGTTCCGATTGTTCGTATCATTCCATAATTATTATTTTCAGGTAGGATTAAGCGATGTGAAATCGAGTTGGATATTATGTTTCAGTGTTGCTTGCTTAAGATATTCGGTTAATGTAATACTCAATAACATGTTACCATTTACTTAAATATTTGAATAGTTTATATCAAACATAAATAAATATAAAAGACAATTCTTACATGCTCAAAGACGTTCTAGTTTCTCTTGCAACCCGATGCACTACAAGTGAGGCTTAAAATTTTGATTGCAAACTTTGTAATGTAGGGGCCGAATTACCATATAAACTCCACCACTTGGCTATTCAAATATCAATAAATTTGAACTAGAAGGGCCTAATATGTAATATAAAACTAGACATTTAAGAATAAATTTTAGATTCTTATTATTGAAGCATACATATGGCTTTACTGGGTGATTTTACGTCCTTTGATTTAATCGCCAAGTTAATACCAACTTATCCTTCCACTTTCGTATACAATGACAATTCATCCAAAGCATTCGCTTGATCGTTTTCTAAAAAAGTTTTGACACATTTATACAGTCCACATGTAACTTCTTCATCATGTTTAATGGTGTCATCTTTTTAAAAGAACCGTGGATTCAACAAAATGTCCTGCCGCATGCAATAGTTAATGGAGTTGACATTGCCATCTTTTTTCAATAAAAGCAAAATTATCTTTGTACTTATCTTCATTTCCATCAAATAATTTTTCAATTGCTTCTTTTGCTCTATTCATTGCCTCGTATAGCCCATAGCAGGTCTTATCACCATCAACAAGTCGAAGACTTGAACCAACGGACCCATCACTCTAAATGTGTAAGAGACACTATTCCCAAAAGTTGAAATCAAAACTGTATTACGAGCTTTTTTTCCTTTTGGTTTCTTTGTCCACCTACATTCCATCCACTCCTCTGATGTGAATATGGCTCGAAGATATTTTTTTTTTGCTTATACAAACTTTGCAAACATAGAAAACTAGTTGCAAATGGAGTGATACCAAATCGAACAAGCTTCTTATTTCCATTAAACCTCCTCATTATGCTCAAAACACTACCATGATTATATATAAATTCAGAAAGAGTCACTCCTTTTTTTATTGTGTTTTTTCACTTTCCTTATTTTTCCAGTGTCTTCAAGTATAAGATCAATGCAATTAGCGGCGCAAAAAGTCCAATATATAGATTTTATTTTTGCTATAAGCAATTCTCCTATGTAAGAAAAATAATTAATGAATAGGTAAGGATAAATAGTTAAACATGTGCTAGTATAAATTATAATGAACAACTAGTTTTTCTTCAAATGAAGATATTAAAACTTTATACTCACCCTCCATTTTAATATGCTTCCGTTGTCCGTTATGACTCGAACAACATTGTCTACTCCAATTCTTTCCACAAATTTATCAAGCAACTAAAAAATTCTCCTCCGTTTTCTTATAAGAAGAAGCGTCGATGGATTCTACGAACATCGTCCCCAAAGAGCAATTGACTAAAAAGTCCTTCCCTTTCTATATGTCCAACCAAGAGCAACCATATCTTGCCCATTGCTCTTTGTGACTTTTCGTTAGATCATGTATATACTTCAACTCCTTGTTCAACAGTATAACTCTCAACTCATGGTAACTAGGTGGCTTCAAATTAGGTTCATATCTACCAATTGCCTCTATCATATCTTTAAATGCATCCATACGAGCTACATTGAATGCAATACCAGCTTGGTAAAAAAGAGCAATGTATTGGTTTGTTCTATCTACAAGTACTTTATCACAAACATCATTTATACTTGTTTGTTCCATTGTTGATCCTCCACCTCGATTGTTTAATCTCATGCTCATATTGCTCATGTATAAATCTGGGACCTTTTGGATTTTTTGATGTCTTCTGTCCCACATTTCTTTCTCTTCCGCCGAGGTTCATCTCTTATTACTTGGTTAAACTTTATTATCATCATCTCCCAAACTATAATTTTTTAAATAATTTCTTGCATTAGCTTCAGAAGCATCCGTCTTTCTACTTTGTTTCTTATTCATTGCATCTATCAACTCGTCTCTAATACTGAGTGGAATTTTAGGACAACACTTGCATTTTTGATCCTCCAGTTTGATGTTGCTTTGCTTTAAATATTCCTTCCGTTGTCACATTCAAACAAAACATACAAGTCATACTATTGGGGTTGTTTTCATCCGCTAAGTAGCTATAATTCCGACCAATATCAACTCTACTATTTTTATTTCTAGCCATGGCAAAAGGCGATTCTCTTGCATTTGCATTAGATAGGTTTATACCCATAACCTAAAAAGAAAAGAAAAACATTCGCTTGAGCATCGTCTTTTATAGTTTTAGCAAGAAAAAACTGCAGTTTAAATTTCGAAATTGCAGTTCAAAATAAATGCACTTCAAAAACTACAATTCGAAAAAAAAATTCACTTAAGAAAATTTGCACTTCAAAAACTACACTTTAAATTAAAACTTCAAAATCATTTGAGATTTTAACTATAACTTTAAAATCTTAAAGTTATAGTGCTATGCCAAAAAAAATTAATGTTAAAATTTAACTTAAAATTAAAAATTTAAACTTTAAATTCAATGTCAAATTTTAATTTAAAACATCAAAATTAAAATTCAATTTAAAATTAAAACTTCAATTTCCAATTTGAAATTAGAACTTTAAATTCAATTTAAAATCAAAACTTTAGACGCCAAATTTAAAATTCAATTTAATATTAAAACAAAACTTTAAATTCAATTTAAAATTAAAATTTTAAACTCTAAACCTTTTAACTTTACACTTAAATTTAAACTAAAATAAACTTTGGACTAAACTAAACTTTAATAGTTTTAAGTATAAAACAAAACAAAACTAAATTTTAGACTATAATTTAAAATTGAACTTTATACTAGACCAAACAAACTAAGCGAAACTTTGAAACTAAACTATAGACTTACATTTATATTAAGCTAAAATTTATTACTTTAAACTAACTTAAATTTTAATCAGTTTATAACTTTATATTTGAACAAAATATTATAAGTCAAACTAAGTTTATAACTCAAATTTTAATCAGTTTACTTCTTTATGTTTAAACAAAACTTTAAACTAACTTAAATTTAAATCAGTTTATAACTTAAACTAAATTAAAAAGTATACCTCGATCAATAGTTTAGATTTGAGATCGAGATTGGCGGCTGTGGGGCATCTGGATCGATCGCAGTAGAATGATGGTCGAGATTCGAGAGTAATTTTTTAACATCGAGAAGATTGATGCCTTATTGTTCGACAATTTTCCAATATGCCACAATCGTGCTCGGTTATAGGCTAAAGCCTAAATTATTCAACCAAAAGTGAAGCGCGCTTTTTTAGGACGTCGATTGTTTCTCCCTTCAACGTTTGGAGCGTTTTTCTGGCGCCTTGAGCATCGTCGGTTCCTTGAGGAACTAAAAGCATTAGGTCGGCGTCTAGGCGAGTGCTTCAATAACATAGGGTTCATATCATTTAATAATTAATATTTTCAGGTAGAATTAAGTGATTTTGTGAAACCAAGTTGAGTATGATGTCTCAGTGTTGTTTGTCTGAGAATGTTCACATGTGCAATTCTCAATTTCTTTCTAATGTTAAATTAAAAATTAATATCAGTGTTAGTTACTCTTTTAACCGGCCTCGTAAATAAATATTTTGCACACATTAGATTTTACTAATTACTAATCAGATTGGAGAGAGAAATACAGTGCTTGTTGATGTAGTTTTGAGAAACATAACTAAAATTATAGATATACCTACTATAATTTTAGGTGCAGATGTCGCTCATCCCCCACCTAGAGAGTATTCCTCCGCTTTAATTGCTGCAGTACTCTTCTTTTTAAGAGAAAATTTATTTTTACTATCTATAAAGTTGTGTATTATCTTGTTTGGTTCATTTAATTTGAAGTTATTGCCTCTATGGATTGGTCTGAAATAACAAAATATAGAGAGTTGGTTTTTTCTCAACCATGTAAAGAAATAATTAATGATCTTTACGCTACTTATCTTATCATACCGCTTGACTACATTTCTCCATTTTCATCCAAGTAAATAGTGTAATTATCATTAATTATTTCTCCACGTGGTTAAGTAGAAACCAATGCTCTATTTTTTGTTATTTCAGGGCAGTCCGTAGAACCAATAACTTAAAATGGAATAAACAAAATCATATACAATTTTATAGATATTAGAAAATTAAATTTCCCTTAAAACAGAGCATACTGCAGAAATCAAAGCGGAGGAGTCCTCTAAAGTTGGTGGATGATGATATCAGCACAAAAGATTATAGTTTCGAAATTGCATCAACAAGCACTATTTCTTCCTCCAACCCGATCAATAACAAATAAGAAAATCTAACATGTGAAAAATATTTATGTACGAAGTTAGTCAATGAATAAACTAACATTGATATTAAGTTTTAATGCAACATTACACATATACTGAGTATTGATTTAACTGAACATTCTTAGGCAAGCAACATTGAGATATAATATCCTACTTGATTTCACAACATTGCTTAACCCTACCTGAAAACAGTAATTATGGAATGATATGAACCATCAATGCATACTTAAACTTTAATTATAAAAAATCATATATCGGTATGATTAACATACGATACTAACCAACTATGTCTAGTAAAATAACAAAGAGCAATTAAAAAGTACAATCTTTATCATGCACAGTTTTTAATGTACTTTCGATATTAACAGATGTTCATAAATGATGGGAATAACCGGTCTTCAGTTCACATTCTAATTTATCTGTACTCAAAGTGAGTCACTAAATTATTTGCACAACGTTATTACACTATTTTTTTAACCACAAAAACCCACTTTGAGGATAAATAAATTAGAATGTAAACCGAAGACTGGTTTTTCCCACCTTTTATGAACAGTTGGTAAAATCGAAAGTATATTAAAGCCGTATATGATAAAGCTGGTGCTTTTCAAATGCTTCTGGTTATTTTAGCAGACGTAACTAGTTATTATGGTATGTTAATCATACTGCTATAAACTTTTATATAATTAAAGTTTACGTATGCTTTTATAGTTCATATCATCCAATAATTACTGTTTTCAGGTAGGATTAAGCAACGTTGTGAAACCAAGTTGGGTCATGCCTCAATGTTGTTTGCCTAAGAATGTTCAGTTATCAGTATATGTCTAATGTTGCATTAAAAATTAATATCAATGTTAGTTTACTCTCTTAATTGACTTCGTACATAAATATTTTCACACGGTAGAGTTTGTTATTAATTACTAATCGGGTTGAAGGGAAAAATATAGTGCTTGTTGATGCAGCTTCGAGGAACATATCTAAAATGACAGATACACCTATTATTTTTTGCAATGATCTCATTCATCCCCACCCGAGAGGATTCCTTCGCTTTAAATGCCGACGCTCTGTTTTAAGGGAAAATTTTATTTTCTAATATTTATAAAATTGCATATAATTTTTTTTGTTTCATTTTAGGTTGTTGCCTCTACGGACTGGCTTGAAATAACAAAATATAGAGTGTTCGTTTTTGCTCAACCATATGGAGATATAATTAATGATCTTTACACTACTTATGTAATAACCCTTCTTTCTACGTCGTATAGATATATAAATTTAATTAAAATAAAGTTGTTCAAATTCGGTATTTGATAATTTATATTTAGAAAATAAAATTTTAGTTAATAAAAGTCTGTTTAATATAAAATTTTGATTTAATAAATCGAATTATATTCTTTTCAAATAATAAATTGAAATTTAAACAGGTTGTTTTAATTGAATAAAAAATATATTTTTATAGTGCAAGTAAATGGTTGTGATTCAAAGGGTGGAGAAATAATATGCGGACATCAAATTCATTAAAATTATCCGATTATTAAAATATAGTTTGTAGAATGAAATGTAAATTAATTTAAACTAAACTGAAATTTAATTAAAAAATAAAAATAATGAAATTGAAAGATCCCTGTATAAAGCCCAAGCCCACCTATTCTCTAGAATTCTCCAATTCCTTTGTATACTTGTTCGAACCCTCTACTTATCAATTGTACTCAAAGCCCTAATTTAAAATAAAAAAGGAGGATTCGGGACTGACAATCGTAAATAAAAAATAAAAAATATCACGCGATTGATTAATTCGCGACCAAGGAAGAACTGGCAACGTTGACGTTGGAGGAAGATGAGCAACGACTTGATTTGTGACCACGATAACAGTGACAGGCAATTGATGGAGGGGAATCGCAACCTGGAGCATCGCGATTTGGTTCAATGTCGACATTAGGGCGTGAAGGGCGACCACGTTCGTTGATTGCTAGCGGCTCGATGGAGGAACGTCGGTCATTGCAAGTAAGTGCAACGTCTTCTAGGCTGGATTGTGTTCGGTGTTGAGATGCTGGGCTTGACTGTGCGATGTGTGATGAAGATGCTAGCAACGACAAAGTGTGCGATGACAGTATTATGATCAAGTTGAGTGGAATCATATCACTTGAGGCGAGTTGAACCTCACAACCATATTGTGCTTAGGTTGAGTGTAATTATATCACTTGCATCTTTTCAAATCTCGATCATTTCGGTTGAGATCTCGTGGAGAAGTCTAGTGAAACGAAACACAATATTTCGATGAAAATATCGTTTTCCATATAATGGCCGAGATCTCGGTATCTCGGACGATATATCGACCAAGTTCAAATTTCGATATATCGGCCGATATTAAGATTTTTTTAACAACATTAATTCTGATGAAAAATAAAATTATGTGATAGATGATAGTGTAATTAATATTTATATATGCATGTAACCAGTCGAAATAGGATTTTTGACATCAATAAAAACAATGTGCCAGTCAAATCATCTTCGGATGCACATAATTCAAAATATGACCGGGTACACCAAAACTAATTTCTTGATCCATACACATTGTCCAACGACATCCCGATATAAGAAGATCACTTGAAATATTTTGAGGGGAACTGGTATATGTTTCGATGAGATTCAAAAATTCAACTTTGAGGCCAAAATTTTGCGAGTCATTACTATCTTATTGCTACATTTCTATCGTATTTGTCATTTGACAAGAGAAGTTTATTGTAGAATGAAAAATTATTTATAGAGAAAGAGAAGAAAACAGAATTCAAATTTTGATATCATTTAAGAGAAATTTGTGAGTAAACCCCTCACTTTATTCCTCTTACTCATGAATGGATGTTATTTTCCTATCATACTTTAATATGATAAATATTATTATTGTCTTATCGATTTTAAAAATGGAAGATGAGCAGATTCACTTAGGTGGAGATTTGATTGTGATTTCATGTTGGTTTGATTTATTACAGATTTAAGGAAAATTATTGTAAGTAATTTTATTGAATTCGGTAGAAGAAGTTCAAAATATAAAAAATCAATTTAACTTGTTTAATTTGAATTTGGATCATGAAATGATTCAGGTCAATTATAAGTGGAATTGGATGATTTAGAGTAAAAATAACGAAATAGCAACTCAAGCGAAATTATTATTTTTAGTAATTTTAAATATTATTATACATGCAAATTAATTTTAGAGATAATATATACCCCGAGATATTCTCGAAATGAACTTTACGATCCGTGATGTAAATCCGAGATGGAAACCCGAGATGCACTCATCTCGTCCATGATCTCCCTCAATACGAGATCAGGTCTCTAGAATTTCCAAGATGAAACATGACTGAAATCTAACCATTATATGAAGAGGCTCCATTTGGGAATAATTTGCTGAATACCAGTATGAGATTAAATGAAGTATACCCTCAATATATAGCCAATGTAAATTCATGTGAGTCATCAATCAAATTACCAAGATATGATAAGAAGATAATGGAGGCAAACTGCAATGGTAACAAATCGCACAAATATAGCAAGTAATTCACTCATTCCAAAGATGAAAGAAAATAATCTCAAAGCAATGCGATTACGAAGAAAGAAATAATATGCATATCTTTTTGCATATATTATTCCATAACGTGAGAATGAATATATTTCCTTACCATCTCATTTAAATGCAATCCAATAATTTATGCATTTCCATAATGAACAACCGTGATTACTTTCCTTCTTGCACATTTGTTTCCTTCTGTTTGTGATTTTATATCACAATAATTTAACACTCTACCTTGATGCAAAATCACATATCTCCAACATCTTACCTCGATTCATTCTCTTCTCAACATAAAACTCTTAAAATCAAACTCCACCTTCAACTAAAATCTCTTAACGAGATACAAACCAAAAATGAATATTTACTCAATGGGTTCTGGCAAGGCCACCCTCATCATACCTTGTTAACGAGCTCAGACTATGTCCATGTCCGCCAACAAAATGTTGCAAATATCCAAATCAATAGAAGGTAGATACCAAAATAATCTCAAAGCCACCAAGGCCAAAAAATTCTCTCAATCATCAATCCAAATACATAACCAAAAAATAAAAGCCAATGGACATAACAAGACTAATTCTAATCTCTGTATGCAAGACAAATCTCTCTCCTCCCACATACCTTATCTGCCAAACAGCAAATTTTCCATGAAAATCAACATAAGACTCTCACATCAACATTGAGCCATTAAGCATATACAGGTTCTCAAGTCCAGCCGTCTCTTCAACACACTAAAATCCTTATCGCCAAAATTTGAAGACTGAAACGCTCTTCTCTTTCAGCATAATCTCCTCCATCTTTAACTTTCATATTGCACAAAATCTCATTTTCTATCCAAATGAGTAATAGCATAATCACCATTGGATTTACCGCTCTTTCTAGAATCCATTGATGAACAAATTTAAACAAATCGCCTTGCTCTGATACCAATCTGTTGTACAAAAAGTGCACAAATGCGAAAAAATAATAAACAGGATCTAGATTTTGCCAATTTGAACATCATTTAATCTAACGGCAATTTTTTTTACTCCAAATAAATAGTAAATAACTATAAATAAGGAAAAGAGATGCACAATATTTATACTGGCTCCATTATCATCAAGATAGTGTATGTCCAGTCCAATTGAGAGAGATTTTATTACACTTGAGAGAATTACAAGAGATTATAAGATAAAAGTTTACATATCAAAGTCCTAAACTATGGTTAACAAGAAAAGACACTCCATTTGAGGATCACTGGCTAAATACCAGGATGAATTTACAATGAAGTCTACCCTTAATATATAGCCAATGTAAATTCATATGAGTCATCAATCAAATTATCAAGATATGGTATGAAGATAATGAAGGCAAATTACAATGTTAACAAATCGCACAAACATAGCAAGTAATTCACTCATTCTGGAAGAAAATAATCCCAAATCAATGCGATTACGAAGAAAGAAATAATATGCATATGTTTTTGCATATATATTATTCCATAACGTGCGCATGTATATATTTTCTTGTCATCTCATTTAAATGTAATCCAATAATTTATGCATTTCCATAATGAACAACCGTGATTACTTTCCTTCTTGCACATTTGTTTCCTTCTGTTTGTGATTTTATATCACAAAAATTTAACACTCCATCTTGATGCAAAATCACATATCTCCAACATCTTACCTCGATTCATTCTCTTCTCAACATAAAACTCTTAAAATCAAACTCCACCTTCAACTAAAATCTCTTAACGAGATACAAACCAAAAATGAATATTTACTCAATGGGTTCTGGCAAGGCCACCCTCATCATACCTTGCTAACGAGCTCAGACTATGTCCATGTCCGCCAACAAAATGTTGCAAATATCCAAATCAATAGAAGGTAGATACTAAAATAATCTCAAAGCCACCAAGGCCAAAAAATTCTCTCAATCATCAATCCAAATACATAACCAAAAAATAAAAGCCAATGGACATAACAAGACTAATTCTAATCTCTGTATGCAAGACAAATCTCTCTCCTCCCACATACCTTATCTGCCAAACAGCAAATTTTCCATGAAAATCAACATAAGACTCTCACATCAACATTGAGCCATTAAGCATATACAGGTTCTCAAGTCCAGCCGTCTCTTCAACACACTAAAATCCTTGTCGCCAAAATTTGAAGACTGAAACGCTCTTCTCTCTCAGCATATTCTCCTCCATCTTTAACTTTCATATTGCACAAAATCTCAATTTCTATCCAAATGAGTAATAGCATAATCACCATTGGATTTACCGCTCTTTCTAGAATCCATTGATGAACAAATTTAAACAAATCGTCTTGCTCTGATACCAATCTGTTGTACAAAAAGTGCACAAATACGAAAAAATAATAAACAGGATCTAGATTTTGCCAATTTGAACATCATTTAATCTAACGGCAATTTTTTTTACTCCAAATAAATAGTAAATAACTATAAATAAGGAAAAGAGACGCACAATATTTATACTGGCTCCATTATCATCAAGATAGTGTATGTCCAGTCCAATTGAGTGAGATTTTATTACACTTGAGAGAATTACAAGAGATTATAAGATAAAGTTTACATATCAAAATCCTAAACTATGGTTAACAAGAAAAGACACTCCATTTGAGGATCACTGGCTAAATACCAGGATGAATTTACAATGAAGTCTACCCTTAATATATAGCCAATGTAAATTCATATGAGTCATCAATCAAATTATCAAGATATGGTATGAAGATAATGAAGGCAAATTACAATGTTAACAAATCGCACAAACATAGCAAGTAATTCACTCATTATGGAAGAAAATAATCCCAAATCAATGCGATTACGAAGAAAGAAATAATATGCATATGTTTTTGCATATATATTATTCCATAACGTGCGCATGTATATATTTTCTTGTCATCTCATTTAAATGTAATCCAATAATTTATGCATTTCCATAATGAACAAACGTCATTACTTTCCTTTTTGCGTATTTGTTTCCTTCTATTTGTGATTTTGTATCACAAAAATTTAACAGTACCAATGTTAGTCTGAGGGAATACTCACGTGTGTACCCTATATAGTCCGATTTTTCGTATTATCCGACAGTATTACTTTTGAATGGTATGTGTATAGAGGTGGGTGTTACAACTTACCTGGACGAAAATGGAGAAATGCAATTAGACGGTATGATAAGGTAGTTCATGCATTGGATGGAATTTTACTTATCATTTGTATACTTGTTGCTAATGGATCTGCATACGTTCTCCTCTTTTGCAGAGAGCAGCTTAGATCCTTTAGATGATCCACAGGCCTTAGGCCCGAATGGATTAGCCTTTACAGGTTCTGAATTACTATACTTCTTTGAATATATTAAGCTTTTAACGCTAAAATTTATCTGGAGATGGCGTGAGTGAAGGAAAGTTTAATGCTGTTCTACTCAAAGAGTTTGATGCGATAAACAGAGCAAGCAATAAGGATAAATTTATCATTTTGTTTAAATCACAATCTTGTAATAAAAACTTTAATATTTCCATTACGGTAGGCTTGTCAGGCTTGTCAGTCCCTTGAAGAAGATTATTGTAACGACCCGCAAATCCGTACCTCTTGAGTCAATGCTATTTTACAGCAATCAACTCAAGTTGAACAGAAATACGAACAATTAGGGTTAAAGAAGAAGAGGTAGGAGAAGAAGATAGAAAACAACATCAGAATCTAACATCGTAGCGGAATAAAATATAATAGATAATCTATGATCTTTACACAAAGGAAAACTATAACTGTTTATACATACATCATCAGAGTTCACATCAATAACATACAACTGGATACACAGCGGAATAATAATCAAATACGGAAGTACGTATCGCCATCCAGCTCGTCTCCTGAGCTCCACAACATAATATCCTGTATCCTATAATACTCGGTCTGACCCGAGCATTACAGTTAAATAACATCCGAGTCAGTCTGGAAAACCAGCGTGAGAAAACCACACTCAAATTTATTATTAAAGTTTCAAAATCATTTGAAAATCAAAAGCATCTCGTAAGACCACGCCACAAATAAACATGCCGGGTTTTTACCTTACGATAGCTAAAACATTTCTTATAAAATCATCTGATATTATAATAGTGTCTATATACAAATACTTATTAAAATAGCCGAAATTGTTACATTATTAAATTCCAGCTACTAGCCACAGAGTGGGTAATACAAACAAAACTCGTAAAAGGCGCATAGGGAGAATGGATTTCCAACTAATGACTAGGCACTGGGGTACCACCTGTCACGGTACGTGGCCTATATCACAGTACCGAGGATCACTCCCGACCCCCTGCAACACAAGACCCGGACTATCCCTTACTGGATAATCCCGAGTAAGATCACCCCACAGTTGGGATCAGCAACCGCACCACTAAGCTGAAATAAAAAGGGACATCTAGACAGGGATGACCTTACCCGGAAATGGGTGCTGCCCACCAAGCCTTGCTGCATAACCCCTGATTTTTAGTCATTTCCGGTTGGTGAGGCTTGAGGCTAAGCGTTACGTTTTAGAACATATCCCTTAGAATGCCCATCGCCCACTTGACGATGTTCTGAAAGCATTCATCCATGCAAGTCCGTCCCGGGTTCGAACGAAACCGAAGGCGCTACTCCTACTACATCCATTTTAGAAATATCCTCAGGATTAGTAGCGACTAGCCCTTGCACTTCACTGCTTCATCTTCGAATCCAAACTCGTTTTTCCACGGAAACGTACAAACCGGATCGAAGTGGTTTTCGAGAAATAAATCCTGATCCCGATCCCAGTCTCTTCGAAACGATCAGCGCATTTGGCCAATATTGATAGTCGGTTATTTAACTACCAATTAACATTCACAAACATCCATCAACCATAAATAATTTCTCCAAAATTATTTATTATTCTCAAAATATCTTCGCAAGATATATTTCCACTTTCAATTCCTTTTGAAAACAGTTCAAACTATCTTCCTTTTTCAGAATAAATTTCCCAAATATTTTCTATTTCCACTGAAATCACCAAGCACAAAACTTTAGATTTTTAAAATAATTTAAAAAACACTTTATTATAAATTATCCTTTAAAACATTTAAATTCAAAATTATTTTAATATTTATTTAAAATATATATACTTTAAGAATATTTAAAATAAAACTACTTTAATACTTTATTAAAAATATATACTATAGGAATATTTGAAAATGAGGTTGCTTTATAATAAAACTAAATTTTCTACTTTAAAACAAAATACCAAGTCACCTTTAAATAATTATTACGATAATAGATTTGAAAAATATTTACTTAAGAATTTGAGCATTTAGAATTAATAAATTTCTAAAACATGTCTTTTTAAAACAACATTAAAGCCTTTAACTTATATTTAAAATTTACTTTGAAACCGTACTTGGCTATCCAGAGAAATATACTTCTCTTCGCATTCTTTAAAAAAAATCACTATTTATTTTTAAACAAACCTTCTCATTCCTTTAATAAATTCCCACCTTGAATTTATTCTTGCCAAATATCCACTGATATATTTACTTTACCTTTATAAACCCAGTTTATAAATTCCATAGCCACATTCTCATTTAAAATCTCGATTTTACATACTTAAATCAATTCCCAAATCGATTTCCAACTTACCCCATTTATTCCAAAATCCATCAATTTCAGATTTAAATCCTTAATTACGATTTCAAATACTTTTAACTGAAAATACCAATTTTAGATTTTACCAAATTACTTCTTTATCCCTTTAAATAAATTTAAACTTTGAAGTTTAAAATAATTCTTTATTCCTTTAATTGATATCACTTAAGTTTACAATTCATCAATTTATGTTTATTCAAAATCTTTTTTTCCATACTCGAAATTATTTTATTTATTAGTATCTTAATATCACTTTCATTCCTTTTCCAATTCATTCTTAATTTATTCCAATTCGCTATAATTATTTTACTTAAAACTTCACTCTTTTATCTTCTTTCCAAAAATCCAATTTATATATTTTGATAATTCAATGTATTGAAATATATTCAAGCAAACCATAGCATTCAATATTCCAATCATCAATATAATTCATCACAGAATGTCAAATATTCATAACACAGAATATTAACAATCTAAATAATTTTGAGGAATCCAGTTGGACTCCTCCAACCTATTTCCCTACATCCACAGATGTTAGCACAATACCAATTCCACTTCAATGTGGAATATGACGGTATATGGGATTAATATAATATCATCCACTATTATGCGGCGCATAGGGTCTCATCCGCTATATAATGCGGGAAATCAATCACTCAAATATATACTATATATACTACTATATATAATATAGCACATCAAATCAATTCCATCATTCATACAATTATCTAAATTTAACCATTTAAATTTAAATTAAAACCCAGATGAGTGAGATTAACTCACCTTATTTCCGTTTGCAGTCCACTTCAACTTTGCCTTGGATTCACGGTTTTTCGACCTTGTATAAATATTATACAGTTCATTAATATTTTGAACTAATCAAACAAGTTATTTTCCCTTTTATAATTTAAGTAACTAAGAATTTTATTCAAACTAATTTCCCTTTTTATAAATTACTTCCAATAATAAAAATAAAAGGATAGGCTAATTAAATAAGCTAACCTCCTAAATACTTATATTTAAAATTAAATAATAAGTGAATATATATATATATTCTTTTTGAAACCGCATATATGTATACATACTTATAAAATGACTTATACCGATTTAAAAATCTAAATTTTAACTAACACTTCAACCATTTTGAAATTCCTGTACATATTTCAAAGTTAACAGTAGGCTGATTTTATATTCTCAAAATTATATATGTACACAAATATCCTGTGTTGGTTCTAAAAACTGATTCTTGATTAATATATATATATTTCCATTTTCAAACTGCGTATAAAAAATATTCTCAGCAGATAATAAAATAGCCGCTTACTTTACCGTAAAATTCCCCGATGAACAAATTTAAATTCCAAGCTTTAAACTTAAAATAAATTAAAAATGTATATATTCAAATTACCTAACTCTAATCAGGAAAACAACACTATCGAGCTCCTGCCCAATATCAAAAATCGTGTCTTCATCACGCTCACTCTCATCCCTGCCGAAATCGCCGCCGCCTCAGGACTACAGCTCGAACGACTGGAAATAGTTGCGACTTCGAGTCGCCATCCTCCCTCTCGCGAACTCAGGCTCGAGTCCACCATCGCGATACCCACTGCCACCCCAAACCTTCATGACAGCCAAACTTCACCTCGCCCCTTCCAAGATCGACTGCCGCCTCCTCCTATTTCTTGCTCGATTGTCGCGAGCTTCACGAATCTCCCCCTTGTGTCGTGCAAGCGAGCGGCCCTCTCTCTCTATTTTTTTTATTGATTTCATTACTGAAAGAAGAGGAAAGTTGTTCGTGCTTATTAAAAGGAAGGAAAATGAATCGCGTGTTGGATACACTTGTGTGATTGAATGGATTTGCTACAGTGATATGAGGTGAAGTTAAAAAAAAACAGCCGATGGGAAATTGAAGGTCAACTCAGATATGTATATTTATATTTTAAAACGTTCGACTCTCACAACTCAAAATCCCGAACCCCTATCGAGGCACACTGCTGGGCGTTTGTAATGTTATATGCTCATTGTAACATCCCGCCTTTTCGCACACTTTAAACCGACACACGTGCCAATTCAAAGCATACGCAAGGGCGGGTTGTTATGGGGTAAATAAGAAAAACAGAGAAGAAATAAAACAAAATAGGATCTCACAGCGGAAGGATAAAATATAATAATCAATATACAGTTCATGATAACTGTTTACAAAATATTTATTTTACTTATACAATGAATATCAGAGTTACACATACCAATACAATCAATGCAGCGGAAATTTAGAGTGTGGTGCAATACTATAGATAATAATAATACGACTCCTTCGTCTTCGTCCTTCAAAGCTAAAGTCTTCGATCCTGAAACGCTCGGACTGACCCGAGCGAATTTGAAAAGACAAAAACACTCGAGTCAGACTAAAAGATCTTATGTGAGTTAAATTAACAGAAATAAATATGAGTACAGTAACTCAAGAGATGTTCGGGATTTACATCTCCTAAGGATCCGTTAAACTATTTACTATGTAGTATATTGCGCTATTATAATAGTGTCTATTTATAAAGTAAACTTACTTTTTAATAGCGTTAAGGGGTTACCCATATAGCCCTTAACACAATATAATGCCAATAGTCTATACAGTACCGTAATACCTCCTGATCGGGAAGCTACCAGAGGATACTCCATAGGTACGACACAAATAGAAACTCGTAGTAAAGGCTCGGTATGGTAGGTGACACGGCACAACTAGGCAATGCCAGGGTAGATATACCAATTGCTATCCAGGCTGGTGGAAACGCGTAGCCGCAGTTACCGCCCACCTCGGACTAACTCCCTAAAATCAAAATATAGAAGTGGCCACTGAAACAATCCAAAATCAAAGTATAATATCGAAGAGGAGGGTCCGATCAGAGGAATGACCTCATTGGCCTGAGAATCGCTCCTATTTTAGCCACCTTATCCCAACTCACGGGAGTCGGGTCCACGTATTTACCTTACAGGAAACGTCGCCACCACCTACTTCATTCTGGAATCTCCACCGCGTACACGGTTAGTCAAAGTGATTTTCGGTATCGACAGAGAGTATGTCCATATCCGATCCCGATCTCTTTGCCAACCCATCGTTATTATAACACCGCGGTCATTTAAAAATAGGTTATACTTTAAAAATCAGAATAAACATTCCATTTCATAACCATGAATACGATATCATTTCAAAACCCAAAACCATATTTTATCACTTATCCCAAATATAATTCTTTTCCAAAATCAAAATGCTTTAACTTCATAACGTCTGAAAATCAAATATTTTCAAAGCATAATATTTTGAAAATCATAATTTAAAAGCATAACTTCTAAAAAAAACTTGAATGGTTTGGACATTCAACGGTATATGGATTAAATGGTTTAACTTCAATGTTACTCTGTAAAGAAAATAGTTCTCATGGCTTTACAAATACATTTCTTTATTAAAGTCTAAACCAAAATTTATATTATCTCTCTCAAGTTCCAAAACCCCTTCAATTTATTTATATATACGTATATCCATTTTGAGTATCAATATTTCAAACTAAAGTTGGATTTTATTCTTTCAACAAATCAATTATTCTATTAATTAGTCTTGAATATTCATATAAAATCCATAAATAATAAGACTTCAATTTCTAGTGATAAAATATATATATTTTCCCAATTCAAATTATACTAGAATATTCATTTCAATTTATTTTGGGAAAAATCCAATTATAAATATCATATCTTAAAATTTCCAAACTTAACATTTAAACATATGATATAAATTATTAAACTCCATTTTCTTAATTTTCTTCCATTTTTAATAAAGATTTTTATACACCTTTTAATTTCAAAATTTTCAACTTCATATGTATATATATATATGGAAGAAAAATATTTATACAATATAAAATTTAAGATTATTATAAACCGTATTCCATCCAAACCATAGAAATCACTTTTAAAATAGTTATATATAGACCGCGGTGCCTGTATATAATTTTCTATCCTATGGTCAAGTGATACGGATATTTATCATTTCAATCCGCAATTTAAAAGATATAAAATTTTGCGGTTGTATATCATTTCAAACCACAATCCCGAATGAAAGGAAATATGCATAATAATTTGCAATTTAATGATATACAATAAAACATCCATCAACATCACCCATCATCCAATCACAATCATCAAGCAATATCAATCAATAACAATTTATATTTGATAATATATAACAGGTAATAACTGGCAATTTTATTCAGATTAAATTTAACAACTATTAATCTAACAGTTTATATTCAGTAATAATCTATATAACTGTTAACTAGCAGTTTATAGGCAACAAATAAATTCTAACTATCAATTAATACGCAATAAATAAATTAAATTAACAGTTAAATTTAATAAATGCAATTCAACAAATATGAGTGAAATAAACATGCCAAATACTCATAAATATATTTCTATTCATTTCTAAAATTAATTTAACAAACATAAAAGCTTCTAGTAGTTGTGAGTGGGTTTAAACACTCACATTTGGAATTTAAATCGAATTTAAATTCAATTTAAACTCAAAATTTTGACGGTCTCCAAATCCATCCAAACCAGCGTCAAAACGTCAGAAATTCCGATACGATCCCAGCAAAACAAACCGCGCGTGAATCCGAGCTCGTATGCAAAAGTTATGGAAATTTAAAAAATGGAAAAATTCTGGTCCTGGGTCGACTTCGGTGCGCCGCCTCAATTCCCCGGTGCTTGCTTGGAGTTTTCGCCAAAACGACCCGGAGCGACCCGAGTCATTTTCTTCCTGACCCGAAGTTGCTCTAGGGTTTTCTCCCCTGAAACCCGAAGCGCGACCAGAAGCTGTTGCAGATCCGAATTTTTTTTTTTTTTTTAAATTTGAATTTTTTTTTTTTTTTGAACTGACTGAATATAGGGTTAGCACCCATTGAAGAAGAGGAGCTTGAAGAAAGTATACGCTCAGATGAAAAGAAATTAGGTGGAGGCTAGGGCTTGTAGCTAGGTTTATATAGAGGGGTTAGAGATAGAGTAGATAGACCGTAGAATGAACGTGCGGAACAAACTATGGCCCAAAAAGTCCGCTATGCCTCCGGAACCGAATTTATTAAATCTATATATCCAATAGGTAATTTAAAATATTCTGAAGGCGATGGAAAAAGTTTCACGTCCAAATTTGATCGTATGAAGAAGTTATGCTGAAAACAAAATTTCCAAATTGATTCAAATTGATTTTAATTAAATTTGATTTCAAGGCGTTTCACGCCCGTACGATCAAATGACAAGTCCGATCGATACGAAACTTGAAACCCTATAATAATTCACCGATACGGATCCGATGAAACTGGTTTCATCGAAATCCGAGTCCGTGACAAAAAAAGGCTATTTTTATATTCATTAAATAAATCAAAATAAATTACAAAAATCCAAATTTTATATTATATTCTAAAATTGTCCAAATTTTATTACTTATATAATTTAATCAATTTCAAATGATTTAACAAGCTTGGATGTGAATTAAAATTATAAGTATATCAATTTGCAGTGTTAATTTCTGCACTTTCCTATATTTAAGAATTATAAAATTAAATGCTCAAAACCTCGTATATTAGATTTTAACTTTTATATACTCATTCTTTATCCAAATAGGGATGCCACATACTTTGGTTCATGATTCACAATATTATTCTTAAAGTTCATTTTAAATTTCAGTAACGTAATATTTAACGTTAAATTCCCTTTATTTATGCAATAAGCGCAATTATTGAATTTGATACTCAAATTGATTTATAGATTCTGCTTTCAAAAAATCTATATCAACAATTTGGTCTAATTATAAATAGAATAAGTATTAACCTCATCTTATAGAATTAATTATTGCAATAAATCCAATTTACCATATCTTAAATCCAAATTAATATATAAAGCTTGATTCCTTTATTAACTCCTTTGGTTTTCAATTAACCTTTTATGGTGAATATAAATTCCAATGTATAATTGAAACCTTATTCCATTTGATTTCACTATTTCATTAAAAATCCTCATATTCCAGCTAAATTTCAACTAACGTATAAATTAGCTATTTCAATTTCATTTAATTGCGATTTCATACTATAGAAATTAAATTCCATTAAATAAATAAATAAATAAATGTTGATTCCCATCTATTTACATTATATTACATTGGTATTTCTATTTACAACTTAGCTTTGTATAAATGTTTAAATGTGGAATCTTGTCTATTTCACATATTAATTAAGCCTTAAAAATCAATTAATATTATATCCTTGGTCTAACCTCATTTTACCCATATTTATATTAATATATCCTTTGAATTAGGTAAATTACCATTGATTATCTACCTTAACTTTTCAGACTCCACTAACGTAATGGTTAAATATTAATTCCACTTGAAAAAAAAACAATCCACAAGATTTGCATTTCACATTACAAATGAATTCATAAATCTTGGTTTCCTTTTTCTTTGCTTCTTAAAGGCCAAATCAAACTACCCTATCATCACTAATTTATGGCAATTAATTGCAATTGATTCTCCATTAAACTACATAAGTTATCCAATTGAAACCTAAGTAGAATGTTTATTTATTTACAATCCTACTGTTTAAATGAATTGATCCTTTACGGTATAATTCACATTTGACTTGATTTCTCATTTATTTTGCAAAACAGTAAATTTCAATTGCTACCAACATTATATTTTAATATTAGATTTCCAATTAATTCGATTGGAATCAATATATCTTTATATATACTTTACGTATAAATATCTAAATTACCAAATCAAGTACATTTATTAGAGACAACCTTCAATAAAATTACTTATCACACTTATTGCATTGATTTATTCCAACGGACACTTTTATTTAGTCACTATTTATTATTACAACCAAATGTACAATCTCCACTATTTATTTTATATTAAATAATTCCATTCTAGTAAATATTTTTTATTAATATTCACTGATTCACATTTATATTGGTTTCTTATATTTAACTTATAACAAGGTGTGCAAATTTACATAGTTCAAATATTTCCATGTAACTATTAAATTGTTACATTAAATTCCAATTACTATAACAAATTACTACATTTTCTCAAAAAAAAATCTTAAGACCTTTATTTTTATTCTAAATTAGATTAGAACATATTAATTTAATTCATTTAACATTATCAAATTCAACGGGTCGTTACACTCATTCCGAAAGCAATAGAAAAGGTTTCGAGTCCTAATTCAATCGTATGGAGAAAATAGCTTTTTGGATCCAATTATAGTATTGAATTTCCGATTTAATTTTCAGCGCTTTTACTTATCGTACGCTCACACAACAATTCCGATCAATACGAAATTTGAAATCCGATAATAATACAATATTATGGATCCAATGGAACTGGTTTCGTTGAATTCCGAGACTGTGCCTCGGAAGGCTATTTTTAAATTCAATTTAAAACAATAAAATTTCAAAGCTGAACAAATCATTGTTAAATTCAATTTTAATACTTCTATTATCTTCATTGTTATCAATATAAATTTTACAAGCCTTCAAATTATTTTTAACAGGCTTAAAACTGAAGATGCAACATTTACCCAACTTCAAATTATTTAATTTAAAATTTTAATTATCAAATAAATAGTGATACTTGAATTCAAGTTAAAAATTAACTTTTAAATATTTCAAATCAATTATATATTCAAATTTAAATTGCTTAAAAATTCCGGGTCATCATATTCCTCCCACCTTAAAAGAATTTCGTCCCCGAAATTACTAGTTTGAAAGAATGGTCCAATACCCGTTTAGTTTTCTCAAAACCAACAATTCAACATCCTGTCAACTATCATTTTATAAAAGACCCATTATTATTCTTTCTAACTTTCCAAACCCTCCCATAGTTTCAAACAATACTATTTGCTCAAAAAAATTTCTAATTTCAATTTGAACCAAATTTTGAATTATCAAAATTTTCTAACTCCCTAAATTTTCGAAAAATTTCGCCAGCGTCTCTTTTGCGCGGCTAGCTCGGTACAACTACAAAGTGCCTCTACGGGCCCACAGATTTCAAAAGAAAACAAAAGCCAAGTGGCTAGATCAAAAACCCAATCAAATTTCATACAGAAATTTAAACACATATCTTTTTATCGAGCAATTCAAATTTATCTTCTGAAATCAAAATCAATTTCCTTTTCCTTTATAATACCTGTATATCACACTTAGCACTAATATCCAATCACAACTTTCAAAACATTTATTGACATTCTTACCAAATGCCAATATCTATTCATCCAAATATTAACTTAGAATATATTTATAATATCAATTTCAAATCAAGAATTCACCATTCCTTTCTTAAGTTTAGTATAAGCATCTTATATGTTTCTTTATTTATTTTCACTTCACTACTTTAGTTTATATCTACTTCTATTCAAATTGGTTCTTCCATTTCCATATGAATTCAATTTATCTTCAATTCTGAATATTGAATTTTATCTCCCATTTATAACTGATTCATATCATTATTTAAATTAGTTTCATTCCCTAATTTATTTCAATTTCCAATTTGGAATCGTTTTGTCGCTAATTAAAATTTTCCCAAAATTTTCAAAAAAAATTCTAACTCCCAAAATTTTCGAAATTTTTTGACAGAGTCTCCTTTGCACGGAGAAGCTTTTGCAATTTGACAAAAGATATAAATATATATACATCGACCAACACGGTCGAAAAAACAAAAAAACAGTTCATATTTCCTATTTTTATTGCGTAGACGTACCTTTATTTAGCATTTTAAACAAACGGCTTATTCTTTAGGAATTAGCATGACCAAAATCCTGCCATACGGCCTTCAGATACCTGTACTTACTCAATTCAAACATATAAGTACTAAATATAGGAAATTTATAGCATTTCACTTAAATTTAAATAGCTAAAACATGGATCCTGTAACAATGCATGTTATATAATTTCCATCAGCATATATAAGATTCCGATACTTATTACAATTTCTTACAACCAATTCTCAAACCATTCCATTCAGTTTAAGTGATTTACAACTTACTTGCTTGTATTTAATTCATTCTAAGCAAAACAACCCATATTCTTTCCAATTGATTTCAAAATCATCCTATTTCACTTCTAATAACTCATAGAATGTTACCTAATCTCGTTTACATCGAACGACCCATTTTCTTATGCAATTCGACAATATTGATGTGAATAAATAATTACTTAAGCTTTATAACCATTTAAATTGATTCCAACTCAATTTACACTTGATTCCATCTCATTTTTAATTTATTCACAAACTTTCATTGCATTTTCTTTCATATCCAAAAAGTTTGATTCCAAACCATTTTATTAACTCGACAACCAATAATTTAAATAACCATCTCACAATTTACTTAAGTTATTTATTTTCTTCAAACTATTCCACCCAATAACTTATGTTTAGATTATTCAACCAACTTCCATTCAAATCTTTGATTTGATTTTCCTTTAATCAAATCCCAACCATTTTACTAATTTATTCGATTAGTTTATTCTTTTATCCATTTTTAATTTTAATTCACATTAACAATTCATTATTGAACTTATTTATAACAAGGTCATTCAATTTATGCTTGAATTGGATCACACCAATTCTGTTTTAATCTAATTCCATACTTACTTAGTTTATGTTTATTTATTTAAGTAAGAATTTTATTCCATTCAATAGTATCTATAACTCGACTGGATTCATTTAACTTCAATTTTATTTAGCTTAACTCCAGTTAAATCTAGCTACATACCATCCTTTTGTATTTTGTTAAACAAGGACTTAATTCCATTTAATATCATTTATGACACAACTGAATTTTGATTCAATTCAATCCAAATTAACTAAATTTTATTTCTCAATATATGAGTTCAAAACTTATTTATTTACTTAAAAGCTTATATTGCTCATTTGGGTCATTTCATCTTATAACCACGATTTCAGATTATATATATAACACTTACTAGCTTAAGGTATAAATTTTCATTTCACAATCATAATCATTTTACCTTTCAACTTTATATCCAGTTTAATTCAATTCCAATTTCAATTTTATTTAACTTATTTCAAGTTAAATTCAAATATATTTTCTTCACTTTCATTCACTTAAGTTAAATTTTAATTCCCGGATTAAAATTTCCAGTATCTTCTTATTAATATCAACTTTACTTTATAAGTTCAATAGTTGATTCATTTAAACTTTTCACGTTCTTTAAAGAGAATTTTTTTAGAATTTAATTGCCCGGTTTCATTTCCAAAACCATTTTGAAATGATAAACTACACATACCCACTTGGTATATCAAATCAAATCTCCGGATTCCAAATACTTGTTTTTACCAAAACAAATTTTCCTTTTGAAATTTCTAAAACAACTTGTATATCCAACAAGCCCAAACAATATCATAACCAACTATCCTGGTAGCAATTCATCACTTTAGAAACTTGAAAATGAATACTGATGATGTGGCCATCATCATCAGGATTATTTTCCAGCGACTGAAGTGAGTTCAGTGCTTCCTTACTTCCACAAATTCCTCCCAAAACAATTTCCATTCAACAATATTTTTCAAACAATACTCCCCTATTGCCTTCAAATCTTTTGGAAAAACATTTCAAACATTCCCAAGATTTTAAATTCCCAAACCCTTTTGTTTAAATTCATTTAAACACTTTTCAAAACTTCCGGGACTTAAATTCTGGTTTAAATCAAATTTTAGTTATATTTTTTATTTTTTATTTAAACCATACTTAGACAATTTTATTTGGTTATAAACCACTCAATTTTAGATTTTCAATTGTAGTATTAACAACCAAACATCCAAATATATATAATAATTTCAGAAAAATATTTCTTTTGTGTCAAAATATAATTTTGGGTAAAATATTTCATTTACCCACTTTAAAAATAATACCGTGTCGGTTTATTTTGTTTAAGAGTTTAGAAATCCCTATCGATGACGTGGCATCCCACACATCGGCCAGAATCCATAAACACTCAACAGATAAGTCAACACAATATAAAAACAATTTTATATTCACTAACAAGTACGCGCCCATATCAATTAATACCCTCAAACTCACTCTAGAGTACTTCTGTAACGACCCGTAAATTTTACCGGTTTTAATAACGTATTAATTGAAATTTTTTTGGGATTTTAAACGATAAAATTTTGAAATATAAATTTGATATTTGGAATGCGTCTAGTTAAACATAGCAACTGGTAAATTTTCGTCTGAAAATACGAAAGTTTATTTCGCGCGCAAATTTACTTCAATTTAATCAGTTAAAAACGATGAAAATAAAACGTTCCAAAACCAAAATATTTTTACATAGAAAAATTCTAAACCATCTTTTGAGCAAGTTGTCAGTTTGTCGTTTTTCCAAATTCGGACATCTTTGGCTCCGTCGATCTTATTTTTCTGCAATTTTTATGCATTTTTCGTAGTAGAAAAAATTGAAATTTTTATAATTCAATCGTACCACCGATATCGGTATACCGTTTTGATCGTCTCGCAATACTGATCTCTGTGGTATATTCGTTCGTGTGTTTCGGAGTTCGGTACGTGGCGGAATCTGTGTAAACGGTAACCGTATCGGTACCCGTCTTATGCCTTTAGTTTCCTGTTTCCATTTCAATTTACACCGTGTTTAAAACCCAACAGCCATTTCATTCTTAGAATTTTGAAACGTATAGACTTTCAACATTCATTGCATTCATTCTTGGATGTCATTTCAAATTTAGCTCACTGTTCATTTAGATAGGAATTATTTATAAATGTAAGGTAGTGCATTTTAGTTTGCTGTGAAACTTTTAGCCTACCTGATGCATGCGTTATTCACTGTTTTTTTTTTGAGCAACATATAACCATATATATTCCATTGAACCAATAACTCATTCTTTCCCGCTACAGCACACGTCTTCACGTCTTGTCCTTCTTCCTTCTTTTTTTTTTGGCCTGCCGTGTAGTTAAAAAAAAAAAAAAAACTAAAATATAATCTCTGTGCATTTTGTTTTCTTTTGTCGGTTCATCTTAACATCCGTTCATTTTTATTTTATTTTGCTGCTGTTCTCTTCATTCTATTTAATATTTGCTGTTCAAAACTGCTGGTCCCAATAATTTATTTGCGTATTGATGAATCCATCAATTCACTTTCATTCTCTTGGTTCACCTTTCCAATCCTTTTCTCTTCCCCTCACATCTTCTTCTTTTTGCCCATCTACCTGAAACGAAATAAAAAATAAAAATAGAACGTACGTTCCTCTACTTCATCCGAGCCTCACCAATCTTCCTCAGCCTCGCCACCGCAGCCTATGCCGTCATCACTTCGCCCGCCCCAAAATCTTCCATGTGCTCCAACCTCCATGAAACCGAGCTTCCCTCCTCCACACCCAGACCCGCTTCCTTCTTCGGCCTCTTCTTCTCCGCCTCAGCCAACCCGAGACATGCGCCTCCCCTTTCAATGACAACCTTCCGTCAACTTTTCTCCGCCTAAACCCATAGCTCCGCCGACGCCTTCTTCTTGCCCCACGCAACCATCGCCGCACTTTGACCTGCACAACTCGCGGCCATCCTTCCCTGCCCATCCGAGCTCGTCCCTGCCTTTCACCTCAACCCCGATCCACCCTCACCAAAGTAGCTCAAACCAAGCTACCATGACGTTCTACCCGCACGCACGTGCATCCAAGCAGCACCGCCGAACATCACTCCTCTCGGCCTCGGACCAAACTGCCACTAGTTTCCTTCTAGCCGATGCCTGGTTCGTATATGAATATATACAACAGTGCTTGGCTTTCGTCTAATGCATATAATAAAACGGTAAGTATTGTTTTTATTTTATTTTTATTATATATTACTTATTATGCTTAAAAGTATACATACAGATATTGTTTCAAGGTATTATATTACTAAGTTTGATAAGCCTGCACAGATATTTTATAGTTTAGTGTTATTGTAGGTAGCATTCATATATATATTTCAATGTATATATCTAAATTTTTGGTCTGCATATTTGTTTACAGATTTAGTGCTTGCATGAACATTTTTCCAACGTACGTTTTGTTCTGTCTGCATTTGTATATTATTTAGTGGTTTCATTTGAAAATTATGTTTTGAGAAACTGGTTTCAGTTGCCTTCTGAAATAGAATATATGTAACTATACTTGTTGGTTACTATAATATATAACTCGATTGTTTCAATTTATGATTGTTGATAGTTTGAACTATATATATGTAATATGTTTTGTTTTAATTGAATATATATAATACGGTTGTTATTATTTTGGAATGAAGAAAAATAACACTGTATATAATATGTTTTGTTTATGTACGGGGTGCTGTTATATATATATATATATATATATATATATATTTGTTTGTACTAGAGATATGCATACTATACTAGAGTATATGTTAGTGGAAGTGTTAGTTTGTACAAATCCTAAAACATGTTAGTGTAAGTATGATATGGCAGTTATATTATTTCAGTTTATACAAATTTTGTATAACTTAGCTGTTGTATATTCAGTCTATCTATGTTCGTATTGGGTCGGTTTGAGTTTATATATATTTTAAGAAAGTAAGTTTATATTGGTTTTATAATAACTATTGAGTTTAAACTGTTTACATATTTAGTAATTTGAAATGTTGAAATGTATATAGATTTAAATTGAAGGAAGATATATATATGTTTTGTAAAGGTTATCTGTTAGTTACTTATTTATATATAACAATTGCATTATAAAAAGATAACATATGTTGATATGTATTTAAGAGTTTTAAAATTTAAAACAATGAGTTTTGAAATACTTGTATATATATATATTTTATTAATAAATGTTTGAAAATATAAAATATGATTTTGTACATATATATGATTTTATATGTTATATCTATATCAATTCACTTATACCAATTATTTTATCGACCCAGTTCTGATTTGATCTCGTCAATTCATATTGGCAGCTTTGCTGTCAAATTCGTGCATCTAGCTTTGTTTTGGAATTCGTGCTTGGATTCTCAACTCATTTCATTGTCTATCCTCTCTAGCCTCGAAAGGTGAGCAACCACTCACGATTAATGTTCTTTTATTTATTAAATTTGATTTAAATTGAACGACAATTGAAATATGTTGTTGTTAGTTATCTGCACTGTTATATATGTTATCATCGGTATCAGTTCACCTGTGACATCTGACACCATTATCTGTTATTTATAAAATGATAATTCAGTTTGGTTGATAATTGATTGATTGTTTGTTGTTTATATTGGATGTTAAACTGTAATGTATAAAGTGATAAATATTACGCAATTGAATTTGACGTAGGATAGTTAAACTTGAATCGACATATGTGATGAATTTAATTAATTAAATTTGTATAATATGACCCCTTAAATGTTTAATTATTTGACACGTAGGAAAATAGTTAATTACTCTTGAACCATTTGAATTTATGTTGTATTAATTGATTTAAGTATGAAGTTGAATAATTGATGTCAATTGAAGAACCGTATAAATATTGGTGTAATAATCTTTAATCTACATGAAATGATAGTGTAGATTCTAGAAATAATTATATTAATTTGTACAATAACAATGCGAATTAATACGATTATTTCGGGATTATTGAATTAATTATTGGATTGTTATTGATGTTGTTATTGCTTGTTTATTTACTTTGACACCATCCCAGTTATCACACTGCAAGTTCCCTTTGCCATGCTTTGATTTTTGAATTGAAATGGAATTGGGTTGAAATGATAAATACCCAAATGAACTTGACTTAGGATAGAAAATTAAATAAACCCGATTGGTCAATAATTTGAATTAGAATAAAATAAAGATTTTATTTGAATAATAAGGTTTTGAAATAAAATTGGAACGTAAATTTTGATAAAAAGGAAAATGTTAATATTGAAACCTGAATAAGATATTAATGTAATAACTGATGAAAGGACGTTGTTTGAAATGAATTATTTAACAATTAAATTTGGAATTATTCATTGAATTAAGTTTGAAATGATTTAATAATTAAGTTTGAATTTATAATCAAGTTTGAAATTATTAATAATTAAGATTGAAATTATTTAATAATTGAATAAGATTGAACTATTTGATAATTGAATAAAAATTGAATTCTTTGATAAGAGAAATTGATCTTTTGAATAGTGAAATTTGAACTTGGTTAATAAATGAAACTGGGTTTCTTTATTTATTAAGTTTTGGAAAATTATTTAAGTAAGTTAATAAGTGAAATTGAATTTCTTTAACAAGAAATAAAATGCGTTTTATTGAAATTAACGTAAGACTTGTAATTTAAAGAATTTGATTTGACGAATCTAATTTAATTCAATTTGTAAGTTTTGATAAAATGGAGTTGAACTTAAATAATTGATTTAATGAATCGAAATTTGAATGGAAATTGTTTTGAATGACAAATTTACTTAATGAATATTGAATGAAATCGATAAATGAATTTAAATTGATTTGAATGTTGAATTAAATTAAATTAAATGATTTCGGAATGAAATTTATATATGAACTTGAATCAATATTTGAATTGTTTTAAATGAAAATTGAAATTGAATTGTAAGACTTGGAAATGGTTATTTGGTAGTTTGAACGTAGATTATGGAAATTGATATTGAAATACAAATGAAATGTTGATTTATAAATTCTAATTGAAATTGAGATTGATTTGGTTTTGAAATTTATTAAACGACCAATCGGTGTAATAACTACGGAAGTTATTAAAGAAACCGGAATCGGTTATGGATATACTCTCCATCTAAACCGAAAACCACTTTAATAACTATACGCAGAGTGATGATCCAGAATGAAGTGGTTGGAATGATGTACGTGATGACTGAAGAAAGAGAACGATAACGGATAGCCTTGACACTTGTGTCAAATTGGAAATGACTAAAACAGGAGTCGTGCCGGGCCAAATGGGGTTAGCCACCTCGAGCGAACACACTTCTTCGTAACTACTACTCATTACTTGTGATTGATTGGTGCACCCCTCGGAATTCCAGGAGTGTTGTTTCGCGGTGTTACGATCGTTGCGGCGATGCGTTCTCACCAGTCCGGATCAGGCGAACGGTAGTTTCACTACCTTGGGTATTGCCTCATGTGCCTTGTCATACTTGTATCCCTATATTCGCGACCGCTACGAAATTGTTTTGTGTTATACCTATGGAGTACTCCCTGATATCCCACCAGTTTACGGTGGAGTTTACAGTGTTGTATAGACTATGATGCTTATAAAATGTGTTAAGGGGGATAATGGTAACGCCTTAACACTATTTTGATATTTATATTACTGATAGACATTATCTATTTAGCGTACATTACTATATAGTAGATAGTTTAACGGATCCTTAGAGGATGGTGATTCCAACATCCTTTGAGTTACCTGTATTTCGATTGCTATCTCACTTGAGTTGGATTTATTGATATAAGAATATTAATCCTGACTCGAGTGTTTTGTGTTTTGTTTTACGCTCGGGTCAGACTGAGTGGTTTAGCTTTCGAGACTCACCTTTGGAGTTGGAGCATTGCTTGAAGATCCAGCCATCTATTCTGCTTCCAGTATTCGATGATTCCAGTGATGTGTTTTGATTTGTATCTGTTATATTTGAGACTTCTGCTGTAACTTATTTAACTCTGATGTATCTTATATATTTATATAGTAGCTTCATGAACTACTGTCTCTTTTACTTCCGCTGCATATTACTACTCTGAGTCTGTGATTCTGTGATTATTTATTTACTGTATATCTGAGTTTTGCCAAGTTCAAAATTAACAATTCGGTATTTTGAATTATTCAAGTCCGACATGTGCGGATGCGAATAGTCCAAAATAGCGGGTCGTTACAACTTCGTACTCTATTTAATGAGCAATTCCCACCAGAGCCAAGATTATCACCAACCTAAGCTCTGATACCAACTGTAACGACCCGCAAATCCGTACCTCTTGAGTCAATACTATTTTACAGCAATCAACTCAAGTTGAACAGAAATACGAACCATTAGGGTTAAAGAAGAAGAGGTAGAAGAAGAAGATGGAAAACAACATAAGAATCTGACATCGCAGCGGAATAAAATATAATAGATAATCTATGATCTTTACACAAAGGAAAACTATAACTGTTTATACATACATCATCAGAGTTCAACATTAATAACATACAACTGGAAACACAGCGGAATAATAATCAAATACGGAAGTACGTATCGCCATTCAGCTCGTCTCCTGAACTCCACAGCATCATGTCCTGTATCCTATAATACTCGGTCTGACCCGAGCATTATAGTTATATAACATCGAGTTAGTCTGGAAAACCAGCATGAGAAAACCACACTCAAATTTATTATTAAAGTTTCAAAATCATTTGAAAATCAAAAGCATCTCGTAAGACCACGCTACAAATAAACATGTCGCGTTTCTACCTTACGATAGCTAAAACATTTCTTATAAAATCCTCTGATATTATAATAGTGTTTATATACAAATACTTATTAAAATAGCCGAAATTGTTACATTATTAAATTCCAGCTACTAGCCACAGAGTGGGTAATACAAACAAAACTCGTAAAATGCGCGTAGGGAGAATTGATTTCCAACTAATGACTAGGCACTGGGGTACCACCTGTCACGGTACGTGGCCTATATCACAGTACCGAGGATCACTCCCGACCCCCTGCAACACAAGACCCGGACTATCCCGTATTGGATAATCCCGAGTAAGATCACCCCACGGTTGGGTTCAGCAACCGCACCACTAAGCCGAAATAAAAAGGGACATCTAGACAGGGATGACCTTACTCGGAAATGGGTGCTGCCCACCAAGCCTTTGTTGCATAACCCCTGATTTTCAATCATTTCCGGTTGGTGAGGCTTGAGACTAAGCGTTACCTTTTAGAACATATCCCTTAGAATGCCCATCGCCCACCTGACGATGTTCTGAAAGCATTCATCCATACAAGTCCGTCCCGGGTTCGAACGAAACCGAAGGCGCTACTCCTACTACATTCATTTTGGAAACATCCTCAGGAGTAGTAGCGACTAGCTCTTGCACTTCACTGCTTCATCTTCGAATCCAAACTCGTTTTTCCACGAAACGTACAAACCAGATCGAAATGGTTTTCGGGAAATAAATCCCGATCTCGGTCTCTTCGAAACGATCAGCGCATTTGGCCAATATTGATAGTCGGTTATTTAACTACCAATTAACATTCACAAACATCCATGTCTCACGATTTGGTTCAATGTCGACATTAGGGCGTGAAGGGCGATCACGTTCGTTGATTGCTAGCGGCTCGATGGAGGAACGTCGGTCATTGGAAGTAAGTGCAACGTCTTCTAGGCTGGGTTGTGTTCGGTGTTGAGATGCTGGGATTGACTGTGCAATGTGTGATGGAGATGCTAGCAACGACAAAGTGTGCGATGACAGTATTATGATCAGGTTGAGTGCAATCATATCACTTGAGGCGAGTTGAACCTCACAACCATATTGTGCTTAGGTTGAGTGTAAATATATCACTTTCATCTTTTCAAATCTCGATCATTTCGGTTGAGATCTCGTGGAGAAGTCTAGCGAAACGAAACACAATATTTCGATGAAAATATCGTTTTCCATATAATGAAAATATCGTTTTCCATATGATGACTGAGATCTTGGTATCTCGGACGATATATCGACCAAGTTCAAATTTCGATATATCGGCCGATATTAAGATTTTTTTAACAACATTAATTTTGATGAAAAATAAAATTATGTGATAGATGATAGTATAATTAATATTTATGTATGCATGTAACCAGTCGAAATAGGATTTTTGACATAGAAAAAAACAATGTGCCAGTCAAATCATCTTCGAATGCACATAATTCAAAATATGACCGGGTACACCAAAACTAATTTCTTGATTCATACACATTGTCCAACGACATTCCGATATAAGAAGATCACACGAAATATTTTGAGGGGAACCGGTATATGTTTCGATGAGATTCAAAAATTCAACTTTGAGGCCAAAATTTTGTGAGCCGTCACTATCTTATTGCTAATTTCTATCGTATTTTTCATTTGACAAGAGAATTTTATTGTAGAATGAAAAATTATTTATAGAGAAAGAGAAGAAAACAGAATTCAAATTTTGATATCATTTAAGAGAAATTTGTGAGTAAACCCTCACTTTATTCCTCTTACTCATGAATGGATGTTATTTTCCTATCATACTTTAATATGATAAATATTATTATTGTCTTATCGATTTTAAAACTGGAAGATGAGCAGATTCACTTAGGTGGAGATTTGATTTTGATTTCATGTTGGTTTGATTTATTACAGATTTAAGGAAAATTACTGTAAGTAATTTTATTGAATTCGGTAGAAGAAGTTCAAATTATAGAAAATCAATTTAACGTGTTTAATGTGAATTTGGATCATGAAATGATTCAGGTCAATTATAAGTGGAATTGGATGATTTAGAGTAAAAATAACGAAATAGCAACTCAAGCGAAATTATTATTTTTAGTAATTTTAAATATTATTATACATGCAAATTAATTTTAGAGATAATATATACCCCAAGATATTCTCGAAATGAACTTCACGATCCGTGATGTAAATCTGAGATGGAAACCCGAGATGCACTCATCTCGACCATGATCTCCCTCAATACGAGATCAGGTCTCTAGAATTCCCAAGACGAAACATGACTGAAATCTAAGATTTAAAACTTTAATCACTTTACAGTATTATGTGATGACAATATCCACCATGGCGGCCTGATCATGGGGTCGCAGGTTGTGCCCTAGATCCGCGACATCGTTGTTGTATATTATATTAAATGCACATCATAATAGATAGGTCGGTGCCGATAACCCCTTGTGTCACTTTAGCCAGCAATTTGTTACCTATAAGGGTAAAGCATGATCGCAATCGAGGCTACGCGTTGACGAGCCATTGATGGGTATGAGTCACGATTTTCGTCGATGTAACTAAGGTATAAGAACAGATTCGACTACAGGTATATGGTAGTATACCGTAGATTCCTGGAGCGGGTATACGGTCATCAATCTCCCGTTTGGTTTCACTATGTGCGGCAGACAAGCGTACATGAGACGAGATTATACCTGTGACTGTGTTCAAAATATGGTCAACCCCGTATCCTTTTTTGGCAGATGGCGTACTTATTATTGATTATATTTTAGCATTGTTATGAGTTGGCTCAAATCTTTCTTAGCGATTTTAGTGATTTGATGATGGTATTTCATAATATGAGAATGAGACGCTTTAGGCATTGCTTTGTCATTGTTTGACTATAGTTGAGGATATTCATTATTGTTGATTTCGCTTTTTATATGATGATGTTTTATTGTGTGAATGATTCACCCATTGGATATAATGTTCTTGATTTCTATTGAATTGTTTTATATGGATGATGACATTTTATACTGGGTTTTGTGGTATTCTATGTATATGATATATGGAATTGTTTAAGATAATAATAATAACAATATTATTATTATTGTTGTTGTTATTATTATTATTATTATTACGCCCAATATATAAAAGTTCATATGTTTATTGAACTTGGATTTAGATATAGCCTGACCCGTTTATTATTTATATAAACTCGGGTCTGTCTCAGACATTTCAGGTACATGAACGACTTGACCAGCTTGTATTTTAGTGGGCATAGAGGAGACAAATTGTTGTCTTTAAAAATGGCACCAACATCTAAAAAGTATAAAAACACAACAAATTCAATAACCAACTTCCAATAGAATGAAATAGAGAATAAAATATGAAGAATAAAATATTAAAACAATAAGATATGAACACAAAAAGTTTTATAGTGAATCGGTGTACTTCAGTCTACATCCACTTCAAAGGTTTTTCCTTTTATTTATATTGTTGATTGCAGTTACAGTGATTTGAATTCGAATAATAAAAATGTCAGTGTATTGTAGGTAAGAGAGCCAAAAAGAAGATCCCTTTCTCTTAGCCAATGATCTTGTATTTATAAAAGAAGACTAGCAAATATCCGGTTGAAAATCCGTGTGGAGAGGCCGAAGACCAAGACGATCCCTCTAGAAAAAAATGAGGCCCATCAGGACCTTTCAGAGGGATCAGCATCGACCGCTATAGGGGGATCGACGCTGATCCCCCATACTCAAGCACTAGGGTCGACGACTGCTATGGTGGGTCCCCTTCCAGGTCAGCTCCATGTTCCTGAGTTGTTATGCGATGTTGCCTAGATGAAATTTGAAGATATCGATCGATTTTCGTTGAGTTGAGCTGCCGAGTTAAGTGCCCATAATCATAGTGATCTGATATGTTTCCCTGCCTAGGGTAAGGGATAAGTACCGATCCCCTTTCTAGGAGAAGTACGAATCCACGCTTACCAAATTCTGGGATGTTATTCGTCTGAATCCGCTTGATTATCATCCATATTCTTGGTTATACCTAATTTACAAACCCATTAATCACCCCTCCAGGCTTTCTGCCTTGGTGATTACGAAATTCGTTCAGTTAAATCCGTCCATATGCTACATAGTCGGAAAGAGGATTAATACTTGCCCTCGAAGACGCCTTGTGGTAGGAAGGTGTGTTTTGAATTATCATAAGTCTGAAATCTATAATCCATCAATAGCCAAATCCATGATCTCACATAATCATTTGCCGATGCCAAGGTCTTGCCTGACCAACAGCCTGTTTCATAGTCTCTTCGGACCAGTAGTTGGGTTCATGGCCTCATTGGGCCGATTCGTGGTCTCTTCAGGCCCTTACTAAGTTCAATCTAAACTTAACGATGAGTAAGCCAATCCTGTCGCTCTTCGACGAAGTGACCTACCCCTTGCATTCTGCCTCGACACTCTGAAGGGACATATAGCGATGTAAATATGTATCATGGCCTCTTCGAGCTAACCATGGTCTCTCTGGGCCTTTGCTGGACCCACTCTCTCTCCGACGAGGAGGGTTCATAATAAGCAGGCCGATCCTGTTGCTCTCTGAAAGTGGCCTACCTTTTGCACTCCGGTTCTGTCTTTCCAATCGGAACATAACGCGATCTGTGGAGTTTTATTCTTCGACCTCGATTCTACTGTCGAGGACTTAATCCATGACGTACAAGTTCACCTTATCGCTCTCCGAAGAAGGGACTCACACCTTGCGGTTATTGCCCCGTTCCACCTGTTTCATTCATTACTTTAATGCAAATTTGAGTGTTCTAAAGTCCATTTATTAAATTATTAAATTTATATTCTTACAAGAAGAAAACCAAAAACAAGAAAACGAAATATTTTCTGTTTGGGCACGACGGTCTGTCATCATCTCAGAACATGTCTAGGGACCGACTTAGTCCCATACATGTGTAAGTGATATAGTCGTTTTATTGTGAATTTTATTATTTATTTAGTTCATTCCGTCCTGATCAAGAGATGATAATTGGTAACCTCGATCCAAGGTCATTTCCATTTTATGCGGACGGTGGCCACTCCTGTTCCAACGTGCAACCCCGACCCTTACATATTGTGGTAGCTGATTATTTCTCATGTGTTTCTTAATTATATACTTTAAATGCCTCCAATCGTCTGTATCATGCCCATCCAGCTCATGTAATATGCAGTATTTCCCTGATGTTCGATCACGTTCGATGGGTTCTTTTCTTGCCAATCTCTGGTATAGAAGGCTTCCTCGAGCATCCAAATAAATACTATTCAAAATCTCGTTTAAATCTGTATAAGAAGAGAATTTTAATTCTCTCCTTTGCCGCTTCGATCCATCAAAGCCATCATCCACCTTCCGCTTTTCTTTTCCCTTGCATGAACCTTCTTTAGACAGTCCTCCTTCTCTTACAATGTTAACCTCTTCTTCTTTATCAGCCTTAGCATCTTCCTGCCTCAGGAACCTCTCGGCCTCGTGATAACATTCTCCAAGATCCATCGGAGGATTCCGTTCAAGTGCCACTTTAAAATCTGTGTTATCAACTATCCCTGATGCTGCTTCATCAATACCTTTGATGGATAAGGTCGATCCACCGAAGCAACTGCCATATTAAACCTTGTTAAGAAATTTTTAAGGGATTCCCCAGCCCTCAATTTCATCGTCATCAACGTCATCGTGTTATTGTGTCTTGATGTGGGTCTGAAATTGCCTCATGGACTTATCCACCAACTCCATCCAAGTACCAATGGAACCGCTCTCTAGTTGCTTAAACCATAGTTCAATTATATCTATCGTACAAGGAGAAACATTACGCCATTGCTTCCTCTAATGCTCTCAGCACTTCTATATGCCTCATATACTTTATCAGACGAACAATAGGATCCATTTTTCGGTCATATATTTCCAGCGTTGGTAATTTAAACTCCAGTGGATTCCTAGCATGCATGATATTATGAGTGAATGAATACCTATTCACATCTTCCAAATCCCTGTTCACCAATACTCTTATAACTCGTCTGATCATCTCTGCAAACCTGTCACTGTCATTCAAAGGTAGCCTCTAATCCATATTACCAACCTGCCCCCCGACTTCGTAAGGGTACTCCGAAACGTACTCATCCGAACTGCATCCATATTCCGATCCACATCAACCCGCATGGCACTGACCATCTGTAACGACCCGAAATTTGAACTATAGTAATTAATTAACGAATTAATTAAATAAAAAAATAACTTTACAAAACTATCAGAATAGAATCACGGGAGTTGCACCATTGTGCCCATGACGATTTTCTGGTCAATTTCCGTACATAGATCGTCAAAATCCGACCTAAAAGGAAAAAGTTACAGAATAAACAAGAAATGAAGAAAACAAAAGGAAAAGAATAATAATATAAGTTAGGTCGACCTCCCCCATAGCTGGGTCGACCCAAGTCACATAAAGGTCGACCTGCCGGTCGACCAGCATACGTACTTGGACGAACTTTCGTCCAGTTTCGATCGTGACGTGTTTTTCTATTTTAGCTCAATCTTGTGCATTCGTGCTTTCATCCGACGGTTCCCATCGAGCCTATGACGTAGTTGCACCAGATTTAATCCTCAAATCCAACGGTCTGAGATTCACAAGTGACACTATAAATAAGACCCTAGGACTAAATATTTTTCTCATTCAGATTTCTCCATCTGGGTTCATTGCCTGAGGCAAGACCCTGAAAGGAATTTTCTCCAAGGAGAAAATCTTTTTATTTAAAATATTTTATATCCTAGAAGTGGATTCGAAAAGGCTAAGGAAAAGAGCTAAGGACCGCATGTGAGTGTTTAAGTAATCATTTTAGATTTTTAATTAATTTGAAATAATAGGGCTCTCAATAGTTGTTGAGTTTTTGCAATTTTGAAACCGCTTTATATAAGTTGTTTACAGTTAAATTTTAATGTTCTTTTCAGTCTATTTTGTTCAACTATTTTCATTTAGCTATTTTATTCATTTATTTACAGTTATATGTATTTTATTTACATCCGTTTTACGTTAGAATTCAGTCTGTAAATTTTAGTTTTTTTTATTTCTTTTTACGTGAATACAAATAATAAAAGAGGATAATTCGTTAATATGAACTAAATTATAGGAATACTAAATTTACAGAAAATTTGATGTAAATAAGAATAACTGTAATAAAAAGAATATAGACTGAAATAAACAAATTTGACATTTGCAAGCAAGTTTATAACTAGTAGTTATAGCTAAGAAGACAGAATAAAAGAGAAATTATAACGTAGGTTATAATTAAGCAGAAAGAACAGAAGGATGCTTATTTTAAAACTAAAGTTAAGTCAATAAGCAAATATAAGAGGCTTATTTTAAAGACTTACACTAAGTTAATAAGCAAATACAGAAGAGATAATAGAAGGGACTTATTTTAAAGACTTGGAATAAGTTAATAAACAAATAAAGCAGAATTAACAGAAGAGACTTATTTAAAAGACTTATACTAAGTTAATAAGCAAAGATAGAAGTAAGACCGGTACCAGCAGAATTTCTCTTCAGTCGGGGAACTGATGGTCTTATAATAGATCAGGTGGGCCTGAGACACTCTTATGCTGCTTAGGGTAGATAAGTGTGTGAGAAATGCGGATTACGGATCTTAAGGCTATGATTAACACTAAAGGGGGGTGAATAGTATTAATAAAAAATTACTAAATCTTTTTGAGTTTATGTTAATTTAGACACCGATGTATGCAATATATAGACACAGATATGATCACAGAAACAAGCACAGATGCAGTAATAAAATAAAAGCAGTAAAGGAAAGAACACACCGGATTTTATACTGGTTCGGAGTTACCCTACATCCAGTCCTGTAACACAAGTACGGATTTCCTTTCAAAAGTAATTGTACAATTACACCCTCGATTTCAAGACTACGAGGTACACCCTCCAGAATTTCTATCCTCTGGGTAGAGATACTTGATTTCCGGGCCACAAGTTTACCCAATTGATTTACCAAGGCTACAATCACACCTTTTCTCTCTTAATTGATTTCCAAGGCTACAATCACACCTTTTCTCGCTTAATAGATTACAAAAAAGTCTATAACTCTGAATAGCACGGAGAACCTTGTAGAGATAGTGATAGGGAATCAAACTAGAAGAATCGAGTTTGATTCAATGTTGATTTCGGCAGAGTAATGGTAAGAATATGTATTAAGAAATGTGGAAGAAGAGGAGTGAAAAACCAGAAAATCTGATATGAAATTCATTGAAACTAACCCCTATTTATAGAAGAACAAGAGCCATGTCCATTCATGAAGAGTTATGACGAATAGACACTTCTTTTGAAATTTAAATTTTGAATTCAACTGACACCATGTCGACATGGTTACCCTAGGCATGTCGACATCCCAAAGCAATTTTTGGTGATTTGATTTTCTTTGCAAATAACCTTTATCTTATATTAAAACTATTTTAAACTTTACAAATATACTTGACTATAGTTAAAATTCATAAGTAAATATAGAGAATAATATATATATAGATTTTAACTATAATTTTATATTTAAATCTAAGTATAAAAGTTAAATATATAATTTGAAAAGATAGTTTAAAATCAGGAGTAATTTGACTTTGAAATTAAAGATAATTTTGAGGCTAAAATTATTTAAAATCAGGATAGAGAGTTTTGATGTTTTTAAAAGGAAAGTTTTGAAATCATTTTGAAAACAAGATAAATTTGTAAAATCATTTGAATTAAAATTAGTTGATACAAAACAATGTTTCACTAGATTTTCGTAGGTTCCATCCTACTTAGGGTTTCATCCCTTTAACAGGCTCGAAGTGGATTCCATTCCACGAATAAATTGGATTTTAAGATATCAGCGCTTTTCTACGAGTTTTAACAAAAATTCCAATTAAAAATACTTATGCTTGAAATTTTGATAATCTTGATACTCATGAGTCTTCTATCTCGATATCTTGAATCTCTATACTGTATAGCCTTCATTTTTGGTACATGCATGGTTACATCCTGCATATACATTAATATCTAAACTTATAATGTCAGTATTTATATTTTATAATCTATTCTAAGGTTGTTGTCATCAAAACCATCATCTCATGGACTAACAATCTCCCCATTTTTGATGATGACAATCTTTGTTTATAAAATATTACTTCTATCCTAATAACTCCCCCTAAAACTAATAACTCCCCCTTAATTTATGCCTAACTTCCCTATTTTATATTTCTCTCCCTTTGTCATCAACAAAAACTCACTCCCCCTTATTCTTGGACTTCAGTACCTGCATTGATAAACTATACAACGGAATATATAATATATAGATTAAGAAATAATTATACTTATGATCATGATAACTAATTAAAGACTATATACATTTCAATGTATATATATATATGTTTTATACAACAAACTTCAAACCAATATCAAGAAATCAATTCACACAGAGTATCAATTCAAACCAAATCAATTCAAACAAATCAAATAAAGTAATGAAATCAAACGTTACGAGGAACTTCCACCCATCATTCTTCTCCAAATATAGGGTCTGCTTTAATTGCATCCCAATTTTCATTGTCGTTTGTGAGAGAGACAGGAGGATGTGCTTCGTTATCATCCTTGTGCAGAGAGAAGATCATCCATCGTATCGCATCGAAGTGCCTTTCTTGTTCCTTGTTCATCTGCATTTGACTCAATTCTGAGTGACGCTGATTACGTAGAATAAACGAGAGAATATCCTTGAACGAATTAAGGGTTTCTTCAAGATTTTCGGATAGATTATGAATATGTTTAGCCATAGATGAATTTGTGAAAGAAATAAATGATATAGATGATAAGAAATAAATTTCCGTGAAGAATTTTGGAAGAAACAGGTATTTATAGGTGTAGAAATTCGTTTGAAATGAATAAACATTTGATAGTTATTCAAATTTCAAATTCAAAATCAATTGTCATTTCTGACCAGTACATGTCGACATGGTCATATAGGGGATGTCGACATGGGTTAGTGAAAACTTATGACTAATTTGTAATTGTGTATATATATATTTATATAATATACTAACATTTATTCTGGAGATAAGATAAGGTAGATAACAGAAAGGAAATTTCATTTCATTGCATACTACGATAATACAACGATTAAGCACACAACAAACTACATGAATATTCGAAATAAAGCAAACTAAAACAAATACAACACGATACGAGAAGATAAAACTAGTTAGAGGATGAAGATGATGAAGATAGTCCAAGTTTCTTGCTAACTTTTGAAATGAACTTGTTCATCTTCGAAGAAATATTATCCAACTTTTTACTAACGGATCGCTTAAGAATCCGTTGATTCTCAACAACAGTCTTTTGGTTTTTGAGAAGGGTTTTGGCGGACGAATTTGGAGGATAGTCAATACTTTCCAAAGAGGTTTCACCTTCTTCTTCAATTTCCATTTCATCCTCTTCTTCTTCTTCTTCCTCTTCTTCTATTTCCACATGAGCCAAACGCTCTTCTTTTTTGGTAAGGGTCTCATAAGGTTGAAAAACAAATCGAATTTTCATATGCGAAATGTTGGAATGATTGAAAACCTTTTTAGAAACAAATTCTTCGCCTTTGAAATCCACTCCTAAATAGTTAAAAATCCAAGTGCGATAAATTCCATGATATAAAGTATTCTCACTCATTTAAGATTTTTGGACGAAGTTCATCCAAAATAACTTGTTCCCAAGTTATGTCATAATTTTCAAAAATAGCAAAAAGTGCTTTACAAACTTTTGAAGTAGGATTATTAAAATTCCCCAATCTTGGGTCAAAGTATGTTGCAAAAAGAAGATTGACAATTCTTGCTTTTGGTTGAAAATTTCTATTTTTAAATTCAAAATTATCATCTGTTTCGAAAATGTGATGAAATGTCTCACGATCATGTTCATCGATTTTAAAGTCAGAAAGATCCATTCCCGAATTCTTACAATTGAGAATAATACCCAAAAGATCACAATTCAAAACAATTCTAGTGCCTTTAACACTACTCCAAATTTCATTCTCGTTACCATCATAAAATCCGCAATTTAAATTCGCATAGAAAATTTTGACAAGATTAGGATAGCAAACAAAATCATTTTGAGAAGCATTAATAAGACTAAGAACTTCATTATTTGCAACAAGAGGATCAATTTCATAAGAAGAAAAATCTTGAAAAATAGTAAATTTTTCGGAATAGACTTTGGCATAGTTAGCATAATTGATGTATGCTTTTATTGCCTCCGGATCATTGAATAATCGCTCTTTGATTTTTCTAAAAATTCTCATGGTGGATGGTTGCTTGAAGAAGCCATTAAAGTAGAGAGTAGAGAGCTTGAAGTTATGAAGAGAGAGTTTGAATTTGAAAATGAGAGTGAAAAGATATGATAAAAGATAATGAATAAATAGATTCTCAAAGGACATATTCTCTGGTCAAAAGGTAGCTTTTCAGAAAATTGAATGAAGTGAAAAGGTGGAGGGAAATTCAAACATTTGAATTCAAATTTTGAAATTCAAATTCATGTACTCATGTCGACATCATGGTAGGGACCATGTCGACATGTGCCTTTGAATTTTCATGAATTGGTTTTTCCTAAGTTCTCTAATATATATATATATATATATATATATATATATATTTAATGTCTATATATATATCTGAAATATTATTAAACTTCAAGTATATTTCAGAAAATATTATTATACTATTAAAAAATAAAAATAATAATAAAATAATGAAATAATAATAAAAAATAGAAAACAAATTTTAAAATTCAAACAACACACTAATTCAAAATCAATCAAACAATCAAGCAACTAATTCTAAGCAAGCAATTTCAACCAATTGTATTGTAAACGTGTACCTTTTTCTAAGTCCGTTTCTTTGAATTAGGCCGAGACAGGATCAGCTGTGAAACACAAATTCGAATTATCTGTCTTTTGATTATCATCACTTGAGGACGAGTCTGGGTCATCTAGAGTAGCAGTAAATGCATGCTTCCGTTTCTTTGCTGGATCATTGTTCATATGAGAATTTTGCCTATCTGGATACGGACAGTCTCTTTTGAAATGGTCTGGTTTATCACAGTTGTAACATTTGTCGTTATTTGGCACTACACTCTGATTTCCAGAATTCTTATAGTTGTTTCTCTTGAGATTATTCATCTTTCTGTATTTTAGGAATTCCTAAAATTTTTGGTCATAAAGGCTATCTCTTCATCATTATCGTTGTTTGAGTCTGATCCATCGGTCAATGCATTGAATGCCATTGATTTCTTTTAATATGCTTTACTTTTTCTTCTCCCGATCATTTGAACTTCATACGACATTAGATTTCCAATTAATTCTTCTATCTTTAAAGTACTGATGTCATTTGCCTCTTCGATCGCAAGTGTCTTTTGATCCCATTCTGGAGTTAAAGAATTTAAAATCTTTCTGACTTGATCTTCTTCAGAAAATTCCTTTTCCAAAGATATTAGAGAATGCACAATATTCTAAAATCTACTATACATATCTGAAATAGACTTATTAGGATTCATTTTAAATAATTGAAACTGATTTGTGAGCATGGAAATTTTGGTCCGTTTAACTTTGCTTGTTCCTTCGTGAGTAACTTACAAAGTTTTCCAGATTTCATATGCAGACTTACAAACTGACACTCTATTGAATTCATTTCTATCTAATGAACAAAACAGAATATTCATAGCCTTAGAATTATTTTGTGCAACAGTCTTTTGCTTAGCAGTCCACTGTGCAAAATTAGTTGTGGGTTAAGAATATTCAGTTTGTGTGATATTTCAAGTGTCCAATCCTATAGATTGTAAATATATTTTCATCCTACATGCCCAATATGCATAGTTACTGCCATTAAAAAGTGGTGGTCTGACAGTAGACCGACCCTTTACAAATGAACTAGTGACAGGGATACTAGTGTTAGTAACAGTAATAGTGTTGGTAGCCATTTTGAAAACTTTTCAAAAATCAGATTATGAAACTTTGAAAACTTTGCTCTGATACCAATTGTGAGAAATGCGGATTACAAATCTTAAAGTTAGGATTAACACTAGAGGGGGGGTGAATAGTGTTAATAAAGAATTACTAAATCCTTTTGAGTTTATGTTAATTTAAACACCGATGTATGCAATATACAGACACAGATATGATCACAGAAACAAGCACGGATGCAGAAATAAAATAAAAGTAGTAAAGGAAAGAACATACCGAATTTTATACTGGTTCGGAGTTACCCTACATCCAGTCCCGCAACAAAAGTACGGATTTCCCTTCAAAAGCAATTGTACAAGTACACACTCGGTTTCAAGGCTACGAGGTACACCCTCCAGAATTTCTATCCTCTGGGTAGAGATACTTGATTTTCGGGCCACAAGTTTACCCAATTGATTTACCAAGGCTACAATCACACATTCACGTCCATTCATGAAGAGTTTTGGCGAATAGACATTTCTTTTGAAGTTTAAATTTTGAATTCAACTGACACCATGTCGACATGGTTACCCTAGGCGTGTCGACATCCCAAAGCAATTTTTACTGATTTGATTTTCTTTGAAAATAACATTTATTTTATATTAAAACTGTTTTAAACTTTACAAATATACTTGACTATAGTAAAAATTCATAAGTAAATATAGAGAATAATATATATATATATCTTTTAACTATAATTTTATATTTAAATCTAAGTATAAAAGTTAAATATATAATTTAAAAAGATAGTTTAAAATCAGGATTAATTTGACTTTGAAATTAAAGATAATTTTGAGGCTAAAATTATTTAAAATCGGGATAGAGAGTTTTGATGTTTTTAAAAGGAAAGCTTTGAAATCATTTTGGAAACAAGATAATTTTGTAAAATCATTTGAATTAAAATTAGTGGATACAAAACCATGTTCCAATAGATTTTCGTAGGTTCCATCCTACTTAGGGTTCCATCCCTTTAACAAGCTCGAAGTGGATTCCATTCCACGAATAAATTGGATTTTAAGACGCCAGTGCTTTTCTACGAGTTTTAACAAAAATTCCTAATAAAAGTACTTATGCTTGAACTCTTGATAATCTTGATACTCATTAGTCTTCTATCTCAATATCTTGAATCTCTATACTGTACAGTCTTTATTCTTGGTACCTGCATGGTTAAATCCGGCATGTACATATATATCTAAACTTATAATGTTAGTATTTTATATTTTATAATATAAGGTTGTTGTCATCAAACCATCATCTCACGGACCAACAAAGTGGTCAATAGATATAAGCTCAAGTCAAAGGATTTGGGCAAGGGGTCACAACTAGATTTTGTTTGTTAAGACCCGTATCGGCAGCATTCCCCTTTCAGAGTAGGACTGATGGTCTCACAACACACTTAGGTGAGGCTGGGCAGAAACCTGTCAGACTAGGACTGATGGTCTCACAACAGATCAGGTGAGGCTGCACACGCTTATGGTGTTTAGGGAAGATAAGAGGTCAAAAGATGGAGCAACAGAGAGTGCGAGCCGACGGTGACCGAGCGTGCGGCTTCGGTGCAGGGATATAAGTCGCTATTGAGTTCCAAAGTACTAAACAAATGTCTTTTGCTGTGGGACCTACAGGATGAGTCTAGCTCACAGTGGCACAACAGAGATAGAAGGCCGATTAAAGGGTAGAATTAGGACTTCAGCCTAATTACAGTAGGATTAAGATTTCAGCCTAATCAAAGCAGCAATCGAAGACAAGTGCAAACAATCGAAATAACCAAAGCAAACAGTCAAACAATATTTTCTTCCAGCTTTAACTTTTCCTTTATTTCCCTTCATGCTAGAACTGTTGCTAAGTCTATTATCTTTACCTTACTTAAAAATACTAGTAGCTACTTCCACTCACCAGACTTAATAGTCTGACTCACTTCTCTATTTTTTCCTTTTTCCCCCACAGGCCAGCAGAGGCAAGGACAGTAAATTTTCAGCTTTCTTGGAGAGATATTCTTGAAGATTCTGCATGTATTATTCTTCTTCTCTTTCATCTTTCTTTTCATTTGTCTTTTGGACAGTGTTATCAAAGCCCCCGTCTACGCGCGCTTAGGCTCCAAAAAGCCCTAGGCTCCAAGCTAGGGGCTTTTTTGACCTTTGAGGCGCCATGGATGCACGCGGCAGTTACAAAATTGTTGAGTTGGACGCTGATTGGGCAAATACTGGTCTTCTTTGGTAATAAGTTTCAAAACCAACGTCAATCACAAAATTGTTTCGAAAACTAGCCTACTTCGAAAATTTGCCCTATTTTGAAAGATAGCAATGAGTTGAGAAATATTAAGAAACAATAAAAAAAAAGAATGAAAACCTATGAATGGATGCTGATTATGTCACGACTAACATATACAACAAATTAAGTATGTCTATGGAAAATGAAACCTGAAATAAAGCCTGTGTGTCAATTTCTCAACTGATCTTGCAAACTGAATCTTTTCGTTCGATGTTAATTTCAAGAAATGAATCATTCTTTCATATAACATATAGGATTTCACCTTCTTCAAGTGCTTTTCTTCTTAAAGTGCAGTTTAATTTTTAGGAAATATCTAACTCCCTAACTCAATGTGCAAACGCTACTGATGCTATTTAATACTAGTCTGATGGTTTTGCAAATCCTTGAAAGATTAGAAATGAATGTTTGCGTTAGTTTTATAATGATGTTATGATTTTTGTTCTGGATTATCATAATGCATTTGCATGACAATAGTGATTATTCATTACTAGAATATAAATGTTACATTAGTAATGAATAATCACTATTGGTACAAAGAAAATTTCAACTGAAAACTGATGGTTACATCAAAGATGTAGATGCCAAGTTAATAAAACCACACATGCTGGAAAAGATTTGCAGCCAATGACTTGAAGCAGCATCTAGGAGATCTTGTTCATCGGCATATAACAATGGCAGAGCTATTAATCTGCTAACTAGGGAGATTGTTCATCAGTTAGTTATTTTGGAAAGCTAACATACCATACAATAATTCACTATTTGATGTCGCCGTCTAATTTTGTGTTTTAGACCTTCAAAAGTTTGTCTCGGGTCGCGTAAACCATGACATCAAGTTGTTTATATACGTTAAAGGAAAGTATGCTTATTTTATCTCTTTTTATATGCGACTAATGTTTATATTGAGTTAAGAAAAGATGATCAAGATGCTATTTGGACTTATTGGCGATGTCCACTCACTTTTGCTCACTTAATAATAAGCGAATTTTCTTAAAATGCTAACATAAAGGAACGTTTTACGTTATAGCGAGATATTAGTGACATTGTATTGTTTTCCCATGTCTCGGGTTGGCCCGCATTGGGATGCCTCATCGAAGATGTATATTATGTAATTATATTATGTTTTGATTTTTCGGAATGCTCTCGGTATCAAGAAGACTCTTTCGAAAATCCGACAACTAGAATTATTTTTCACAATATATCATATGTGAAGAATATAAATTCGTTAATGGGAATCTATTCGAAATAATTGCATACGACAAGAGATTTGGAATTAGAGCCACATAGAGGATTGAGCAGTTGAATTTGATAGAGGATTGTTGTTACGAACAAAGTCAGGATAAAAATTGTTTGACATCTCCTTATAAGAAAATTACGAGGACACAATTTTGTTAAGTGGAGAAGTCTGTAATAACCTTCCTTTCTGCGTCGTACAAATAAATAAATTTAATTAAAATAAAACTGTTCAAATCCGATATTTGATGATTTATGTTTTAATGATAAAATTTTAGTTCATAAAATTCTATTTAATATAAGATTCTGATTTAATAAATTGAATTATATTCTTTTCAAATAATAAATTGAAATTTGAATAAAAAAATTTAATTGAATACGAAATATGTTTTTATAGTATAAGTAAATGGTTGTGATTAAAATAATAGAGAATTAATAAGCAAACGTCAAATTGATTAAAATTATCCGATCACCGAAATATAATTTGTAGAATGGAATGTAAATTAATTTAAATTAAACTGAAATTTAATTACAAATACATTAAAAAAATTAAAAAAAGAATAAAATTAATTAAATTGAAGGAGCCTTATATGAAGCGCAAGGCCACCTTATTCCCTAGAATTCTCCGCTCCCTTTGTATACTTGCATGAACCCTCTACTTATCAGAAGTACTCGAAGCCCTAATTTAGAAAAAAGTTGGATTCGGGGTCTGACAGTTGAAAATAAAAGTAAAAACAAAATATATCACGCGATCAATCAATTCATGACCAAGGAAGAACTAGCGATGTTGACGTTGGAGCTGGGCAGTTAAAGAGCTAAGCGGTTATGCGGCGGAGGTGCAAAAGTTATAACGGGGATAAAGCAGAGATATATCGAAAAATAGCTGAGGTGCAAAAAGCTGCATTGGACATAAAATCAAATATTTAAAGATAATTTATTCTTATTCTTACATCACTTGTGTAGGAAAAAGAATTATTTTTTAATCTTATATAGCAAAACCGAATAATATCATGACTTATGCAAACTAGGTTTAATGACTACGATAGATTTTTAACTTAAATTGAGCACTTACGCCTTAAATTAGGTCTCTACCCTAAATTTATTGTTTTGTTTAAAAGAAAACTAGTCTAACCAACCTTTTATTATTAATGTTTCTAAAGCGAGTAATAATAAGCTTTGATTTAGCCAGTGTAGTGGAAAACAACGGGGCTTAAAATGGACTTACTATTTAATAGGGCTAAATTGAATAGCGTAGCGGCTGAAGAGCGATATGCGATATAGCGGGTATTTTGTGGGGCTTTAACTGCACAGCGTTGGAGGAGGGGGAGCGACGACCTGATATAAACGACCATGATAACAGTGACAGGTGGCTGATGGAGGGGAATTGCGACCTAGAGCATCGCGATTTGGTTAATGTCGATGTTGCCGCGTGAAGGGCGATCGCGTTTGTTGATTGCTAGCGACTCGATGTAGGAATGTCGGTCAGTGGAAGTAAGTGTAACGTCTTCTTGGCGGGGTTGTGTTCAATGTTGAGATGGTGGGCTTGACTGTGCGATGTATGATAAAGATGCTGGCAACAACAAAGTGTGCGACGATGGTGTTGTGCTTAGGTTGAGTGTAATCATATCACTTGAGGTGAGTTGAACCTCACAACTATATCTATATTGTGCTTGGGTTGAGTGTAATCATATCACTTGACGACGGTATCCACCCTGGCGGCCTAATCGTGGAGTCATGTCCTAAATTAACGATACCGTTGTTGTACATTATATCGAATGCGCATCATAGTAGATGGGTAGTGCCCATAGCCTAAGCAGTCTGTTGCCTATAGGGGAAAAGTAAGGACGTGACCGAGGCTACGCATTGACGAGCCATTGGTGGATATGAGTTACGATTTCCATCGAGGTAACTAAGGCTGTAGGAACAGATCTGATTACAAGCATACGACAGTAGACTCTGAATTCCTGGAGCGGGCATACGACCATCAGTCTCCTTCTGGTTTCGATATGTGTGGTATATAGGCATATCTGAGATGAGATTATTCTTGAGACCGTGTTTAGAATATGATCAACCTCGTATCCTTCTTTGGCAAACGACCTACTTATTATTGATTATATTTGGGCATTGTAATGAGCTGGCTTAAATCTTTCTTATTGATTCTAGCGATTTGATGATGTTATTTCATAATATGAGATTGAGGGACACTTTGGGCATTGCTTCGTTATCGTCTGACTTCACTTGAGGATATCTCATTATTGTTGATTTCGTTTTCTATGATGATGTTTTATTGTGTGGATGGTTCACTCATTGAATATGTTGTTTTTGATTTCTATTGAATTGTTTTATGACATTTTATACTGGGTTTTGTGGTGTTTTATGTATATGATATGTGGAATTGTTTGAGATAACAGTAATAATAGTACCCAATATATACAGAGTCCATACATTTATTGATCTTGGAATTAGAAGTAGTTTGACCCGTTTATTATTTATATAATACTCAGGTTAGTGCGAGACATTTCAAGTGCAAAGACGACTTGACCAACTTGTATTTCAGTGGGCTTAGAGGAGACATATAGTAAATGATTGTATGATATTTATACGACATTGATTCATTGTATATTTTGATACCGAAATGTATATTAGTTATTTATTATAATATATTGAAATATTCTAATTGTATTATATATATTATACGTTATCGTTGCGATTGACTGTGTTCTCTGTAATTCACTGTATATTACGTATTGTTATGTCCTATAGGCACACGTGTCAATAATGTGTGTGCATAAATGTGTTATTTATTTGATGTTGTAATACGTATCTGTTGTGCAAAAATTGCACAAATTCGGAAAAGCAATAAATATGATCTAAATTTGCCAATTTGAACATCACTTAATCTAGCAGAATTATTCTGTTACTCCAAATAAATAGGAAATAACTATAAATAAGGAAAATAGACAAACAATATTTATACTGGTTCCACTATCATCAAGATAGTGTACGTCCAGTCCAATGGAGAGAGATTTTATTACCCTTGAGAGAATTACAAGAGATTATAATATAAGAGTTTACATACCAAAGCCCTAAACTAGGGTTAACAAGAAGAGACTCCATTTGAAGATCACTGGCTGGATACCAGGATGAGATTAAATGAAGTATACCCTCAATATGTAGCCAATGTAAATTCATGTGAGTCATCAATCAAATTACCAAGATATGATAAGAAGATAATGGAGGCAAACTGCAATGGTAACAAATCGCACAAATATAGCAAGTAATTCACTCATTCCAAAGATGAAAGAAAATAATCTCAAAGCAATGCGATTGCGAAGAAAGAAATAATATGCATATCTTTTTGCATATATATTATTCCATAACGTGGGAATGAATATATTTCCTTGCCATCTCATTTAAATGCAATCCAATAACTTATGCATTTACATAATGAACAACCGTGATTACTTTCCTTCTTGCATATTTGTTTAATTCTGTAACGACCCAGAATTTTAATTAATTAAAATTTGAATATTTAATTAATTTTAAATATTAATAAGTGAATTTATAAGTTGAATAAATTTTATTTTGAATAATTGGATTTAATTGGATAATTAAATCGATAATTTAATATGTTAAATTATGGAAATAATTGAAAATTGAGTTAAATATGATTGAAAATGATTTGTAAAATTTTATTTTATCATATTAGAGTTAGAATGATATTTTAGAACTTTTAAAATCGAATTAAAAGTTAATTTGTGAAAATTGAATATTTTAATATTTAAATCGACTAGTGAAAATAGTCAATTTTTGAACAGCCTCAGAATTGAATGAAACCGGTTCCATTGGATCTGTAATAGTTAGTTATTACCGGATTTCAATTTTCGTGTCAATCGGAGTTATCGTTTGATCGTGGCAGCTCGAAACGCATCGAATTATTTTTAATATTAATTTGGCGAGATAAAATAGCCATTTTTCAAAAAGTCTCGGATTTCGACGAAACCAGTTTCATCGGATCCATAATGTGATATTATTGTAAGGTTTCAAATTTCGTGTCAATTGGATTTACCGTTTGTTCGGTACAAATTAAAACGCCTAGAAAATCGTTTAAATCAGTTTAATTTAAATTGAACGTTTATTGCCATAACTCGCACAGATGTCCGAATTAGCTTCCGAAACCTATTCCATTTTGTCCGGAACGCGGGGTAAACCCTAGAAACGCTGGTTACGGCGCGTGAATCGGAGTTCGGAATTCCCGGATGAATAGTGATTGAAAAATTCCCTATAAATAGCCCCTCACTCAAATAAAAAAAAAATCGAAACCCTAATCTAAAACGCAGCCGCCTCCCTCATATGAATGGCCGAAATCATCTCCACTTCCTCCCTCGTTTTCTTCGAATCCATCATTCTATCCAACAAACTCTCAACTAGAGAATCGTAGAGCACGAAGAGCTCTATAATATCAACGGTCATGATCGTTTCTAGTGCTTCGGATTGGCGGCAAATTTTCGCTCAAAGGCCATGAGTTCGGCCTCGAGATTCGTGCTACAGGGACAACCGAGCTTCAGGGCACTGGGGGCGTGGGTGGTATTCAGGGAGGCGCTTCATTTGGCGCTAGCTGATCGACGTGGAGATGCTTGTAGTTGGGCGCGTGTATTAGGGTTTAAAGTTGATATTGGGTTCAGCTTTTGACCTGTAGATGGAACGAAGGAGGGAGATGGAGTGTGCGGTCGTGATGCAAATGATGGAGATCCTACGGCCTGTAGAAGTTAGGTTCAAAATTATATAATTATGTTGTAATTTTAATTATAAAATTCGAGTAAACTTGTATAATGCATAACTTTTTCATACGAGGTCGAAAACGCGCGAAACCAGTTGCGTTGGAATCGGATGGATGAGCACTACGCTATGGAATTGGATTGGAGTCGTTTGGAGTTAGTGAGAATTTTGGGTAAAATTAAACGTCCGTTTAATTTTATTCGAAATAAATCGCTAAAACGAAATTGAAATCAAGGTGAGAACTTCTCACTCAATCGAATCAGTTTCGATTTTATTTTAAATAGTTAGATTTACAATATTTGAATGCATATTTGAATGATGATTGTTATCTATTGATTGTTAAAATAGACATTATGCGCCGTTAGTAAGCGGATGTTATTTATTAAAAACATATACCGCGAATATTTCATAAACAGTGAAATTGGTATTATATATAATAGCAATATATATATATTGGCATATGTATATATTGGAGTTATTGATTTCCCACAATTGTATAGCGGATGAGACCCTATTGCGCCGTCTATTAAGCGGATAATATTTTAAATCCCATATACCGTGATAATTCCGTACTGGAGCGGAATTGGTATTGTGCTAATGTTTTTGGATGTAGGAAAACAGGTTGGAGGGATCCAACTGGATTCCTCAACAGTATTTATTTGATTTCAGATATTTTGATATTTGATGGATTATCATATCGATATATGATATCGTTGTTGTCGTGATTGGCTATTTGGTATGTAGCATCATTGGACCAAATTTTGGAATTTTAAAAGGATTTCAAAGTGATTTTTGAAAGAAAACGTTTATAAAATATTTTTGGAACTGATCCATTTTAAATAAATAAACGTTATAATTTTAAAGTTATAAAAATTATATTTTTAAGAAATATAGTTAAAAGTTGATTTTTGAAAATATGGATTAATGATTTTATAAAAGAGTTTAAATTGGGATTTTTGAATTTATTATGAAAAGTTGAAATATAGGATTTATAAAATTTGACTATTTTATAAATCAAGAGAATGATGAAATTATAAAGGAGATTAAAGATGTTTTAAAATAATAGTATAAATTGATTTTATAAAGGATTTATAAATTGATAATTTATAAATGAAAATATTTGAATTATAAAACGAGTTTTTATAAGTGTTAGAATGAATTGTGAATGAATTTCATAAATGAATGAAATTCATAGAATTATAAACGGTGAAGTTAGAAATGGAATTTTATAAGCAGTAGGTTTATAAAATTTATAAAGTTATTGAAAGAATATATTTGGATAAATAATTGAATCTTATAAGTTATAAGATTTATAATTATGAAGTTCAAAGGAACGATTTTTGCAAACAAATAAATTATAAGTATTTAACTTATAATATGAACCTTTGGTATATAATTGAGTTATGAATTGAATATAGGAAAATAAAGGAATTTATAAACGTTGTTTTATGAATTCGCAAACGACTTATTTTGATAAGTAAATTGTTGAAACTTATTAATGGAGTTACATTCACATTTTTGACTGTGAATAATCCTTTGAAATAAAATGAATAAAAGGATGAAAATTGTTAAACGTAGTATATTCACGTTTTTGAATAGCGAATATTATGTTAAAGAAATTGTTTAGATTTGATGTTTTAAATAGAATTAAAACGATCTAATGATGTTTTAAAATGTGTTGAGATTCGAAACCATAGATTTCAACATTCATTGTTGAAATAGACATTTTCGAGAAATAGAAGGAAATGGTGGACTATAACACTGTTGTTATAGTAAATGATTTCTGAAAGGAAATGTTTTGTATAGTATTGGGATTTATATATCTATCTTAAATTCGAATCCCTATACTAGTGATTTTGGGTTGTCGTAACGATGTTTTACGTAACATTCATTTTGGCCCAAATAAATATGTTTAAGAGAATGATTTCCTTAAAGAATGAAATATATACTTAATCTCGATTTAAGTATATTGAATATTTTCCAAGTGTTGAAAATAAATAGGTTCGTGAATTACTTATTAAATAAGTATGGAAATGTTTTCCAATATAAAGTGAATATTTTGAGAATTTATCTTTTTGAAGATAAATTGAAAAGGAATATTGAAACCTATTGAAAATTGTATATCAGTAGATATTGTGAATATAAATTCACTATGGAATTTATAAAAGAAAGGGGAAACTTGTTTAAAAATAAATATTGATTTATTTTTGAAGTATTGAAAATAATATATCTTGTAAAGATATTTTGGAAAATAAATAATTTGGAAAATTATTTGGAAACTGGTGATGTGTGCATATCCATTGATAGTTCAATAACCGACTATCAATATTTCCCTTTGAATGGGTATTTATTGTGATTTGTTTGAATTTGAATGCCACACTTATTTTTGAATAAGCGCTCACTATTCGGGTTAACCGGGAAAGGACCATGGGGTCGTATAACCCATTCCGAATATGTGATACGTCGTTATGAATTGCATTTGAAGATCGGTGTTGAAGACCCGGTATTTGCGAGAGCGATAGGATGACCTGTCGATTGACTCTGCACCGAGTTGCTCCGGTATAGAGTTCTCCCTATGTGATGGGAAGTCCGGACGTGATTAGAGATTATCCGGATTGCAAGGACTTCTTTGTAAGTGCCTTTGGTTTTGTTCGATCCCGGAACAGACTTGTATCGATTGTATGTCTGACGTTACAAATTGAGATATAAAGCAGATTTCTTTCAAATATATTTCTGTTGGTGGCGGAGAATTTATTCTTTTAGCTTAACACCCTTCTCTGAGACGTACGAGCTCAGAGGTTATGTAGTTGAATGTTATCAGCGATATATTCCCAATTTGGTAATGTGACATGCTGAGTGTTGCTGTAAATGATCATTGTGTTGATTATTTGTGATAGGATCGTTTATTTGATCGTCTATTCTGGTGATCATTTCTATGATCATTTGTTGACCCAAAGCATGGCTTTTGTATAAAGTATGTTTTTGTGGACGTGACTTCGTCGAGCCTCACATCCCGGGAATGGTCAAAACAGGAAAGATGCGGCAAGCTTATGAGGGGTAGCGCCCTTTAGGATGTGTGCATTTCCTTCTGGAAAAGGGTGGTATCATGGTATGGAGCCCAGATACTTACTCATGTTGAAAACACTTTATGATTGTGTGAATTGATTACGAGCGCTCGGTTGAAAGGTCCCAAAGGACCGGGGATGGCATATTCGGTCAGTTGTTACTCAGTTAGGGGTAACCCGGCCTTGTGTTGGTAGAGATCCAGTTTGGTTCTCGGGGATGTCCATCCAGAGGCATTCTCATGTGGCAATGGGAAGTTCCTTGGCCTGATCATTCGTTGGAAATCCAAAGAAACAATACGTGACTTGTACGGTTTTAGTTGTAGAACCTGCCATCTAATATGGTAGCTATAGTAAGCATACTATAATGGTACCTATGCTGGCTAAGATTTATATTCTACTTTCGAAATGAATTTTTCCTACACTATGCACTAGTAATAATATAAAATGTTCTTTTAATACGTATCAAGCATCTTTGACTAACATAAGAAGAAATCTCCTCCAAGTCTGCGTTTGCATTGTGTGTGTGGCGGGAGGTCTTATGGTAGTCTCATTTTTAAAAGCATTGCGAATTGACTTTAAAATATTCCTCTATTTTTGATTTTAAAGATAAATAAACTGTTTTGAGTTCTCACACCAGTCACATGACTGACTCGGAGTTTATTATTTTCCTTCCTAAACTCTAAGTGCCCACCAATTTCTACACGGGCAGTCAAGAGTTAAGATTTATCAGGATATTCTGAAGTTGCTGGAGGCAAGCTGGATGGCATGGCGTATTTTTGGTATATAGTATTTCTTTCCACTGTTTGTTGTTGTATGATGTTGTACACTCTGATGATATGATGTAATGAAATGGGATGTAATGTAATAACTGATATAGTTCTTTGTTTAAAGATTATTCATTTATTATTATATGTTGTTCCGCTGCGAATTGTGAGATTCTGTTATTGTTGTGTTGTGTTTAGTTCCGTTCTATTTTCTATTTTCTTTTCTCTCTATTTTCTACCTTATCTCTATTTTCTGTCTTTCCTCTCTTCTTCTGTCTCTTTCCTTTTCTTAAACCATAACATTTCGGGTTTCCGGCCTTCGATTTCTCGGCAGTCGATAAAGTGAGTATCGATGTTGAATTTTCGAAAGTCGAAAATTTCCGGGACGTTACAAATTCTGTTTGTGATTTTGTATCACAAAAATTTAACACTCCACCTTGATGCAAAATCACATATCTCCAACATCTCACCTCGATTCGTTCTCTTTTCAACATAAAACTCTTAAAATCAAACTCCACCTTCAACTAAAATCTCTTAACGAGATACAAACCAAAAATGAATATTTACTCAATGGGTTCTGGCAAGGCCACCCTCATCATACCTTACTAACTAGCTCAGACTATGTCAATGTCTGCCAACAAAATGTTGCAAATATCCAAATCAATAGAAGGTAGATACCAAAATAATCTCAAAGCCACCAAGGCCAAAAAAAGTCTCTCAATCACCAATCCAAATACATAACCAAAAAATAAAAGCCAATGGACATAACAAGACTAATTCTAATCTCTGTATGCAAGACAAATCTCTCTCCTTCCACATACCTTATCTGCCAAACAGCAAATTTTCCATGAAAATCAACATAAGACTTTCACATCAACATTGAGCCATTAAGCATATACAGGTTCTCAAGTCCAGCCGTCTCTTCAACACACTAAACTCCTTATCACCAAAATTTGAAGACTGGAACGCTCTTCTCTCTCAGCATAATCTCCTCCATCTTTAACTTTTATATTGCACAAAACCTCATTTTCTATCCAAATGAGTAATAGCATAATCACCATTGGATTTACCGCACTTTCTAGAATCCATTGATGAACAAATTTAAACAAATCGCCTTGCTCTGATACCAATCTGTTGTACAAAAAATGCACAAATGCGAAAAATAATAAACAGGATCTAGATTTTGCCAATTTGAACATCATTTAATCTAGCAGCAATTATTTTTTTCCCCCAAATAAATAGTAAATAACTATAAATAAGGAAAAGAGACGCACAATATTTATACTGGCTCCATTATCATCAAGATAGTGTATATCCAGTCCAATGGAGAGAGATTTTATTACACTTGAGAGAATTACAAGAGATTATAAGATAAAAGTTTACATACCAAAGTCCTAAACTATGGTTAACAAGAAAATACACTCCATTTGAGGATCACTGGCTAAATACCAGGATGAATTTACAATGAAGTCTACCCTTAATATATAGCCAATGTAAATTTATATGAGTCATCAATCAAATTATCAAGATATGCTATGAAGATAATGAAGGCAAATTACAATGGTAACAAATCGCACAAACATAGCAAGTAATTCACTTATTCTGGAAGAAAATAATCTCAAACCAATGCGATTACGAAGAAAGAAATAATATGCATATGTTTTTGCATATATATTATTCCATAACGTGCGCATGTATATATTTTCTTGTCATCTCATTTAAATGTAATCCAATAATTTATGCATTTCCATAATGAACAAACGTCATTACTTTCCTTTTTGCATATTTGTGTCCTTCTATTTGTGATTTTGTATCACAAAAATTTAACAGTACCAATGTTAGTCTGAGGGAATACTCACGTGTGTACCCTATATAGTCCGATTTTTCGTATTATCTGACAGTATTACTTTTGAATAGTATGTGTATAGAGGTGAGTGTTACAACTTACCTGGACGAAAATGGAGAAATGCAATTAGACGGTATGATAAGGTAGTTCATGCATTGGATGGAATTTTACTTATCATTTGTATACTTGTTGCTAATGGATCTGCATGTGTTCTCCTCTTTTGCAGAGAGCAGCTTAGATCCTTTAGATGATCCACAGGCCTTAGGCCCAAATGGATTAGCCTTTATAGGTTCTGAATTACTATACTTCTTTGAATATATTAAGCTTTTAACGCTAAAATTTATCTGGAGATGGCGTGAGTGAAGGAAAGTTTAATGCTGTTCTACTCAAAGAGTTTGATGCGATAAACAGAGCAAGCAATAAGGATAAATTCATCATTTTGTTTAAATCACAATCTTGTAATAACAACTTTAATATTTCCATTACGGTAGGCTTGCCAAGCTTATCAGTCCCTTGAAGAAGATTATTGTAACACCCGCAAATCCGTACCTCTTGAGTCAACACTATTTTACAGCAATCAACTCAAGTTGAACAGAAATACGAACCATTAGGGTTAAAGAAGAAGCGGTAGGAGAAGAAGATAGAAAACAACATCAGAATCTAACATCGTAGCGGAATAAAATATAATAGATAATCTATGATCTTTACACAAAGGAAAACTATAACTGTTTATACATACATCATCAGAGTTCACATCAATAACATACAACTGGATACACAGCGGAATAATAATCAAATACGGAAGTACGTATCGCCATCCAGCTCGTCTCCTGAGCTCCACAACATAATATCCTATATCCTATAATACTCGGTCTGACCCGAGCATTACAGTTAAATAACATCCGAGTCAGTCTGGAAAACCAACGTTGAGAAAACCACACTCAAATTTATTATTAAAGTTTCAAAATCATTTGAAAATCAAAAGCATCTCGTAAGACCACGCCACAAATAAACATGTCGGGTTTTTACCTTACGATAGCTAAAACATTTCTTATAAAATCATCTGATATTATAATAGTGTCTATATACAAATACTTATTAAAATAGCCGGAATGGTTACATTATTAAATTCTAGCTACTAGCCACAGAATGGGTAATACAAACAAAACTCGTAAAAGGCGCGTAGGAAGAATGGATTTCCAACTAATGACTAGGCACTGGGGTACCACCTGTCACGGTACGTGGCCTATATCACAGTACCGAGGATCACTCCCGACCCCCTGCAACACAAGACCCGGACTATCCCTTACTGGATAATCCCGAGTAAGATCACCCCACGGTTGGGATCAGCAACCGCACCACTAAGCCGAAATAAAAAGGGACATCTAGACAGGGATGACCTTACCCGGAAATGGGTGCTGCCCACCAAGCCTTGCTGCATAACCCCTGATTTTTAGTCATTTCCGGTTGGTGAGGCTTGAGGCTAAGCGTTACGTTTTAGAACATATCCCTTAGAATGCCCATCGCCCACTTGACGATGTTCTGAAAGCATTCATCCATGCAAGTCCGTCCCGGGTTCGAACGAAACCGAAGGCGCTACTCCTACTACATCCATTTTAGAAATATCCTCAGGATTAGTAGCGACTAGCCCTTGCACTTCACTGCTTCATCTTCGAATCCAAACTCGTTTTTCCACGGAAACGTACAAACCGGGTCGAAGTGGTTTTCGAGAAATAAATCCCGATCCCAGTCTCTTCGAAACGATCAGCGCATTTGGCCAATATTGATAGTCGGTTATTTAACTACCAATTAACATTCACAAACATCCATCAACCATTAATAATTTCTCTAAAATTATTTATTATTCTCAAAACATCTTCGCAAGATATATTTCCACTTTTCAATTCCTTTTGAAAACGGTTCAAACTATCTTCCTTTTTCAGAATAAATTTCCCAAATATTTTCTATTTTCTCTGAAATCACCAAGCACAAAACTTTAGATTTTTAAAATAACTAAAAATCATTTTATTATAAATTATCCTTTAAAACATTTAAATTCAAAATTATTTTAATACTTATTCAAAATATATATACTTTATGAATATTTAAAATAAAACTACTTCAATACTTTATTAAAAATATATACTATAGGAATATTTGAAAATGAGGTTGCTTTATACAAAATAAAACTAAATTTTCTTCTTTAAAACAAAATACCAAGTCACCTTTAAATAATTATTACGATAATAGATTTGAAAAATATTTACTTAAGAATTTGAACATTTATAATTAATAAATTTCTAAAACATGTCTTTTTAAAACAACATTAAAGCCTTTAACTTATATTTAAAATTTATTTTGAAACCGTACTTGGCTATCCAGGGAAATATACTTCTCTTGGCATTCTCTAAAAATAAATCACTATTTATTTTTAAACAAATCTTCTCAATGCTTTAATAAATTCCCACCATGAATTTATTCTTGCCAAATATCCACTGATATATTTACTTTACCTTTATAAACCCAGTTTATAAATTCCATAGCCACATTCTCATTTAAAATTCCGATTTTACATACTTAAATCAATTCCCAAATCGATTTCCAACTTACCCCATTTATTCCAAAATCCATGAATTTCAGATTTAAATCCTTAATTATGATTTAAAATACTTTTAACTGAAAATACCAATTTTAGATTTACCAAATTACTTCTTTATCCCTTTAAATAAATTTAAACTTTAAAGTTTAAAATAATTCTTTATTCCTTTAATTGATGTCACTTAAGTTTACAATTCATCAATTTATGTTTATTCAAAATCTTTTTTTCCATACTCGAAATTATTTTATTTATTAGTATCTTAATATCACTTTCATTCCTTTTTCAATTCATTCTTAATTTATTCCAATTCGCTATAATTATTTTACTTAAAACTTCACTCTTTTATCTTCTTTCCAAAAATCCAATTTATATATTTTGATAATTCAATGTACCGAAATATATTCAAGCAAACCATAGCATTCAATATTCCAATCATAATATAATTCATCACAGAATGTCAAATATTCATAACACAGAATATTAACAATCTAAATAATTTTGAGGCATCCAGTTGGATCCCTCCAACCTATTTCCCTGCATGCACAGATGTTAGCACAATACCAATTCCACTTCAAGGTGGAATATGGTGGTATATGGGATTAATATAATATCATCCGCTATTATGCGGCGCATAGGGTCTCATCCGCTATATAATGCGGGAAATCAATCACTCCAATATATACTATATATACTACTATATATGATATAGCACATCAAATCAATTCCATCATTCAACCAATTATCTAAATTTAACCATTTAAATTTAGATTAAAACTCAGATGAGTGAGATTAACTCACCTTATTTCCGTTTGCAGTCCACTTCAACTTTGCCTTGGATTCACGGTTTTTCGACCTTGTATAAATATTATACAGTTCATTAATATTTTGAACTAATCAAACAAGTTATTTTCCCTTTTATAATTTAAGTAACTGAGAATTTTATTCAAACTAATTTCCCTTTTTATAAATTACTTCCAATAATAAAAATAAAAGGATAGGCTAATTAAATAAGCTAACCTCCTAAATACTTATATTTAAAATTAAATAATAAGTGAATATATATATATATATATATATATATATATTCTTTTTGAAACCGCATATATTTATACATACTTATAAAATGACTTATACCGGTTTAAAAATCTAAATTTTAACTAACACTTCAATCATTTTGAAATTCCTGTACATATTTCAAAGTTAACAGTTGGCTGATTTTATATTCTCAAAACTATATATGTACACAAATATCCTGTGTTGGTTCTAAAAACTGTTTCTTGATTCTAAAAACATCCACAATGCCCATCATGTTGGTTGTTGGGAACTTCATTATCAGGCACCTGGGAGCCACTACTATGCAAAATCAGATAAGGCTGGATGTCCTAGGATAGCGTTCTAAGTCGAGAATCATCCACCAGTACAATTTTTTTTTTATATGGCTGATCGGGGATGGATTCCTACCTTAACAAAAAATCCAAACTTCCTAAGGGCATGGTGCCTTCTCCTGTGAAACCATGTAGTTATTAGTTGCAGGGCGTAACATCATCCAAGGACAATCCCATCTTATCAAGCACATCTCTGAACAGGATGTTCACTAAACTTCCATTATCTACCAGAGTTGTACTCAGTTGGGCTAAGCATGGCTGTGATAACCATTGGATCTGTATGTGGATATTACTTTCCTTGCAAGTCATTATCGTCGAAGGCTATCGTCTTCTGCTCCTGGTGTGGAGTCTTAGTCCTCTGCTCCTCACCTATAGTGCATACATAAGCATCTCAATTCTTTAATAATTTTGTGTACCTTTCCGTCTTAGCCCAACTTCTATCTACCACACGAGGCCCTACCGCTATGGTATTAATCATTAGTCTTTCGTCTTTCCCACGGTTAGAACTGGATCCTTCATCTCCATTCCCTTGAGGGGGATGTTTAGGAGCCGGCTTCCTGAAAGCAGGAAGTGTCTCTAGGATTTTGACGTATCACTCCAACTTTCGTCTCCTGATATGCTCTTCAATTATGTCCTGCAAATGGCAACATTCTTTGGCGTTGTGTCCATAAGAGTCGTGGAACCTGCAATATCTTCTAGTATTCATTTTAGCTTCAGTCTCTTTCTTCAGGGGACATCGAATATATATGAGCTCCGCTTATGTGGCGATGTAGATGTTTTTGATTGTGTCGTTCAAGTTTGTGTAAGTTCAAACTTGTGGCCAGGCTTAATCTTCCTTCGGCCGGTTTTTCTCCAGCTAGGCTTGCAGAGGTAGTTGAGTTTTCTTTTTCTCCATACTATTGTCTCCGTCATTCTTAACCATAACATTCACACTACTTGAAACTCTCGGTGGTTTGGTGACAGTATCTGTATGTCGCCCCGAAGCGGCTTCCTCTAATCGCATGTACTTCCATATACATACTTTTATCTTGAGAGAAAACAAAAGTTTGAAAAAATATAAAAGGAATAACTCAGTTATATATATATAAGGAATAACTATATATATATAGTTCTATTCATATCCATAGAATTTCATGCAATGGTATGTTGGAAACTTAATTTATGCAGAGATATCCTATGAAGATCTTAAAAGGTTAACCCAAAAATTAAGTAAATATATTAAGAATGCATACCACCGATTGTTGCATTATTGTTGCTTTCAAATGCTTATTATCTTAAATTATAGTTAGTTTGAACTTTTTGGTACTACTTTATTCAGAGTAAGGCTAATTCTGAAGTGGGAGGATCAATTAATTAGGAAATAAGAACTTCTAACTAAGCTAAATATAATGCAGATATTTAGCACATAAAGTCCAACTAAAATATTAAAAATAATCAGATTAAAATATGGCATGATTATGTCAATAGGTTATATGTTTACATACGTTGATTGTCATGCAGTATATTGGTGTTAACTGCATAGTATGCTCACTTAGCAACTATATTGATATATACAGTTAAATATTCAGATATATTGACAGCAAAAGGCCAACTGATGAGAATATGCAGCACACTAATATATGAAGGTGAATTAAGGAGCATAGCAGCTTCGCAATATTTATGATAAATGTAATTTCATGTTTTGAAAATTAAATGCTGATATGAAACGACTAACAACATTCAACCATATATAAAATTAAGCTCACCTAGCTACTAAGAACATACACATTTTCCCATAATCGGCCCCATATTGGGAATAGCAATTTTGAGAAGCTTGGAGGTTAAAGCATGAGATACTGTAAAATTGTGTATTTGTGCCACTGTGAAGCAACCTACAATTGAATGTTTGAAACAAATAAAAAGATAGTGGAAGGAAATATCATTGGTAGTAGAGATGAAACTTTCTTTTAGACACGATGACTAGCTATAATTAATGAATCATAATTCTCTGCGACGCGTTTTCAAGGTTATATTGAGTTTCAATTTCTCGCGTATCAAGTCGACGTAATTTTTTATTGACCTATGTGGTGGACTTAATGAAACACCAAATGAATAGTAATATTAATTAAGCACCAAAACTGATCTCTGTTATACTGTAGCAGATTATAATTTGTTTGTGGGAGTCGAAGGTTAATAATGGCATTCATGATGGCAATAGTAGAACTCTTTTTTTAGTTAGAATTTAGTCATTTCAGTTGTATGGTAAATAGATCACCAGTTCAATGGAGATTAAAAATGTGATAACCTCAGTTGTATGAGAAACTAAGCCGAAGTTGTTTTTTGGTATCTACTCAAAGTGAAAGCAACAACAAAGGTAGGTAGCTAAATGTTAGGTCAGCAAATTACACAAATGGAACGTAGTGCACAGTGAATGTAAAGAGAATCGACATGAGAGGGTAAGACATATTAAGGTTAACTTTTGCGCAGCACAAGAGAAAGGGAGCTATTGTTTTAGCTTATAAGTGAATGTAAGGAGAATCGAACATAAGGGGTACAACATATTAATGTTAACTTCTGTGTAGGAAAGACCGAAGGAAATATAGTTTTAGATGGTAGGTAAGAATTTCCCATGCTGTTAAAAATTTAAAGCTAAGAATGGGTGTATATTTCAAACCTGATAGTTATTTTGTTGTATCAGTCCCCTTTAAAATAACCATGCAATCAACAAATAAAAATTTGAGATGTGGTATTTCTGAATTTGGTTCATCCATCCGAGTAATTGTACTTTTAAGGCTTTAAGCGTGGAATTCAATTTACACATCTTTGTGGGAGGTGAGAAAACTGTTGGAAGCCCAGGTGCAATTGAAGTGTCTAATGTCATATGTAAACCTAGACAAAGTTTTCCATAGATAAGTGGCATGAATCTTGGACCAATGATAGCTTGTATCTCATCGCCCTATACAAATCTTTAGAAAAAAGCTTATAGTAGTTGTGAAATAGGATTTAGGGGAAAGTGCGTATTATTAGAAGTCTATGTGCATTGAATGAGAATGGAATACATTGCAAACCGTTTGGATACGAAGGACTTCCGATGGATTCGAATAGGTTATGGGCCATGGATTCGAACGACAGTTATATCGATGGATACGAATAAGGCTTTATCTATGGATTCGAACAATCTTCTTTATAATGGATACGAGGCATACTATCTGTTGATGGATGCGAAGTGAGATCATCTGACGGATGCGAACCAAACGGAGTCGAAATGAGGCGTGAGGATGGGTACGAACTTGATCGATACGAACGAGATCGGTTCGAAGTGCCTAACCCCTGATGGATTCGAACCTGATGGATTCGAATGGAGCGAGATGATGTTAAGTTGATGGATTCGAACCTGATGGGTTCGAATGGACCATCACCTTGCCCTCTTCATGGATACGAACAGCATGCTCTTTCCTTAGATTGAATCGATCATAACTTGCACATACAAGCTCGGATTGACTTGAAATTTGAGATGCTGACTTCTATGATCTTCCTTGTCATGTCCTATCAATCGTGGCCCGATCCGGACTCGGAAAAAATTCATCGATATCCATGGCGAACCTACAGCGTATAATCGATATTTGTGACTAATAATCATTGAGTTTCTGTTAACTTTTTGGGTATCTCGACTTTGCCAAAAGGCGGGATAACACTTTGCCCCCCAAAACATGCCTTTTTGTAAAAGGTATGTTTTGAACGGTCTAAATCGAGTGTAGCAAATTCACGTTTTATTCACAGCTGCAGTATTATCAATCAAGTTTATGGCTGTTCGGAGCCAAATCATTGTCAATTTCTTTCAGTGGAAATCAAGAATGAAGTTTTTTAATCTCTCTGGACTATCGTTGGTCACTCTGGACCCTTGACAAGCCCATTCCAGACTTGGCGATTGAGTAGAAAGATCCCATTGCACTCCGGCCCTAGCTAGGGCATATAGCGACGTCTTGGTTGTTCTAAACCGATCATAGCCTCTCCGGGCTCTTGTTGGACCCCATCCTGTCACCCTCCGGTGAAGGGGAAATAACGTTAAGTGAGTCGATCATGTCGCTCTTCGGCGAAGCAACTCACTTCCTGCACTCCGGTTCAGTGTATCTGAACATTAAGCGATGTCATGGTCGCTCTAGACCGATCACAGCCTCTCCGGGCTCTTGCTGGATCCCATCCTGCCACTCTCCAGTGCAGGGGAAACAGCGCTTAAGTAAGTTGATCCTGTCGCTCTCCGGCGAAGCAACTCACTTCTTGCACTCTGGACCCCGTCTCTCCGGGTAGGGTCATAAAGCGATCATTTTTATATTGGTATTTAATGTTCATCCTTTAACTCTTCGGTCAAAGGTTTATTTCAAGAAATTCAAATTTATTTATTAAATCCAGGTCCTAGATGTTCAATGTCAAACATCAGGAAAAAGCTAAACATTGCCTCTTTGGGCGTATCGATTTATCTCCATCTCAGAGCATGCCTAGGGATCTCTCCGGTTCCCGTACATGAGTGAGTGGAGTAACCGTTTATTCTGAAAACAAATCTAGATGAAATTATCGACCGAAGTCCGAATCCTGGACTTGACCCCTGCCATCTTTGATCAGTGGATGACGAGTCGTGATCCCGATCCAGGATCGTTCCTGTTAGGTGGAGGCGGTAGTTGTTCAGGCCTTGCCGCCGTTGTCCGTTCTTTGACATATTGTGGCAATCTACCACTCCTGGCATGTTCTTCCACTTCATCTTTCAAATGGCGGCATTCATCTGTGATGTGCCCATCCAGCTCATGGAATAAGCAGTATTTACCAGTTCTGCGCTCCCGCTCAGTAAGATCTCTCCTGGGTGGCTTTCGATAAGGGAGTTGCCCCCGAGTATCAGTGTAAATTCTTTCCAGGCCTGTAGTCAAATCTGTGTATTGTCTGAATCTAGGTTCTCGGAATTTCTTCCGCTTATCAGGACCATCGTATCTGTCATCCTATTTCCTCTTTCCTTTATCTACTCCGGACTATTCCCTGGAGGTTCCTTCGCTTTGCGCGGCGTTTGTTTCCTGCCTCTCGGCTCGTGATTCTTCTAATCGGATGAACTTTTCAGCTTTATGATAGAACTCTCTGAGATCTTGCGGTGGGTCTTTAGTCAGAGAATCTTTGAATTGGGTGCCTTTCCCAACTCCTGCCACCGCCGCCATCAAAATCATTGATGGATCTGGGCGATCTACAGAAGTCACTGTTGCATTGAATCTTAGTAGAAAATCTTTTATGGACTCTCCGGTCCTTTGCTTTATCGAGGCTAAAGTCATTACACTCTTGGGTCGCGTCACATGGACCCTAAACTGTCTCATGAAGCAGTCTACAAGCTCGCCCCATGTTCTGATTGATCCGATTTCTAGTTGCTTGAACCAAAGCGCGGCCAAATCTGACAAGTATAAAGGGAAGCATCGAGCCATCACTTCCTTGGATGCCCCCAGCACTTCCATGTGCCTAATATATCTGGTAATGTGCATGGTCGGGCCTGACCTCCCGTCGTAAGGATCTAGCATTGGTAGTTTGAATTTTGGGGGGTTCCTTGCATTTCTGATGTTCGGAGTGAACGGACTCCGACTGACTTCTTCCAACCCTTCGCCAGATAATCCTACTCTCATGATTCGTCGCATTAGACCAATCATTCTCTCGTCTCCGTCCAGGGGTTGACCCCTTGTCAAATTTCTATCCTACCCCCCGAGCCTTGAAGGGAATTCAGGTACATACTCTTCGGGTGGCTCGTTAGCATAAGCATTGGCTCCAGCTTGTTGAGCTTCGTCTATTGGTCTTCCAGTATCGGACCCTGAGGGTCTGTCCCCGAGTCCTTGTTGATTACCTTCAATTCCTGCATTCTGGTCTTGAACCTGACCTTCATTAGTTTCTGTAATCCTGATTCCTTGTCCCGCACTTGCATTTGCTGTAGTTGGTCCAAGGTTTTGCACATTCGCAGCCCTCATTTGTTCGAGGAAATTCTGCAGCATCTCCTGTTGGGTCTTCATCATGCTTTCACGTAGCAAATTAGACATAGCCTCCATTTCACCTCTAGTGATGTAAACGAAAGCTTGTCCTTCTCCTGCTCCAGAGGATGCCTCCTGGCTTCCTCCTTGCTGGCTTCTTTCAGCCCTCTGTCTTCTACTGTTTTGCCTAGTCATTTTCTCTAAGTCCGAAATCTTCAAGCTTTTCAAATTCTAACCCTGATTCGATGTAGCGGGTGCTGGTTTTCCCGGTGAAAGCACCAAAGTGTTAGCGCCAAAATTGGTCACAAACCCCAAGTATCGTGAAAGCACCAGTGTATGAATACAAATCAGCAATATTCAAACACAAATCATAGATCTAAGCAAGCTACACATGATTTATAGTGGTTCGGCTATCTCCGGCCTACGTTCACTTCAAAGGTTTTAACTTTTATTGATGTTCTTTACTGGTTACAAGTGATTGCCGCGGTTACAATGATTGAATTTCGGCTATAACAATTATGGAAGGAAATAGAATCGATTCCGGCAGAGTCTGGGTGTTGAATGGCCAAAAGATCCTTTTTCCGTTGGTTCTGGGGCTCTATTTATAAGCGTAGAGGCTCAGATCTCGCTCAAATCTCGGGAGACTTTTTCTGGCATGTGAGTGGGCCCACACGACCGACCCCACCAAGTTTCGGCTCGATCTGAGATCGATTCGAAGTGATTTCGAATCCATCAAAAAATGATCCAATCGAGTTGAAACTTGGCAGGGACAATCTTTACCTTGTATGGAAGCTACTGTGAAAATTTCATTATATTTGGATCAGTAGATCTCGAGTTATCGTGGATTCGAAATGTTGCTCTTCCTGTGGCTGTCGGCTTCGAACCCATGGCTTCGAATCGATGCCTTTGACTCCATGAACTCACGTGATTCTGTGATGAGTTGGCGCGCTTCCTTCGAGTCGATCCGATCTTTTCTCCTAGTTGAACGCATCAACTCCCAAGATCTCGCCTACTTCGTATCGTGGAATCACACGTCATCCATGCTTGTTGACTTGGTGGGTACGAACATGTAATCGTTTGTGGATTCAAAATGGTCAGCACCTGATGGATACGAAGGACTTCCGATGGATTCGAATAGGTTATGGGCCATGGATTCGAACGGCAGTTATATTGATGGATACGAATAAGGCTTTATCTATGGATTCGAACAATCTTCTTTATAATGGATACGAGGCATACTATCTGCTGATGGATGCGAAGTGAGATCATCTGACGGATGCGAACCAGACGGAGTCGAAATGAGGCGTGAGGATGGATACGAACTTGATCGATACGAACGAGATCGGTTCGAAGTGCCTAACCCCTGATGGATTCGAACCTGATGGATTCGAATGGAGCGAGATGATGTTAACTTGATGGATTCGAACCTGATGGGTTCGAATGGACCATCACCTTGCCCTCTTCATGGATACGAACAACATGCTCTTTCCTTAGATTGAATCGATCATAACTTGCACATACAAGCTCGGATTGACTTGAAATTTGAGATGCTGACTTCTATGATCTTCCTTGTCATGTCCTATCAATCGTGGCCCGATCCTGACTCGGACAAAATTCATCTATATCCATGGAGAACCTACGGCATATAATCGATATTTGTGACTAATAATCATTGAGTTTCTGTTAACTTTTTGGGTATCTCGACTTTGCCAAAAGGCGGGATAACAGGACAGTGGGTAACATGCCCGTATATTCATTCGGCCCAAAACTGTAGATATTGAAAATGTGTAACCTGTATAAAAAAAGCATAATGCATCAGTTCGAACATGAATGATACAATAAGCTTTTCTTCTTGCAATTCAAACTATCTTCACGAAACATCACAAGATCAAAATCATTCGATCACAAAAGCTTATATCGTATCAGAGCCATTGCTTAAGGCACAAAGACAGGTATGAATGTCATCACAAATCAACATTAGATAATTCATAAGCATTGAAATCTCATCAGAAAAAATTTCATCACTTGGATTGAAATTTGAGAGTGCTTTCAACAAAAGAAAGCGTGTATCATGCCATAAGAATCAAGTGAGAGTCTAGCTGCAACAGACTTTCTCTCATAAAAGCAAAATCAAATTCAGTTCAAGAAAACGAAGAAAATAAATAGGAATTCATCAAAACGTCAAAGAGCAGCGCCTTGCTTGAAAAACACATCATCATGAAAGTAATCGTTTGGGTTAGTGGCTTCACTTACCAGATCTTTCAAGATTTCTTTCTTTTCTTGATCTTTTCTTGAAGTGTGGTATCTGTTCTTGCCTCATTTTGCCCACACTTCTTTAAGTTTCCCTTTTGTTTTATGATTCATCATCATGACCACCAATTTTGAAACATCAGCAACTAGCAACTCTGATCAAACTGCAACTGAAAACTTGATCAAAACTGTCATCAGTCCTCAAAGTCAATTAGTCACAGCCCACTTAGAAGAAAACAACGAACTTCTATGGAAGGTACGAATGGAAACTACTGTAAGGGGCTATTGTTTAGAAGACTTCCTCTTTGGCATCCATGCAATCCCACCAACTTTAATCACTAATGAAGAAAACAAAACTATCAGTAATCTAGAATTTGTAAAATATCAAAGACAATAGTTTGATTTTCTCATGGTTGTTATCATCAATAAGTGTTAAATTGTTGCCATAAGTTATTGGAAGCAAAACAGTAAATGGAGTTTGATCAGCAGTTGAATGAATCTTTAATTCACAATCTACAGCAAAAGTAATGCATTACAAAAGACAGTTGCATAGTAGCAGGACGGAAAATCAAACTGTGGGAGAATATCTTGCAAAAATCATATGATCTGTTTGAAGCAGCCGGTCACAAGGTACCAGTAACTGAACAAGTGCTAATCACTTTGAGTGGTTTAAACGAAGAATATGAGGCATTTGTGGCAGTTACATCATCTCAAAGAATCACACCATCTGTTGAGGATGTACACTCTATTCTACTTGCTCATGAAGGAAGATTAGAATTCAAGAACCCCATAGATTCAAACATGTCAATCAATTATGCAACAAATTATAAAAGCACGAATCAATACAACAACAAAACGAAATCCACCAGTGAGGCAGAGGTAGAGGAAGGCGGAGTAATAACAACAAACCAAGACGTCATATATGTGAAAAAGCTGGACACACCGCACTAAAGTGTTATTTCAGACTCAATGTGAATTACACTCTAAACCAGAGTTCAACAAATCAGAGAAATAACTGTTTCAGTGCTAATATGGCTCAGGTTCAACAAGAATCATGTAATCAACTATGCAACAATAAAGCAAACGGTCAAAATGAAACAACCAGACCTGAACAAATATTTGATGAGTGTTGGTATCCAAATTCAGGGGCAACCAACCACATCACCAACAGTCTAAACAATCTAAATCTTGGGAACAAAGAGTACAAAGATAACAAGTCCATCTACATGGGAAATGGTGAGGCCATTGAAATTATACACACTGGAATTGTTTGCATCAAAGGTGAAAAAAAAATATATCTTAATAATTTACTGATGATACCGCAAATAAAGAAAAATCTTTTGAGTGTATCACAATTTTCAAGTGATAACAATGTTTATTTTGAATTTTATCCTAAATACCGTTTGGTTAAAGACACAATAACAAAAGAAATTTTTATTGTAGGGTGAAGCTGTGAAGGGCTTGTACAGATTTGATCTTGTTGATTTTAGAAGTTCTAGCTCAAATAAAATCTCTGAAAGTTGTAATTACTCTGAACTCTCTCAAACAGAGAAGAAATTGAGTAACTTTGATATATGTCATTTTAAACTTGGTCATCCTAGTGTAAATGTTGTGAAGAGGATTTTGGAAGAAAATAAAATTTCTTTTGATAATGTCACTTTACCCTATATATGTACCTATTGTCAATTAGGTAAAAGTCACAAATTAACTTTTGCCGACTCTTCAACCAAATATGATAAGCCACTGTAGCTAATAGCTACCGACCTTCGGGGTCCAGCTTCAGTCAAGTCAGGCTATGGGTATAAGTACTATATATCATTTGTAGATGCATTTTCTAGGTACACTTAGATATATTTTTTGAAAGCAAAATTTGAAACACATCATGTAGTGATACATTTTATTAACAAGTTGAGAAACAAACCAATCATCAATTTAAAATAATGCAGACTGATGGTGGTACAGAGTTTAAGACACTCAACAATTATTTTAGTGAGAGAGGAATTGTTCATAGAACTACATGTCCCTATACATCAAAAAAAATGGTCTAGTAGAAATGAAACATAGATATATAGTAGAATCAGGTTTAACACTCCTTGCTCAAGCAAACCTATCTTTAAAACTCCGTCCTGACTCCTTTAGTACTGCAGTTTATCTAATTAACATGCTGCCAACTAAAGTACTAAATGGTGAAAGCCCATTGGAAAAATTATTCAAAGTGAAACCTAATTATCAGTCCTTAAAAACTTTTGGATGTCTCTGTTTTCCCTATACAAGACCATACAACACTCACAAAGTGAATTTTAGATCAACGCCATGTACATTTTTAGGACATGCCTCAAATCAGAAAGGCTACAAATGTATTGACGGTAATGTCAAAATATTTATAAGTAGACATATTGTGTTTAATAAGAATATCTTTCTTATTCTGATTTAAGTATCAAAATTACAAAGAAGATTTATAATCCAAGAATTTCTATACCTCCTATACCTTTGCATCCCACTGAATGCATCCAAAAAGAAGGTGAAAGGGACACGGTGAACTCTGCTCCACAACACACAATGTTCCCAGAACCAGGTCAACTGGACTTATCTAGTTCCACCTGATGATGAACAAGTCCAACACAAAGCATAAGTCAGCATGAATCAGACACACAAAATTATGAGTCAGAGGACAACTCAAATCAGGGCAATGAATTGCCACATAATGCAACTCAAGTCAGAACTGAACATCGCATAATCACAAGGTCAAAAAGTGGTATGTTCCAACCAAAGACATATGCATCAACAATATCTAATAAACCAGAACATTTGACCAAGCAGTCAAAGAAAGAAACTACAAGACTGCAATGAATGATGAATACAATGCCTTAATCAAAAATAAGACATGGAGTCTTATACTGCCACCTGAGAATAAAAACGTAGTACGATGCAAATGGACATACAAGTTAAAGGTATAATTGCAAGGTATAAAGCAAGGTTGGTAGTAAAGGGACACACACAAGAACATTGTTTTGATTTCAACGAAACATTCTCTCCAGTAATCAAACCAACAACAATCAGGATCATACTTACAATAGCCTTACATAAAGACTGGAGTATGAGACAGTTAGATGTGAACAATGCTTTTCTCAATGGAGAATTAAAGGAACAAGTGTACATAGAGCAACCACCAGGCTTTCAGCAAGACAAAAACTATGTGTGCAAACTGAATAAAACTATATATGGGCTCAAACAATCACCAAAGGTGTGGTTTGATAAATTAAAAACCACTCTATGCAATGTGAGTTTTCAGTCAATCAAGTCCGGCAACTCATTATTTACAAAATTTAGTGATGAGATTACTATTTACATACTAATATATGTTGATGATTTGATTCTAATAGGAAACAGTGAAACAAAGATCAACAAAATCATTCAATTTCTAGACAAGCAAATTTTAATCAAGGATCTTGGCTATATAAATTACTTTCTGGGTATTCAGGTCAAAAAGAAATCTAATATAGAAATCATGCTATGCCAGACCAAATACATCGGAGAATTACTGAATAGGTCAAAGATGAGTAATGCTAATCCTCAAGCAACACCAATGATAACCAGTTAACACTTATCCAAAAACAAGGGAGAAGCCATATTTAATGACAAACAATATAGAAGTCTAGTTGGTGCATTACAATATGTTACCATAACTAGACCTGATGTTTCATTCAATGTTAATAAAGTTTGTCAATTCATGTAGGAACCCCTAGATCAACACTGGAAAGCAGTCAAGAGGATGCCGAGATACTTAAAAGGAACGACAGATTATGAAATACAACTAAAGGAAAGCAAACATCTGAACATAACTAGTTATGTAGATGCAGACTAGGCTTCTGATCCAGATGATAGGAAATCAACAACATAATACTGTATATACATTGGTGACAACCTAGTTTCGTAGTGTTCAAAGAAACAACGTACTATATCTCGGTCAAATACCATATCTATGATTTGAGGCACTAGAACTAGCAAACATATAAGCGTATATACATGTATAATTGAATGAAAATCATGATTTTATAAATGGATTTCCTGCAAAATGAGAATCGAATTCAATTAGATAAAGAATTCATCACTATACTGAGATCATAAATACTAGAGATTCAACCAAACTCATATAAGAGCAGCAAACATTCATATTGGACTAGAAATTATAAGAATAAACTCACCTAAACAAACCCAGAATGGAAGATTAAAGCTTAGAATCTCCTATGCCTTTCTAATTCAACCTCAACGTAGTCTATGAACAAAGATCGGATAGGAATTGATAAAAATCAGAAGAAAAAAAACCGAATTAAATCACTAACTAGATGCATAGAAAGGCAGAAGATATTACCTCTTATCAATGTTCACTAGAATTGAATAAAAGCCCCTTGATTGAAATCTTTAATTTGGAAATTTGGGAATTACGTTTTGGACTTAGAGAAACTTTGATTTTCTGGTTTCGATGATAAAATGAGAATGAGAAAAGAATATACATGTGTTCGTATTTCTCTTATTATCTGGTTTAGGCTAAACGGGTTAAGGTATGATCCATTAGCCAAGTGTAACTAATTTTTTTAAAACAAAAGTGTTGCTAATTTGCATTGTTTCTTTTTAACACTTTATAAACACCGATTTGATTTAAACAGTATTATGATTTAACCATCATCGATCTCTACAATTTTTCCCAAAACGAATAATATGTCAAAATGTCATTTTATCAATATTGAAAATATTTTATCAAAATTAAATACAACTTTTAAAATGAAAAGTTATTCTCCATGTTTTTTTTCATTTTATAAAATGAACAATTAATTGAGAAATCGTATTTCAAACAATGAAACCATTTCCATACAATTTGTTTATTCATTTTCTCCAAATTGTTCTTATATCATTAAATATAAGAATTAAGTACAAAGATAAAAATTCAATAAATTCTTGATTTATTCTCATTCCAAGTCCCTTTTAAATTTGGAACCAATAATCATAAATTCCCCAAATTTAATTAATTAATTAATCATATTTTAAATTCTAGGTAATGTCGACTAAGGTTATTAAATTAACCAACAAGATACTATCAAGCAACCCATTCGATAATTATCCAATGATATGGGTACATAACCCCTTGATGTTTTCAACAACCATGAATAATACACTGTCCAACATTCGGAAAGTGTCATATACTACAATCTCGATAGATTTATTTATATCCAGTCTCGATAAGTCTTAAATGGGAATATCTATATTTATTATACCGCGATAAATTGCTCATGATTATGACACATTGTAATTGCTGTGACAAAACATACCGTTAATAGGTTCTATATTAATATATTTAAGTTAAACAATTAATAAATATAATATATTATAACAAGTATATAATAAAAAGAATAACACCATTTATTTTGGACGAGATTTTATTACAGGTTAATAATTTACAATAAATTATAGAATTGACCCTATAACATACCCTAACTCTATCATTTTTTAATGTAAACGTGCATTACAATTTCATCATATAATCAATAAAAACAATGTATGGCAAATAGTTAACATTTTAGTCTTTAGGTAAAAGCTTTCTAATATATCTAGTAATATTAAAAATATTTGTCATCCTCACTTTTTCATCTAATTATATACTAAATTTCGACATATCATCAACCAAAACTATGTATAAAAAATATTTGACATTCTCAATCTTTACAATAAAAGTTTTCTAACATATCAAACAATTATCATCCAAAATTGTTTATGGAAAATATTTTCCATTTTCAGTATTTTATATAAATGTATGCTACAATTTCAACTTATTATTGACCAATACTATGTATGACAAATACTTGGCATTATTAGTATTCGTAACAATTTTTTTGTAATATTTCAGGTAATCATTGACAAAAATTACTTATGGAAAATATTTTCCATTTTTAATTAATCGTTTCATTGTATACTGCTATTTCAACCTATCATCAACCAAAATTATGTATGTCAAATATTCCCCATTATCAATATTTACCGTAAACTTTCACTTATATATCAAGCACTCATTAACCGACTTTATTATATACTTGCCTAATCATATATGTAGATGGAAGTAGTGCTATTTCAACAAATCGTCAACAAAAAATTATACCTGTAGATATTTTTCATTATTAATATTTATAATAAATTTTGATTTTGTTTACCTTTTCCTCTTTTCATATTTTTCTTTTTTGATTGTTGAGCGTTCGTCACATTAGGCATCATTGGTTGCCAATTTCCAACGTTGAACTTCTCCTTTTATGAATCTGTAATTTCATTCTTATTTGGGAATTACGTTTTTCATTTCTCAACTGATAGCGATTTATTCTTCGATTGACTGAAAAATAAATAGTCAACAATTAGGTTTTCTTCGACGATAAGTTTTCAATTGTGAGTTTATAATTTTTTTCTTACGAAATCTAAAATTATGTAAATATAGATTAGGATGTCGAAAGATTTTGTGCAGAAAGCTGGCAGTTAAGGGTACATTAATAATGTTTGTTAAATTGTTTAAAAATAAAGTTGTATCTTATAAGTTATGATTCAGAGACTTAAACTTAATTGTTTTAATTATAAGAATATGAACCAAAATTTCCCTTGAATATAAGTAAACTTTTGATTAGTTAAAATAACTTTAAAATATTATATGTATATATATATATGTATGTATGTATGCATGCATATGTGTGTATGTGTGTGTGCGCGCGTAAATATAGTTAAACTATAGATATACATATATTGTTATTTTATATAGTTTATAAAAAACTATGAATAAAAATTGGCATATGAAAAGGGACAAATGAGTCTGCTCTGGTGTAAATTCCAAAACCTATATACAGCATAGTAGCCATGCACACTATTTATATATTGCACTTGTATTTTACATACATTGGTGTATTTGATTCAGTCATTACAATATACATTCAAATTAAATTAAATTTAAATAGTTTTAAACAAATAAAATAAAATAATAATTTTTCTTAATATATTTTAGATTGGACCTAAAATCCATAAGCCTTCATTGGCCCAATAAAGATATAAATTGGAAGCAAATGTGAAATTCATTTATTCAGATACATGTCCAGGCCAGGCATATTCATTGGCAAACGATGAAGTGGATTCTTTGATAATTGAGAGGAAAACTCGAAGGTTGGCCCGTCATTTGGGAAGTTGGTAAGGATCTTGTCCTTATAGGATATACCGACTCAGATTATGCGACGGATGAGAACAGTTGAAAGTCAGTGTCTGGGTATTTATTTACACTTGGCACAGCGCCCATTTCTTGAAGATAGACGCTACATTATATTATTGCTTTAGTTTTTGTTGTGGAGGTGACTAAGGAGGGGATGGGCTTGTTGCAGTTGCTACATGATTTTGATATGATGTAGGAGACTATGAAGATTCAAACACACAGTCAGAGTGCTATACATGTGGTGGAGAATTAGGTTTGTTGTGCACGCATCAAACGCATAGATGTGCGAGTTTTTTCTTCTTATATTGGAAGATGAGCATCTAGCAAAGGTGCATACAACAGATAATCCAGCGGATATGATGATGAAGTCAATTCCAAGAGAAAAGTTACAGCATTACTCAAATCTGATTAGCTTGGCTAAATGCTAGGCGTGTATGACATGGATCCGTTGAAATCTTTCCTTTATTTGTTGAATTAGAAAGTCAAGATGGATGCAAAGATCGAAAATTTCTATATTGTATCTAGTGTTGAAATTATTCGCCATAATATATCAAATAAATTGGTTGGTATGAAGTCAAAGTCGGATGCTATTTTCGATGAGATATTTTCTAATATAATACTTGCTCACCAAGCCATCTTTCTTCTATATTGCAGGTTTTATTTTGTCATTCTAACCAAGCAAATAAAGCTAGAAAAGGAGAAAAAAAATAGTAATTCACTACTTCAATCTGTCCGTATCTCTCCAAATTGGAAACACTTTCGTCAAATTTTGTTTTTGGTTATTAAATAATTGTTTATATTAGGGATCTTAAAGTTGTAAATTACTAATTTTATTTTAATCTAATTGATCTTAAAATTGTGCATTTTGGGCTCGATTTTATTTTGTTTTCTCCTTCCGTCCGACAGCGCCTTTGTTGTAAGGTGTTCGCCTTTCCTTATGGTAATGGTTAGTTCAAAGAAACTCATAATTCTAATTTTTAACTGAATTTGGAGATATTTCGCTCGATGTATTAAATTTTTGTTCCGAAGCAAGCTGAAAGTTGAATTTTTATTGATCTGAAAATTTTGAAACCCAGAATGTACCCGAGACGAAGTTGCAAATGGTTGCAATGCTTGTATATGTCCATGATTCCGTCATTTTGCATTAGCTGCGAAGAGATAGCAGATTCATTTCGGATCGATCCACAGAAATGATCGCAAATTCATTTTTCCGTCCTCAAGGTTAAATAAGGTACGCAACTTTATTTTTAAAATCTTCTAGATGCATTTTTATCCTAATTTTCTCGTTAGTATTATATTTGTTCACAATTTAAGTGTCTCATCGTGCTTATTGTGGGATCTGCACAGGTATGTGCGGAGGCCTATACTGAAATAAGTTTTTGGGGAGTCCTATATTTAATATAATCATATGCTATAAACATTCAAACTGCCAGTTAATTAAAATGTAGCCCTGTATTAAAATGCTGAATTCAAACATTATCTACAGATCTGAGTATTCGAAAAGTAAGATAGTTTAAAAACAATGTTGGTTCCTAGAGGTAAGAAATTCCAGGACTATTTATGCGATTAAATGGAGTAAATAAAATGTTCGTTTTCTTAGGTATTCAGGAAAATTGGTAGAAGGAAAAACTTAAGCCATGTTTTTAATTGAAGAAACAAGTTTTAAAATTCAGTACACTTCATGCTATATTAATATAGCATCAAATAAAATAGATATTATATGAACTATGAAATCGAACGTTTTATGAACTTAGCATTATATATTTGTAATGATATATTAATTAGGCATTTTTTAACTATGAAAATGAATTATATATAAACCATCTAGTGTAGTTCTCAAGTTTTTCCTTTAAACTAATTCCCTCGATTTAATTTTACTTGTATTTGCATCCATATTTGGTTTATTAACCACATCACTTGGTTCTACCAATCTACAAGCCTGAGACATGTAGGTTGTACTAGATACTGTCTTAGTTCATCTCAATAAGTAATTTACCATGTATGAATCCTCTTAGAACTTAATTTTCTACCAGTTTCTTGGTATTTTGACTTTGAGTCTAGCTAACCATACATATGTTTATAAAGTGTTCTTATCATGGTGTGGATAAAGTGCTCATCCACTTTCATTCATGTCAATTCTGTAGATTTGTTAACATTCTTGATTGTTATGGTTCTAGTAGCAAGCGTTAAAACGAAACACTTGTGAATTTCAAAGCTTTGCAAATCCACTTGGAAAAGCTCTTCGGGTCGTAACTTCAGTCCAGGACTAAATAGTTACTAGAAAAAAGTTCTATATTTGTTTGCTTTTACATTTGATTTTATCAAGCTCCAGTTGCATACAATTTTGACCAAGATTAAAAATGTATGGTGTTTTAACATATATTTTTGTTCTGTAGGCAGAAATTTGAAAATATCTGCAATTTACTGCTGAATAAAGATTATATGAACATTGCATTCGTGTAGTTCCTCAACAGCATAGTAAATTAGATGTTCTAAAAAATTAATAAAGAATTCTCATGATTCAAGTATTAAGGACCATAATTGGATCAAAACAATCAGTTACACCCTTTTATATGTCAATTTTGTTCCTATGTACATGGATATTATGTAAGTTGCACGCCAAAGAATCCTATGTTTTTGGGGATCTCTTGTTTCTAACATTCATTGTGTATTCCGTTCAGTTAAATTCACCTAAGAAACCTGATAATGTAATCCAGAAGAGACTTTCAAGTTCCATTCTATTTTCATAAGATCCTTTCATTTCATAGTATCTCCGAAAACATACTGCCGATCATTACGGTTGTGGATTGCTATACAAGTATAAGGCTTGGATAATCTACAGCCTTTAACATAGTTGTTCTTGCAAACAGCCGGCCCTGGTCCTAGGTATGAGGTTTAGGGAAAAAAATGCAAAAAAAGGGCTGTGGTCGAAATAGTAAATATCATATTATATCGTCAATATATTGGCGATATATCATATGTTGGTCTTTAGCCATTTTATTCCTAAAAATTTCGCTTAAAATATCGACGGTGGTATGTTGATCGATATTAGTTAATGGATTGATCTGAATCTTTAATGTGAAATATCTAATATTTGTGATGATTATTGACCACTATTTTAAAGGATAAAAATAAATAATGAGAAATAAAACTCATCACATTTATAAAATACGTATTTAGTATATATCAAATGACAATATGTGGATCATATGACAAATACATATACACACTTTCTTCGATTTTTCCCATGTATTTTTCTCTTTCTTCTCCGTTAAGTCTATTAATAAAGAAAAACTATACTTCTTCCATTATTCATGTGAGCACCAATATTTTAGCGTTAGAAACATTAGACAAGAATCACTTTTCATTTATATCTCTTTATTTTGTTTGTTATTTGTGATTGATAATTAACTTATGAAGTTCATCCTTTTTGTTTTTATTAATATCAGGCAATAAAAACTAAAAGTAGAGATCAAATAGGATTATATCTAATTTATGATTCATGAAATGAAGTTAGAAGTAGAAATTAAAATTTAAATCAACATCACTTATATCTAATCATGTAAATGTTGGTGAAAATGATGAAACTGTGAATGTAGACAAATTCATAAATGTTTGGGATGATTGAAGGGCCGAATAAATGGAAAAGATGACAATGAGACAAAGAAAGACGTGAAAATGTGTTAAGTTTTCGGCACTCCAGCATGTCCACCATCTACGCACGCTTCATTGTATATGAGGAGAGACCGCCTAACGAAGCTTTCATAATGTGCCAGCGTCCTAATTGAATATCTCACATCACACTTGATTGTAACAAAAAGAATTTCAATGTTACGTGCTACCAATACAATATATATAACACGTTTACCTCATATTTCTTACGATGTGGGATTTTGTCAAATCCAATTCATGCCCCCGGCTAATGCAAGCCACACCTAACAAAACGTAAATCATCTTTTATATTTGTGTTTATAAACTAAATTATAACTTGTTGTCTAGTAGAATATCCGAATATGACAATAACCTATAAGCTCTATGTATTATGCATTAGGTTTTAGTAGTAATTCACAATAGACACATATGTATGTATGTTTTTTCATAGTTTAATAGCATTTAAAACATGTTACTAACATGTCTGATATTTGATATTTGGTATTTAAGATATTTTTGCATAGCTTAAAAGCATTTAAAACTCTATTTTCTTATATTTCCTTACATTTCCAAAGGGAAACTCTATTTGAACAAAAAATGGTCACACAAAATCTGACGTAATATATCTTAACAATCAGATCACCTCCTATGTAAGCATAAAAAAGTCCAGTGGAAAATACTCGTTCTATCAAAATTTGTATTTTATTATGTGTCTCAATCATGCTTTAAGGTTTCAATCGGTGCTCCCAAATTTCGGGTGTACCGTACCTATTTCGACCATCACCGAGCCGATATTAAGGAAAAATATCGGTCTCGGCGGTCACGTTAAAAAAAATCGCACAGAGAAAAACATCGACCTCGACTCTAAATTAAAGCAATCGACAACAAATCATCTTGATTTTCTCGAGAAGGCTAAGGCAAATCAGGAAAGGAGAAGTAGAATACAGTAAAGATAAAGTCAAATACAGCGAAGGCGAAGTTGAATAGAGCGAAGGTTCTACACCTTTCTCGGCAGCAATCGGGGAAGTCAAAGACTCGAACGTAATTGTTTTTTTCCTTCTTTTTTTCTCTTTTTTTTAGATCTACTGCGGGTTTTCTTTTGCGTGCCCTAGTTTTTATGCAGATCGAATTAGAGCAGAGAAATAGCTTTTGGTTTGGGCTGCCTTTTACTTTTGGGCTTTAAGCCTTTAATTAAAGAGGAAACGTGAATGGCTATACTAACATAAACATGTATGTCAAACAATACTATGTTAAACTATATCTTACAGCAGAGATTCACATGACATTTTATTTTTTGTATTCTATTTTTTATATTTTATTTACAATGAACTTTATTACAAGTTTATTAACAAACCATATATAACAATAAACTATAAAAACCAAAATTTAGATCGAAAACGAAGCAAAACCAAAATTTCCGAAATCTTCCAAAACCAACAAATTTTCAAATGACCGAAACCGAAACTGAGTTCTCGAACCTTGGTCTCAATAGTCGTTTCAATTTTTAAATGTTGCATATTGGTACTTGGTCGATATGCGGTTAATGCTGATAACAACTACTTCGGTCTATAATATATTAAACGCTCTTAGGATTGCCTATGGTGATGTGTTGCCTATGCATACACCTGAAACCTGTGCTTAAAGGATATCTCGCAACGCATTCTTATTCGTTCTAGGCAATTTTCAAGGTGATGTTTTCTTTGGCTGCTTCCTATAATACTACGAATTAGTTTTAGCTTGATAGCTGCTCAACTTCCATATATAATAGAAGCCTTGGTAAGACCTTACGTATTACCACGAATATGATTTAACTCGTGCATGTGGTTCGCTTAAAGGTGCAACTGATGGATCTGGGTCCATCAAGCGAATGGACTAGAGCTCTAACCAGCTTATAATATTATTCAGCTGGGCTCAATCTATGTTGGAAAACCATACCCCAATGATCTCGTTATTTAAGTAGTTTAATTCTTTATATTTGATAATAATATTTTACAGTTATTCAAAATGCAATTATATTATAAATTCACTTTTAATATTTCATACGAGCCGAGACCATATACTATATTATTTTACAATTTTATTTCATTAATTGTATGTATGTATATATATATGGTTATTTTTTAAACAATACTCCGTCCCCCAAAAAACTTATTATACTTATATTTGTATAGCTTAGATATTATTATTTATTTATCTGATTAGTTGAATAATTTACGACTAATTTTTTGTTTGGTATTATTGTAGTACATATATTTTCCTCTAAAACCAGAGATTAAGCTTATGCTTGTAAATGCCAAGGAAGTATCCATCGAACCTTCAACACATTCTTCAAATATCAAGGTATTATATAAATCCAGTTTCTCATTTCCTTATATTGATTGGATTTTGAAAATTGTTCGACAGCTCAAAGTATCTAGATTCACAACGCAACTAAATTCACAAAATGGTTTATTTGCCTCTAGTTATGTATTATCATGTAACAAAAATCAGGAAGTAGTTTAACTAATTAGATTTGTTTTTGTTAATATATATTAACTCGAGGAAATGGTTTTAGTTAAATCTTGATTTACATTAGTAATCCACGACCAATCAAGAATTTATTTTCAAGATCGAAATATTTAGTTTAAGAATCATTAATTTGTAATGAAAGGTATTCTTTGACATTTTCAAGATCTATTTTGAAATACGGTTAAAGGAAATTCCCTGATTGAATTCACAGGTAGAAAATTGGGTTTTTCTCATATATAAAATTCTACTCTATATTTCTAATCTTGAAGATATATTTTTACCATTGCTATATATTTCAGCAGGTTTCAGATTACTCAACTAATTCAATATTTGACATTACCTATTTGTCCAAAATTGCTAACAGAATCAAGATTTGACAATAAACATTTCCCAAATTTTCTGGTTTATACTTAATCTAATCCAAGGCAATGATACCAAGCTAAAACTAAAACCTCAACATTAAACAAAAAAATTAACATATCAGACATGACTTGATTTAATAACGTGAATATATATATATATATATATATATATATATATCAAACAAATCGAAGGACAAAGCGGACAAAATAAGATTGCAAGTTTGTGTGGTGATGGAGTCACCAGCTGTGGGTCAAAGCGTGGTGATAGTGAGGGTTTGCATTGAAATGTTATGGAATTATCCGAAGAAAAGGGAATTATTCCTAGAGAGTCACAAAATTATCTGTTAATTAAGTATTTGTAAATGTTTTTGAGTAGAAAATTTTGGAAGAATATGCTACCATATGAGTGTTTATACAATGGTGAATCAGGATATGAAAAAATATTTTTAAGATCTAGCGATTTTTAAGGTAATGACAAGATCTTAAAATACTTTTTCATATCATAACTCACCACTTTATAAACATTCCACTAATCAATTCTTTGGTAATTTTCTACCCATGAATTTTGACAAATCCCGACTAACAAATAATTTTTGACCCTTTGGAAACTATTCCACCATGTTAAATTCAATGTAAACCCTCAATATCACCGCCCTTTGACCCATGTATAAACCCTTGCGATTTGTTTTTTATTGAAATGTATTATTTTGCTTGCATAAATTTATACAAAGTTTATGGTTGTGACAAGAAAACAATGTAGTTATTAGGTAGAAGATTTACATTATTTGTAAGGGACCGTAAGTTTAAATCTTTTATATATTATATTTTAGCTTTTTATCAGTTTAAGTGCATCGTTGTGCCAAAATAACTTTACGCACAAAGAAGTTAACCAATTCATATAAATAATTTGACTTTAGACATATCTTTGTTTAAGTCATGTTGATGAGTGGAATCTTAATTTATAACAGAAGTAGGGTTGGTTGATAATGTTTGTTAGTTAATGCCTAACTTTTGTGGAGATTGTGTTCTTGGAAGAAGAATCGTGTCACGTTCGATCTTGAGAAACATAGAACTACAAAGTTTCTAGAGCACGTTCATTTGTATGCATGGAGACCCCTTATAATTGCATAGCATGTTACTTTATCTTGTTTGTAAAAGATTTCTCATGAAAGGTTCGAGTCTATTTCATGAAAGCTACCTTGAGCTTGATGCCACGAAGCGCACATCAAATAATTTGTTGAGATGTGTTGATGGAGATAGATAATTATATTTGAGTTAAGGCAGGATGTTTGAATTACGTGACTCAAATAAATGCCAAATCAAATGCTATATATGAAAAAAGAAAATTACTTTACCGATTTTACCAATCAATTAACGATGGAATAACATGGAGGCAAAATTGCATGGGGATGCTATAAAAATGAATATAACATGCAAATTATAGGAACATGGAAAGCTTCCACAATTAATTCAGCAATTGAACTATACATGCATATGAAAAGATTTTAAATAAATTAGAGATATTAATTATCTCTTGATAATGCCTTCAACTCCGAGGGATTTGGCTATAGATTAGTAGCTTATTTCTCTTCATATGTAAGAGTGATCCACCATCATTGCTCTTGAGTTAAAACTTTAATTTCTAAAAGTAAATAAAATTAGAGGGGTTTTGAGTGTTGGTTTATACTTAATCTAATCCAAAGCAATGATACCAAGCTAAAAATAAAACCTCAACATTTTTTTAACGTATCAAACATGACTTGATTTAATAACGTGAATATATATAAAACAAATCGAAGGACAAGGCACACAAAATGAGATTGCAAGTTTGTGTGGTGATGGTGTCACCAGCTATGGGTCAAAGTGTGATGATACCGAGGGTTTGCATTAAAATTTAACATGATGGAATTATATGAAGAAAAGGGAATTATTCCTATAGTCACAACATTATCTGTTAATTAAGTATTAGTAAATGTTTTTGAGTAGAAAATTATGAAAGAATACGTTACCGTATGAGTGTTTATACAATGGTGAATCAGGATATGAAAAAATATTTTTAAGATCTAGCGATTTTTAAGGCAATGACAAGATCTTAAAATACTTTTTCATATCATAACTCACCACTCTATAAACACTCGTACAATAATCAATTCTTTGGTAATTTTCTACCCATGAATTTTGACAAATCCCGATTAACAAATAATTTTACGACCCTTTGGAAACTATTCCACCATGTTAAATTCAATGTAAACCCTCAATATCACCGCCCTTTGACCCATGTATAAACCCTTGCGATTTGTTTTGTATTGAAATGTATTATTTTGCTTGTATAAACTTATACAAAGTTTATGGTTATGACAAGAAAACAATGTAGTTATTAGGTAGAAGATTTACATTATTTGTAAGGGACTTTGGGGTCTCTTACATTAGCTGTATTAAATAACTTTGGGGTTTGTTTATTTGCATTGTGCTTATTGGTGCATGATTTCTTTTTTATACTCGAGAAAGATTTGAACGTTTTGTTTGGCCATTAGTGCTTAAACTTATTCAGCTAACTTGAGCTTGATGCCATGAAGTGCACATCGAGTAACTTGTTGAGATGTGCTGATGGAGAGAGATAATTATATTTGAGTTAAGGTAGGATGTTTGAATTACGTGACTCAAATAAATGCCAAATCAAATGCTATATATGAAAAAAGAAAATTACTTTACCGATTTTACCAATCAATTAACAATGGAATGACATGGAGGCAAAATATGCATAAGGATGCTATGAAAATGAATATAACATGCAAATTATAGGAACATGGAAAGCTTCCACAACTAATGCAGTAATTGTATACAGGTATATGAAAAGATTTTAAATTAATTAGAGAAATTAATCATCTCCTGATAATGCCTTCACTCCTGAGTAATTTGGCTATAGATTAGTAACTTATTTCTCTTCATATGTAAGAGAGATCCACCATCATTCCTCTTGGATTAAAACTTTAATTTCTAAAAGTAAATAAAATTAGAGGGGCTTTGAGTGTTGGTAAGTCTTTGATAATTTGATTGTATTTCCTCTTGTAATCTCTCTTGTATTCATTTTTTTTTGGTGAAATAAAAAAATACCACATAGACAATTTGTCGAACCATGTTGCATCTATGTGTTTCTTATTTCGTTTTTATTGATTGGTGTTTGTAGCTTATTCATACGCTTGCTATGTGATTGATGTTATTGGTTGAATCATAACTATGAGTTCCAATCGACAAGTTAGATATTTGTGTTTTGCATTATTTGTGAAATTTTAACTATAAGACATATCAACTAATTAAAATAAATTAGACATCAAACACCATGACATTGCTCAATAGTTACCCCATTAAAAAGTTATTTTGACTTTTGGATTAAAATATATGATTTCACTCTAACTAATTTTATTTCTTATTTTGTATTAGATTTTTATTTATTTTCTTCGTATTTTGAATATGTTTTTTCATTATCTTTATTGTGTTGTATTTATATATTTGAATGAAAATTGATTATTACAATGCATATGAGCTAGAAGTCTTATTTCACTATATATAAAATTTAAACTCTTTAACAATTTTAATGATATAATAATCATAAAAAAGTTTTCATTGTCTTCGTGGTTGACCATAGCAAGATTTGGGTCTGAAGCAACAATTGTAATTGAACATCTTTTGCATGTACATTGTAAAATGTATTAGCAACAATGTTTTAAATCACAAATTTCAAAATATATGATTGGTATAGTTGGTTGATGGTTCGGACTACAGGACCAAAGGTCATGAGTTCGAACCTCGAATCCGATAATTCTATACCAAGTACCCAGAGTGTGTTTCGTAGGCACATACTTATCTAGAGTTGACAAATAAAGCTTGGTTCTCTAGGTATTTCAAAAAAAAATCACAAATTTCGATCACATCTCTCTCGGAATTTTCACACTCGATAATTTGATCGAGCATCTCAGATGAAGTGAGCATATCTTGGTTGTGCATCTTGGACTAACGTCTGAAGTACATATCAGGGATATCTTAGAATAATCATGTGTCTGCAATTGATGTTTTCTAGTTTTTTAAAAATAGTAATAATTGTAACATATTTGATTTTTGCATATAAAAATAGTTGATGCTGTAGAGAGAGAATAATATTTCTTTCTTGGATAACAGTGCAAATTTTATTTGGTAGTAACTTAAGAATTGTTCAATTTAACATTGGTAAAAGAAAAAAAAAACGAAGTCATTTATTGTAACATAACCGGATAAAAAGTAAAAATTAAGATTAGAAAAATAATAAAATTGATGATTGGTAAAACAATTTCATTCGAACTCATTTAACATGTGTAAAGGTAATATAAATGAAAAACATATAACTTCTGGCGAAATCTTGTATTGTCGTCTTGGTCTAGGTTTTGGTTAAAATTTCAATATCTAAGGCAATATGAGTGTTAAACGCAATACAAATGAGATTGTTGTTTTGTCTCGTTCAACTACACAAAATGAGATTGAGGACGAGATTTAAAACTCTGAAATCACTAAGAACGTGCCTAAACTCAAATTATTTACAATGGTTAGTTACTAGTAAAATGCTATTTCAGATATAAAGAAGCGTCTAAAGTCAAACCAATTATTTGAATTAATTAATTTCTTTTGAGTATAAAGTAAATTGGCAATAAATATATGTTAAGAATTATAAAAATCTTAAAATATATAAACTTGCGATCTCTCACAAATAATATTAATCCTCAAACAACTAACTACGTTTTATTTATATCACAAACATATCCATGGCTAGTCGGACGCACTAATTATCTTACTGTTTAGTCACTCTAAGTGGCTCCATAATGAACGGGTAAAAATGAGGAATTTTAGATTAATTTTGCTTGTGCATCGTTATAACAGGATTGTACTTATAACATCGCATAAATTAGTTGCTATACATGAATATTGATTTAGTTTTTCTTATGCATCAATATAGCTTACACTGTTATTGATTCATTAAAAGTAATTCTACACTTATGAAATTGAAGAAATTGGTTGCTATGCATAAATATGCATACGGTGGGAAACCTAAACGTATCTATAGACGTTGTGGATGCACTGATTATCATCAGCGTGTAAATAGAAAATGTATTCAAGATTTGCTTTATCATTTTCTTTTGAGTACCCTATGGATGCACAGATTATTTACAACTATGGTGTGTCAATGGCCTTTGCTGATTTTGTTAAAGTCTGGAACGTATGTGCATATCAGTTAGTGGGTAGCAACCCATGAGGAAAAATGTGTGGCTGCCACTAACCATGCCACCAACCAAGCCGCCACCAACCCCCATCAACCATCTTCTCATCCTATAAATCCATTATCTTCTTCATTCTATCAATCCAAAAGCAAGTGGAAAAAATAAGTTTAGAGAGAAAAAGCTTTAAAAAGTGAGATCGAGCATTGAGTTGAACATGTTTTGTACTCACTTTCTAATATTTCTCTCAAATAAAGGATCTGTAGCGGAAACCCGGGGACATAGGCATAATTGGTCGAACTATGTTATCAAGTTTGTGTCTAATTATTCTGCATCTTGTTTCATTTCATCGCAAATTTGATTATAAGGAAATTTGTGTAATTTCCTAACAACTAGTATCAGAGCCTTGGTTGTCTCCTTTTTTCTTTCGAAATTCTGAGAAATGATCCACATGAAGTTGATTTGAGTGGGAGCAATTTCCATAGACGAAGAAAACGTGAAAGTTGAGAAGTTTGATGGTATGGACTTTGGTTTTTGAAAAATGCAAATTGAAAATTACCTGTACCAGAAAAAGCTTTATCAACCTCTTTCAGAAAAGAAGCCAAAGATTATAAGGATGAAGACGGGGCTCTTCTCGACAGACAGACCCTTGGAGTTATCCGATTGAGGTTATCTTGAATGTTGCTTTTAACATAGCAAAAGAAAAGAACACAAGTATTATGATGGCTCCATCCAGTATGTATGAGAAGCAATCAACCTCTAATAAAGTTCACTTAATGAGGCGATTGTTCAATTTGCAGATGACAGAAGGCGCTTCGGTAGCTCAACATGTCAATGAACTGAATACAGTTTCATCGCAACCGAGTTCAATTGGAATTGAATTTTGATGAAGTACTGGAGCATTGATACTTTTGTCTTCTTTGTCAGAAAGTTGGAATGGTCGTGAATACCTCGTTGGGAAGCAATAAGCTCAGATTTATTGACGCTCATGATCCAGTTCTCAGTGAAGAGATCCGATTTGAGAGATTCAGGTGAATCATCAACGTCTTTCATTTTGCACACACAATCAAGAGGAAGAAATCCCATTAGAGGGAATAGGTGTGACAGATCGAATTACTGTGGTAGATTAAATGACCGGAGGTCCTAATCCAGGAATCCCAGCAGTTTTCATAGCTTGAAGACTGTTGAGTGTGGGAAGACAGGACGCTACAAATATCATCGCAAAAATGCATCAAAGGACCAAGAGGCGAAGGCAAAAGCAAATGTTACTTCCACCTTAGGAGGAGATGATGCTTTGTTACGCTCTTTGGAGAGCAAGGAAGAGTCTTGGGTGTTAGACTTTGGAGCATCGTTTCCTCAATATTATTATACTATCTTTTCTACCACAAATGCTCATTCTGAGTAGAAATAAATTAGAATGTGTATCGAAGACCGTTATTCCTATCTTTTATGATTACTTGGTAATATCGAAAGTACATTCAAGACTGTGCATGATGACGAAGTAGGCACTCTTCAATTGCTCCTGCTTATTTTACCAGACATAACAGGTTATTATGGTATGTTAACCATATCAATATATGCTTTTCTATACCTGAAGTTTATATATGCTTTGATTGTTTATATCATTCAATGATTACTGTTTTGAGGTAGAATTAAATGATGTTGTAAAATCGAATTAGGTATCATATCTCAATGCAGTTTGCCTAAGAATGTTCATTCATGCAATTTTCAATATCTTTCTAATGTTGTATTAAAAATTAATATCAATGTTAGTGTACTCTCTTGACTGACATCGTAAATAAATATTTTGCACACGTTAGATTTTCTTATTTATTTTTAGTTACCAATCAGATTGGAGGGGGAAATGTAGTGTTTGTTGATGCAATTTCGAGGAAAATACCTAAAATTACAGATGCACCTACTGTAATTTTTGGTGTTGATATCACCCATCCACCAACTGGAGAGGATTCCTCTGCTTTAATTGTTGTATTACGCTTTGTTCTAACGGAAAATTTATTTTTAATATCTATAAAATTGCTTATGGTTTTATTTGTTCCATTTCATTTTAGATTGTTGCCTTTACAGATTGACCTGAAATAACAAAATATAGGGCTTTAGCTTTTGCTCAACCATGTGGAGAAATAGTTAATGATCTTTACACTACTTATCTTATCATACCGCTTAACTGCATTTCTCTATTTTTGTTTAGATAAGCAGTGTAAAAATCATTAATTATCTCTCCACGTAGTTGAGTAGAAACCAACACTCTATATTTTGTTATTTCAGGCCAGTCCATAATGACAGTAGCCTAAAATGAAATGGGACAAACAAAATCATATGCAATTTTATTGATATTAGAAAATAATTTTTTCCTTAAAGCAATACGTACCGCAACAATTAAAATGAAGGAATCTTCTCCAGGTGGTGGACAAGTGACATCGGCTTCAAAAATTATAATAGGCGTATCTGTCATTTAGGTATGTTCCTCCAAACTGCATCAACAATCACTATTCCTTCATCCAACATGATCAGTAATTAATAATAAATAAGAAAAATTTAACGTATGCAAAATATTTGTTTACAAAGACAGTCATGAGAATATACTAACCTTGATATTAATTTTTAATGCGACATTAAACAGATATTGAGTATAGCATTAACTGATCATTCTTAGGCAAACAACAATGAGACATAATACCCAACTCGATTTTATAACATCGCTTAATTCTATCTGAAAATAGTAATTATGGAATATATGAATCATCAAAGCATACATAAACTTCAATTATAAAAAAACATATATCGGTATGATTAGATGCCATAATAACCAATTACGTCTGCTAAAATAAGCAAGAACAATTGAATAGTATCAGCTTTATCATGCACAATCTTTAATGTGCTTACGATATTTCCAGTGTTCATAAATGGTGTGAATAATCGGTCTTCGGTTCACATTCTAATTAATTTATACTCGAAGCGAGTCATTAATTTATTTGTACAACGTTAACTCAATATTATTACACTATCTTTCCTACCACAAGTACTCACTTCGAGTATAAATAAATTAAAATGTGAACGAAGACCGATTATTCCCACCGTTTCATGAACATGTGGTAATATTGAAAATACATTAAGGACTGTATATGATAAATATGGTATTCTTCAATTGCTCTTGCTTATTTTAACAGAATAACTGGTCATTATGGTATGTTAATCATACCGATATATGTTTTTTATAATTGAAATTTACATATGCTTTGATGATTCATATCATTCAATAATTACCGTTTTCAGGTAGGATTAAGTGAAGTTGTGAAACCGAGTTGGATATCATGTCTCAATGTTGTTTGCCTTAGAATAGTCACTCATGCAATTCTCCATATCTTTCTAATTTTGCATTAAAAATTAATATCAATGTCAGTTCACTCTCTTAACTGACTTCGTAATAAAATATTATGCACACGTTAAATTTTCTTATTTGATATCAATTACTAATTAAGTTGGAGAGAGAAATACAGTGCCTGCTGATGCAGTTTCGAGGAACATACCTAAAATTACAGATACACCTACAATAATTGTTGGTGCCGATGTCACTCGTCTTCCACTTGGAGAGGGTTGCTTCATTTTAATTGATGCAGTATGCTCTGTTTTAAAGAAAAATTTATTTTCTAATTTCTATAAAATTGCATATGATTTTGTTTGTTACATTTCATTTTAGGTTGTTGACTCTACGGATTGGCCCGAAATAACAAAATATTGAACGTTAGTTTTGCTCGACCACGTTGAGAAATAATTAATGATCTTTACACTACTTACCTTATCATACAGTCTGACTTCATTTCTCCATTTTCATCTAGATAGATAGCGTAAAGATCATTAATTATTTCTCTACGTGGTTGAGCAGAAACCAACACTCTATATTTTGTTATTTTAGGTCAGTCCATAATGACAATAATCTAAAATGAAATGTGACAAACAAAATCATATGCAATTATATAGATATTATAAAATAAAATTTCTCTTAAATAGAGCGTAGTGCAGCAATTGGAGTGGAGGAATTCTATCCAGGTGATGGATGAGTGATATCAGCACCAAAAGTTGTAGTAGGTGTATCAGTAATTCTAGGTATGTTTCTCGAAACTACATTAACAAGCACTATTTCTCCCTCCAACCTGATTAGTGATTAATAATAGATAAGAAAATCTAACTTGTGTAAAATATTAATTACGAAGTCAGTCAAGGAAATAATCTAACCTTGATATTAATTTTTAGTGCAACGGTTGACAGATATTGAGTATTGCATTAACTGAACATTATTAAGCAAACAACATTGAAACATAATACCCAACTTGATTCCGCAACATCGCTTAATCTGACCTGAAAATTGTAATTATGGAATGATACGAACCATCAAACCATATGTAAACTTCAATTATATAAAAACACATCGGTATATTAACATAACATAATTATCGGTTATGTCTGGTGAAATAACCAGGAGCAATTGAAGAGTACTCGCTTTATGATGCACAGTCTTTAATGCGTTTTCGATATTTCCAGTGTTCATAAAAGGTGGGAATAACCGGTCTTCGGTTCACATTCTAATTTATTTGTACTCGAAATGGGTCATTAATTTATTTCTACAACGTTGGCTCAACATTATTACACTATCTTTTCTACCACAAACACTCACTTCGAGTGCAAATAAATTAGAATATGAACCGAAGATCGGTTATTCCCACCTTTTATGAACACCTGGTAATATCGAAAGTGCATTAAAGATCGTACATGATAAAACTGGTAATCTTCTATTACTCCTGGTAATTTCATCAAATGTAACCAGTTATTATGGTATGCTTATATTACCGATATGTTTTTATATAACCGAAGTTTACATATGTTCCGATTGTTCGTATCATTCCATAATTATTATTTTCAGGTAGGATTAAGCGATGTGAAATCGAGTTGGATATTATGTTTCAGTGTTGCTTGCTTAAGATATTCGGTTAATGTAATACTCAATAACATGTTACCATTTACTTAAATATTTGAATAGTTTATATCAAACATAAATAAATATAAAAGACAATTCTTACATGCTCAAAGACGTTCTAGTTTCTCTTGCAACCCGATGCACTACAAGTGAGGCTTAAAATTTTGATTGCAAACTTTGTAATGTAGGGGCCGAATTACCATATAAACTCCACCACTTGGCTATTCAAATATCAATAAATTTGAACTAGAAGGGCCTAATATGTAATATAAAACTAGACATTTAAGAATAAATTTTAGATTCTTATTATTGAAGCATACATATGGCTTTACTGGGTGATTTTACGTCCTTTGATTTAATCGCCAAGTTAATACCAACTTATCCTTCCACTTTCGTATACAATGACAATTCATCCAAAGCATTCGCTTGATCGTTTTCTAAAAAAGTTTTGACACATTTATACAGTCCACATGTAACTTCTTCATCATGTTTAATGGTGTCATCTTTTTAAAAGAACCGTGGATTCAACAAAATGTCCTGCCGCATGCAATAGTTAATGGAGTTGACATTGCCATCTTTTTTCAATAAAAGCAAAATTATCTTTGTACTTATCTTCATTTCCATCAAATAATTTTTCAATTGCTTCTTTTGCTCTATTCATTGCCTCGTATAGCCCATAGCAGGTCTTATCACCATCAACAAGTCGAAGACTTGAACCAACGGACCCATCACTCTAAATGTGTAAGAGACACTATTCCCAAAAGTTGAAATCAAAACTGTATTACGAGCTTTTTTTCCTTTTGGTTTCTTTGTCCACCTACATTCCATCCACTCCTCTGATGTGAATATGGCTCGAAGATATTTTTTTTTTGCTTATACAAACTTTGCAAACATAGAAAACTAGTTGCAAATGGAGTGATACCAAATCGAACAAGCTTCTTATTTCCATTAAACCTCCTCATTATGCTCAAAACACTACCATGATTATATATAAATTCAGAAAGAGTCACTCCTTTTTTTATTGTGTTTTTTCACTTTCCTTATTTTTCCAGTGTCTTCAAGTATAAGATCAATGCAATTAGCGGCGCAAAAAGTCCAATATATAGATTTTATTTTTGCTATAAGCAATTCTCCTATGTAAGAAAAATAATTAATGAATAGGTAAGGATAAATAGTTAAACATGTGCTAGTATAAATTATAATGAACAACTAGTTTTTCTTCAAATGAAGATATTAAAACTTTATACTCACCCTCCATTTTAATATGCTTCCGTTGTCCGTTATGACTCGAACAACATTGTCTACTCCAATTCTTTCCACAAATTTATCAAGCAACTAAAAAATTCTCCTCCGTTTTCTTATAAGAAGAAGCGTCGATGGATTCTACGAACATCGTCCCCAAAGAGCAATTGACTAAAAAGTCCTTCCCTTTCTATATGTCCAACCAAGAGCAACCATATCTTGCCCATTGCTCTTTGTGACTTTTCGTTAGATCATGTATATACTTCAACTCCTTGTTCAACAGTATAACTCTCAACTCATGGTAACTAGGTGGCTTCAAATTAGGTTCATATCTACCAATTGCCTCTATCATATCTTTAAATGCATCCATACGAGCTACATTGAATGCAATACCAGCTTGGTAAAAAAGAGCAATGTATTGGTTTGTTCTATCTACAAGTACTTTATCACAAACATCATTTATACTTGTTTGTTCCATTGTTGATCCTCCACCTCGATTGTTTAATCTCATGCTCATATTGCTCATGTATAAATCTGGGACCTTTTGGATTTTTTGATGTCTTCTGTCCCACATTTCTTTCTCTTCCGCCGAGGTTCATCTCTTATTACTTGGTTAAACTTTATTATCATCATCTCCCAAACTATAATTTTTTAAATAATTTCTTGCATTAGCTTCAGAAGCATCCGTCTTTCTACTTTGTTTCTTATTCATTGCATCTATCAACTCGTCTCTAATACTGAGTGGAATTTTAGGACAACACTTGCATTTTTGATCCTCCAGTTTGATGTTGCTTTGCTTTAAATATTCCTTCCGTTGTCACATTCAAACAAAACATACAAGTCATACTATTGGGGTTGTTTTCATCCGCTAAGTAGCTATAATTCCGACCAATATCAACTCTACTATTTTTATTTCTAGCCATGGCAAAAGGCGATTCTCTTGCATTTGCATTAGATAGGTTTATACCCATAACCTAAAAAGAAAAGAAAAACATTCGCTTGAGCATCGTCTTTTATAGTTTTAGCAAGAAAAAACTGCAGTTTAAATTTCGAAATTGCAGTTCAAAATAAATGCACTTCAAAAACTACAATTCGAAAAAAAAATTCACTTAAGAAAATTTGCACTTCAAAAACTACACTTTAAATTAAAACTTCAAAATCATTTGAGATTTTAACTATAACTTTAAAATCTTAAAGTTATAGTGCTATGCCAAAAAAAATTAATGTTAAAATTTAACTTAAAATTAAAAATTTAAACTTTAAATTCAATGTCAAATTTTAATTTAAAACATCAAAATTAAAATTCAATTTAAAATTAAAACTTCAATTTCCAATTTGAAATTAGAACTTTAAATTCAATTTAAAATCAAAACTTTAGACGCCAAATTTAAAATTCAATTTAATATTAAAACAAAACTTTAAATTCAATTTAAAATTAAAATTTTAAACTCTAAACCTTTTAACTTTACACTTAAATTTAAACTAAAATAAACTTTGGACTAAACTAAACTTTAATAGTTTTAAGTATAAAACAAAACAAAACTAAATTTTAGACTATAATTTAAAATTGAACTTTATACTAGACCAAACAAACTAAGCGAAACTTTGAAACTAAACTATAGACTTACATTTATATTAAGCTAAAATTTATTACTTTAAACTAACTTAAATTTTAATCAGTTTATAACTTTATATTTGAACAAAATATTATAAGTCAAACTAAGTTTATAACTCAAATTTTAATCAGTTTACTTCTTTATGTTTAAACAAAACTTTAAACTAACTTAAATTTAAATCAGTTTATAACTTAAACTAAATTAAAAAGTATACCTCGATCAATAGTTTAGATTTGAGATCGAGATTGGCGGCTGTGGGGCATCTGGATCGATCGCAGTAGAATGATGGTCGAGATTCGAGAGTAATTTTTTAACATCGAGAAGATTGATGCCTTATTGTTCGACAATTTTCCAATATGCCACAATCGTGCTCGGTTATAGGCTAAAGCCTAAATTATTCAACCAAAAGTGAAGCGCGCTTTTTTAGGACGTCGATTGTTTCTCCCTTCAACGTTTGGAGCGTTTTTCTGGCGCCTTGAGCATCGTCGGTTCCTTGAGGAACTAAAAGCATTAGGTCGGCGTCTAGGCGAGTGCTTCAATAACATAGGGTTCATATCATTTAATAATTAATATTTTCAGGTAGAATTAAGTGATTTTGTGAAACCAAGTTGAGTATGATGTCTCAGTGTTGTTTGTCTGAGAATGTTCACATGTGCAATTCTCAATTTCTTTCTAATGTTAAATTAAAAATTAATATCAGTGTTAGTTACTCTTTTAACCGGCCTCGTAAATAAATATTTTGCACACATTAGATTTTACTAATTACTAATCAGATTGGAGAGAGAAATACAGTGCTTGTTGATGTAGTTTTGAGAAACATAACTAAAATTATAGATATACCTACTATAATTTTAGGTGCAGATGTCGCTCATCCCCCACCTAGAGAGTATTCCTCCGCTTTAATTGCTGCAGTACTCTTCTTTTTAAGAGAAAATTTATTTTTACTATCTATAAAGTTGTGTATTATCTTGTTTGGTTCATTTAATTTGAAGTTATTGCCTCTATGGATTGGTCTGAAATAACAAAATATAGAGAGTTGGTTTTTTCTCAACCATGTAAAGAAATAATTAATGATCTTTACGCTACTTATCTTATCATACCGCTTGACTACATTTCTCCATTTTCATCCAAGTAAATAGTGTAATTATCATTAATTATTTCTCCACGTGGTTAAGTAGAAACCAATGCTCTATTTTTTGTTATTTCAGGGCAGTCCGTAGAACCAATAACTTAAAATGGAATAAACAAAATCATATACAATTTTATAGATATTAGAAAATTAAATTTCCCTTAAAACAGAGCATACTGCAGAAATCAAAGCGGAGGAGTCCTCTAAAGTTGGTGGATGATGATATCAGCACAAAAGATTATAGTTTCGAAATTGCATCAACAAGCACTATTTCTTCCTCCAACCCGATCAATAACAAATAAGAAAATCTAACATGTGAAAAATATTTATGTACGAAGTTAGTCAATGAATAAACTAACATTGATATTAAGTTTTAATGCAACATTACACATATACTGAGTATTGATTTAACTGAACATTCTTAGGCAAGCAACATTGAGATATAATATCCTACTTGATTTCACAACATTGCTTAACCCTACCTGAAAACAGTAATTATGGAATGATATGAACCATCAATGCATACTTAAACTTTAATTATAAAAAATCATATATCGGTATGATTAACATACGATACTAACCAACTATGTCTAGTAAAATAACAAAGAGCAATTAAAAAGTACAATCTTTATCATGCACAGTTTTTAATGTACTTTCGATATTAACAGATGTTCATAAATGATGGGAATAACCGGTCTTCAGTTCACATTCTAATTTATCTGTACTCAAAGTGAGTCACTAAATTATTTGCACAACGTTATTACACTATTTTTTTAACCACAAAAACCCACTTTGAGGATAAATAAATTAGAATGTAAACCGAAGACTGGTTTTTCCCACCTTTTATGAACAGTTGGTAAAATCGAAAGTATATTAAAGCCGTATATGATAAAGCTGGTGCTTTTCAAATGCTTCTGGTTATTTTAGCAGACGTAACTAGTTATTATGGTATGTTAATCATACTGCTATAAACTTTTATATAATTAAAGTTTACGTATGCTTTTATAGTTCATATCATCCAATAATTACTGTTTTCAGGTAGGATTAAGCAACGTTGTGAAACCAAGTTGGGTCATGCCTCAATGTTGTTTGCCTAAGAATGTTCAGTTATCAGTATATGTCTAATGTTGCATTAAAAATTAATATCAATGTTAGTTTACTCTCTTAATTGACTTCGTACATAAATATTTTCACACGGTAGAGTTTGTTATTAATTACTAATCGGGTTGAAGGGAAAAATATAGTGCTTGTTGATGCAGCTTCGAGGAACATATCTAAAATGACAGATACACCTATTATTTTTTGCAATGATCTCATTCATCCCCACCCGAGAGGATTCCTTCGCTTTAAATGCCGACGCTCTGTTTTAAGGGAAAATTTTATTTTCTAATATTTATAAAATTGCATATAATTTTTTTTGTTTCATTTTAGGTTGTTGCCTCTACGGACTGGCTTGAAATAACAAAATATAGAGTGTTCGTTTTTGCTCAACCATATGGAGATATAATTAATGATCTTTACACTACTTATGTAATAACCCTTCTTTCTACGTCGTATAGATATATAAATTTAATTAAAATAAAGTTGTTCAAATTCGGTATTTGATAATTTATATTTAGAAAATAAAATTTTAGTTAATAAAAGTCTGTTTAATATAAAATTTTGATTTAATAAATCGAATTATATTCTTTTCAAATAATAAATTGAAATTTAAACAGGTTGTTTTAATTGAATAAAAAATATATTTTTATAGTGCAAGTAAATGGTTGTGATTCAAAGGGTGGAGAAATAATATGCGGACATCAAATTCATTAAAATTATCCGATTATTAAAATATAGTTTGTAGAATGAAATGTAAATTAATTTAAACTAAACTGAAATTTAATTAAAAAATAAAAATAATGAAATTGAAAGATCCCTGTATAAAGCCCAAGCCCACCTATTCTCTAGAATTCTCCAATTCCTTTGTATACTTGTTCGAACCCTCTACTTATCAATTGTACTCAAAGCCCTAATTTAAAATAAAAAAGGAGGATTCGGGACTGACAATCGTAAATAAAAAATAAAAAATATCACGCGATTGATTAATTCGCGACCAAGGAAGAACTGGCAACGTTGACGTTGGAGGAAGATGAGCAACGACTTGATTTGTGACCACGATAACAGTGACAGGCAATTGATGGAGGGGAATCGCAACCTGGAGCATCGCGATTTGGTTCAATGTCGACATTAGGGCGTGAAGGGCGACCACGTTCGTTGATTGCTAGCGGCTCGATGGAGGAACGTCGGTCATTGCAAGTAAGTGCAACGTCTTCTAGGCTGGATTGTGTTCGGTGTTGAGATGCTGGGCTTGACTGTGCGATGTGTGATGAAGATGCTAGCAACGACAAAGTGTGCGATGACAGTATTATGATCAAGTTGAGTGGAATCATATCACTTGAGGCGAGTTGAACCTCACAACCATATTGTGCTTAGGTTGAGTGTAATTATATCACTTGCATCTTTTCAAATCTCGATCATTTCGGTTGAGATCTCGTGGAGAAGTCTAGTGAAACGAAACACAATATTTCGATGAAAATATCGTTTTCCATATAATGGCCGAGATCTCGGTATCTCGGACGATATATCGACCAAGTTCAAATTTCGATATATCGGCCGATATTAAGATTTTTTTAACAACATTAATTCTGATGAAAAATAAAATTATGTGATAGATGATAGTGTAATTAATATTTATATATGCATGTAACCAGTCGAAATAGGATTTTTGACATCAATAAAAACAATGTGCCAGTCAAATCATCTTCGGATGCACATAATTCAAAATATGACCGGGTACACCAAAACTAATTTCTTGATCCATACACATTGTCCAACGACATCCCGATATAAGAAGATCACTTGAAATATTTTGAGGGGAACTGGTATATGTTTCGATGAGATTCAAAAATTCAACTTTGAGGCCAAAATTTTGCGAGTCATTACTATCTTATTGCTACATTTCTATCGTATTTGTCATTTGACAAGAGAAGTTTATTGTAGAATGAAAAATTATTTATAGAGAAAGAGAAGAAAACAGAATTCAAATTTTGATATCATTTAAGAGAAATTTGTGAGTAAACCCCTCACTTTATTCCTCTTACTCATGAATGGATGTTATTTTCCTATCATACTTTAATATGATAAATATTATTATTGTCTTATCGATTTTAAAAATGGAAGATGAGCAGATTCACTTAGGTGGAGATTTGATTGTGATTTCATGTTGGTTTGATTTATTACAGATTTAAGGAAAATTATTGTAAGTAATTTTATTGAATTCGGTAGAAGAAGTTCAAAATATAAAAAATCAATTTAACTTGTTTAATTTGAATTTGGATCATGAAATGATTCAGGTCAATTATAAGTGGAATTGGATGATTTAGAGTAAAAATAACGAAATAGCAACTCAAGCGAAATTATTATTTTTAGTAATTTTAAATATTATTATACATGCAAATTAATTTTAGAGATAATATATACCCCGAGATATTCTCGAAATGAACTTTACGATCCGTGATGTAAATCCGAGATGGAAACCCGAGATGCACTCATCTCGTCCATGATCTCCCTCAATACGAGATCAGGTCTCTAGAATTTCCAAGATGAAACATGACTGAAATCTAACCATTATATGAAGAGGCTCCATTTGGGAATAATTTGCTGAATACCAGTATGAGATTAAATGAAGTATACCCTCAATATATAGCCAATGTAAATTCATGTGAGTCATCAATCAAATTACCAAGATATGATAAGAAGATAATGGAGGCAAACTGCAATGGTAACAAATCGCACAAATATAGCAAGTAATTCACTCATTCCAAAGATGAAAGAAAATAATCTCAAAGCAATGCGATTACGAAGAAAGAAATAATATGCATATCTTTTTGCATATATTATTCCATAACGTGAGAATGAATATATTTCCTTACCATCTCATTTAAATGCAATCCAATAATTTATGCATTTCCATAATGAACAACCGTGATTACTTTCCTTCTTGCACATTTGTTTCCTTCTGTTTGTGATTTTATATCACAATAATTTAACACTCTACCTTGATGCAAAATCACATATCTCCAACATCTTACCTCGATTCATTCTCTTCTCAACATAAAACTCTTAAAATCAAACTCCACCTTCAACTAAAATCTCTTAACGAGATACAAACCAAAAATGAATATTTACTCAATGGGTTCTGGCAAGGCCACCCTCATCATACCTTGTTAACGAGCTCAGACTATGTCCATGTCCGCCAACAAAATGTTGCAAATATCCAAATCAATAGAAGGTAGATACCAAAATAATCTCAAAGCCACCAAGGCCAAAAAATTCTCTCAATCATCAATCCAAATACATAACCAAAAAATAAAAGCCAATGGACATAACAAGACTAATTCTAATCTCTGTATGCAAGACAAATCTCTCTCCTCCCACATACCTTATCTGCCAAACAGCAAATTTTCCATGAAAATCAACATAAGACTCTCACATCAACATTGAGCCATTAAGCATATACAGGTTCTCAAGTCCAGCCGTCTCTTCAACACACTAAAATCCTTATCGCCAAAATTTGAAGACTGAAACGCTCTTCTCTTTCAGCATAATCTCCTCCATCTTTAACTTTCATATTGCACAAAATCTCATTTTCTATCCAAATGAGTAATAGCATAATCACCATTGGATTTACCGCTCTTTCTAGAATCCATTGATGAACAAATTTAAACAAATCGCCTTGCTCTGATACCAATCTGTTGTACAAAAAGTGCACAAATGCGAAAAAATAATAAACAGGATCTAGATTTTGCCAATTTGAACATCATTTAATCTAACGGCAATTTTTTTTACTCCAAATAAATAGTAAATAACTATAAATAAGGAAAAGAGATGCACAATATTTATACTGGCTCCATTATCATCAAGATAGTGTATGTCCAGTCCAATTGAGAGAGATTTTATTACACTTGAGAGAATTACAAGAGATTATAAGATAAAAGTTTACATATCAAAGTCCTAAACTATGGTTAACAAGAAAAGACACTCCATTTGAGGATCACTGGCTAAATACCAGGATGAATTTACAATGAAGTCTACCCTTAATATATAGCCAATGTAAATTCATATGAGTCATCAATCAAATTATCAAGATATGGTATGAAGATAATGAAGGCAAATTACAATGTTAACAAATCGCACAAACATAGCAAGTAATTCACTCATTCTGGAAGAAAATAATCCCAAATCAATGCGATTACGAAGAAAGAAATAATATGCATATGTTTTTGCATATATATTATTCCATAACGTGCGCATGTATATATTTTCTTGTCATCTCATTTAAATGTAATCCAATAATTTATGCATTTCCATAATGAACAACCGTGATTACTTTCCTTCTTGCACATTTGTTTCCTTCTGTTTGTGATTTTATATCACAAAAATTTAACACTCCATCTTGATGCAAAATCACATATCTCCAACATCTTACCTCGATTCATTCTCTTCTCAACATAAAACTCTTAAAATCAAACTCCACCTTCAACTAAAATCTCTTAACGAGATACAAACCAAAAATGAATATTTACTCAATGGGTTCTGGCAAGGCCACCCTCATCATACCTTGCTAACGAGCTCAGACTATGTCCATGTCCGCCAACAAAATGTTGCAAATATCCAAATCAATAGAAGGTAGATACTAAAATAATCTCAAAGCCACCAAGGCCAAAAAATTCTCTCAATCATCAATCCAAATACATAACCAAAAAATAAAAGCCAATGGACATAACAAGACTAATTCTAATCTCTGTATGCAAGACAAATCTCTCTCCTCCCACATACCTTATCTGCCAAACAGCAAATTTTCCATGAAAATCAACATAAGACTCTCACATCAACATTGAGCCATTAAGCATATACAGGTTCTCAAGTCCAGCCGTCTCTTCAACACACTAAAATCCTTGTCGCCAAAATTTGAAGACTGAAACGCTCTTCTCTCTCAGCATATTCTCCTCCATCTTTAACTTTCATATTGCACAAAATCTCAATTTCTATCCAAATGAGTAATAGCATAATCACCATTGGATTTACCGCTCTTTCTAGAATCCATTGATGAACAAATTTAAACAAATCGTCTTGCTCTGATACCAATCTGTTGTACAAAAAGTGCACAAATACGAAAAAATAATAAACAGGATCTAGATTTTGCCAATTTGAACATCATTTAATCTAACGGCAATTTTTTTTACTCCAAATAAATAGTAAATAACTATAAATAAGGAAAAGAGACGCACAATATTTATACTGGCTCCATTATCATCAAGATAGTGTATGTCCAGTCCAATTGAGTGAGATTTTATTACACTTGAGAGAATTACAAGAGATTATAAGATAAAGTTTACATATCAAAATCCTAAACTATGGTTAACAAGAAAAGACACTCCATTTGAGGATCACTGGCTAAATACCAGGATGAATTTACAATGAAGTCTACCCTTAATATATAGCCAATGTAAATTCATATGAGTCATCAATCAAATTATCAAGATATGGTATGAAGATAATGAAGGCAAATTACAATGTTAACAAATCGCACAAACATAGCAAGTAATTCACTCATTATGGAAGAAAATAATCCCAAATCAATGCGATTACGAAGAAAGAAATAATATGCATATGTTTTTGCATATATATTATTCCATAACGTGCGCATGTATATATTTTCTTGTCATCTCATTTAAATGTAATCCAATAATTTATGCATTTCCATAATGAACAAACGTCATTACTTTCCTTTTTGCGTATTTGTTTCCTTCTATTTGTGATTTTGTATCACAAAAATTTAACAGTACCAATGTTAGTCTGAGGGAATACTCACGTGTGTACCCTATATAGTCCGATTTTTCGTATTATCCGACAGTATTACTTTTGAATGGTATGTGTATAGAGGTGGGTGTTACAACTTACCTGGACGAAAATGGAGAAATGCAATTAGACGGTATGATAAGGTAGTTCATGCATTGGATGGAATTTTACTTATCATTTGTATACTTGTTGCTAATGGATCTGCATACGTTCTCCTCTTTTGCAGAGAGCAGCTTAGATCCTTTAGATGATCCACAGGCCTTAGGCCCGAATGGATTAGCCTTTACAGGTTCTGAATTACTATACTTCTTTGAATATATTAAGCTTTTAACGCTAAAATTTATCTGGAGATGGCGTGAGTGAAGGAAAGTTTAATGCTGTTCTACTCAAAGAGTTTGATGCGATAAACAGAGCAAGCAATAAGGATAAATTTATCATTTTGTTTAAATCACAATCTTGTAATAAAAACTTTAATATTTCCATTACGGTAGGCTTGTCAGGCTTGTCAGTCCCTTGAAGAAGATTATTGTAACGACCCGCAAATCCGTACCTCTTGAGTCAATGCTATTTTACAGCAATCAACTCAAGTTGAACAGAAATACGAACAATTAGGGTTAAAGAAGAAGAGGTAGGAGAAGAAGATAGAAAACAACATCAGAATCTAACATCGTAGCGGAATAAAATATAATAGATAATCTATGATCTTTACACAAAGGAAAACTATAACTGTTTATACATACATCATCAGAGTTCACATCAATAACATACAACTGGATACACAGCGGAATAATAATCAAATACGGAAGTACGTATCGCCATCCAGCTCGTCTCCTGAGCTCCACAACATAATATCCTGTATCCTATAATACTCGGTCTGACCCGAGCATTACAGTTAAATAACATCCGAGTCAGTCTGGAAAACCAGCGTGAGAAAACCACACTCAAATTTATTATTAAAGTTTCAAAATCATTTGAAAATCAAAAGCATCTCGTAAGACCACGCCACAAATAAACATGCCGGGTTTTTACCTTACGATAGCTAAAACATTTCTTATAAAATCATCTGATATTATAATAGTGTCTATATACAAATACTTATTAAAATAGCCGAAATTGTTACATTATTAAATTCCAGCTACTAGCCACAGAGTGGGTAATACAAACAAAACTCGTAAAAGGCGCATAGGGAGAATGGATTTCCAACTAATGACTAGGCACTGGGGTACCACCTGTCACGGTACGTGGCCTATATCACAGTACCGAGGATCACTCCCGACCCCCTGCAACACAAGACCCGGACTATCCCTTACTGGATAATCCCGAGTAAGATCACCCCACAGTTGGGATCAGCAACCGCACCACTAAGCTGAAATAAAAAGGGACATCTAGACAGGGATGACCTTACCCGGAAATGGGTGCTGCCCACCAAGCCTTGCTGCATAACCCCTGATTTTTAGTCATTTCCGGTTGGTGAGGCTTGAGGCTAAGCGTTACGTTTTAGAACATATCCCTTAGAATGCCCATCGCCCACTTGACGATGTTCTGAAAGCATTCATCCATGCAAGTCCGTCCCGGGTTCGAACGAAACCGAAGGCGCTACTCCTACTACATCCATTTTAGAAATATCCTCAGGATTAGTAGCGACTAGCCCTTGCACTTCACTGCTTCATCTTCGAATCCAAACTCGTTTTTCCACGGAAACGTACAAACCGGATCGAAGTGGTTTTCGAGAAATAAATCCTGATCCCGATCCCAGTCTCTTCGAAACGATCAGCGCATTTGGCCAATATTGATAGTCGGTTATTTAACTACCAATTAACATTCACAAACATCCATCAACCATAAATAATTTCTCCAAAATTATTTATTATTCTCAAAATATCTTCGCAAGATATATTTCCACTTTCAATTCCTTTTGAAAACAGTTCAAACTATCTTCCTTTTTCAGAATAAATTTCCCAAATATTTTCTATTTCCACTGAAATCACCAAGCACAAAACTTTAGATTTTTAAAATAATTTAAAAAACACTTTATTATAAATTATCCTTTAAAACATTTAAATTCAAAATTATTTTAATATTTATTTAAAATATATATACTTTAAGAATATTTAAAATAAAACTACTTTAATACTTTATTAAAAATATATACTATAGGAATATTTGAAAATGAGGTTGCTTTATAATAAAACTAAATTTTCTACTTTAAAACAAAATACCAAGTCACCTTTAAATAATTATTACGATAATAGATTTGAAAAATATTTACTTAAGAATTTGAGCATTTAGAATTAATAAATTTCTAAAACATGTCTTTTTAAAACAACATTAAAGCCTTTAACTTATATTTAAAATTTACTTTGAAACCGTACTTGGCTATCCAGAGAAATATACTTCTCTTCGCATTCTTTAAAAAAAATCACTATTTATTTTTAAACAAACCTTCTCATTCCTTTAATAAATTCCCACCTTGAATTTATTCTTGCCAAATATCCACTGATATATTTACTTTACCTTTATAAACCCAGTTTATAAATTCCATAGCCACATTCTCATTTAAAATCTCGATTTTACATACTTAAATCAATTCCCAAATCGATTTCCAACTTACCCCATTTATTCCAAAATCCATCAATTTCAGATTTAAATCCTTAATTACGATTTCAAATACTTTTAACTGAAAATACCAATTTTAGATTTTACCAAATTACTTCTTTATCCCTTTAAATAAATTTAAACTTTGAAGTTTAAAATAATTCTTTATTCCTTTAATTGATATCACTTAAGTTTACAATTCATCAATTTATGTTTATTCAAAATCTTTTTTTCCATACTCGAAATTATTTTATTTATTAGTATCTTAATATCACTTTCATTCCTTTTCCAATTCATTCTTAATTTATTCCAATTCGCTATAATTATTTTACTTAAAACTTCACTCTTTTATCTTCTTTCCAAAAATCCAATTTATATATTTTGATAATTCAATGTATTGAAATATATTCAAGCAAACCATAGCATTCAATATTCCAATCATCAATATAATTCATCACAGAATGTCAAATATTCATAACACAGAATATTAACAATCTAAATAATTTTGAGGAATCCAGTTGGACTCCTCCAACCTATTTCCCTACATCCACAGATGTTAGCACAATACCAATTCCACTTCAATGTGGAATATGACGGTATATGGGATTAATATAATATCATCCACTATTATGCGGCGCATAGGGTCTCATCCGCTATATAATGCGGGAAATCAATCACTCAAATATATACTATATATACTACTATATATAATATAGCACATCAAATCAATTCCATCATTCATACAATTATCTAAATTTAACCATTTAAATTTAAATTAAAACCCAGATGAGTGAGATTAACTCACCTTATTTCCGTTTGCAGTCCACTTCAACTTTGCCTTGGATTCACGGTTTTTCGACCTTGTATAAATATTATACAGTTCATTAATATTTTGAACTAATCAAACAAGTTATTTTCCCTTTTATAATTTAAGTAACTAAGAATTTTATTCAAACTAATTTCCCTTTTTATAAATTACTTCCAATAATAAAAATAAAAGGATAGGCTAATTAAATAAGCTAACCTCCTAAATACTTATATTTAAAATTAAATAATAAGTGAATATATATATATATTCTTTTTGAAACCGCATATATGTATACATACTTATAAAATGACTTATACCGATTTAAAAATCTAAATTTTAACTAACACTTCAACCATTTTGAAATTCCTGTACATATTTCAAAGTTAACAGTAGGCTGATTTTATATTCTCAAAATTATATATGTACACAAATATCCTGTGTTGGTTCTAAAAACTGATTCTTGATTAATATATATATATTTCCATTTTCAAACTGCGTATAAAAAATATTCTCAGCAGATAATAAAATAGCCGCTTACTTTACCGTAAAATTCCCCGATGAACAAATTTAAATTCCAAGCTTTAAACTTAAAATAAATTAAAAATGTATATATTCAAATTACCTAACTCTAATCAGGAAAACAACACTATCGAGCTCCTGCCCAATATCAAAAATCGTGTCTTCATCACGCTCACTCTCATCCCTGCCGAAATCGCCGCCGCCTCAGGACTACAGCTCGAACGACTGGAAATAGTTGCGACTTCGAGTCGCCATCCTCCCTCTCGCGAACTCAGGCTCGAGTCCACCATCGCGATACCCACTGCCACCCCAAACCTTCATGACAGCCAAACTTCACCTCGCCCCTTCCAAGATCGACTGCCGCCTCCTCCTATTTCTTGCTCGATTGTCGCGAGCTTCACGAATCTCCCCCTTGTGTCGTGCAAGCGAGCGGCCCTCTCTCTCTATTTTTTTTATTGATTTCATTACTGAAAGAAGAGGAAAGTTGTTCGTGCTTATTAAAAGGAAGGAAAATGAATCGCGTGTTGGATACACTTGTGTGATTGAATGGATTTGCTACAGTGATATGAGGTGAAGTTAAAAAAAAACAGCCGATGGGAAATTGAAGGTCAACTCAGATATGTATATTTATATTTTAAAACGTTCGACTCTCACAACTCAAAATCCCGAACCCCTATCGAGGCACACTGCTGGGCGTTTGTAATGTTATATGCTCATTGTAACATCCCGCCTTTTCGCACACTTTAAACCGACACACGTGCCAATTCAAAGCATACGCAAGGGCGGGTTGTTATGGGGTAAATAAGAAAAACAGAGAAGAAATAAAACAAAATAGGATCTCACAGCGGAAGGATAAAATATAATAATCAATATACAGTTCATGATAACTGTTTACAAAATATTTATTTTACTTATACAATGAATATCAGAGTTACACATACCAATACAATCAATGCAGCGGAAATTTAGAGTGTGGTGCAATACTATAGATAATAATAATACGACTCCTTCGTCTTCGTCCTTCAAAGCTAAAGTCTTCGATCCTGAAACGCTCGGACTGACCCGAGCGAATTTGAAAAGACAAAAACACTCGAGTCAGACTAAAAGATCTTATGTGAGTTAAATTAACAGAAATAAATATGAGTACAGTAACTCAAGAGATGTTCGGGATTTACATCTCCTAAGGATCCGTTAAACTATTTACTATGTAGTATATTGCGCTATTATAATAGTGTCTATTTATAAAGTAAACTTACTTTTTAATAGCGTTAAGGGGTTACCCATATAGCCCTTAACACAATATAATGCCAATAGTCTATACAGTACCGTAATACCTCCTGATCGGGAAGCTACCAGAGGATACTCCATAGGTACGACACAAATAGAAACTCGTAGTAAAGGCTCGGTATGGTAGGTGACACGGCACAACTAGGCAATGCCAGGGTAGATATACCAATTGCTATCCAGGCTGGTGGAAACGCGTAGCCGCAGTTACCGCCCACCTCGGACTAACTCCCTAAAATCAAAATATAGAAGTGGCCACTGAAACAATCCAAAATCAAAGTATAATATCGAAGAGGAGGGTCCGATCAGAGGAATGACCTCATTGGCCTGAGAATCGCTCCTATTTTAGCCACCTTATCCCAACTCACGGGAGTCGGGTCCACGTATTTACCTTACAGGAAACGTCGCCACCACCTACTTCATTCTGGAATCTCCACCGCGTACACGGTTAGTCAAAGTGATTTTCGGTATCGACAGAGAGTATGTCCATATCCGATCCCGATCTCTTTGCCAACCCATCGTTATTATAACACCGCGGTCATTTAAAAATAGGTTATACTTTAAAAATCAGAATAAACATTCCATTTCATAACCATGAATACGATATCATTTCAAAACCCAAAACCATATTTTATCACTTATCCCAAATATAATTCTTTTCCAAAATCAAAATGCTTTAACTTCATAACGTCTGAAAATCAAATATTTTCAAAGCATAATATTTTGAAAATCATAATTTAAAAGCATAACTTCTAAAAAAAACTTGAATGGTTTGGACATTCAACGGTATATGGATTAAATGGTTTAACTTCAATGTTACTCTGTAAAGAAAATAGTTCTCATGGCTTTACAAATACATTTCTTTATTAAAGTCTAAACCAAAATTTATATTATCTCTCTCAAGTTCCAAAACCCCTTCAATTTATTTATATATACGTATATCCATTTTGAGTATCAATATTTCAAACTAAAGTTGGATTTTATTCTTTCAACAAATCAATTATTCTATTAATTAGTCTTGAATATTCATATAAAATCCATAAATAATAAGACTTCAATTTCTAGTGATAAAATATATATATTTTCCCAATTCAAATTATACTAGAATATTCATTTCAATTTATTTTGGGAAAAATCCAATTATAAATATCATATCTTAAAATTTCCAAACTTAACATTTAAACATATGATATAAATTATTAAACTCCATTTTCTTAATTTTCTTCCATTTTTAATAAAGATTTTTATACACCTTTTAATTTCAAAATTTTCAACTTCATATGTATATATATATATGGAAGAAAAATATTTATACAATATAAAATTTAAGATTATTATAAACCGTATTCCATCCAAACCATAGAAATCACTTTTAAAATAGTTATATATAGACCGCGGTGCCTGTATATAATTTTCTATCCTATGGTCAAGTGATACGGATATTTATCATTTCAATCCGCAATTTAAAAGATATAAAATTTTGCGGTTGTATATCATTTCAAACCACAATCCCGAATGAAAGGAAATATGCATAATAATTTGCAATTTAATGATATACAATAAAACATCCATCAACATCACCCATCATCCAATCACAATCATCAAGCAATATCAATCAATAACAATTTATATTTGATAATATATAACAGGTAATAACTGGCAATTTTATTCAGATTAAATTTAACAACTATTAATCTAACAGTTTATATTCAGTAATAATCTATATAACTGTTAACTAGCAGTTTATAGGCAACAAATAAATTCTAACTATCAATTAATACGCAATAAATAAATTAAATTAACAGTTAAATTTAATAAATGCAATTCAACAAATATGAGTGAAATAAACATGCCAAATACTCATAAATATATTTCTATTCATTTCTAAAATTAATTTAACAAACATAAAAGCTTCTAGTAGTTGTGAGTGGGTTTAAACACTCACATTTGGAATTTAAATCGAATTTAAATTCAATTTAAACTCAAAATTTTGACGGTCTCCAAATCCATCCAAACCAGCGTCAAAACGTCAGAAATTCCGATACGATCCCAGCAAAACAAACCGCGCGTGAATCCGAGCTCGTATGCAAAAGTTATGGAAATTTAAAAAATGGAAAAATTCTGGTCCTGGGTCGACTTCGGTGCGCCGCCTCAATTCCCCGGTGCTTGCTTGGAGTTTTCGCCAAAACGACCCGGAGCGACCCGAGTCATTTTCTTCCTGACCCGAAGTTGCTCTAGGGTTTTCTCCCCTGAAACCCGAAGCGCGACCAGAAGCTGTTGCAGATCCGAATTTTTTTTTTTTTTTTAAATTTGATTTTTTTTTTTTTTGAACTGACTGAATATAGGGTTAGCACCCATTGAAGAAGAGGAGCTTGAAGAAAGTATACGCTCAGATGAAAAGAAATTAGGTGGAGGCTAGGGCTTGTAGCTAGGTTTATATAGAGGGGTTAGAGATAGAGTAGATAGACCGTAGAATGAACGTGCGGAACAAACTATGGCCCAAAAAGTCCGCTATGCCTCCGGAACCGAATTTATTAAATCTATATATCCAATAGGTAATTTAAAATATTCTGAAGGCGATGGAAAAAGTTTCACGTCCAAATTTGATCGTATGAAGAAGTTATGCTGAAAACAAAATTTCCAAATTGATTCAAATTGATTTTAATTAAATTTGATTTCAAGGCGTTTCACGCCCGTACGATCAAATGACAAGTCCGATCGATACGAAACTTGAAACCCTATAATAATTCACCGATACGGATCCGATGAAACTGGTTTCATCGAAATCCGAGTCCGTGACAAAAAAAGGCTATTTTTATATTCATTAAATAAATCAAAATAAATTACAAAAATCCAAATTTTATATTATATTCTAAAATTGTCCAAATTTTATTACTTATATAATTTAATCAATTTCAAATGATTTAACAAGCTTGGATGTGAATTAAAATTATAAGTATATCAATTTGCAGTGTTAATTTCTGCACTTTCCTATATTTAAGAATTATAAAATTAAATGCTCAAAACCTCGTATATTAGATTTTAACTTTTATATACTCATTCTTTATCCAAATAGGGATGCCACATACTTTGGTTCATGATTCACAATATTATTCTTAAAGTTCATTTTAAATTTCAGTAACGTAATATTTAACGTTAAATTCCCTTTATTTATGCAATAAGCGCAATTATTGAATTTGATACTCAAATTGATTTATAGATTCTGCTTTCAAAAAATCTATATCAACAATTTGGTCTAATTATAAATAGAATAAGTATTAACCTCATCTTATAGAATTAATTATTGCAATAAATCCAATTTACCATATCTTAAATCCAAATTAATATATAAAGCTTGATTCCTTTATTAACTCCTTTGGTTTTTTTTTTTTTTTTTTTTTTTTTTTTTTTTTTTTTTTTGGCAAAGCCAGCCGGTTTTATAGTGGACCGTCCACTTTTATTACGCACGTAATAAAAATTTGAAGTACAGGAGCAAGGTAAAAGCACCTTAACTACTAAAAGGAGAAACAGAAAATACAGCACAGGTACGTGACGGCTATGTCACAGTAACAAAAAGTAACATGATAAAACTAACACACCACCAAGGTGGGAGAATCCCTATGAACCAAAATCACCAAAGAAGATCACAAAGGGACAGACCCAGAAAGGCCAACAAAAGGGCGAAACCGCAGTGCAAGACAAGGGTCGTAAACCCATCATCAGAACAGTAGATAAACGATCTATCCCAGGATGGATCAGCAAGCAAGTCCGCATTAGAAGCCGCATCCAACCCGTCCGTATCAAGAACAATAGAATCTCCAGATTGTTTGTAGCGAAGGCATCTAAGGTCCAGCTGATCATCAGATACAAACCGGAAGAAAGATTCATTTTCCGGGTTATACCTCATATCAGAATTGGGATCAATCCAACATCCTTCGGCCTCATCCCAAGCAACAGGAGGTAGGAGCGAGGGAGGGCAAGTAGCATCAAGAGGGATGACAGGAGCAGCACCAGGAACCACAGAACCAGGCGGAGAACCAGGCAAATCAAGGGGCAATGATGGGACAGGTAGATCAGGCAACGGAGCCTGAGGAGCATGAGGGACAGAAACTTTGGGGACCCAGATCCTTGGACGGGGGCGCGGCAAAGGTAACTTAGGAGCAGCCGCAGAAGTTTCAGAATGAAGGCAATCACGAGTTTGGTGTCCAAAGGAGTGACAGTAGGTACAAATATCCGGTACCCAGCCATAGCGAACCCTAACTTCCACAATATGGCCAACAGCAAGCTGTACAGGAATAGAAGTAGGGAGAGGCTTAGAAGGGGAAATCTCAATTAGTGCCTTCGCATACATTAACTTGTCACGGTCCACCGTGTTAGAGTCAAAACATTTTAGCTTACCAACATTACAAGCTAACCAATTCAGACCAATAAGAGGCTGAAGAACTGAGGGAATCTGAGAAAAATATACCCAAACAGGGATGGAATATACTTGCTCACGAGCACACGCCACAGTAGGAGACCAGGGGGTAACAATAAAAGGCCGACCATCAACGATGCAAGGCTCAGCATCTAATACACGCAGACGATCTTCAGAAGAGCAAAATTTTAAGAAGTACATCGTATCAATCAGTTTCACATCCAAATTACCACGTATCTTCCAAGCCCTGCGAAGAACTGAAGCTGCATTTGAAAGACGGTGATGCGGGTCAAGAAAGAAACCAACCAAATAGTCTGACCACAAATCCACACCGGCTTGCAAAACACAAGGGGGAGGAATCATCACTCCATTTTCCTCAACCATTTCAAATTCAATCGGGATGTAGGCACCCGCATTACGGGGCAAGGATGAGAAAAGAGAAGACCACGATTTAGAGTTCTGCTTCGTAACATCAGGAACACGGCTATCTACAAATCTGGGGGCAGTGGGTAAATTAGCAACAGGGTTATCAATATTGACAGAAGGCTCAGATTTCTTTGGGGAAATAACACAAACACTTTGAGTGCCTAAAACAGAAGAAGAAAAAACAGCAGAACTACTCCCCTGCGCTAGGCCAGACACACCAACATCCTTACTGGAATCGTGATTATTCAACAAGGATTTCTTACCCACAACACAACTCATCTGTTTCAGGAAGCTCGGGTCCTGCACACACACATTAGGGCGTGGCACGGCAGCTGGGTCAGCACCCAATGACACAATCTCATCCAAAGCACGAGGGCGAATAGGAGACGATAGCAGAGGAGGAAATTCAGATGAAGTGAAAAGAGCAGGAGGTCGAATTGACATAAGGTTCAACGGCTTGAAAAAACGGCCACTCCGAGTTGAAGAAGGAGGAGATGGAGGATCGGGCATAAGGGGAGGAGGCTAGAAAGGTTACGGCAGAGGCGGGGGGGAGGGGGAGGGGGGAAGATGAAGAAAGCCGGAGCGAAAAACCGAAGCCAAGAGGGCGTGAAATTAATCGCCTGTAGCCATGAAATCGCCTGTAGCCATTGAATTCACTTTAACTCCTTTGGTTTTCAATTAACCTTTTATGGTGAATATAAATTCCAATGTATAATTGAAACCTTATTCCATTTGATTTCACTATTTCATTAAAAATCCTCATATTCCAGCTAAATTTCAACTAACGTATAAATTAGCTATTTCAATTTCATTTAATTGCGATTTCATACTATAGAAATTAAATTCCATTAAATAAATAAATAAATAAATGTTGATTCCCATCTATTTACATTATATTACATTGGTATTTCTATTTACAACTTAGCTTTGTATAAATGTTTAAATGTGGAATCTTGTCTATTTCACATATTAATTAAGCCTTAAAAATCAATTAATATTATATCCTTGGTCTAACCTCATTTTACCCATATTTATATTAATATATCCTTTGAATTAGGTAAATTACCATTGATTATCTACCTTAACTTTTCAGACTCCACTAACGTAATGGTTAAATATTAATTCCACTTGAAAAAAAAACAATCCACAAGATTTGCATTTCACATTACAAATGAATTCATAAATCTTGGTTTCCTTTTTCTTTGCTTCTTAAAGGCCAAATCAAACTACCCTATCATCACTAATTTATGGCAATTAATTGCAATTGATTCTCCATTAAACTACATAAGTTATCCAATTGAAACCTAAGTAGAATGTTTATTTATTTACAATCCTACTGTTTAAATGAATTGATCCTTTACGGTATAATTCACATTTGACTTGATTTCTCATTTATTTTGCAAAACAGTAAATTTCAATTGCTACCAACATTATATTTTAATATTAGATTTCCAATTAATTCGATTGGAATCAATATATCTTTATATATACTTTACGTATAAATATCTAAATTACCAAATCAAGTACATTTATTAGAGACAACCTTCAATAAAATTACTTATCACACTTATTGCATTGATTTATTCCAACGGACACTTTTATTTAGTCACTATTTATTATTACAACCAAATGTACAATCTCCACTATTTATTTTATATTAAATAATTCCATTCTAGTAAATATTTTTTATTAATATTCACTGATTCACATTTATATTGGTTTCTTATATTTAACTTATAACAAGGTGTGCAAATTTACATAGTTCAAATATTTCCATGTAACTATTAAATTGTTACATTAAATTCCAATTACTATAACAAATTACTACATTTTCTCAAAAAAAAATCTTAAGACCTTTATTTTTATTCTAAATTAGATTAGAACATATTAATTTAATTCATTTAACATTATCAAATTCAACGGGTCGTTACACTCATTCCGAAAGCAATAGAAAAGGTTTCGAGTCCTAATTCAATCGTATGGAGAAAATAGCTTTTTGGATCCAATTATAGTATTGAATTTCCGATTTAATTTTCAGCGCTTTTACTTATCGTACGCTCACACAACAATTCCGATCAATACGAAATTTGAAATCCGATAATAATACAATATTATGGATCCAATGGAACTGGTTTCGTTGAATTCCGAGACTGTGCCTCGGAAGGCTATTTTTAAATTCAATTTAAAACAATAAAATTTCAAAGCTGAACAAATCATTGTTAAATTCAATTTTAATACTTCTATTATCTTCATTGTTATCAATATAAATTTTACAAGCCTTCAAATTATTTTTAACAGGCTTAAAACTGAAGATGCAACATTTACCCAACTTCAAATTATTTAATTTAAAATTTTAATTATCAAATAAATAGTGATACTTGAATTCAAGTTAAAAATTAACTTTTAAATATTTCAAATCAATTATATATTCAAATTTAAATTGCTTAAAAATTCCGGGTCATCATATTCCTCCCACCTTAAAAGAATTTCGTCCCCGAAATTACTAGTTTGAAAGAATGGTCCAATACCCGTTTAGTTTTCTCAAAACCAACAATTCAACATCCTGTCAACTATCATTTTATAAAAGACCCATTATTATTCTTTCTAACTTTCCAAACCCTCCCATAGTTTCAAACAATACTATTTGCTCAAAAAAATTTCTAATTTCAATTTGAACCAAATTTTGAATTATCAAAATTTTCTAACTCCCTAAATTTTCGAAAAATTTCGCCAGCGTCTCTTTTGCGCGGCTAGCTCGGTACAACTACAAAGTGCCTCTACGGGCCCACAGATTTCAAAAGAAAACAAAAGCCAAGTGGCTAGATCAAAAACCCAATCAAATTTCATACAGAAATTTAAACACATATCTTTTTATCGAGCAATTCAAATTTATCTTCTGAAATCAAAATCAATTTCCTTTTCCTTTATAATACCTGTATATCACACTTAGCACTAATATCCAATCACAACTTTCAAAACATTTATTGACATTCTTACCAAATGCCAATATCTATTCATCCAAATATTAACTTAGAATATATTTATAATATCAATTTCAAATCAAGAATTCACCATTCCTTTCTTAAGTTTAGTATAAGCATCTTATATGTTTCTTTATTTATTTTCACTTCACTACTTTAGTTTATATCTACTTCTATTCAAATTGGTTCTTCCATTTCCATATGAATTCAATTTATCTTCAATTCTGAATATTGAATTTTATCTCCCATTTATAACTGATTCATATCATTATTTAAATTAGTTTCATTCCCTAATTTATTTCAATTTCCAATTTGGAATCGTTTTGTCGCTAATTAAAATTTTCCCAAAATTTTCAAAAAAAATTCTAACTCCCAAAATTTTCGAAATTTTTTGACAGAGTCTCCTTTGCACGGAGAAGCTTTTGCAATTTGACAAAAGATATAAATATATATACATCGACCAACACGGTCGAAAAAACAAAAAAACAGTTCATATTTCCTATTTTTATTGCGTAGACGTACCTTTATTTAGCATTTTAAACAAACGGCTTATTCTTTAGGAATTAGCATGACCAAAATCCTGCCATACGGCCTTCAGATACCTGTACTTACTCAATTCAAACATATAAGTACTAAATATAGGAAATTTATAGCATTTCACTTAAATTTAAATAGCTAAAACATGGATCCTGTAACAATGCATGTTATATAATTTCCATCAGCATATATAAGATTCCGATACTTATTACAATTTCTTACAACCAATTCTCAAACCATTCCATTCAGTTTAAGTGATTTACAACTTACTTGCTTGTATTTAATTCATTCTAAGCAAAACAACCCATATTCTTTCCAATTGATTTCAAAATCATCCTATTTCACTTCTAATAACTCATAGAATGTTATCTAATCTCGTTTACATCGAACGACCCATTTTCTTATGCAATTCGACAATATTGATGTGAATAAATAATTACTTAAGCTTTATAACCATTTAAATTGATTCCAACTCAATTTACACTTGATTCCATCTCATTTTTAATTTATTCACAAACTTTCATTGCATTTTCTTTCATATCCAAAAAGTTTGATTCCAAACCATTTTATTAACTCGACAACCAATAATTTAAATAACCATCTCACAATTTACTTAAGTTATTTATTTTCTTCAAACTATTCCACCCAATAACTTATGTTTAGATTATTCAACCAACTTCCATTCAAATCTTTGATTTGATTTTCCTTTAATCAAATCCCAACCATTTTACTAATTTATTCGATTAGTTTATTCTTTTATCCATTTTTAATTTTAATTCACATTAACAATTCATTATTGAACTTATTTATAACAAGGTCATTCAATTTATGCTTGAATTGGATCACACCAATTCTGTTTTAATCTAATTCCATACTTACTTAGTTTATGTTTATTTATTTAAGTAAGAATTTTATTCCATTCAATAGTATCTATAACTCGACTGGATTCATTTAACTTCAATTTTATTTAGCTTAACTCCAGTTAAATCTAGCTACATACCATCCTTTTGTATTTTGTTAAACAAGGACTTAATTCCATTTAATATCATTTATGACACAACTGAATTTTGATTCAATTCAATCCAAATTAACTAAATTTTATTTCTCAATATATGAGTTCAAAACTTATTTATTTACTTAAAAGCTTATATTGCTCATTTGGGTCATTTCATCTTATAACCACGATTTCAGATTATATATATAACACTTACTAGCTTAAGGTATAAATTTTCATTTCACAATCATAATCATTTTACCTTTCAACTTTATATCCAGTTTAATTCAATTCCAATTTCAATTTTATTTAACTTATTTCAAGTTAAATTCAAATATATTTTCTTCACTTTCATTCACTTAAGTTAAATTTTAATTCCCGGATTAAAATTTCCAGTATCTTCTTATTAATATCAACTTTACTTTATAAGTTCAATAGTTGATTCATTTAAACTTTTCACGTTCTTTAAAGAGAATTTTTTTAGAATTTAATTGCCCGGTTTCATTTCCAAAACCATTTTGAAATGATAAACTACACATACCCACTTGGTATATCAAATCAAATCTCCGGATTCCAAATACTTGTTTTTACCAAAACAAATTTTCCTTTTGAAATTTCTAAAACAACTTGTATATCCAACAAGCCCAAACAATATCATAACCAACTATCCTGGTAGCAATTCATCACTTTAGAAACTTGAAAATGAATACTGATGATGTGGCCATCATCATCAGGATTATTTTCCAGCGACTGAAGTGAGTTCAGTGCTTCCTTACTTCCACAAATTCCTCCCAAAACAATTTCCATTCAACAATATTTTTCAAACAATACTCCCCTATTGCCTTCAAATCTTTTGGAAAAACATTTCAAACATTCCCAAGATTTTAAATTCCCAAACCCTTTTGTTTAAATTCATTTAAACACTTTTCAAAACTTCCGGGACTTAAATTCTGGTTTAAATCAAATTTTAGTTATATTTTTTATTTTTTATTTAAACCATACTTAGACAATTTTATTTGGTTATAAACCACTCAATTTTAGATTTTCAATTGTAGTATTAACAACCAAACATCCAAATATATATAATAATTTCAGAAAAATATTTCTTTTGTGTCAAAATATAATTTTGGGTAAAATATTTCATTTACCCACTTTAAAAATAATACCGTGTCGGTTTATTTTGTTTAAGAGTTTAGAAATCCCTATCGATGACGTGGCATCCCACACATCGGCCAGAATCCATAAACACTCAACAGATAAGTCAACACAATATAAAAACAATTTTATATTCACTAACAAATACGCGCCCATATCAATTAATACCCTCAAACTCACTCTAGAGTACTTCTGTAACGACCCGTAAATTTTACCGGTTTTAATAACGTATTAATTGAAATTTTTTTGGGATTTTAAACGATAAAATTTTGAAATATAAATTTGATATTTGGAATGCGTCTAGTTAAACATAGCAACTGGTAAATTTTCGTCTGAAAATACGAAAGTTTATTTCGCGCGCAAATTTACTTCAATTTAATCAGTTAAAAACGATGAAAATAAAACGTTCCAAAACCAAAATATTTTTACATAGAAAAATTCTAAACCATCTTTTGAGCAAGTTGTCAGTTTGTCGTTTTTCCAAATTCGGACATCTTTGGCTCCGTCGATCTTATTTTTCTGCAATTTTTATGCATTTTTCGTAGTAGAAAAAATTGAAATTTTTATAATTCAATCGTACCACCGATATCGGTATACCGTTTTGATCGTCTCGCAATACTGATCTCTGTGGTATATTCGTTCGTGTGTTTCGGAGTTCGGTACGTGGCGGAATCTGTGTAAACGGTAACCGTATCGGTACCCGTCTTATGCCTTTAGTTTCCTGTTTCCATTTCAATTTACACCGTGTTTAAAACCCAACAGCCATTTCATTCTTAGAATTTTGAAACGTATAGACTTTCAACATTCATTGCATTCATTCTTGGATGTCATTTCAAATTTAGCTCACTGTTCATTTAGATAGGAATTATTTATAAATGTAAGGTAGTGCATTTTAGTTTGCTGTGAAACTTTTAGCCTACCTGATGCATGCGTTATTCACTGTTTTTTTTTTGAGCAACATATAACCATATATATTCCATTGAACCAATAACTCATTCTTTCCCGCTACAGCACACGTCTTCACGTCTTGTCCTTCTTCCTTCTTTTTTTTTTGGCCTGCCGTGTAGTTAAAAAAAAAAAAAAAAAACTAAAATATAATCTCTGTGCATTTTGTTTTCTTTTGTCGGTTCATCTTAACATCCGTTCATTTTTATTTTATTTTGCTGCTGTTCTCTTCATTCTATTTAATATTTGCTGTTCAAAACTGCTGGTCCCAATAATTTATTTGCGTATTGATGAATCCATCAATTCACTTTCATTCTCTTGGTTCACCTTTCCAATCCTTTTCTCTTCCCCTCACATCTTCTTCTTTTTGCCCATCTACCTGAAACGAAATAAAAAATAAAAATAGAACGTACGTTCCTCTACTTCATCCGAGCCTCACCAATCTTCCTCAGCCTCGCCACCGCAGCCTATGCCGTCATCACTTCGCCCGCCCCAAAATCTTCCATGTGCTCCAACCTCCATGAAACCGAGCTTCCCTCCTCCACACCCAGACCCGCTTCCTTCTTCGGCCTCTTCTTCTCCGCCTCAGCCAACCCGAGACATGCGCCTCCCCTTTCAATGACAACCTTCCGTCAACTTTTCTCCGCCTAAACCCATAGCTCCGCCGACGCCTTCTTCTTGCCCCACGCAACCATCGCCGCACTTTGACCTGCACAACTCGCGGCCATCCTTCCCTGCCCATCCGAGCTCGTCCCTGCCTTTCACCTCAACCCCGATCCACCCTCACCAAAGTAGCTCAAACCAAGCTACCATGACGTTCTACCCGCACGCACGTGCATCCAAGCAGCACCGCCGAACATCACTCCTCTCGGCCTCGGACCAAACTGCCACTAGTTTCCTTCTAGCCGATGCCTGGTTCGTATATGAATATATACAACAGTGCTTGGCTTTCGTCTAATGCATATAATAAAACGGTAAGTATTGTTTTTATTTTATTTTTATTATATATTACTTATTATGCTTAAAAGTATACATACAGATATTGTTTCAAGGTATTATATTACTAAGTTTGATAAGCCTGCACAGATATTTTATAGTTTAGTGTTATTGTAGGTAGCATTCATATATATATTTCAATGTATATATCTAAATTTTTGGTCTGCATATTTGTTTACAGATTTAGTGCTTGCATGAACATTTTTCCAACGTACGTTTTGTTCTGTCTGCATTTGTATATTATTTAGTGGTTTCATTTGAAAATTATGTTTTGAGAAACTGGTTTCAGTTGCCTTCTGAAATAGAATATATGTAACTATACTTGTTGGTTACTATAATATATAACTCGATTGTTTCAATTTATGATTGTTGATAGTTTGAACTATATATATGTAATATGTTTTGTTTTAATTGAATATATATAATACGGTTGTTATTATTTTGGAATGAAGAAAAATAACACTGTATATAATATGTTTTGTTTATGTACGGGGTGCTGTTATATATATATATATATATATATATATATATATATATATATATATTTGTTTGTACTAGAGATATGCATACTATACTAGAGTATATGTTAGTGGAAGTGTTAGTTTGTACAAATCCTAAAACATGTTAGTGTAAGTATGATATGGCAGTTATATTATTTCAGTTTATACAAATTTTGTATAACTTAGCTGTTGTATATTCAGTCTATCTATGTTCGTATTGGGTCGGTTTGAGTTTATATATATTTTAAGAAAGTAAGTTTATATTGGTTTTATAATAACTATTGAGTTTAAACTGTTTACATATTTAGTAATTTGAAATGTTGAAATGTATATAGATTTAAATTGAAGGAAGATATATATATGTTTTGTAAAGGTTATCTGTTAGTTACTTATTTATATATAACAATTGCATTATAAAAAGATAACATATGTTGATATGTATTTAAGAGTTTTAAAATTTAAAACAATGAGTTTTGAAATACTTGTATATATATATATTTTATTAATAAATGTTTGAAAATATAAAATATGATTTTGTACATATATATGATTTTATATGTTATATCTATATCAATTCACTTATACCAATTATTTTATCGACCCAGTTCTGATTTGATCTCGTCAATTCATATTGGCAGCTTTGCTGTCAAATTCGTGCATCTAGCTTTGTTTTGGAATTCGTGCTTGGATTCTCAACTCATTTCATTGTCTATCCTCTCTAGCCTCGAAAGGTGAGCAACCACTCACGATTAATGTTCTTTTATTTATTAAATTTGATTTAAATTGAACGACAATTGAAATATGTTGTTGTTAGTTATTTGCACTGTTATATATGTTATCATCGGTATCAGTTCACCTGTGACATCTGACACCATTATCTGTTATTTATAAAATGATAATTCAGTTTGGTTGATAATTGATTGATTGTTTGTTGTTTATATTGGATGTTAAACTGTAATGTATAAAGTGATAAATATTACGCAATTGAATTTGACGTAGGATAGTTAAACTTGAATCGACATATGTGATGAATTTAATTAATTAAATTTGTATAATATGACCCCTTAAATGTTTAATTATTTGACACGTAGGAAAATAGTTAATTACTCTTGAACCATTTGAATTTATGTTGTATTAATTGATTTAAGTATGAAGTTGAATAATTGATGTCAATTGAAGAACCGTATAAATATTGGTGTAATAATCTTTAATCTACATGAAATGATAGTGTAGATTCTAGAAATAATTATATTAATTTGTACAATAACAATGCGAATTAATACGATTATTTCGGGATTATTGAATTAATTATTGGATTGTTATTGATGTTGTTATTGCTTGTTTATTTACTTTGACACCATCCCAGTTATCACACTGCAAGTTCCCTTTGCCATGCTTTGATTTTTGAATTGAAATGGAATTGGGTTGAAATGATAAATACCCAAATGAACTTGACTTAGGATAGAAAATTAAATAAACCCGATTGGTCAATAATTTGAATTAGAATAAAATAAAGATTTTATTTGAATAATAAGGTTTTGAAATAAAATTGGAACGTAAATTTTGATAAAAAGGAAAATGTTAATATTGAAACCTGAATAAGATATTAATGTAATAACTGATGAAAGGACGTTGTTTGAAATGAATTATTTAACAATTAAATTTGGAATTATTCATTGAATTAAGTTTGAAATGATTTAATAATTAAGTTTGAATTTATAATCAAGTTTGAAATTATTAATAATTAAGATTGAAATTATTTAATAATTGAATAAGATTGAACTATTTGATAATTGAATAAAAATTGAATTCTTTGATAAGAGAAATTGATCTTTTGAATAGTGAAATTTGAACTTGGTTAATAAATGAAACTGGGTTTCTTTATTTATTAAGTTTTGGAAAATTATTTAAGTAAGTTAATAAGTGAAATTGAATTTCTTTAACAAGAAATAAAATGCGTTTTATTGAAATTAACGTAAGACTTGTAATTTAAAGAATTTGATTTGACGAATCTAATTTAATTCAATTTGTAAGTTTTGATAAAATGGAGTTGAACTTAAATAATTGATTTAATGAATCGAAATTTGAATGGAAATTGTTTTGAATGACAAATTTACTTAATGAATATTGAATGAAATCGATAAATGAATTTAAATTGATTTGAATGTTGAATTAAATTAAATTAAATGATTTCGGAATGAAATTTATATATGAACTTGAATCAATATTTGAATTGTTTTAAATGAAAATTGAAATTGAATTGTAAGACTTGGAAATGGTTATTTGGTAGTTTGAACGTAGATTATGGAAATTGATATTGAAATACAAATGAAATGTTGATTTATAAATTCTAATTGAAATTGAGATTGATTTGGTTTTGAAATTTATTAAACGACCAATCGGTGTAATAACTACGGAAGTTATTAAAGAAACCGGAATCGGTTATGGATATACTCTCCATCTAAACCGAAAACCACTTTAATAACTATACGCAGAGTGATGATCCAGAATGAAGTGGTTGGAATGATGTACGTGATGACTGAAGAAAGAGAACGATAACGGATAGCCTTGACACTTGTGTCAAATTGGAAATGACTAAAACAGGAGTCGTGCCGGGCCAAATGGGGTTAGCCACCTCGAGCGAACACACTTCTTCGTAACTACTACTCATTACTTGTGATTGATTGGTGCACCCCTCGGAATTCCAGGAGTGTTGTTTCGCGGTGTTACGATCGTTGCGGCGATGCGTTCTCACCAGTCCGGATCAGGCGAACGGTAGTTTCACTACCTTGGGTATTGCCTCATGTGCCTTGTCATACTTGTATCCCTATATTCGCGACCGCTACGAAATTGTTTTGTGTTATACCTATGGAGTACTCCCTGATATCCCACCAGTTTACGGTGGAGTTTACAGTGTTGTATAGACTATGATGCTTATAAAATGTGTTAAGGGGGATAATGGTAACGCCTTAACACTATTTTGATATTTATATTACTGATAGACATTATCTATTTAGCGTACATTACTATATAGTAGATAGTTTAACGGATCCTTAGAGGATGGTGATTCCAACATCCTTTGAGTTACCTGTATTTCGATTGCTATCTCACTTGAGTTGGATTTATTGATATAAGAATATTAATCCTGACTCGAGTGTTTTGTGTTTTGTTTTACGCTCGGGTCAGACTGAGTGGTTTAGCTTTCGAGACTCACCTTTGGAGTTGGAGCATTGCTTGAAGATCCAGCCATCTATTCTGCTTCCAGTATTCGATGATTCCAGTGATGTGTTTTGATTTGTATCTGTTATATTTGAGACTTCTGCTGTAACTTATTTAACTCTGATGTATCTTATATATTTATATAGTAGCTTCATGAACTACTGTCTCTTTTACTTCCGCTGCATATTACTACTCTGAGTCTGTGATTCTGTGATTATTTATTTACTGTATATCTGAGTTTTGCCAAGTTCAAAATTAACAATTCGGTATTTTGAATTATTCAAGTCCGACATGTGCGGATGCGAATAGTCCAAAATAGCGGGTCGTTACAACTTCGTACTCTATTTAATGAGCAATTCCCACCAGAGCCAAGATTATCACCAACCTAAGCTCTGATACCAACTGTAACGACCCGCAAATCCGTACCTCTTGAGTCAATACTATTTTACAGCAATCAACTCAAGTTGAACAGAAATACGAACCATTAGGGTTAAAGAAGAAGAGGTAGAAGAAGAAGATGGAAAACAACATAAGAATCTGACATCGCAGCGGAATAAAATATAATAGATAATCTATGATCTTTACACAAAGGAAAACTATAACTGTTTATACATACATCATCAGAGTTCAACATTAATAACATACAACTGGAAACACAGCGGAATAATAATCAAATACGGAAGTACGTATCGCCATTCAGCTCGTCTCCTGAACTCCACAGCATCATGTCCTGTATCCTATAATACTCGGTCTGACCCGAGCATTATAGTTATATAACATCGAGTTAGTCTGGAAAACCAGCATGAGAAAACCACACTCAAATTTATTATTAAAGTTTCAAAATCATTTGAAAATCAAAAGCATCTCGTAAGACCACGCTACAAATAAACATGTCGCGTTTCTACCTTACGATAGCTAAAACATTTCTTATAAAATCCTCTGATATTATAATAGTGTTTATATACAAATACTTATTAAAATAGCCGAAATTGTTACATTATTAAATTCCAGCTACTAGCCACAGAGTGGGTAATACAAACAAAACTCGTAAAATGCGCGTAGGGAGAATTGATTTCCAACTAATGACTAGGCACTGGGGTACCACCTGTCACGGTACGTGGCCTATATCACAGTACCGAGGATCACTCCCGACCCCCTGCAACACAAGACCCGGACTATCCCGTATTGGATAATCCCGAGTAAGATCACCCCACGGTTGGGTTCAGCAACCGCACCACTAAGCCGAAATAAAAAGGGACATCTAGACAGGGATGACCTTACTCGGAAATGGGTGCTGCCCACCAAGCCTTTGTTGCATAACCCCTGATTTTCAATCATTTCCGGTTGGTGAGGCTTGAGACTAAGCGTTACCTTTTAGAACATATCCCTTAGAATGCCCATCGCCCACCTGACGATGTTCTGAAAGCATTCATCCATACAAGTCCGTCCCGGGTTCGAACGAAACCGAAGGCGCTACTCCTACTACATTCATTTTGGAAACATCCTCAGGAGTAGTAGCGACTAGCTCTTGCACTTCACTGCTTCATCTTCGAATCCAAACTCGTTTTTCCACGAAACGTACAAACCAGATCGAAATGGTTTTCGGGAAATAAATCCCGATCTCGGTCTCTTCGAAACGATCAGCGCATTTGGCCAATATTGATAGTCGGTTATTTAACTACCAATTAACATTCACAAACATCCATGTCTCACGATTTGGTTCAATGTCGACATTAGGGCGTGAAGGGCGATCACGTTCGTTGATTGCTAGCGGCTCGATGGAGGAACGTCGGTCATTGGAAGTAAGTGCAACGTCTTCTAGGCTGGGTTGTGTTCGGTGTTGAGATGCTGGGATTGACTGTGCAATGTGTGATGGAGATGCTAGCAACGACAAAGTGTGCGATGACAGTATTATGATCAGGTTGAGTGCAATCATATCACTTGAGGCGAGTTGAACCTCACAACCATATTGTGCTTAGGTTGAGTGTAAATATATCACTTTCATCTTTTCAAATCTCGATCATTTCGGTTGAGATCTCGTGGAGAAGTCTAGCGAAACGAAACACAATATTTCGATGAAAATATCGTTTTCCATATAATGAAAATATCGTTTTCCATATGATGACTGAGATCTTGGTATCTCGGACGATATATCGACCAAGTTCAAATTTCGATATATCGGCCGATATTAAGATTTTTTTAACAACATTAATTTTGATGAAAAATAAAATTATGTGATAGATGATAGTATAATTAATATTTATGTATGCATGTAACCAGTCGAAATAGGATTTTTGACATAGAAAAAAACAATGTGCCAGTCAAATCATCTTCGAATGCACATAATTCAAAATATGACCGGGTACACCAAAACTAATTTCTTGATTCATACACATTGTCCAACGACATTCCGATATAAGAAGATCACACGAAATATTTTGAGGGGAACCGGTATATGTTTCGATGAGATTCAAAAATTCAACTTTGAGGCCAAAATTTTGTGAGCCGTCACTATCTTATTGCTAATTTCTATCGTATTTTTCATTTGACAAGAGAATTTTATTGTAGAATGAAAAATTATTTATAGAGAAAGAGAAGAAAACAGAATTCAAATTTTGATATCATTTAAGAGAAATTTGTGAGTAAACCCTCACTTTATTCCTCTTACTCATGAATGGATGTTATTTTCCTATCATACTTTAATATGATAAATATTATTATTGTCTTATCGATTTTAAAACTGGAAGATGAGCAGATTCACTTAGGTGGAGATTTGATTTTGATTTCATGTTGGTTTGATTTATTACAGATTTAAGGAAAATTACTGTAAGTAATTTTATTGAATTCGGTAGAAGAAGTTCAAATTATAGAAAATCAATTTAACGTGTTTAATGTGAATTTGGATCATGAAATGATTCAGGTCAATTATAAGTGGAATTGGATGATTTAGAGTAAAAATAACGAAATAGCAACTCAAGCGAAATTATTATTTTTAGTAATTTTAAATATTATTATACATGCAAATTAATTTTAGAGATAATATATACCCCAAGATATTCTCGAAATGAACTTCACGATCCGTGATGTAAATCTGAGATGGAAACCCGAGATGCACTCATCTCGACCATGATCTCCCTCAATACGAGATCAGGTCTCTAGAATTCCCAAGACGAAACATGACTGAAATCTAAGATTTAAAACTTTAATCACTTTACAGTATTATGTGATGACAATATCCACCATGGCGGCCTGATCATGGGGTCGCAGGTTGTGCCCTAGATCCGCGACATCGTTGTTGTATATTATATTAAATGCACATCATAATAGATAGGTCGGTGCCGATAACCCCTTGTGTCACTTTAGCCAGCAATTTGTTACCTATAAGGGTAAAGCATGATCGCAATCGAGGCTACGCGTTGACGAGCCATTGATGGGTATGAGTCACGATTTTCGTCGATGTAACTAAGGTATAAGAACAGATTCGACTACAGGTATATGGTAGTATACCGTAGATTCCTGGAGCGGGTATACGGTCATCAATCTCCCGTTTGGTTTCACTATGTGCGGCAGACAAGCGTACATGAGACGAGATTATACCTGTGACTGTGTTCAAAATATGGTCAACCCCGTATCCTTTTTTGGCAGATGGCGTACTTATTATTGATTATATTTTAGCATTGTTATGAGTTGGCTCAAATCTTTCTTAGCGATTTTAGTGATTTGATGATGGTATTTCATAATATGAGAATGAGACGCTTTAGGCATTGCTTTGTCATTGTTTGACTATAGTTGAGGATATTCATTATTGTTGATTTCGCTTTTTATATGATGATGTTTTATTGTGTGAATGATTCACCCATTGGATATAATGTTCTTGATTTCTATTGAATTGTTTTATATGGATGATGACATTTTATACTGGGTTTTGTGGTATTCTATGTATATGATATATGGAATTGTTTAAGATAATAATAATAACAATATTATTATTATTGTTGTTGTTATTATTATTATTATTATTACGCCCAATATATAAAAGTTCATATGTTTATTGAACTTGGATTTAGATATAGCCTGACCCGTTTATTATTTATATAAACTCGGGTCTGTCTCAGACATTTCAGGTACATGAACGACTTGACCAGCTTGTATTTTAGTGGGCATAGAGGAGACAAATTGTTGTCTTTAAAAATGGCACCAACATCTAAAAAGTATAAAAACACAACAAATTCAATAACCAACTTCCAATAGAATGAAATAGAGAATAAAATATGAAGAATAAAATATTAAAACAATAAGATATGAACACAAAAAGTTTTATAGTGAATCGGTGTACTTCAGTCTACATCCACTTCAAAGGTTTTTCCTTTTATTTATATTGTTGATTGCAGTTACAGTGATTTGAATTCGAATAATAAAAATGTCAGTGTATTGTAGGTAAGAGAGCCAAAAAGAAGATCCCTTTCTCTTAGCCAATGATCTTGTATTTATAAAAGAAGACTAGCAAATATCCGGTTGAAAATCCGTGTGGAGAGGCCGAAGACCAAGACGATCCCTCTAGAAAAAAATGAGGCCCATCAGGACCTTTCAGAGGGATCAGCATCGACCGCTATAGGGGGATCGACGCTGATCCCCCATACTCAAGCACTAGGGTCGACGACTGCTATGGTGGGTCCCCTTCCAGGTCAGCTCCATGTTCCTGAGTTGTTATGCGATGTTGCCTAGATGAAATTTGAAGATATCGATCGATTTTCGTTGAGTTGAGCTGCCGAGTTAAGTGCCCATAATCATAGTGATCTGATATGTTTCCCTGCCTAGGGTAAGGGATAAGTACCGATCCCCTTTCTAGGAGAAGTACGAATCCACGCTTACCAAATTCTGGGATGTTATTCGTCTGAATCCGCTTGATTATCATCCATATTCTTGGTTATACCTAATTTACAAACCCATTAATCACCCCTCCAGGCTTTCTGCCTTGGTGATTACGAAATTCGTTCAGTTAAATCCGTCCATATGCTACATAGTCGGAAAGAGGATTAATACTTGCCCTCGAAGACGCCTTGTGGTAGGAAGGTGTGTTTTGAATTATCATAAGTCTGAAATCTATAATCCATCAATAGCCAAATCCATGATCTCACATAATCATTTGCCGATGCCAAGGTCTTGCCTGACCAACAGCCTGTTTCATAGTCTCTTCGGACCAGTAGTTGGGTTCATGGCCTCATTGGGCCGATTCGTGGTCTCTTCAGGCCCTTACTAAGTTCAATCTAAACTTAACGATGAGTAAGCCAATCCTGTCGCTCTTCGACGAAGTGACCTACCCCTTGCATTCTGCCTCGACACTCTGAAGGGACATATAGCGATGTAAATATGTATCATGGCCTCTTCGAGCTAACCATGGTCTCTCTGGGCCTTTGCTGGACCCACTCTCTCTCCGACGAGGAGGGTTCATAATAAGCAGGCCGATCCTGTTGCTCTCTGAAAGTGGCCTACCTTTTGCACTCCGGTTCTGTCTTTCCAATCGGAACATAACGCGATCTGTGGAGTTTTATTCTTCGACCTCGATTCTACTGTCGAGGACTTAATCCATGACGTACAAGTTCACCTTATCGCTCTCCGAAGAAGGGACTCACACCTTGCGGTTATTGCCCCGTTCCACCTGTTTCATTCATTACTTTAATGCAAATTTGAGTGTTCTAAAGTCCATTTATTAAATTATTAAATTTATATTCTTACAAGAAGAAAACCAAAAACAAGAAAACGAAATATTTTCTGTTTGGGCACGACGGTCTGTCATCATCTCAGAACATGTCTAGGGACCGACTTAGTCCCATACATGTGTAAGTGATATAGTCGTTTTATTGTGAATTTTATTATTTATTTAGTTCATTCCGTCCTGATCAAGAGATGATAATTGGTAACCTCGATCCAAGGTCATTTCCATTTTATGCGGACGGTGGCCACTCCTGTTCCAACGTGCAACCCCGACCCTTACATATTGTGGTAGCTGATTATTTCTCATGTGTTTCTTAATTATATACTTTAAATGCCTCCAATCGTCTGTATCATGCCCATCCAGCTCATGTAATATGCAGTATTTCCCTGATGTTCGATCACGTTCGATGGGTTCTTTTCTTGCCAATCTCTGGTATAGAAGGCTTCCTCGAGCATCCAAATAAATACTATTCAAAATCTCGTTTAAATCTGTATAAGAAGAGAATTTTAATTCTCTCCTTTGCCGCTTCGATCCATCAAAGCCATCATCCACCTTCCGCTTTTCTTTTCCCTTGCATGAACCTTCTTTAGACAGTCCTCCTTCTCTTACAATGTTAACCTCTTCTTCTTTATCAGCCTTAGCATCTTCCTGCCTCAGGAACCTCTCGGCCTCGTGATAACATTCTCCAAGATCCATCGGAGGATTCCGTTCAAGTGCCACTTTAAAATCTGTGTTATCAACTATCCCTGATGCTGCTTCATCAATACCTTTGATGGATAAGGTCGATCCACCGAAGCAACTGCCATATTAAACCTTGTTAAGAAATTTTTAAGGGATTCCCCAGCCCTCAATTTCATCGTCATCAACGTCATCGTGTTATTGTGTCTTGATGTGGGTCTGAAATTGCCTCATGGACTTATCCACCAACTCCATCCAAGTACCAATGGAACCGCTCTCTAGTTGCTTAAACCATAGTTCAATTATATCTATCGTACAAGGAGAAACATTACGCCATTGCTTCCTCTAATGCTCTCAGCACTTCTATATGCCTCATATACTTTATCAGACGAACAATAGGATCCATTTTTCGGTCATATATTTCCAGCGTTGGTAATTTAAACTCCAGTGGATTCCTAGCATGCATGATATTATGAGTGAATGAATACCTATTCACATCTTCCAAATCCCTGTTCACCAATACTCTTATAACTCGTCTGATCATCTCTGCAAACCTGTCACTGTCATTCAAAGGTAGCCTCTAATCCATATTACCAACCTGCCCCCCGACTTCGTAAGGGTACTCCGAAACGTACTCATCCGAACTGCATCCATATTCCGATCCACATCAACCCGCATGGCACTGACCATCTGTAACGACCCGAAATTTGAACTATAGTAATTAATTAACGAATTAATTAAATAAAAAAATAACTTTACAAAACTATCAGAATAGAATCACGGGAGTTGCACCATTGTGCCCATGACGATTTTCTGGTCAATTTCCGTACATAGATCGTCAAAATCCGACCTAAAAGGAAAAAGTTACAGAATAAACAAGAAATGAAGAAAACAAAAGGAAAAGAATAATAATATAAGTTAGGTCGACCTCCCCCATAGCTGGGTCGACCCAAGTCACATAAAGGTCGACCTGCCGGTCGACCAGCATACGTACTTGGACGAACTTTCGTCCAGTTTCGATCGTGACGTGTTTTTCTATTTTAGCTCAATCTTGTGCATTCGTGCTTTCATCCGACGGTTCCCATCGAGCCTATGACGTAGTTGCACCAGATTTAATCCTCAAATCCAACGGTCTGAGATTCACAAGTGACACTATAAATAAGACCCTAGGACTAAATATTTTTCTCATTCAGATTTCTCCATCTGGGTTCATTGCCTGAGGCAAGACCCTGAAAGGAATTTTCTCCAAGGAGAAAATCTTTTTATTTAAAATATTTTATATCCTAGAAGTGGATTCGAAAAGGCTAAGGAAAAGAGCTAAGGACCGCATGTGAGTGTTTAAGTAATCATTTTAGATTTTTAATTAATTTGAAATAATAGGGCTCTCAATAGTTGTTGAGTTTTTGCAATTTTGAAACCGCTTTATATAAGTTGTTTACAGTTAAATTTTAATGTTCTTTTCAGTCTATTTTGTTCAACTATTTTCATTTAGCTATTTTATTCATTTATTTACAGTTATATGTATTTTATTTACATCCGTTTTACGTTAGAATTCAGTCTGTAAATTTTAGTTTTTTTTATTTCTTTTTACGTGAATACAAATAATAAAAGAGGATAATTCGTTAATATGAACTAAATTATAGGAATACTAAATTTACAGAAAATTTGATGTAAATAAGAATAACTGTAATAAAAAGAATATAGACTGAAATAAACAAATTTGACATTTGCAAGCAAGTTTATAACTAGTAGTTATAGCTAAGAAGACAGAATAAAAGAGAAATTATAACGTAGGTTATAATTAAGCAGAAAGAACAGAAGGATGCTTATTTTAAAACTAAAGTTAAGTCAATAAGCAAATATAAGAGGCTTATTTTAAAGACTTACACTAAGTTAATAAGCAAATACAGCAGAGATAATAGAAGGGACTTATTTTAAAGACTTGGAATAAGTTAATAAACAAATAAAGCAGAATTAACAGAAGAGACTTATTTAAAAGACTTATACTAAGTTAATAAGCAAAGATAGAAGTAAGACCGGTACCAGCAGAATTTCTCTTCAGTCGGGGAACTGATGGTCTTATAATAGATCAGGTGGGCCTGAGACACTCTTATGCTGCTTAGGGTAGATAAGTGTGTGAGAAATGCGGATTACGGATCTTAAGGCTATGATTAACACTAAAGGGGGGTGAATAGTATTAATAAAAAATTACTAAATCTTTTTGAGTTTATGTTAATTTAGACACCGATGTATGCAATATATAGACACAGATATGATCACAGAAACAAGCACAGATGCAGTAATAAAATAAAAGCAGTAAAGGAAAGAACACACCGGATTTTATACTGGTTCGGAGTTACCCTACATCCAGTCCTGTAACACAAGTACGGATTTCCTTTCAAAAGTAATTGTACAATTACACCCTCGATTTCAAGACTACGAGGTACACCCTCCAGAATTTCTATCCTCTGGGTAGAGATACTTGATTTCCGGGCCACAAGTTTACCCAATTGATTTACCAAGGCTACAATCACACCTTTTCTCTCTTAATTGATTTCCAAGGCTACAATCACACCTTTTCTCGCTTAATAGATTACAAAAAAGTCTATAACTCTGAATAGCACGGAGAACCTTGTAGAGATAGTGATAGGGAATCAAACTAGAAGAATCGAGTTTGATTCAATGTTGATTTCGGCAGAGTAATGGTAAGAATATGTATTAAGAAATGTGGAAGAAGAGGAGTGAAAAACCAGAAAATCTGATATGAAATTCATTGAAACTAACCCCTATTTATAGAAGAACAACAGCCATGTCCATTCATGAAGAGTTATGACGAATAGACACTTCTTTTGAAATTTAAATTTTGAATTCAACTGACACCATGTCGACATGGTTACCCTAGGCATGTCGACATCCCAAAGCAATTTTTGGTGATTTGATTTTCTTTGCAAATAACCTTTATCTTATATTAAAACTATTTTAAACTTTACAAATATACTTGACTATAGTTAAAATTCATAAGTAAATATAGAGAATAATATATATATAGATTTTAACTATAATTTTATATTTAAATCTAAGTATAAAAGTTAAATATATAATTTGAAAAGATAGTTTAAAATCAGGAGTAATTTGACTTTGAAATTAAAGATAATTTTGAGGCTAAAATTATTTAAAATCAGGATAGAGAGTTTTGATGTTTTTAAAAGGAAAGTTTTGAAATCATTTTGAAAACAAGATAAATTTGTAAAATCATTTGAATTAAAATTAGTTGATACAAAACAATGTTTCACTAGATTTTCGTAGGTTCCATCCTACTTAGGGTTTCATCCCTTTAACAGGCTCGAAGTGGATTCCATTCCACGAATAAATTGGATTTTAAGATATCAGCGCTTTTCTACGAGTTTTAACAAAAATTCCAATTAAAAATACTTATGCTTGAAATTTTGATAATCTTGATACTCATGAGTCTTCTATCTCGATATCTTGAATCTCTATACTGTATAGCCTTCATTTTTGGTACATGCATGGTTACATCCTGCATATACATTAATATCTAAACTTATAATGTCAGTATTTATATTTTATAATCTATTCTAAGGTTGTTGTCATCAAAACCATCATCTCATGGACTAACAATCTCCCCATTTTTGATGATGACAATCTTTGTTTATAAAATATTACTTCTATCCTAATAACTCCCCCTAAAACTAATAACTCCCCCTTAATTTATGCCTAACTTCCCTATTTTATATTTCTCTCCCTTTGTCATCAACAAAAACTCACTCCCCCTTATTCTTGGACTTCAGTACCTGCATTGATAAACTATACAACGGAATATATAATATATAGATTAAGAAATAATTATACTTATGATCATGATAACTAATTAAAGACTATATACATTTCAATGTATATATATATATATGTTTTATACAACAAACTTCAAACCAATATCAAGAAATCAATTCACACAGAGTATCAATTCAAACCAAATCAATTCAAACAAATCAAATAAAGTAATGAAATCAAACGTTACGAGGAACTTCCACCCATCATTCTTCTCCAAATATAGGGTCTGCTTTAATTGCATCCCAATTTTCATTGTCGTTTGTGAGAGAGACAGGAGGATGTGCTTCGTTATCATCCTTGTGCAGAGAGAAGATCATCCATCGTATCGCATCGAAGTGCCTTTCTTGTTCCTTGTTCATCTGCATTTGACTCAATTCTGAGTGACGCTGATTACGTAGAATAAACGAGAGAATATCCTTGAACGAATTAAGGGTTTCTTCAAGATTTTCGGATAGATTATGAATATGTTTAGCCATAGATGAATTTGTGAAAGAAATAAATGATATAGATGATAAGAAATAAATTTCCGTGAAGAATTTTGGAAGAAACAGGTATTTATAGGTGTAGAAATTCGTTTGAAATGAATAAACATTTGATAGTTATTCAAATTTCAAATTCAAAATCAATTGTCATTTCTGACCAGTACATGTCGACATGGTCATATAGGGGATGTCGACATGGGTTAGTGAAAACTTATGACTAATTTGTAATTGTGTATATATATATTTATATAATATACTAACATTTATTCTGGAGATAAGATAAGGTAGATAACAGAAAGGAAATTTCATTTCATTGCATACTACGATAATACAACGATTAAGCACACAACAAACTACATGAATATTCGAAATAAAGCAAACTAAAACAAATACAACACGATACGAGAAGATAAAACTAGTTAGAGGATGAAGATGATGAAGATAGTCCAAGTTTCTTGCTAACTTTTGAAATGAACTTGTTCATCTTCGAAGAAATATTATCCAACTTTTTACTAACGGATCGCTTAAGAATCCGTTGATTCTCAACAACAGTCTTTTGGTTTTTGAGAAGGGTTTTGGCGGACGAATTTGGAGGATAGTCAATACTTTCCAAAGAGGTTTCACCTTCTTCTTCAATTTCCATTTCATCCTCTTCTTCTTCTTCTTCCTCTTCTTCTATTTCCACATGAGCCAAACGCTCTTCTTTTTTGGTAAGGGTCTCATAAGGTTGAAAAACAAATCGAATTTTCATATGCGAAATGTTGGAATGATTGAAAACCTTTTTAGAAACAAATTCTTCACCTTTGAAATCCACTCCTAAATAGTTAAAAATCCAAGTGCGATAAATTCCATGATATAAAGTATTCTCACTCATTTAAGATTTTTGGACGAAGTTCATCCAAAATAACTTGTTCCCAAGTTATGTCATAATTTTCAAAAATAGCAAAAAGTGCTTTACAAACTTTTGAAGTAGGATTATTAAAATTCCCCAATCTTGGGTCAAAGTATGTTGCAAAAAGAAGATTGACAATTCTTGCTTTTGGTTGAAAATTTCTATTTTTAAATTCAAAATTATCATCTGTTTCGAAAATGTGATGAAATGTCTCACGATCATGTTCATCGATTTTAAAGTCAGAAAGATCCATTCCCGAATTCTTACAATTGAGAATAATACCCAAAAGATCACAATTCAAAACAATTCTAGTGCCTTTAACACTACTCCAAATTTCATTCTCGTTACCATCATAAAATCCGCAATTTAAATTCGCATAGAAAATTTTGACAAGATTAGGATAGCAAACAAAATCATTTTGAGAAGCATTAATAAGACTAAGAACTTCATTATTTGCAACAAGAGGATCAATTTCATAAGAAGAAAAATCTTGAAAAATAGTAAATTTTTCGGAATAGACTTTGGCATAGTTAGCATAATTGATGTATGCTTTTATTGCCTCCGGATCATTGAATAATCGCTCTTTGATTTTTCTAAAAATTCTCATGGTGGATGGTTGCTTGAAGAAGCCATTAAAGTAGAGAGTAGAGAGCTTGAAGTTATGAAGAGAGAGTTTGAATTTGAAAATGAGAGTGAAAAGATATGATAAAAGATAATGAATAAATAGATTCTCAAAGGACATATTCTCTGGTCAAAAGGTAGCTTTTCAGAAAATTGAATGAAGTGAAAAGGTGGAGGGAAATTCAAACATTTGAATTCAAATTTTGAAATTCAAATTCATGTACTCATGTCGACATCATGGTAGGGACCATGTCGACATGTGCCTTTGAATTTTCATGAATTGGTTTTTCCTAAGTTCTCTAATATATATATATATATATATATATATATATATATTTAATGTCTATATATATATCTGAAATATTATTAAACTTCAAGTATATTTCAGAAAATATTATTATACTATTAAAAAATAAAAATAATAATAAAATAATGAAATAATAATAAAAAATAGAAAACAAATTTTAAAATTCAAACAACACACTAATTCAAAATCAATCAAACAATCAAGCAACTAATTCTAAGCAAGCAATTTCAACCAATTGTATTGTAAACGTGTACCTTTTTCTAAGTCCGTTTCTTTGAATTAGGCCGAGACAGGATCAGCTGTGAAACACAAATTCGAATTATCTGTCTTTTGATTATCATCACTTGAGGACGAGTCTGGGTCATCTAGAGTAGCAGTAAATGCATGCTTCCGTTTCTTTGCTGGATCATTGTTCATATGAGAATTTTGCCTATCTGGATACGGACAGTCTCTTTTGAAATGGTCTGGTTTATCACAGTTGTAACATTTGTCGTTATTTGGCACTACACTCTGATTTCCAGAATTCTTATAGTTGTTTCTCTTGAGATTATTCATCTTTCTGTATTTTAGGAATTCCTAAAATTTTTGGTCATAAAGGCTATCTCTTCATCATTATCGTTGTTTGAGTCTGATCCATCGGTCAATGCATTGAATGCCATTGATTTCTTTTAATATGCTTTACTTTTTCTTCTCCCGATCATTTGAACTTCATACGACATTAGATTTCCAATTAATTCTTCTATCTTTAAAGTACTGATGTCATTTGCCTCTTCGATCGCAAGTGTCTTTTGATCCCATTCTGGAGTTAAAGAATTTAAAATCTTTCTGACTTGATCTTCTTCAGAAAATTCCTTTTCCAAAGATATTAGAGAATGCACAATATTCTAAAATCTACTATACATATCTGAAATAGACTTATTAGGATTCATTTTAAATAATTGAAACTGATTTGTGAGCATGGAAATTTTGGTCCGTTTAACTTTGCTTGTTCCTTCGTGAGTAACTTACAAAGTTTTCCAGATTTCATATGCAGACTTACAAACTGACACTCTATTGAATTCATTTCTATCTAATGAACAAAACAGAATATTCATAGCCTTAGAATTATTTTGTGCAACAGTCTTTTGCTTAGCAGTCCACTGTGCAAAATTAGTTGTGGGTTAAGAATATTCAGTTTGTGTGATATTTCAAGTGTCCAATCCTATAGATTGTAAATATATTTTCATCCTACATGCCCAATATGCATAGTTACTGCCATTAAAAAGTGGTGGTCTGACAGTAGACCGACCCTTTACAAATGAACTAGTGACAGGGATACTAGTGTTAGTAACAGTAATAGTGTTGGTAGCCATTTTGAAAACTTTTCAAAAATCAGATTATGAAACTTTGAAAACTTTGCTCTGATACCAATTGTGAGAAATGCGGATTACAAATCTTAAAGTTAGGATTAACACTAGAGGGGGGGTGAATAGTGTTAATAAAGAATTACTAAATCCTTTTGAGTTTATGTTAATTTAAACACCGATGTATGCAATATACAGACACAGATATGATCACAGAAACAAGCACGGATGCAGAAATAAAATAAAAGTAGTAAAGGAAAGAACATACCGAATTTTATACTGGTTCGGAGTTACCCTACATCCAGTCCCGCAACAAAAGTACGGATTTCCCTTCAAAAGCAATTGTACAAGTACACACTCGGTTTCAAGGCTACGAGGTACACCCTCCAGAATTTCTATCCTCTGGGTAGAGATACTTGATTTTCGGGCCACAAGTTTACCCAATTGATTTACCAAGGCTACAATCACACATTCACGTCCATTCATGAAGAGTTTTGGCGAATAGACATTTCTTTTGAAGTTTAAATTTTGAATTCAACTGACACCATGTCGACATGGTTACCCTAGGCGTGTCGACATCCCAAAGCAATTTTTACTGATTTGATTTTCTTTGAAAATAACATTTATTTTATATTAAAACTGTTTTAAACTTTACAAATATACTTGACTATAGTAAAAATTCATAAGTAAATATAGAGAATAATATATATATATATATCTTTTAACTATAATTTTATATTTAAATCTAAGTATAAAAGTTAAATATATAATTTAAAAAGATAGTTTAAAATCAGGATTAATTTGACTTTGAAATTAAAGATAATTTTGAGGCTAAAATTATTTAAAATCGGGATAGAGAGTTTTGATGTTTTTAAAAGGAAAGCTTTGAAATCATTTTGGAAACAAGATAATTTTGTAAAATCATTTGAATTAAAATTAGTGGATACAAAACCATGTTCCAATAGATTTTCGTAGGTTCCATCCTACTTAGGGTTCCATCCCTTTAACAAGCTCGAAGTGGATTCCATTCCACGAATAAATTGGATTTTAAGACGCCAGTGCTTTTCTACGAGTTTTAACAAAAATTCCTAATAAAAGTACTTATGCTTGAACTCTTGATAATCTTGATACTCATTAGTCTTCTATCTCAATATCTTGAATCTCTATACTGTACAGTCTTTATTCTTGGTACCTGCATGGTTAAATCCGGCATGTACATATATATCTAAACTTATAATGTTAGTATTTTATATTTTATAATATAAGGTTGTTGTCATCAAACCATCATCTCACGGACCAACAAAGTGGTCAATAGATATAAGCTCAAGTCAAAGGATTTGGGCAAGGGGTCACAACTAGATTTTGTTTGTTAAGACCCGTATCGGCAGCATTCCCCTTTCAGAGTAGGACTGATGGTCTCACAACACACTTAGGTGAGGCTGGGCAGAAACCTGTCAGACTAGGACTGATGGTCTCACAACAGATCAGGTGAGGCTGCACACGCTTATGGTGTTTAGGGAAGATAAGAGGTCAAAAGATGGAGCAACAGAGAGTGCGAGCCGACGGTGACCGAGCGTGCGGCTTCGGTGCAGGGATATAAGTCGCTATTGAGTTCCAAAGTACTAAACAAATGTCTTTTGCTGTGGGACCTACAGGATGAGTCTAGCTCACAGTGGCACAACAGAGATAGAAGGCCGATTAAAGGGTAGAATTAGGACTTCAGCCTAATTACAGTAGGATTAAGATTTCAGCCTAATCAAAGCAGCAATCGAAGACAAGTGCAAACAATCGAAATAACCAAAGCAAACAGTCAAACAATATTTTCTTCCAGCTTTAACTTTTCCTTTATTTCCCTTCATGCTAGAACTGTTGCTAAGTCTATTATCTTTACCTTACTTAAAAATACTAGTAGCTACTTCCACTCACCAGACTTAATAGTCTGACTCACTTCTCTATTTTTTCCTTTTTCCCCCACAGGCCAGCAGAGGCAAGGACAGTAAATTTTCAGCTTTCTTGGAGAGATATTCTTGAAGATTCTGCATGTATTATTCTTCTTCTCTTTCATCTTTCTTTTCATTTGTCTTTTGGACAGTGTTATCAAAGCCCCCGTCTACGCGCGCTTAGGCTCCAAAAAGCCCTAGGCTCCAAGCTAGGGGCTTTTTTGACCTTTGAGGCGCCATGGATGCACGCGGCAGTTACAAAATTGTTGAGTTGGACGCTGATTGGGCAAATACTGGTCTTCTTTGGTAATAAGTTTCAAAACCAACGTCAATCACAAAATTGTTTCGAAAACTAGCCTACTTCGAAAATTTGCCCTATTTTGAAAGATAGCAATGAGTTGAGAAATATTAAGAAACAATAAAAAAAAAGAATGAAAACCTATGAATGGATGCTGATTATGTCACGACTAACATATACAACAAATTAAGTATGTCTATGGAAAATGAAACCTGAAATAAAGCCTGTGTGTCAATTTCTCAACTGATCTTGCAAACTGAATCTTTTCGTTCGATCGTTAATTTCAAGAAATGAATCATTCTTTCATATAACATATAGGATTTCACCTTCTTCAAGTGCTTTTCTTCTTAAAGTGCAGTTTAATTTTTAGGAAATATCTAACTCCCTAACTCAATGTGCAAACGCTACTGATGCTATTTAATACTAGTCTGATGGTTTTGCAAATCCTTGAAAGATTAGAAATGAATGTTTGCGTTAGTTTTATAATGATGTTATGATTTTTGTTCTGGATTATCATAATGCATTTGCATGACAATAGTGATTATTCATTACTAGAATATAAATGTTACATTAGTAATGAATAATCACTATTGGTACAAAGAAAATTTCAACTGAAAACTGATGGTTACATCAAAGATGTAGATGCCAAGTTAATAAAACCACACATGCTGGAAAAGATTTGCAGCCAATGACTTGAAGCAGCATCTAGGAGATCTTGTTCATCGGCATATAACAATGGCAGAGCTATTAATCTGCTAACTAGGGAGATTGTTCATCAGTTAGTTATTTTGGAAAGCTAACATACCATACAATAATTCACTATTTGATGTCGCCGTCTAATTTTGTGTTTTAGACCTTCAAAAGTTTGTCTCGGGTCGCGTAAACCATGACATCAAGTTGTTTATATACGTTAAAGGAAAGTATGCTTATTTTATCTCTTTTTATATGCGACTAATGTTTATATTGAGTTAAGAAAAGATGATCAAGATGCTATTTGGACTTATTGGCGATGTCCACTCACTTTTGCTCACTTAATAATAAGCGAATTTTCTTAAAATGCTAACATAAAGGAACGTTTTACGTTATAGCGAGATATTAGTGACATTGTATTGTTTTCCCATGTCTCGGGTTGGCCCGCATTGGGATGCCTCATCGAAGATGTATATTATGTAATTATATTATGTTTTGATTTTTCGGAATGCTCTCGGTATCAAGAAGACTCTTTCGAAAATCCGACAACTAGAATTATTTTTCACAATATATCATATGTGAAGAATATAAATTCGTTAATGGGAATCTATTCGAAATAATTGCATACGACAAGAGATTTGGAATTAGAGCCACATAGAGGATTGAGCAGTTGAATTTGATAGAGGATTGTTGTTACGAACAAAGTCAGGATAAAAATTGTTTGACATCTCCTTATAAGAAAATTACGAGGACACAATTTTGTTAAGTGGAGAAGTCTGTAATAACCTTCCTTTCTGCGTCGTACAAATAAATAAATTTAATTAAAATAAAACTGTTCAAATCCGATATTTGATGATTTATGTTTTAATGATAAAATTTTAGTTCATAAAATTCTATTTAATATAAGATTCTGATTTAATAAATTGAATTATATTCTTTTCAAATAATAAATTGAAATTTGAATAAAAAAATTTAATTGAATACGAAATATGTTTTTATAGTATAAGTAAATGGTTGTGATTAAAATAATAGAGAATTAATAAGCAAACGTCAAATTGATTAAAATTATCCGATCACCGAAATATAATTTGTAGAATGGAATGTAAATTAATTTAAATTAAACTGAAATTTAATTACAAATACATTAAAAAAATTAAAAAAAGAATAAAATTAATTAAATTGAAGGAGCCTTATATGAAGCGCAAGGCCACCTTATTCCCTAGAATTCTCCGCTCCCTTTGTATACTTGCATGAACCCTCTACTTATCAGAAGTACTCGAAGCCCTAATTTAGAAAAAAGTTGGATTCGGGGTCTGACAGTTGAAAATAAAAGTAAAAACAAAATATATCACGCGATCAATCAATTCATGACCAAGGAAGAACTAGCGATGTTGACGTTGGAGCTGGGCAGTTAAAGAGCTAAGCGGTTATGCGGCGGAGGTGCAAAAGTTATAACGGGGATAAAGCAGAGATATATCGAAAAATAGCTGAGGTGCAAAAAGCTGCATTGGACATAAAATCAAATATTTAAAGATAATTTATTCTTATTCTTACATCACTTGTGTAGGAAAAAGAATTATTTTTTAATCTTATATAGCAAAACCGAATAATATCATGACTTATGCAAACTAGGTTTAATGACTACGATAGATTTTTAACTTAAATTGAGCACTTACGCCTTAAATTAGGTCTCTACCCTAAATTTATTGTTTTGTTTAAAAGAAAACTAGTCTAACCAACCTTTTATTATTAATGTTTCTAAAGCGAGTAATAATAAGCTTTGATTTAGCCAGTGTAGTGGAAAACAACGGGGCTTAAAATGGACTTACTATTTAATAGGGCTAAATTGAATAGCGTAGCGGCTGAAGAGCGATATGCGATATAGCGGGTATTTTGTGGGGCTTTAACTGCACAGCGTTGGAGGAGGGGGAGCGACGACCTGATATAAACGACCATGATAACAGTGACAGGTGGCTGATGGAGGGGAATTGCGACCTAGAGCATCGCGATTTGGTTAATGTCGATGTTGCCGCGTGAAGGGCGATCGCGTTTGTTGATTGCTAGCGACTCGATGTAGGAATGTCGGTCAGTGGAAGTAAGTGTAACGTCTTCTTGGCGGGGTTGTGTTCAATGTTGAGATGGTGGGCTTGACTGTGCGATGTATGATAAAGATGCTGGCAACAACAAAGTGTGCGACGATGGTGTTGTGCTTAGGTTGAGTGTAATCATATCACTTGAGGTGAGTTGAACCTCACAACTATATCTATATTGTGCTTGGGTTGAGTGTAATCATATCACTTGACGACGGTATCCACCCTGGCGGCCTAATCGTGGAGTCATGTCCTAAATTAACGATACCGTTGTTGTACATTATATCGAATGCGCATCATAGTAGATGGGTAGTGCCCATAGCCTAAGCAGTCTGTTGCCTATAGGGGAAAAGTAAGGACGTGACCGAGGCTACGCGTTGACGAGCCATTGGTGGATATGAGTTACGATTTCCATCGAGGTAACTAAGGCTGTAGGAACAGATCTGATTACAAGCATACGACAGTAGACTCTGAATTCCTGGAGCGGGCATACGACCATCAGTCTCCTTCTGGTTTCGATATGTGTGGTATATAGGCATATCTGAGATGAGATTATTCTTGAGACCGTGTTTAGAATATGATCAACCTCGTATCCTTCTTTGGCAAACGACCTACTTATTATTGATTATATTTGGGCATTGTAATGAGCTGGCTTAAATCTTTCTTATTGATTCTAGCGATTTGATGATGTTATTTCATAATATGAGATTGAGGGACACTTTGGGCATTGCTTCGTTATCGTCTGACTTCACTTGAGGATATCTCATTATTGTTGATTTCGTTTTCTATGATGATGTTTTATTGTGTGGATGGTTCACTCATTGAATATGTTGTTTTTGATTTCTATTGAATTGTTTTATGACATTTTATACTGGGTTTTGTGGTGTTTTATGTATATGATATGTGGAATTGTTTGAGATAACAGTAATAATAGTACCCAATATATACAGAGTCCATACATTTATTGATCTTGGAATTAGAAGTAGTTTGACCCGTTTATTATTTATATAATACTCAGGTTAGTGCGAGACATTTCAAGTGCAAAGACGACTTGACCAACTTGTATTTCAGTGGGCTTAGAGGAGACATATAGTAAATGATTGTATGATATTTATACGACATTGATTCATTGTATATTTTGATACCGAAATGTATATTAGTTATTTATTATAATATATTGAAATATTCTAATTGTATTATATATATTATACGTTATCGTTGCGATTGACTGTGTTCTCTGTAATTCACTGTATATTACGTATTGTTATGTCCTATAGGCACACGTGTCAATAATGTGTGTGCATAAATGTGTTATTTATTTGATGTTGTAATACGTATCTGTTGTGCAAAAATTGCACAAATTCGGAAAAGCAATAAATATGATCTAAATTTGCCAATTTGAACATCACTTAATCTAGCAGAATTATTCTGTTACTCCAAATAAATAGGAAATAACTATAAATAAGGAAAATAGACAAACAATATTTATACTGGTTCCACTATCATCAAGATAGTGTACGTCCAGTCCAATGGAGAGAGATTTTATTACCCTTGAGAGAATTACAAGAGATTATAATATAAGAGTTTACATACCAAAGCCCTAAACTAGGGTTAACAAGAAGAGACTCCATTTGAAGATCACTGGCTGGATACCAGGATGAGATTAAATGAAGTATACCCTCAATATGTAGCCAATGTAAATTCATGTGAGTCATCAATCAAATTACCAAGATATGATAAGAAGATAATGGAGGCAAACTGCAATGGTAACAAATCGCACAAATATAGCAAGTAATTCACTCATTCCAAAGATGAAAGAAAATAATCTCAAAGCAATGCGATTGCGAAGAAAGAAATAATATGCATATCTTTTTGCATATATATTATTCCATAACGTGGGAATGAATATATTTCCTTGCCATCTCATTTAAATGCAATCCAATAACTTATGCATTTACATAATGAACAACCGTGATTACTTTCCTTCTTGCATATTTGTTTAATTCTGTAACGACCCAGAATTTTAATTAATTAAAATTTGAATATTTAATTAATTTTAAATATTAATAAGTGAATTTATAAGTTGAATAAATTTTATTTTGAATAATTGGATTTAATTGGATAATTAAATCGATAATTTAATATGTTAAATTATGGAAATAATTGAAAATTGAGTTAAATATGATTGAAAATGATTTGTAAAATTTTATTTTATCATATTAGAGTTAGAATGATATTTTAGAACTTTTAAAATCGAATTAAAAGTTAATTTGTGAAAATTGAATATTTTAATATTTAAATCGACTAGTGAAAATAGTCAATTTTTGAACAGCCTCAGAATTGAATGAAACCGGTTCCATTGGATCTGTAATAGTTAGTTATTACCGGATTTCAATTTTCGTGTCAATCGGAGTTATCGTTTGATCGTGGCAGCTCGAAACGCATCGAATTATTTTTAATATTAATTTGGCGAGTTAAAATAGCCATTTTTCAAAAAGTCTCGGATTTCGACGAAACCAGTTTCATCGGATCCATAATGTGATATTATTGTAAGGTTTCAAATTTCGTGTCAATTGGATTTACCGTTTGTTCGGTACAAATTAAAACGCCTAGAAAATCGTTTAAATCAGTTTAATTTAAATTGAACGTTTATTGCCATAACTCGCACAGATGTCCGAATTAGCTTCCGAAACCTATTCCATTTTGTCCGGAACGCGGGGTAAACCCTAGAAACGCTGGTTACGGCGCGTGAATCGGAGTTCGGAATTCCCGGATGAATAGTGATTGAAAAATTCCCTATAAATAGCCCCTCACTCAAATAAAAAAAAAATCGAAACCCTAATCTAAAACGCAGCCGCCTCCCTCATATGAATGGCCGAAATCATCTCCACTTCCTCCCTCGTTTTCTTCGAATCCATCATTCTATCCAACAAACTCTCAACTAGAGAATCGTAGAGCACGAAGAGCTCTATAATATCAACGGTCATGATCGTTTCTAGTGCTTCGGATTGGCGGCAAATTTTCGCTCAAAGGCCATGAGTTCGGCCTCGAGATTCGTGCTACAGGGACAACCGAGCTTCAGGGCACTGGGGGCGTGGGTGGTATTCAGGGAGGCGCTTCATTTGGCGCTAGCTGATCGACGTGGAGATGCTTGTAGTTGGGCGCGTGTATTAGGGTTTAAAGTTGATATTGGGTTCAGCTTTTGACCTGTAGATGGAACGAAGGAGGGAGATGGAGTGTGCGGTCGTGATGCAAATGATGGAGATCCTACGGCCTGTAGAAGTTAGGTTCAAAATTATATAATTATGTTGTAATTTTAATTATAAAATTCGAGTAAACTTGTATAATGCATAACTTTTTCATACGAGGTCGAAAACGCGCGAAACCAGTTGCGTTGGAATCGGATGGATGAGCACTACGCTATGGAATTGGATTGGAGTCGTTTGGAGTTAGTGAGAATTTTGGGTAAAATTAAACGTCCGTTTAATTTTATTCGAAATAAATCGCTAAAACGAAATTGAAATCAAGGTGAGAACTTCTCACTCAATCGAATCAGTTTCGATTTTATTTTAAATAGTTAGATTTACAATATTTGAATGCATATTTGAATGATGATTGTTATCTATTGATTGTTAAAATAGACATTATGCGCCGTTAGTAAGCGGATGTTATTTATTAAAAACATATACCGCGAATATTTCATAAACAGTGAAATTGGTATTATATATAATAGCAATATATATATTGGCATATGTATATATTGGAGTTATTGATTTCCCACAATTGTATAGCGGATGAGACCCTATTGCGCCGTCTATTAAGCGGATAATATTTTAAATCCCATATACCGTGATAATTCCGTACTGGAGCGGAATTGGTATTGTGCTAATGTTTTTGGATGTAGGAAAACAGGTTGGAGGGATCCAACTGGATTCCTCAACAGTATTTATTTGATTTCAAATATTTTGATATTTGATGGATTATCATATCGATATATGATATCGTTGTTGTCGTGATTGGCTATTTGGTATGTAGCATCATTGGACCAAATTTTGGAATTTTAAAAGGATTTCAAAGTGATTTTTGAAAGAAAACGTTTATAAAATATTTTTGGAACTGATCCATTTTAAATAAATAAACGTTATAATTTTAAAGTTATAAAAATTATATTTTTAAGAAATATAGTTAAAAGTTGATTTTTGAAAATATGGATTAATGATTTTATAAAAGAGTTTAAATTGGGATTTTTGAATTTATTATGAAAAGTTGAAATATAGGATTTATAAAATTTGACTATTTTATAAATCAAGAGAATGATGAAATTATAAAGGAGATTAAAGATGTTTTAAAATAATAGTATAAATTGATTTTATAAAGGATTTATAAATTGATAATTTATAAATGAAAATATTTGAATTATAAAACGAGTTTTTATAAGTGTTAGAATGAATTGTGAATGAATTTCATAAATGAATGAAATTCATAGAATTATAAACGGTGAAGTTAGAAATGGAATTTTATAAGCAGTAGGTTTATAAAATTTATAAAGTTATTGAAAGAATATATTTGGATAAATAATTGAATCTTATAAGTTATAAGATTTATAATTATGAAGTTCAAAGGAACGATTTTTGCAAACAAATAAATTATAAGTATTTAACTTATAATATGAACCTTTGGTATATAATTGAGTTATGAATTGAATATAGGAAAATAAAGGAATTTATAAACGTTGTTTTATGAATTCGCAAACGACTTATTTTGATAAGTAAATTGTTGAAACTTATTAATGGAGTTACATTCACATTTTTGACTGTGAATAATCCTTTGAAATAAAATGAATAAAAGGATGAAAATTGTTAAACGTAGTATATTCACGTTTTTGAATAGCGAATATTATGTTAAAGAAATTGTTTAGATTTGATGTTTTAAATAGAATTAAAACGATCTAATGATGTTTTAAAATGTGTTGAGATTCGAAACCATAGATTTCAACATTCATTGTTGAAATAGACATTTTCGAGAAATAGAAGGAAATGGTGGACTATAACACTGTTGTTATAGTAAATGATTTCTGAAAGGAAATGTTTTGTATAGTATTGGGATTTATATATCTATCTTAAATTCGAATCCCTATACTAGTGATTTTGGGTTGTCGTAACGATGTTTTACGTAACATTCATTTTGGCCCAAATAAATATGTTTAAGAGAATGATTTCCTTAAAGAATGAAATATATACTTAATCTCGATTTAAGTATATTGAATATTTTCCAAGTGTTGAAAATAAATAGGTTCGTGAATTACTTATTAAATAAGTATGGAAATGTTTTCCAATATAAAGTGAATATTTTGAGAATTTATCTTTTTGAAGATAAATTGAAAAGGAATATTGAAACCTATTGAAAATTGTATATCAGTAGATATTGTGAATATAAATTCACTATGGAATTTATAAAAGAAAGGGGAAACTTGTTTAAAAATAAATATTGATTTATTTTTGAAGTATTGAAAATAATATATCTTGTAAAGATATTTTGGAAAATAAATAATTTGGAAAATTATTTGGAAACTGGTGATGTGTGCATATCCATTGATAGTTCAATAACCGACTATCAATATTTCCCTTTGAATGGGTATTTATTGTGATTTGTTTGAATTTGAATGCCACACTTATTTTTGAATAAGCGCTCACTATTCGGGTTAACCGGGAAAGGACCATGGGGTCGTATAACCCATTCCGAATATGTGATACGTCGTTATGAATTGCATTTGAAGATCGGTGTTGAAGACCCGGTATTTGCGAGAGCGATAGGATGACCTGTCGATTGACTCTGCACCGAGTTGCTCCGGTATAGAGTTCTCCCTATGTGATGGGAAGTCCGGACGTGATTAGAGATTATCCGGATTGCAAGGACTTCTTTGTAAGTGCCTTTGGTTTTGTTCGATCCCGGAACAGACTTGTATCGATTGTATGTCTGACGTTACAAATTGAGATATAAAGCAGATTTCTTTCAAATATATTTCTGTTGGTGGCGGAGAATTTATTCTTTTAGCTTAACACCCTTCTCTGAGACGTACGAGCTCAGAGGTTATGTAGTTGAATGTTATCAGCGATATATTCCCAATTTGGTAATGTGACATGCTGAGTGTTGCTGTAAATGATCATTGTGTTGATTATTTGTGATAGGATCGTTTATTTGATCGTCTATTCTGGTGATCATTTCTATGATCATTTGTTGACCCAAAGCATGGCTTTTGTATAAAGTATGTTTTTGTGGACGTGACTTCGTCGAGCCTCACATCCCGGGAATGGTCAAAACAGGAAAGATGCGGCAAGCTTATGAGGGGTAGCGCCCTTTAGGATGTGTGCATTTCCTTCTGGAAAAGGGTGGTATCATGGTATGGAGCCCAGATACTTACTCATGTTGAAAACACTTTATGATTGTGTGAATTGATTACGAGCGCTCGGTTGAAAGGTCCCAAAGGACCGGGGATGGCATATTCGGTCAGTTGTTACTCAGTTAGGGGTAACCCGGCCTTGTGTTGGTAGAGATCCAGTTTGGTTCTCGGGGATGTCCATCCAGAGGCATTCTCATGTGGCAATGGGAAGTTCCTTGGCCTGATCATTCGTTGGAAATCCAAAGAAACAATACGTGACTTGTACGGTTTTAGTTGTAGAACCTGCCATCTAATATGGTAGCTATAGTAAGCATACTATAATGGTACCTATGCTGGCTAAGATTTATATTCTACTTTCGAAATGAATTTTTCCTACACTATGCACTAGTAATAATATAAAATGTTCTTTTAATACGTATCAAGCATCTTTGACTAACATAAGAAGAAATCTCCTCCAAGTCTGCGTTTGCATTGTGTGTGTGGCGGGAGGTCTTATGGTAGTCTCATTTTTAAAAGCATTGCGAATTGACTTTAAAATATTCCTCTATTTTTGATTTTAAAGATAAATAAACTGTTTTGAGTTCTCACACCAGTCACATGACTGACTCGGAGTTTATTATTTTCCTTCCTAAACTCTAAGTGCCCACCAATTTCTACACGGGCAGTCAAGAGTTAAGATTTATCAGGATATTCTGAAGTTGCTGGAGGCAAGCTGGATGGCATGGCGTATTTTTGGTATATAGTATTTCTTTCCACTGTTTGTTGTTGTATGATGTTGTACACTCTGATGATATGATGTAATGAAATGGGATGTAATGTAATAACTGATATAGTTCTTTGTTTAAAGATTATTCATTTATTATTATATGTTGTTCCGCTGCGAATTGTGAGATTCTGTTATTGTTGTGTTGTGTTTAGTTCCGTTCTATTTTCTATTTTCTTTTCTCTCTATTTTCTACCTTATCTCTATTTTCTGTCTTTCCTCTCTTCTTCTGTCTCTTTCCTTTTCTTAAACCATAACATTTCGGGTTTCCGGCCTTCGATTTCTCGGCAGTCGATAAAGTGAGTATCGATGTTGAATTTTCGAAAGTCGAAAATTTCCGGGACGTTACAAATTCTGTTTGTGATTTTGTATCACAAAAATTTAACACTCCACCTTGATGCAAAATCACATATCTCCAACATCTCACCTCGATTCGTTCTCTTTTCAACATAAAACTCTTAAAATCAAACTCCACCTTCAACTAAAATCTCTTAACGAGATACAAACCAAAAATGAATATTTACTCAATGGGTTCTGGCAAGGCCACCCTCATCATACCTTACTAACTAGCTCAGACTATGTCAATGTCTGCCAACAAAATGTTGCAAATATCCAAATCAATAGAAGGTAGATACCAAAATAATCTCAAAGCCACCAAGGCCAAAAAAAGTCTCTCAATCACCAATCCAAATACATAACCAAAAAATAAAAGCCAATGGACATAACAAGACTAATTCTAATCTCTGTATGCAAGACAAATCTCTCTCCTTCCACATACCTTATCTGCCAAACAGCAAATTTTCCATGAAAATCAACATAAGACTTTCACATCAACATTGAGCCATTAAGCATATACAGGTTCTCAAGTCCAGCCGTCTCTTCAACACACTAAACTCCTTATCACCAAAATTTGAAGACTGGAACGCTCTTCTCTCTCAGCATAATCTCCTCCATCTTTAACTTTTATATTGCACAAAACCTCATTTTCTATCCAAATGAGTAATAGCATAATCACCATTGGATTTACCGCACTTTCTAGAATCCATTGATGAACAAATTTAAACAAATCGCCTTGCTCTGATACCAATCTGTTGTACAAAAAATGCACAAATGCGAAAAATAATAAACAGGATCTAGATTTTGCCAATTTGAACACCATTTAATCTAGCAGCAATTATTTTTTTCCCCCAAATAAATAGTAAATAACTATAAATAAGGAAAAGAGACGCACAATATTTATACTGGCTCCATTATCATCAAGATAGTGTATATCCAGTCCAATGGAGAGAGATTTTATTACACTTGAGAGAATTACAAGAGATTATAAGATAAAAGTTTACATACCAAAGTCCTAAACTATGGTTAACAAGAAAATACACTCCATTTGAGGATCACTGGCTAAATACCAGGATGAATTTACAATGAAGTCTACCCTTAATATATAGCCAATGTAAATTTATATGAGTCATCAATCAAATTATCAAGATATGCTATGAAGATAATGAAGGCAAATTACAATGGTAACAAATCGCACAAACATAGCAAGTAATTCACTTATTCTGGAAGAAAATAATCTCAAACCAATGCGATTACGAAGAAAGAAATAATATGCATATGTTTTTGCATATATATTATTCCATAACGTGCGCATGTATATATTTTCTTGTCATCTCATTTAAATGTAATCCAATAATTTATGCATTTCCATAATGAACAAACGTCATTACTTTCCTTTTTGCATATTTGTGTCCTTCTATTTGTGATTTTGTATCACAAAAATTTAACAGTACCAATGTTAGTCTGAGGGAATACTCACGTGTGTACCCTATATAGTCCGATTTTTCGTATTATCTGACAGTATTACTTTTGAATAGTATGTGTATAGAGGTGAGTGTTACAACTTACCTGGACGAAAATGGAGAAATGCAATTAGACGGTATGATAAGGTAGTTCATGCATTGGATGGAATTTTACTTATCATTTGTATACTTGTTGCTAATGGATCTGCATGTGTTCTCCTCTTTTGCAGAGAGCAGCTTAGATCCTTTAGATGATCCACAGGCCTTAGGCCCAAATGGATTAGCCTTTATAGGTTCTGAATTACTATACTTCTTTGAATATATTAAGCTTTTAACGCTAAAATTTATCTGGAGATGGCGTGAGTGAAGGAAAGTTTAATGCTGTTCTACTCAAAGAGTTTGATGCGATAAACAGAGCAAGCAATAAGGATAAATTCATCATTTTGTTTAAATCACAATCTTGTAATAACAACTTTAATATTTCCATTACGGTAGGCTTGCCAAGCTTATCAGTCCCTTGAAGAAGATTATTGTAACACCCGCAAATCCGTACCTCTTGAGTCAACACTATTTTACAGCAATCAACTCAAGTTGAACAGAAATACGAACCATTAGGGTTAAAGAAGAAGCGGTAGGAGAAGAAGATAGAAAACAACATCAGAATCTAACATCGTAGCGGAATAAAATATAATAGATAATCTATGATCTTTACACAAAGGAAAACTATAACTGTTTATACATACATCATCAGAGTTCACATCAATAACATACAACTGGATACACAGCGGAATAATAATCAAATACGGAAGTACGTATCGCCATCCAGCTCGTCTCCTGAGCTCCACAACATAATATCCTATATCCTATAATACTCGGTCTGACCCGAGCATTACAGTTAAATAACATCCGAGTCAGTCTGGAAAACCAACGTTGAGAAAACCACACTCAAATTTATTATTAAAGTTTCAAAATCATTTGAAAATCAAAAGCATCTCGTAAGACCACGCCACAAATAAACATGTCGGGTTTTTACCTTACGATAGCTAAAACATTTCTTATAAAATCATCTGATATTATAATAGTGTCTATATACAAATACTTATTAAAATAGCCGGAATGGTTACATTATTAAATTCTAGCTACTAGCCACAGAATGGGTAATACAAACAAAACTCGTAAAAGGCGCGTAGGAAGAATGGATTTCCAACTAATGACTAGGCACTGGGGTACCACCTGTCACGGTACGTGGCCTATATCACAGTACCGAGGATCACTCCCGACCCCCTGCAACACAAGACCCGGACTATCCCTTACTGGATAATCCCGAGTAAGATCACCCCACGGTTGGGATCAGCAACCGCACCACTAAGCCGAAATAAAAAGGGACATCTAGACAGGGATGACCTTACCCGGAAATGGGTGCTGCCCACCAAGCCTTGCTGCATAACCCCTGATTTTTAGTCATTTCCGGTTGGTGAGGCTTGAGGCTAAGCGTTACGTTTTAGAACATATCCCTTAGAATGCCCATCGCCCACTTGACGATGTTCTGAAAGCATTCATCCATGCAAGTCCGTCCCGGGTTCGAACGAAACCGAAGGCGCTACTCCTACTACATCCATTTTAGAAATATCCTCAGGATTAGTAGCGACTAGCCCTTGCACTTCACTGCTTCATCTTCGAATCCAAACTCGTTTTTCCACGGAAACGTACAAACCGGGTCGAAGTGGTTTTCGAGAAATAAATCCCGATCCCAGTCTCTTCGAAACGATCAGCGCATTTGGCCAATATTGATAGTCGGTTATTTAACTACCAATTAACATTCACAAACATCCATCAACCATTAATAATTTCTCTAAAATTATTTATTATTCTCAAAACATCTTCGCAAGATATATTTCCACTTTTCAATTCCTTTTGAAAACGGTTCAAACTATCTTCCTTTTTCAGAATAAATTTCCCAAATATTTTCTATTTTCTCTGAAATCACCAAGCACAAAACTTTAGATTTTTAAAATAACTAAAAATCATTTTATTATAAATTATCCTTTAAAACATTTAAATTCAAAATTATTTTAATACTTATTCAAAATATATATACTTTATGAATATTTAAAATAAAACTACTTCAATACTTTATTAAAAATATATACTATAGGAATATTTGAAAATGAGGTTGCTTTATACAAAATAAAACTAAATTTTCTTCTTTAAAACAAAATACCAAGTCACCTTTAAATAATTATTACGATAATAGATTTGAAAAATATTTACTTAAGAATTTGAACATTTATAATTAATAAATTTCTAAAACATGTCTTTTTAAAACAACATTAAAGCCTTTAACTTATATTTAAAATTTATTTTGAAACCGTACTTGGCTATCCAGGGAAATATACTTCTCTTGGCATTCTCTAAAAATAAATCACTATTTATTTTTAAACAAATCTTCTCAATGCTTTAATAAATTCCCACCATGAATTTATTCTTGCCAAATATCCACTGATATATTTACTTTACCTTTATAAACCCAGTTTATAAATTCCATAGCCACATTCTCATTTAAAATTCCGATTTTACATACTTAAATCAATTCCCAAATCGATTTCCAACTTACCCCATTTATTCCAAAATCCATGAATTTCAGATTTAAATCCTTAATTATGATTTAAAATACTTTTAACTGAAAATACCAATTTTAGATTTACCAAATTACTTCTTTATCCCTTTAAATAAATTTAAACTTTAAAGTTTAAAATAATTCTTTATTCCTTTAATTGATGTCACTTAAGTTTACAATTCATCAATTTATGTTTATTCAAAATCTTTTTTTCCATACTCGAAATTATTTTATTTATTAGTATCTTAATATCACTTTCATTCCTTTTTCAATTCATTCTTAATTTATTCCAATTCGCTATAATTATTTTACTTAAAACTTCACTCTTTTATCTTCTTTCCAAAAATCCAATTTATATATTTTGATAATTCAATGTACCGAAATATATTCAAGCAAACCATAGCATTCAATATTCCAATCATAATATAATTCATCACAGAATGTCAAATATTCATAACACAGAATATTAACAATCTAAATAATTTTGAGGCATCCAGTTGGATCCCTCCAACCTATTTCCCTGCATGCACAGATGTTAGCACAATACCAATTCCACTTCAAGGTGGAATATGGTGGTATATGGGATTAATATAATATCATCCGCTATTATGCGGCGCATAGGGTCTCATCCGCTATATAATGCGGGAAATCAATCACTCCAATATATACTATATATACTACTATATATGATATAGCACATCAAATCAATTCCATCATTCAACCAATTATCTAAATTTAACCATTTAAATTTAGATTAAAACTCAGATGAGTGAGATTAACTCACCTTATTTCCGTTTGCAGTCCACTTCAACTTTGCCTTGGATTCACGGTTTTTCGACCTTGTATAAATATTATACAGTTCATTAATATTTTGAACTAATCAAACAAGTTATTTTCCCTTTTATAATTTAAGTAACTGAGAATTTTATTCAAACTAATTTCCCTTTTTATAAATTACTTCCAATAATAAAAATAAAAGGATAGGCTAATTAAATAAGCTAACCTCCTAAATACTTATATTTAAAATTAAATAATAAGTGAATATATATATATATATATATATATTCTTTTTGAAACCGCATATATTTATACATACTTATAAAATGACTTATACCGGTTTAAAAATCTAAATTTTAACTAACACTTCAATCATTTTGAAATTCCTGTACATATTTCAAAGTTAACAGTTGGCTGATTTTATATTCTCAAAACTATATATGTACACAAATATCCTGTGTTGGTTCTAAAAACTGTTTCTTGATTCTAAAAACATCCACAATGCCCATCATGTTGGTTGTTGGGAACTTCATTATCAGGCACCTGGGAGCCACTACTATGCAAAATCAGATAAGGCTGGATGTCCTAGGATAGCGTTCTAAGTCGAGAATCATCCACCAGTACAATTTTTTTTTTATATGGCTGATCGGGGATGGATTCCTACCTTAACAAAAAATCCAAACTTCCTAAGGGCATGGTGCCTTCTCCTGTGAAACCATGTAGTTATTAGTTGCAGGGCGTAACATCATCCAAGGACAATCCCATCTTATCAAGCACATCTCTGAACAGGATGTTCACTAAACTTCCATTATCTACCAGAGTTGTACTCAGTTGGGCTAAGCATGGCTGTGATAACCATTGGATCTGTATGTGGATATTACTTTCCTTGCAAGTCATTATCGTCGAAGGCTATCGTCTTCTGCTCCTGGTGTGGAGTCTTAGTCCTCTGCTCCTCACCTATAGTGCATACATAAGCATCTCAATTCTTTAATAATTTTGTGTACCTTTCCGTCTTAGCCCAACTTCTATCTACCACACGAGGCCCTACCGCTATGGTATTAATCATTAGTCTTTCGTCTTTCCCACGGTTAGAACTGGATCCTTCATCTCCATTCCCTTGAGGGGGATGTTTAGGAGCCGGCTTCCTGAAAGCAGGAAGTGTCTCTAGGATTTTGACGTATCACTCCAACTTTCGTCTCCTGATATGCTCTTCAATTATGTCCTGCAAATGGCAACATTCTTTGGCGTTGTGTCCATAAGAGTCGTGGAACCTGCAATATCTTCTAGTATTCATTTTAGCTTCAGTCTCTTTCTTCAGGGGACATCGAATATATATGAGCTCCGCTTATGTGGCGATGTAGATGTTTTTGATTGTGTCGTTCAAGTTTGTGTAAGTTCAAACTTGTGGCCAGGCTTAATCTTCCTTCGGCCGGTTTTTCTCCAGCTAGGCTTGCAGAGGTAGTTGAGTTTTCTTTTTCTCCATACTATTGTCTCCGTCATTCTTAACCATAACATTCACACTACTTGAAACTCTCGGTGGTTTGGTGACAGTATCTGTATGTCGCCCCGAAGCGGCTTCCTCTAATCGCATGTACTTCCATATACATACTTTTATCTTGAGAGAAAACAAAAGTTTGAAAAAATATAAAAGGAATAACTCAGTTATATATATATAAGGAATAACTATATATATATAGTTCTATTCATATCCATAGAATTTCATGCAATGGTATGTTGGAAACTTAATTTATGCAGAGATATCCTATGAAGATCTTAAAAGGTTAACCCAAAAATTAAGTAAATATATTAAGAATGCATACCACCGATTGTTGCATTATTGTTGCTTTCAAATGCTTATTATCTTAAATTATAGTTAGTTTGAACTTTTTGGTACTACTTTATTCAGAGTAAGGCTAATTCTGAAGTGGGAGGATCAATTAATTAGGAAATAAGAACTTCTAACTAAGCTAAATATAATGCAGATATTTAGCACATAAAGTCCAACTAAAATATTAAAAATAATCAGATTAAAATATGGCATGATTATGTCAATAGGTTATATGTTTACATACGTTGATTGTCATGCAGTATATTGGTGTTAACTGCATAGTATGCTCACTTAGCAACTATATTGATATATACAGTTAAATATTCAGATATATTGACAGCAAAAGGCCAACTGATGAGAATATGCAGCACACTAATATATGAAGGTGAATTAAGGAGCATAGCAGCTTCGCAATATTTATGATAAATGTAATTTCATGTTTTGAAAATTAAATGCTGATATGAAACGACTAACAACATTCAACCATATATAAAATTAAGCTCACCTAGCTACTAAGAACATACACATTTTCCCATAATCGGCCCCATATTGGGAATAGCAATTTTGAGAAGCTTGGAGGTTAAAGCATGAGATACTGTAAAATTGTGTATTTGTGCCACTGTGAAGCAACCTACAATTGAATGTTTGAAACAAATAAAAAGATAGTGGAAGGAAATATCATTGGTAGTAGAGATGAAACTTTCTTTTAGACACGATGACTAGCTATAATTAATGAATCATAATTCTCTGCGACGCGTTTTCAAGGTTATATTGAGTTTCAATTTCTCGCGTATCAAGTCGACGTAATTTTTTATTGACCTATGTGGTGGACTTAATGAAACACCAAATGAATAGTAATATTAATTAAGCACCAAAACTGATCTCTGTTATACTGTAGCAGATTATAATTTGTTTGTGGGAGTCGAAGGTTAATAATGGCATTCATGATGGCAATAGTAGAACTCTTTTTTTAGTTAGAATTTAGTCATTTCAGTTGTATGGTAAATAGATCACCAGTTCAATGGAGATTAAAAATGTGATAACCTCAGTTGTATGAGAAACTAAGCCGAAGTTGTTTTTTGGTATCTACTCAAAGTGAAAGCAACAACAAAGGTAGGTAGCTAAATGTTAGGTCAGCAAATTACACAAATGGAACGTAGTGCACAGTGAATGTAAAGAGAATCGACATGAGAGGGTAAGACATATTAAGGTTAACTTTTGCGCAGCACAAGAGAAAGGGAGCTATTGTTTTAGCTTATAAGTGAATGTAAGGAGAATCGAACATAAGGGGTACAACATATTAATGTTAACTTCTGTGTAGGAAAGACCGAAGGAAATATAGTTTTAGATGGTAGGTAAGAATTTCCCATGCTGTTAAAAATTTAAAGCTAAGAATGGGTGTATATTTCAAACCTGATAGTTATTTTGTTGTATCAGTCCCCTTTAAAATAACCATGCAATCAACAAATAAAAATTTGAGATGTGGTATTTCTGAATTTGGTTCATCCATCCGAGTAATTGTACTTTTAAGGCTTTAAGCGTGGAATTCAATTTACACATCTTTGTGGGAGGTGAGAAAACTGTTGGAAGCCCAGGTGCAATTGAAGTGTCTAATGTCATATGTAAACCTAGACAAAGTTTTCCATAGATAAGTGGCATGAATCTTGGACCAATGATAGCTTGTATCTCATCGCCCTATACAAATCTTTAGAAAAAAGCTTATAGTAGTTGTGAAATAGGATTTAGGGGAAAGTGCGTATTATTAGAAGTCTATGTGCATTGAATGAGAATGGAATACATTGCAAACCGTTTGGATACGAAGGACTTCCGATGGATTCGAATAGGTTATGGGCCATGGATTCGAACGACAGTTATATCGATGGATACGAATAAGGCTTTATCTATGGATTCGAACAATCTTCTTTATAATGGATACGAGGCATACTATCTGTTGATGGATGCGAAGTGAGATCATCTGACGGATGCGAACCAAACGGAGTCGAAATGAGGCGTGAGGATGGGTACGAACTTGATCGATACGAACGAGATCGGTTCGAAGTGCCTAACCCCTGATGGATTCGAACCTGATGGATTCGAATGGAGCGAGATGATGTTAAGTTGATGGATTCGAACCTGATGGGTTCGAATGGACCATCACCTTGCCCTCTTCATGGATACGAACAGCATGCTCTTTCCTTAGATTGAATCGATCATAACTTGCACATACAAGCTCGGATTGACTTGAAATTTGAGATGCTGACTTCTATGATCTTCCTTGTCATGTCCTATCAATCGTGGCCCGATCCGGACTCGGAAAAAATTCATCGATATCCATGGCGAACCTACAGCGTATAATCGATATTTGTGACTAATAATCATTGAGTTTCTGTTAACTTTTTGGGTATCTCGACTTTGCCAAAAGGCGGGATAACACTTTGCCCCCCAAAACATGCCTTTTTGTAAAAGGTATGTTTTGAACGGTCTAAATCGAGTGTAGCAAATTCACGTTTTATTCACAGCTGCAGTATTATCAATCAAGTTTATGGCTGTTCGGAGCCAAATCATTGTCAATTTCTTTCAGTGGAAATCAAGAATGAAGTTTTTTAATCTCTCTGGACTATCGTTGGTCACTCTGGACCCTTGACAAGCCCATTCCAGACTTGGCGATTGAGTAGAAAGATCCCATTGCACTCCGGCCCTAGCTAGGGCATATAGCGACGTCTTGGTTGTTCTAAACCGATCATAGCCTCTCCGGGCTCTTGTTGGACCCCATCCTGTCACCCTCCGGTGAAGGGGAAATAACGTTAAGTGAGTCGATCATGTCGCTCTTCGGCGAAGCAACTCACTTCCTGCACTCCGGTTCAGTGTATCTGAACATTAAGCGATGTCATGGTCGCTCTAGACCGATCACAGCCTCTCCGGGCTCTTGCTGGATCCCATCCTGCCACTCTCCAGTGCAGGGGAAACAGCGCTTAAGTAAGTTGATCCTGTCGCTCTCCGGCGAAGCAACTCACTTCTTGCACTCTGGACCCCGTCTCTCCGGGTAGGGTCATAAAGCGATCATTTTTATATTGGTATTTAATGTTCATCCTTTAACTCTTCGGTCAAAGGTTTATTTCAAGAAATTCAAATTTATTTATTAAATCCAGGTCCTAGATGTTCAATGTCAAACATCAGGAAAAAGCTAAACATTGCCTCTTTGGGCGTATCGATTTATCTCCATCTCAGAGCATGCCTAGGGATCTCTCCGGTTCCCGTACATGAGTGAGTGGAGTAACCGTTTATTCTGAAAACAAATCTAGATGAAATTATCGACCGAAGTCCGAATCCTGGACTTGACCCCTGCCATCTTTGATCAGTGGATGACGAGTCGTGATCCCGATCCAGGATCGTTCCTGTTAGGTGGAGGCGGTAGTTGTTCAGGCCTTGCCGCCGTTGTCCGTTCTTTGACATATTGTGGCAATCTACCACTCCTGGCATGTTCTTCCACTTCATCTTTCAAATGGCGGCATTCATCTGTGATGTGCCCATCCAGCTCATGGAATAAGCAGTATTTACCAGTTCTGCGCTCCCGCTCAGTAAGATCTCTCCTGGGTGGCTTTCGATAAGGGAGTTGCCCCCGAGTATCAGTGTAAATTCTTTCCAGGCCTGTAGTCAAATCTGTGTATTGTCTGAATCTAGGTTCTCGGAATTTCTTCCGCTTATCAGGACCATCGTATCTGTCATCCTATTTCCTCTTTCCTTTATCTACTCCGGACTATTCCCTGGAGGTTCCTTCGCTTTGCGCGGCGTTTGTTTCCTGCCTCTCGGCTCGTGATTCTTCTAATCGGATGAACTTTTCAGCTTTATGATAGAACTCTCTGAGATCTTGCGGTGGGTCTTTAGTCAGAGAATCTTTGAATTGGGTGCCTTTCCCAACTCCTGCCACCGCCGCCATCAAAATCATTGATGGATCTGGGCGATCTACAGAAGTCACTGTTGCATTGAATCTTAGTAGAAAATCTTTTATGGACTCTCCGGTCCTTTGCTTTATCGAGGCTAAAGTCATTACACTCTTGGGTCGCGTCACATGGACCCTAAACTGTCTCATGAAGCAGTCTACAAGCTCGCCCCATGTTCTGATTGATCCGATTTCTAGTTGCTTGAACCAAAGCGCGGCCAAATCTGACAAGTATAAAGGGAAGCATCGAGCCATCACTTCCTTGGATGCCCCCAGCACTTCCATGTGCCTAATATATCTGGTAATGTGCATGGTCGGGCCTGACCTCCCGTCGTAAGGATCTAGCATTGGTAGTTTGAATTTTGGGGGGTTCCTTGCATTTCTGATGTTCGGAGTGAACGGACTCCGACTGACTTCTTCCAACCCTTCGCCAGATAATCCTACTCTCATGATTCGTCGCATTAGACCAATCATTCTCTCGTCTCCGTCCAGGGGTTGACCCCTTGTCAAATTTCTATCCTACCCCCCGAGCCTTGAAGGGAATTCAGGTACATACTCTTCGGGTGGCTCGTTAGCATAAGCATTGGCTCCAGCTTGTTGAGCTTCGTCTATTGGTCTTCCAGTATCGGACCCTGAGGGTCTGTCCCCGAGTCCTTGTTGATTACCTTCAATTCCTGCATTCTGGTCTTGAACCTGACCTTCATTAGTTTCTGTAATCCTGATTCCTTGTCCCGCACTTGCATTTGCTGTAGTTGGTCCAAGGTTTTGCACATTCGCAGCCCTCATTTGTTCGAGGAAATTCTGCAGCATCTCCTGTTGGGTCTTCATCATGCTTTCACGTAGCAAATTAGACATAGCCTCCATTTCACCTCTAGTGATGTAAACGAAAGCTTGTCCTTCTCCTGCTCCAGAGGATGCCTCCTGGCTTCCTCCTTGCTGGCTTCTTTCAGCCCTCTGTCTTCTACTGTTTTGCCTAGTCATTTTCTCTAAGTCCGAAATCTTCAAGCTTTTCAAATTCTAACCCTGATTCGATGTAGCGGGTGCTGGTTTTCCCGGTGAAAGCACCAAAGTGTTAGCGCCAAAATTGGTCACAAACCCCAAGTATCGTGAAAGCACCAGTGTATGAATACAAATCAGCAATATTCAAACACAAATCATAGATCTAAGCAAGCTACACATGATTTATAGTGGTTCGGCTATCTCCGGCCTACGTTCACTTCAAAGGTTTTAACTTTTATTGATGTTCTTTACTGGTTACAAGTGATTGCCGCGGTTACAATGATTGAATTTCGGCTATAACAATTATGGAAGGAAATAGAATCGATTCCGGCAGAGTCTGGGTGTTGAATGGCCAAAAGATCCTTTTTCCGTTGGTTCTGGGGCTCTATTTATAAGCGTAGAGGCTCAGATCTCGCTCAAATCTCGGGAGACTTTTTCTGGCATGTGAGTGGGCCCACACGACCGACCCCACCAAGTTTCGGCTCGATCTGAGATCGATTCGAAGTGATTTCGAATCCATCAAAAAATGATCCAATCGAGTTGAAACTTGGCAGGGACAATCTTTACCTTGTATGGAAGCTACTGTGAAAATTTCATTATATTTGGATCAGTAGATCTCGAGTTATCGTGGATTCGAAATGTTGCTCTTCCTGTGGCTGTCGGCTTCGAACCCATGGCTTCGAATCGATGCCTTTGACTCCATGAACTCACGTGATTCTGTGATGAGTTGGCGCGCTTCCTTCGAGTCGATCCGATCTTTTCTCCTAGTTGAACGCATCAACTCCCAAGATCTCGCCTACTTCGTATCGTGGAATCACACGTCATCCATGCTTGTTGACTTGGTGGGTACGAACATGTAATCGTTTGTGGATTCAAAATGGTCAGCACCTGATGGATACGAAGGACTTCCGATGGATTCGAATAGGTTATGGGCCATGGATTCGAACGGCAGTTATATTGATGGATACGAATAAGGCTTTATCTATGGATTCGAACAATCTTCTTTATAATGGATACGAGGCATACTATCTGCTGATGGATGCGAAGTGAGATCATCTGACGGATGCGAACCAGACGGAGTCGAAATGAGGCGTGAGGATGGATACGAACTTGATCGATACGAACGAGATCGGTTCGAAGTGCCTAACCCCTGATGGATTCGAACCTGATGGATTCGAATGGAGCGAGATGATGTTAACTTGATGGATTCGAACCTGATGGGTTCGAATGGACCATCACCTTGCCCTCTTCATGGATACGAACAACATGCTCTTTCCTTAGACTGAATCGATCATAACTTGCACATACAAGCTCGGATTGACTTGAAATTTGAGATGCTGACTTCTATGATCTTCCTTGTCATGTCCTATCAATCGTGGCCCGATCCTGACTCGGACAAAATTCATCTATATCCATGGAGAACCTACGGCATATAATCGATATTTGTGACTAATAATCATTGAGTTTCTGTTAACTTTTTGGGTATCTCGACTTTGCCAAAAGGCGGGATAACAGGACAGTGGGTAACATGCCCGTATATTCATTCGGCCCAAAACTGTAGATATTGAAAATGTGTAACCTGTATAAAAAAAGCATAATGCATCAGTTCGAACATGAATGATACAATAAGCTTTTCTTCTTGCAATTCAAACTATCTTCACGAAACATCACAAGATCAAAATCATTCGATCACAAAAGCTTATATCGTATCAGAGCCATTGCTTAAGGCACAAAGACAGGTATGAATGTCATCACAAATCAACATTAGATAATTCATAAGCATTGAAATCTCATCAGAAAAAATTTCATCACTTGGATTGAAATTTGAGAGTGCTTTCAACAAAAGAAAGCGTGTATCATGCCATAAGAATCAAGTGAGAGTCTAGCTGCAACAGACTTTCTCTCATAAAAGCAAAATCAAATTCAGTTCAAGAAAACGAAGAAAATAAATAGGAATTCATCAAAACGTCAAAGAGCAGCGCCTTGCTTGAAAAACACATCATCATGAAAGTAATCGTTTGGGTTAGTGGCTTCACTTACCAGATCTTTCAAGATTTCTTTCTTTTCTTGATCTTTTCTTGAAGTGTGGTATCTGTTCTTGCCTCATTTTGCCCACACTTCTTTAAGTTTCCCTTTTGTTTTATGATTCATCATCATGACCACCAATTTTGAAACATCAGCAACTAGCAACTCTGATCAAACTGCAACTGAAAACTTGATCAAAACTGTCATCAGTCCTCAAAGTCAATTAGTCACAGCCCACTTAGAAGAAAACAACGAACTTCTATGGAAGGTACGAATGGAAACTACTGTAAGGGGCTATTGTTTAGAAGACTTCCTCTTTGGCATCCATGCAATCCCACCAACTTTAATCACTAATGAAGAAAACAAAACTATCAGTAATCTAGAATTTGTAAAATATCAAAGACAATAGTTTGATTTTCTCATGGTTGTTATCATCAATAAGTGTTAAATTGTTGCCATAAGTTATTGGAAGCAAAACAGTAAATGGAGTTTGATCAGCAGTTGAATGAATCTTTAATTCACAATCTACAGCAAAAGTAATGCATTACAAAAGACAGTTGCATAGTAGCAGGACGGAAAATCAAACTGTGGGAGAATATCTTGCAAAAATCATATGATCTGTTTGAAGCAGCCGGTCACAAGGTACCAGTAACTGAACAAGTGCTAATCACTTTGAGTGGTTTAAACGAAGAATATGAGGCATTTGTGGCAGTTACATCATCTCAAAGAATCACACCATCTGTTGAGGATGTACACTCTATTCTACTTGCTCATGAAGGAAGATTAGAATTCAAGAACCCCATAGATTCAAACATGTCAATCAATTATGCAACAAATTATAAAAGCACGAATCAATACAACAACAAAACGAAATCCACCAGTGAGGCAGAGGTAGAGGAAGGCGGAGTAATAACAACAAACCAAGACGTCATATATGTGAAAAAGCTGGACACACCGCACTAAAGTGTTATTTCAGACTCAATGTGAATTACACTCTAAACCAGAGTTCAACAAATCAGAGAAATAACTGTTTCAGTGCTAATATGGCTCAGGTTCAACAAGAATCATGTAATCAACTATGCAACAATAAAGCAAACGGTCAAAATGAAACAACCAGACCTGAACAAATATTTGATGAGTGTTGGTATCCAAATTCAGGGGCAACCAACCACATCACCAACAGTCTAAACAATCTAAATCTTGGGAACAAAGAGTACAAAGATAACAAGTCCATCTACATGGGAAATGGTGAGGCCATTGAAATTATACACACTGGAATTGTTTGCATCAAAGGTGAAAAAAAAATATATCTTAATAATTTACTGATGATACCGCAAATAAAGAAAAATCTTTTGAGTGTATCACAATTTTCAAGTGATAACAATGTTTATTTTGAATTTTATCCTAAATACCGTTTGGTTAAAGACACAATAACAAAAGAAATTTTTATTGTAGGGTGAAGCTGTGAAGGGCTTGTACAGATTTGATCTTGTTGATTTTAGAAGTTCTAGCTCAAATAAAATCTCTGAAAGTTGTAATTACTCTGAACTCTCTCAAACAGAGAAGAAATTGAGTAACTTTGATATATGTCATTTTAAACTTGGTCATCCTAGTGTAAATGTTGTGAAGAGGATTTTGGAAGAAAATAAAATTTCTTTTGATAATGTCACTTTACCCTATATATGTACCTATTGTCAATTAGGTAAAAGTCACAAATTAACTTTTGCCGACTCTTCAACCAAATATGATAAGCCACTGTAGCTAATAGCTACCGACCTTCGGGGTCCAGCTTCAGTCAAGTCAGGCTATGGGTATAAGTACTATATATCATTTGTAGATGCATTTTCTAGGTACACTTAGATATATTTTTTGAAAGCAAAATTTGAAACACATCATGTAGTGATACATTTTATTAACAAGTTGAGAAACAAACCAATCATCAATTTAAAATAATGCAGACTGATGGTGGTACAGAGTTTAAGACACTCAACAATTATTTTAGTGAGAGAGGAATTGTTCATAGAACTACATGTCCCTATACATCAAAAAAAATGGTCTAGTAGAAATGAAACATAGATATATAGTAGAATCAGGTTTAACACTCCTTGCTCAAGCAAACCTATCTTTAAAACTCCGTCCTGACTCCTTTAGTACTGCAGTTTATCTAATTAACATGCTGCCAACTAAAGTACTAAATGGTGAAAGCCCATTGGAAAAATTATTCAAAGTGAAACCTAATTATCAGTCCTTAAAAACTTTTGGATGTCTCTGTTTTCCCTATACAAGACCATACAACACTCACAAAGTGAATTTTAGATCAACGCCATGTACATTTTTAGGACATGCCTCAAATCAGAAAGGCTACAAATGTATTGACGGTAATGTCAAAATATTTATAAGTAGACATATTGTGTTTAATAAGAATATCTTTCTTATTCTGATTTAAGTATCAAAATTACAAAGAAGATTTATAATCCAAGAATTTCTATACCTCCTATACCTTTGCATCCCACTGAATGCATCCAAAAAGAAGGTGAAAGGGACACGGTGAACTCTGCTCCACAACACACAATGTTCCCAGAACCAGGTCAACTGGACTTATCTAGTTCCACCTGATGATGAACAAGTCCAACACAAAGCATAAGTCAGCATGAATCAGACACACAAAATTATGAGTCAGAGGACAACTCAAATCAGGGCAATGAATTGCCACATAATGCAACTCAAGTCAGAACTGAACATCGCATAATCACAAGGTCAAAAAGTGGTATGTTCCAACCAAAGACATATGCATCAACAATATCTAATAAACCAGAACATTTGACCAAGCAGTCAAAGAAAGAAACTACAAGACTGCAATGAATGATGAATACAATGCCTTAATCAAAAATAAGACATGGAGTCTTATACTGCCACCTGAGAATAAAAACGTAGTACGATGCAAATGGACATACAAGTTAAAGGTATAATTGCAAGGTATAAAGCAAGGTTGGTAGTAAAGGGACACACACAAGAACATTGTTTTGATTTCAACGAAACATTCTCTCCAGTAATCAAACCAACAACAATCAGGATCATACTTACAATAGCCTTACATAAAGACTGGAGTATGAGACAGTTAGATGTGAACAATGCTTTTCTCAATGGAGAATTAAAGGAACAAGTGTACATAGAGCAACCACCAGGCTTTCAGCAAGACAAAAACTATGTGTGCAAACTGAATAAAACTATATATGGGCTCAAACAATCACCAAAGGTGTGGTTTGATAAATTAAAAACCACTCTATGCAATGTGAGTTTTCAGTCAATCAAGTCCGGCAACTCATTATTTACAAAATTTAGTGATGAGATTACTATTTACATACTAATATATGTTGATGATTTGATTCTAATAGGAAACAGTGAAACAAAGATCAACAAAATCATTCAATTTCTAGACAAGCAAATTTTAATCAAGGATCTTGGCTATATAAATTACTTTCTGGGTATTCAGGTCAAAAAGAAATCTAATATAGAAATCATGCTATGCCAGACCAAATACATCGGAGAATTACTGAATAGGTCAAAGATGAGTAATGCTAATCCTCAAGCAACACCAATGATAACCAGTTAACACTTATCCAAAAACAAGGGAGAAGCCATATTTAATGACAAACAATATAGAAGTCTAGTTGGTGCATTACAATATGTTACCATAACTAGACCTGATGTTTCATTCAATGTTAATAAAGTTTGTCAATTCATGTAGGAACCCCTAGATCAACACTGGAAAGCAGTCAAGAGGATGCCGAGATACTTAAAAGGAACGACAGATTATGAAATACAACTAAAGGAAAGCAAACATCTGAACATAACTAGTTATGTAGATGCAGACTAGGCTTCTGATCCAGATGATAGGAAATCAACAACATAATACTGTATATACATTGGTGACAACCTAGTTTCGTAGTGTTCAAAGAAACAACGTACTATATCTCGGTCAAATACCATATCTATGATTTGAGGCACTAGAACTAGCAAACATATAAGCGTATATACATGTATAATTGAATGAAAATCATGATTTTATAAATGGATTTCCTGCAAAATGAGAATCGAATTCAATTAGATAAAGAATTCATCACTATACTGAGATCATAAATACTAGAGATTCAACCAAACTCATATAAGAGCAGCAAACATTCATATTGGACTAGAAATTATAAGAATAAACTCACCTAAACAAACCCAGAATGGAAGATTAAAGCTTAGAATCTCCTATGCCTTTCTAATTCAACCTCAACGTAGTCTATGAACAAAGATCGGATAGGAATTGATAAAAATCAGAAGAAAAAAAACCGAATTAAATCACTAACTAGATGCATAGAAAGGCAGAAGATATTACCTCTTATCAATGTTCACTAGAATTGAATAAAAGCCCCTTGATTGAAATCTTTAATTTGGAAATTTGGGAATTACGTTTTGGACTTAGAGAAACTTTGATTTTCTGGTTTCGATGATAAAATGAGAATGAGAAAAGAATATACATGTGTTCGTATTTCTCTTATTATCTGGTTTAGGCTAAACGGGTTAAGGTATGATCCATTAGCCAAGTGTAACTAATTTTTTTAAAACAAAAGTGTTGCTAATTTGCATTGTTTCTTTTTAACACTTTATAAACACCGATTTGATTTAAACAGTATTATGATTTAACCATCATCGATCTCTACAATTTTTCCCAAAACGAATAATATGTCAAAATGTCATTTTATCAATATTGAAAATATTTTATCAAAATTAAATACAACTTTTAAAATGAAAAGTTATTCTCCATGTTTTTTTTCATTTTATAAAATGAACAATTAATTGAGAAATCGTATTTCAAACAATGAAACCATTTCCATACAATTTGTTTATTCATTTTCTCCAAATTGTTCTTATATCATTAAATATAAGAATTAAGTACAAAGATAAAAATTCAATAAATTCTTGATTTATTCTCATTCCAAGTCCCTTTTAAATTTGGAACCAATAATCATAAATTCCCCAAATTTAATTAATTAATTAATCATATTTTAAATTCTAGGTAATGTCGACTAAGGTTATTAAATTAACCAACAAGATACTATCAAGCAACCCATTCGATAATTATCCAATGATATGGGTACATAACCCCTTGATGTTTTCAACAACCATGAATAATACACTGTCCAACATTCGGAAAGTGTCATATACTACAATCTCGATAGATTTATTTATATCCAGTCTCGATAAGTCTTAAATGGGAATATCTATATTTATTATACCGCGATAAATTGCTCATGATTATGACACATTGTAATTGCTGTGACAAAACATACCGTTAATAGGTTCTATATTAATATATTTAAGTTAAACAATTAATAAATATAATATATTATAACAAGTATATAATAAAAAGAATAACACCATTTATTTTGGACGAGATTTTATTACAGGTTAATAATTTACAATAAATTATAGAATTGACCCTATAACATACCCTAACTCTATCATTTTTTAATGTAAACGTGCATTACAATTTCATCATATAATCAATAAAAACAATGTATGGCAAATAGTTAACATTTTAGTCTTTAGGTAAAAGCTTTCTAATATATCTAGTAATATTAAAAATATTTGTCATCCTCACTTTTTCATCTAATTATATACTAAATTTCGACATATCATCAACCAAAACTATGTATAAAAAATATTTGACATTCTCAATCTTTACAATAAAAGTTTTCTAACATATCAAACAATTATCATCCAAAATTGTTTATGGAAAATATTTTCCATTTTCAGTATTTTATATAAATGTATGCTACAATTTCAACTTATTATTGACCAATACTATGTATGACAAATACTTGGCATTATTAGTATTCGTAACAATTTTTTTGTAATATTTCAGGTAATCATTGACAAAAATTACTTATGGAAAATATTTTCCATTTTTAATTAATCGTTTCATTGTATACTGCTATTTCAACCTATCATCAACCAAAATTATGTATGTCAAATATTCCCCATTATCAATATTTACCGTAAACTTTCACTTATATATCAAGCACTCATTAACCGACTTTATTATATACTTGCCTAATCATATATGTAGATGGAAGTAGTGCTATTTCAACAAATCGTCAACAAAAAATTATACCTGTAGATATTTTTCATTATTAATATTTATAATAAATTTTGATTTTGTTTACCTTTTCCTCTTTTCATATTTTTCTTTTTTGATTGTTGAGCGTTCGTCACATTAGGCATCATTGGTTGCCAATTTCCAACGTTGAACTTCTCCTTTTATGAATCTGTAATTTCATTCTTATTTGGGAATTACGTTTTTCATTTCTCAACTGATAGCGATTTATTCTTCGATTGACTGAAAAATAAATAGTCAACAATTAGGTTTTCTTCGACGATAAGTTTTCAATTGTGAGTTTATAATTTTTTTCTTACGAAATCTAAAATTATGTAAATATAGATTAGGATGTCGAAAGATTTTGTGCAGAAAGCTGGCAGTTAAGGGTACATTAATAATGTTTGTTAAATTGTTTAAAAATAAAGTTGTATCTTATAAGTTATGATTCAGAGACTTAAACTTAATTGTTTTAATTATAAGAATATGAACCAAAATTTCCCTTGAATATAAGTAAACTTTTGATTAGTTAAAATAACTTTAAAATATTATATGTATATATATATATGTATGTATGTATGCATGCATATGTGTGTATGTGTGTGTGCGCGCGTAAATATAGTTAAACTATAGATATACATATATTGTTATTTTATATAGTTTATAAAAAACTATGAATAAAAATTGGCATATGAAAAGGGACAAATGAGTCTGCTCTGGTGTAAATTCCAAAACCTATATACAGCATAGTAGCCATGCACACTATTTATATATTGCACTTGTATTTTACATACATTGGTGTATTTGATTCAGTCATTACAATATACATTCAAATTAAATTAAATTTAAATAGTTTTAAACAAATAAAATAAAATAATAATTTTTCTTAATATATTTTAGATTGGACCTAAAATCCATAAGCCTTCATTGGCCCAATAAAGATATAAATTGGAAGCAAATGTGAAATTCATTTATTCAGATACATGTCCAGGCCAGGCATATTCATTGGCAAACGATGAAGTGGATTCTTTGATAATTGAGAGGAAAACTCGAAGGTTGGCCCGTCATTTGGGAAGTTGGTAAGGATCTTGTCCTTATAGGATATACCGACTCAGATTATGCGACGGATGAGAACAGTTGAAAGTCAGTGTCTGGGTATTTATTTACACTTGGCACAGCGCCCATTTCTTGAAGATAGACGCTACATTATATTATTGCTTTAGTTTTTGTTGTGGAGGTGACTAAGGAGGGGATGGGCTTGTTGCAGTTGCTACATGATTTTGATATGATGTAGGAGACTATGAAGATTCAAACACACAGTCAGAGTGCTATACATGTGGTGGAGAATTAGGTTTGTTGTGCACGCATCAAACGCATAGATGTGCGAGTTTTTTCTTCTTATATTGGAAGATGAGCATCTAGCAAAGGTGCATACAACAGATAATCCAGCGGATATGATGATGAAGTCAATTCCAAGAGAAAAGTTACAGCATTACTCAAATCTGATTAGCTTGGCTAAATGCTAGGCGTGTATGACATGGATCCGTTGAAATCTTTCCTTTATTTGTTGAATTAGAAAGTCAAGATGGATGCAAAGATCGAAAATTTCTATATTGTATCTAGTGTTGAAATTATTCGCCATAATATATCAAATAAATTGGTTGGTATGAAGTCAAAGTCGGATGCTATTTTCGATGAGATATTTTCTAATATAATACTTGCTCACCAAGCCATCTTTCTTCTATATTGCAGGTTTTATTTTGTCATTCTAACCAAGCAAATAAAGCTAGAAAAGGAGAAAAAAAAATAGTAATTCACTACTTCAATCTGTCCGTATCTCTCCAAATTGGAAACACTTTCGTCAAATTTTGTTTTTGGTTATTAAATAATTGTTTATATTAGGGATCTTAAAGTTGTAAATTACTAATTTTATTTTAATCTAATTGATCTTAAAATTGTGCATTTTGGGCTCGATTTTATTTTGTTTTCTCCTTCCGTCCGACAGCGCCTTTGTTGTAAGGTGTTCGCCTTTCCTTATGGTAATGGTTAGTTCAAAGAAACTCATAATTCTAATTTTTAACTGAATTTGGAGATATTTCGCTCGATGTATTAAATTTTTGTTCCGAAGCAAGCTGAAAGTTGAATTTTTATTGATCTGAAAATTTTGAAACCCAGAATGTACCCGAGACGAAGTTGCAAATGGTTGCAATGCTTGTATATGTCCATGATTCCGTCATTTTGCATTAGCTGCGAAGAGATAGCAGATTCATTTCGGATCGATCCACAGAAATGATCGCAAATTCATTTTTCCGTCCTCAAGGTTAAATAAGGTACGCAACTTTATTTTTAAAATCTTCTAGATGCATTTTTATCCTAATTTTCTCGTTAGTATTATATTTGTTCACAATTTAAGTGTCTCATCGTGCTTATTGTGGGATCTGCACAGGTATGTGCGGAGGCCTATACTGAAATAAGTTTTTGGGGAGTCCTATATTTAATATAATCATATGCTATAAACATTCAAACTGCCAGTTAATTAAAATGTAGCCCTGTATTAAAATGCTGAATTCAAACATTATCTACAGATCTGAGTATTCGAAAAGTAAGATAGTTTAAAAACAATGTTGGTTCCTAGAGGTAAGAAATTCCAGGACTATTTATGCGATTAAATGGAGTAAATAAAATGTTCGTTTTCTTAGGTATTCAGGAAAATTGGTAGAAGGAAAAACTTAAGCCATGTTTTTAATTGAAGAAACAAGTTTTAAAATTCAGTACACTTCATGCTATATTAATATAGCATCAAATAAAATAGATATTATATGAACTATGAAATCGAACGTTTTATGAACTTAGCATTATATATTTGTAATGATATATTAATTAGGCATTTTTTAACTATGAAAATGAATTATATATAAACCATCTAGTGTAGTTCTCAAGTTTTTCCTTTAAACTAATTCCCTCGATTTAATTTTACTTGTATTTGCATCCATATTTGGTTTATTAACCACATCACTTGGTTCTACCAATCTACAAGCCTGAGACATGTAGGTTGTACTAGATACTGTCTTAGTTCATCTCAATAAGTAATTTACCATGTATGAATCCTCTTAGAACTTAATTTTCTACCAGTTTCTTGGTATTTTGACTTTGAGTCTAGCTAACCATACATATGTTTATAAAGTGTTCTTATCATGGTGTGGATAAAGTGCTCATCCACTTTCATTCATGTCAATTCTGTAGATTTGTTAACATTCTTGATTGTTATGGTTCTAGTAGCAAGCGTTAAAACGAAACACTTGTGAATTTCAAAGCTTTGCAAATCCACTTGGAAAAGCTCTTCGGGTCGTAACTTCAGTCCAGGACTAAATAGTTACTAGAAAAAAGTTCTATATTTGTTTGCTTTTACATTTGATTTTATCAAGCTCCAGTTGCATACAATTTTGACCAAGATTAAAAATGTATGGTGTTTTAACATATATTTTTGTTCTGTAGGCAGAAATTTGAAAATATCTGCAATTTACTGCTGAATAAAGATTATATGAACATTGCATTCGTGTAGTTCCTCAACAGCATAGTAAATTAGATGTTCTAAAAAATTAATAAAGAATTCTCATGATTCAAGTATTAAGGACCATAATTGGATCAAAACAATCAGTTACACCCTTTTATATGTCAATTTTGTTCCTATGTACATGGATATTATGTAAGTTGCACGCCAAAGAATCCTATGTTTTTGGGGATCTCTTGTTTCTAACATTCATTGTGTATTCCGTTCAGTTAAATTCACCTAAGAAACCTGATAATGTAATCCAGAAGAGACTTTCAAGTTCCATTCTATTTTCATAAGATCCTTTCATTTCATAGTATCTCCGAAAACATACTGCCGATCATTACGGTTGTGGATTGCTATACAAGTATAAGGCTTGGATAATCTACAGCCTCTAACATAGTTGTTCTTGCAAACAGCCGGCCCTGGTCCTAGGTATGAGGTTTAGGGAAAAAAATGCAAAAAAAGGGCTGTGGTCGAAATAGTAAATATCATATTATATCGTCAATATATTGGCGATATATCATATGTTGGTCTTTAGCCATTTTATTCCTAAAAATTTCGCTTAAAATATCGACGGTGGTATGTTGATCGATATTAGTTAATGGATTGATCTGAATCTTTAATGTGAAATATCTAATATTTGTGATGATTATTGACCACTATTTTAAAGGATAAAAATAAATAATGAGAAATAAAACTCATCACATTTATAAAATACGTATTTAGTATATATCAAATGACAATATGTGGATCATATGACAAATACATATACACACTTTCTTCGATTTTTCCCATGTATTTTTCTCTTTCTTCTCCGTTAAGTCTATTAATAAAGAAAAACTATACTTCTTCCATTATTCATGTGAGCACCAATATTTTAGCGTTAGAAACATTAGACAAGAATCACTTTTCATTTATATCTCTTTATTTTGTTTGTTATTTGTGATTGATAATTAACTTATGAAGTTCATCCTTTTTGTTTTTATTAATATCAGGCAATAAAAACTAAAAGTAGAGATCAAATAGGATTATATCTAATTTATGATTCATGAAATGAAGTTAGAAGTAGAAATTAAAATTTAAATCAACATCACTTATATCTAATCATGTAAATGTTGGTGAAAATGATGAAACTGTGAATGTAGACAAATTCATAAATGTTTGGGATGATTGAAGGGCCGAATAAATGGAAAAGATGACAATGAGACAAAGAAAGACGTGAAAATGTGTTAAGTTTTCGGCACTCCATCATGTCCACCATCTACGCACGCTTCATTGTATATGAGGAGAGACCGCCTAACGAAGCTTTCATAATGTGCCAGCGTCCTAATTGAATATCTCACATCACACTTGATTGTAACAAAAAGAATTTCAATGTTACGTGCTACCAATACAATATATATAACACGTTTACCTCATATTTCTTACGATGTGGGATTTTGTCAAATCCAATTCATGCCCCCGGCTAATGCAAGCCACACCTAACAAAACGTAAATCATCTTTTATATTTGTGTTTATAAACTAAATTATAACTTGTTGTCTAGTAGAATATCCGAATATGACAATAACCTATAAGCTCTATGTATTATGCATTAGGTTTTAGTAGTAATTCACAATAGACACATATGTATGTATGTTTTTTCATAGTTTAATAGCATTTAAAACATGTTACTAACATGTCTGATATTTGATATTTGGTATTTAAGATATTTTTGCATAGCTTAAAAGCATTTAAAACTCTATTTTCTTATATTTCCTTACATTTCCAAAGGGAAACTCTATTTGAACAAAAAATGGTCACACAAAATCTGACGTAATATATCTTAACAATCAGATCACCTCCTATGTAAGCATAAAAAAGTCCAGTGGAAAATACTCGTTCTATCAAAATTTGTATTTTATTATGTGTCTCAATCATGCTTTAAGGTTTCAATCGGTGCTCCCAAATTTCGGGTGTACCGTACCTATTTCGACCATCACCGAGCCGATATTAAGGAAAAATATCGGTCTCGGCGGTCACGTTAAAAAAAATCGCACAGAGAAAAACATCGACCTCGACTCTAAATTAAAGCAATCGACAACAAATCATCTTGATTTTCTCGAGAAGGCTAAGGCAAATCAGGAAAGGAGAAGTAGAATACAGTAAAGATAAAGTCAAATACAGCGAAGGCGAAGTTGAATAGAGCGAAGGTTCTACACCTTTCTCGGCAGCAATCGGGGAAGTCAAAGACTCGAACGTAATTGTTTTTTTCCTTCTTTTTTTCTCTTTTTTTTAGATCTACTGCGGGTTTTCTTTTGCGTGCCCTAGTTTTTATGCAGATCGAATTAGAGCAGAGAAATAGCTTTTGGTTTGGGCTGCCTTTTACTTTTGGGCTTTAAGCCTTTAATTAAAGAGGAAACGTGAATGGCTATACTAACATAAACATGTATGTCAAACAATACTATGTTAAACTATATCTTACAGCAGAGATTCACATGACATTTTATTTTTTGTATTCTATTTTTTATATTTTATTTACAATGAACTTTATTACAAGTTTATTAACAAACCATATATAACAATAAACTATAAAAACCAAAATTTAGATCGAAAACGAAGCAAAACCAAAATTTCCGAAATCTTCCAAAACCAACAAATTTTCAAATGACCGAAACCGAAACTGAGTTCTCGAACCTTGGTCTCAATAGTCGTTTCAATTTTTAAATGTTGCATATTGGTACTTGGTCGATATGCGGTTAATGCTGATAACAACTACTTCGGTCTATAATATATTAAACGCTCTTAGGATTGCCTATGGTGATGTGTTGCCTATGCATACACCTGAAACCTGTGCTTAAAGGATATCTCGCAACGCATTCTTATTCGTTCTAGGCAATTTTCAAGGTGATGTTTTCTTTGGCTGCTTCCTATAATACTACGAATTAGTTTTAGCTTGATAGCTGCTCAACTTCCATATATAATAGAAGCCTTGGTAAGACCTTACGTATTACCACGAATATGATTTAACTCGTGCATGTGGTTCGCTTAAAGGTGCAACTGATGGATCTGGGTCCATCAAGCGAATGGACTAGAGCTCTAACCAGCTTATAATATTATTCAGCTGGGCTCAATCTATGTTGGAAAACCATACCCCAATGATCTCGTTATTTAAGTAGTTTAATTCTTTATATTTGATAATAATATTTTACAGTTATTCAAAATGCAATTATATTATAAATTCACTTTTAATATTTCATACGAGCCGAGACCATATACTATATTATTTTACAATTTTATTTCATTAATTGTATGTATGTATATATATATGGTTATTTTTTAAACAATACTCCGTCCCCCAAAAAACTTATTATACTTATATTTGTATAGCTTAGATATTATTATTTATTTATCTGATTAGTTGAATAATTTACGACTAATTTTTTGTTTGGTATTATTGTAGTACATATATTTTCCTCTAAAACCAGAGATTAAGCTTATGCTTGTAAATGCCAAGGAAGTATCCATCGAACCTTCAACACATTCTTCAAATATCAAGGTATTATATAAATCCAGTTTCTCATTTCCTTATATTGATTGGATTTTGAAAATTGTTCGACAGCTCAAAGTATCTAGATTCACAACGCAACTAAATTCACAAAATGGTTTATTTGCCTCTAGTTATGTATTATCATGTAACAAAAATCAGGAAGTAGTTTAACTAATTAGATTTGTTTTTGTTAATATATATTAACTCGAGGAAATGGTTTTAGTTAAATCTTGATTTACATTAGTAATCCACGACCAATCAAGAATTTATTTTCAAGATCGAAATATTTAGTTTAAGAATCATTAATTTGTAATGAAAGGTATTCTTTGACATTTTCAAGATCTATTTTGAAATACGGTTAAAGGAAATTCCCTGATTGAATTCACAGGTAGAAAATTGGGTTTTTCTCATATATAAAATTCTACTCTATATTTCTAATCTTGAAGATATATTTTTACCATTGCTATATATTTCAGCAGGTTTCAGATTACTCAACTAATTCAATATTTGACATTACCTATTTGTCCAAAATTGCTAACAGAATCAAGATTTGACAATAAACATTTCCCAAATTTTCTGGTTTATACTTAATCTAATCCAAGGCAATGATACCAAGCTAAAACTAAAACCTCAACATTAAACAAAAAAATTAACATATCAGACATGACTTGATTTAATAACGTGAATATATATATATATATATATATATATCAAACAAATCGAAGGACAAAGCGGACAAAATAAGATTGCAAGTTTGTGTGGTGATGGAGTCACCAGCTGTGGGTCAAAGCGTGGTGATAGTGAGGGTTTGCATTGAAATGTTATGGAATTATCCGAAGAAAAGGGAATTATTCCTAGAGAGTCACAAAATTATCTGTTAATTAAGTATTTGTAAATGTTTTTGAGTAGAAAATTTTGGAAGAATATGCTACCATATGAGTGTTTATACAATGGTGAATCAGGATATGAAAAAATATTTTTAAGATCTAGCGATTTTTAAGGTAATGACAAGATCTTAAAATACTTTTTCATATCATAACTCACCACTTTATAAACATTCCACTAATCAATTCTTTGGTAATTTTCTACCCATGAATTTTGACAAATCCCGACTAACAAATAATTTTTGACCCTTTGGAAACTATTCCACCATGTTAAATTCAATGTAAACCCTCAATATCACCGCCCTTTGACCCATGTATAAACCCTTGCGATTTGTTTTTTATTGAAATGTATTATTTTGCTTGCATAAATTTATACAAAGTTTATGGTTGTGACAAGAAAACAATGTAGTTATTAGGTAGAAGATTTACATTATTTGTAAGGGACCGTAAGTTTAAATCTTTTATATATTATATTTTAGCTTTTTATCAGTTTAAGTGCATCGTTGTGCCAAAATAACTTTACGCACAAAGAAGTTAACCAATTCATATAAATAATTTGACTTTAGACATATCTTTGTTTAAGTCATGTTGATGAGTGGAATCTTAATTTATAACAGAAGTAGGGTTGGTTGATAATGTTTGTTAGTTAATGCCTAACTTTTGTGGAGATTGTGTTCTTGGAAGAAGAATCGTGTCACGTTCGATCTTGAGAAACATAGAACTACAAAGTTTCTAGAGCACGTTCATTTGTATGCATGGAGACCCCTTATAATTGCATAGCATGTTACTTTATCTTGTTTGTAAAAGATTTCTCATGAAAGGTTCGAGTCTATTTCATGAAAGCTACCTTGAGCTTGATGCCACGAAGCGCACATCAAATAATTTGTTGAGATGTGTTGATGGAGATAGATAATTATATTTGAGTTAAGGCAGGATGTTTGAATTACGTGACTCAAATAAATGCCAAATCAAATGCTATATATGAAAAAAGAAAATTACTTTACCGATTTTACCAATCAATTAACGATGGAATAACATGGAGGCAAAATTGCATGGGGATGCTATAAAAATGAATATAACATGCAAATTATAGGAACATGGAAAGCTTCCACAATTAATTCAGCAATTGAACTATACATGCATATGAAAAGATTTTAAATAAATTAGAGATATTAATTATCTCTTGATAATGCCTTCAACTCCGAGGGATTTGGCTATAGATTAGTAGCTTATTTCTCTTCATATGTAAGAGTGATCCACCATCATTGCTCTTGAGTTAAAACTTTAATTTCTAAAAGTAAATAAAATTAGAGGGGTTTTGAGTGTTGGTTTATACTTAATCTAATCCAAAGCAATGATACCAAGCTAAAAATAAAACCTCAACATTTTTTTAACGTATCAAACATGACTTGATTTAATAACGTGAATATATATAAAACAAATCGAAGGACAAGGCACACAAAATGAGATTGCAAGTTTGTGTGGTGATGGTGTCACCAGCTATGGGTCAAAGTGTGATGATACCGAGGGTTTGCATTAAAATTTAACATGATGGAATTATATGAAGAAAAGGGAATTATTCCTATAGTCACAACATTATCTGTTAATTAAGTATTAGTAAATGTTTTTGAGTAGAAAATTATGAAAGAATACGTTACCGTATGAGTGTTTATACAATGGTGAATCAGGATATGAAAAAATATTTTTAAGATCTAGCGATTTTTAAGGTAATGACAAGATCTTAAAATACTTTTTCATATCATAACTCATCACTCTATAAACACTCGTACAATAATCAATTCTTTGGTAATTTTCTACCCATGAATTTTGACAAATCCCGATTAACAAATAATTTTACGACCTTTTGGAAACTATTCCACCATGTTAAATTCAATGTAAACCCTCAATATCACCGCCCTTTGACCCATGTATAAACCCTTGCGATTTGTTTTGTATTGAAATGTATTATTTTGCTTGTATAAACTTATACAAAGTTTATGGTTATGACAAGAAAACAATGTAGTTATTAGGTAGAAGATTTACATTATTTGTAAGGGACTTTGGGGTCTCTTACATTAGCTGTATTAAATAACTTTGGGGTTTGTTTATTTGCATTGTGCTTATTGGTGCATGATTTCTTTTTTATACTCGAGAAAGATTTGAACGTTTTGTTTGGCCATTAGTGCTTAAACTTATTCAGCTATCTTGAGCTTGATGCCATGAAGTGCACATCGAATAACTTGTTGAGATGTGTTGATGGAGAGAGATAATTATATTTGAGTTAAGGTAGGATGTTTGAATTACGTGACTCAAATAAATGCCAAATCAAATGCTATATATGAAAAAAGAAAATTACTTTACCGATTTTACCAATCAATTAACAATGGAATGACATGGAGGCAAAATATGCATAAGGATGCTATGAAAATGAATATAACATGCAAATTATAGGAACATGGAAAGCTTCCACAACTAATACAGTAATTGAACTATACAGGTATATGAAAAAAAATTAAATTAATTAGAGAAATTAATCATCTCCTGATAATGCCTTCACTCCTGAGTAATTTGGCTATAGATTAGTAACTTATTTCTCTTTATATGTAAGAGAGATCCACCATCATTCCTCTTAGATTAAAACTTTAATTTCTAAAAGTAAATAAAATTAGAAGGGCTTTGAGTGCTGGTAAGTCTTTGATAATTTGATTGTATTTCCTCTTGTAATCTCTCTTGTATTCATTTTTTTTTGGTGAAATAAAAAAATACCACATAGACAATTTGTCGAACCATGTTGCATCTATGTGTTTCTTATTTCGTTTCTATTGATTGGTGTTTGTAGCTTATTCATACGCTTGCTATGTGATTGATGTTATTGGTTGAATCATAACTATGAGTTCCAATCGACAAGTTAGATATTTGTGTTTTGCATTATTTGTGAAATTTTAACTATAAGACATATCAACTAATTAAAATAAATTAGACATCAAACACCATGACATTGCTCAATAGTTACCCCATTAAAAAGTTATTTTGACTTTTGGATTAAAATATATGATTTCACTCTAACTAATTTTATTTCTTATTTTATATTAGATTTTATTTATTTTCTTCGTATTTTGAATATGTTTTTTCATTATCTTTATTGTGTTGTATTTATATATTTGAATGAAAATTGATTATTACAATGCATATGAGCTAGAAGTCTTATTTCACTATATATAAAATTTAAACTCTTTAACAATTTTAATGATATAATAATCATAAAAAAGTTTTCATTGTCTTCATGGTTGACCATAGCAAGATTTGGGTCTGAAGCAACAATTGTAATTGAACATCTTTTGCATGTACATTGTAAAATTGTAACATCCCGCCTTTTCACACACTTTAAACCAACACACGTGCCAATTCAAGCATACGCAAGGGCGGATTGTTATGGGGTAAATAAGAAAAATAGAGAAGAAATAAAACGAAAATAGAATCTCACAGCGGAAGGATAAAATATAATAACAAATATACAGTTCATAAACAGTTTACAAACGCTCGATTCTTCTTTTACCATAAATATCAGAGTTACACATACCAATACAAGCAATGCAGCGGAATAGAAAGAGTGTGGTGTAATACTATATATAAAATAATACTGATTCTTCGTCTTCGTCCTCCAAAGCTAAAATCTGCTATCCAGGCTGGTGGAAACGCGTAGCCGCAGTTACCGCCCACCTCGGACTAACTCCCCAAAATCAAAATATAGAAGTGGTCACTGAATCAATCCAAGTCAAAGTATAATATCGAAGAGGAGCGTCCGATCAGAGGAATGACCTCATTGGCCTGAGAATCGCTCCTGTTTTAGCCACCTTATGCCAACTCACGGGAGTTGGGTCCACGTATTTACCTTACAGGAAACGTCGCCACCACCTACTTCATTCTGGAATCTCCACCGCGTACACGGTTAGTCAAAGTGGTTTTCGGTATCGACAGAGAGTATGTCCATATCCGATCCCGGTCTCTTTGCCAACCCATCGTTATTATAACACCGCGGTTATTATTTAAAAATAGTTTATACTTTAAAACCAGAATATAATCCATTTCAAACCATAATATTACGATATCATTTCTTCTTTTAAAACCCAAACCAATATGACATCGTTTATCCAAAATAAAGTTTTCCAAAATCATAATGCTTTAAACTTCATAACTTCTGAAACCCAAATATTTTCAAGCATAATATTTTGAAATCCATAATTTCAAACCATAACCTTTGAAACTCAAATGGTTTGGATATTCAACGGTATATAGAGTAAATGGTTTAACTTTTAAAGTTTACTTTGTAATGAAATAATTTCTACGGTTTTATAAATAAAATTCTTTATTTTAAAGTCTAAACCATAACTTAAATATCACTCTTGAGTTCCAGAATCATTTCAATTTATATACATATATGCCTATATTCATTTGGAGTATTTATATTTCAAAACTAGAGTTGGGTTTTTTTTTTTTTTTTCCTTTCTACAAATCAAATGTTTTATTAATTAGCCTTGCATATACCCATAAACCCATAAATAAATGAGCTCCAATTTTTAGAAATAAGACATATATATTTTCCAATGCAAATTATACCAGAATATTTTTCCCATTTCAATTTATACTAGAATATTCATTTCAATTTATTTTGGGAAAATCCAATTATAAATATCATATCTTAAAGTTCCAAACTTAACATTTAAACATGTGATGTGAATTATCAACTCCATTTTTTTAATTTTCTTCCATTTGTAATAAAGAAATTAAACATCTCTTAATTTCAAAATTTTCAACTTCATATGTATATAAATATGGAAGAAAATATTTATACAGTACACAATTTAAGATTATTATAAACCGTATTCCATCCAAAACATAGAAATCACATTAAAAATAGTTATATATAGACCACGGTGCCTGTATATAGTTTTCTATCCTATGGTCAAGTGATACGGATATTTATCATTTCAATCCGCAATTTAAAAAAAAATAAAACTGCGGTTGTATATCATTTCAAACCGCAATCCCGAATGAAATGTAAATGCATACTAACTTGCAGTTTAATGATATCCAAATAAAACATTCATTCAACAACACATCCATCATCCAATCACAACATCGATCAATATCAATCAATAACAATTATATATATGATCATATATAACAGGTGATAACTGGCAGTTTATTCAAATTAAATTTTATCAACTATTAATCTAACAATTTATATTCAGTGATAATTGACATAACTGTTAACTAGCAGTTCATATGCAAACAATAATTTCTAACAGCCAATTAACACGCAATAAATCAATTAAATTAACAGTTACATTCAAAAAAATGCAATTCAACAGATATGAATGAAATAACATGCCAAAAGCTCATAAAAAAATTTCTATTCATTTCTAAAATTTATTTAACAAACATAAAAGCTTCTAGTAGTTGTGAGTGGGTTAAAACACTCACCTTTTGAATTTAAATCGAATTCAAACCCGATTTAAACCCAAAAATTCGCCCGTCTCAGAATTCGTCCAAACCAGCGTCATCAAGTCCGGAATTTTATTACGATCCTAACAAAAAAAATTTCGCGTGAATCCGACTTCGTATGAGAAAGTTATGGCGAAAAATGGTGATTGAATTCAAAATTCAAAATAAACAAAGTGGTACACATTCATCACTTACTTTACATATGTGCCACGTCACCCTTAATGTTCACGCGTCTTCCCTGCTATCGGAGCACGCACGCAACAGAGCACGACCCATACTTCATCAACCCTAATCGAAAATTCCCGCCAATCCAACCGTTGAAACTCGAAACAAACTACATAGATGCGATCCCCTCGGTTCTCTCTCCAAAACGCAGAAATGTTTTTCCGATCCGACAACTTTTGTTACGGCGATGATGAACGGTTTTGGGGCTGTTTGAATTTATTCTGGATGAACGACAGCTCCAATTGAAAAACGAATTTCACCATGAGATTACGCGTATCGAATACTTCAACATATATTTTTTTCAGAATTTTCTGAAATTTTTGAGTTTTGACTTTTGATTTTGAACTGTGGATGGATCTGGAATTGGATCTGAGATGTATACATTTGGGGAAGAGAAAGAAGTGAAGAAATGAACTTACAGCAAAAGAATAGAGACTAGGGTTTTTAGCTGTATATTTATAGATAGGCTAGAGGTAGGGTAGCTAGACTGGATACGCGAACGTGCGTGACAAACCATGGTCCAAAAAGCCCGCTATGCCTCCGGAGCCAAATTTGTTAAAACTATATATCCAAATAGGTGTTTTAAAATATTCTGAACGCGATGGAAAAAGTTTCGCGACCAAATTCGATCGTATGAAGAAGTTATGCTAAAAAAACAAAAATTTCAAATTGATTTCAAAATGCGTAAATTTCAAGGCGTTTCGAGTCCGTACGATCAAACGACAAGTCCGATCGCTACGAAACTTGAAACATTATTATAATTCAACGTTACGGATCCGATGAAACTGGTTTCGTCGAAATCCGAGTCCGTGACAAAAATGGCTATTTTTAATATTTATTAAATAAATTAAAATAAATCATAAAATCCAAATTTTCTTTCAACTTTAAATATTGGCCAAATTTCATTACTTATATAATCCAATCAATTCCAAATAATTTAGCAAGCTTGGATGTGAATTAAAATTTATAAGTATATAAATTTCGCAGTGTTAACCTCTGCGTTTTCTTATTATTTGGGAATTATAAATTTCATTCGCAAAACCCAATTATTAAATCATATACTTATACTCTCATCTTAAATCTAATTATATAAATAACTTGATTTCTATTATCCAACTCAAAATATATCAATTATTCTCCAACTACATAGTTAACGTTTCTTTTATATATCACCGTGGTAATATTTCAAAATGTTCATCTTTTGTTCGCATAAATTACTGTATTTAGATAAAATTGTAATTTTGGTAACTTATCACATAAATAAACTTAAAACCTCAACTAATACATTCCACCTTTGTTTCATCTTATTCATTCACTCATCAATATTTCGTACTAACTACAAAATTTAGTGTATTCCTTTAAATTGATCAAAATAAGACTTATCAACTAATAGAAAGATTTACGTACAAAATTTATTGTCATACATCTAATTTACAAGCCTATACTTAATTATTATCCTACAATACGTTTTACGTTACTATAATGTTCATTCTTCCGTTCCTACGTTTCTATAAATTTATTCCTTTATAATTTATTTAACGCAACACTTAATCTACACCTATTGCGATGTTTCAAATTTACTTGAATGAACAATTTCTTTACTCAAAATAGTTGTTGTAAACTCTTAATTCCACATTTATAAGTGTATTATTAATTTCACTCAAATATTATACATATATATAGAGTATTGGGTTTTTATTTAATCATCATTTATCATATATATTAATTAATTAAATTCAATATTTAAGTCTGACTAAATTTATTCCCCAAATACACATTTACCTTTCTCAACCAATAAATATAACCAATCAAATTCTCATTTTATTGAACCTTGGTCAATTCCACACGTTAATTTTACTTAAAGTCTCAATTAATTAATTTACCTCGGTTTCATTACCTTATTACCTTATATGCATAATTGACATTGTTATATCTTCCGTTACATCAATAATTTACCATTTCATCTTACCATTTATTTACGTATCCTTTTATTGCACTGATTGAAATAAATTCACTTATTAAATTCCCAATTCCACCCTTCTATTCAAACCAAGTATCATGCTATGATAATATTTTACGTTGGTTACACTGAAAAAATCAACTTTTTATCGTTATCAATTAAACATACATTAATTGCACAAATTAAAGGAATTAATTGCCATTTATCCAATTAAATTTTTCATACATCAATCTATTTCATCTAAATCCTTACCTATGAATATTGCAACCTTTAATTCCATTAAATACCAATTAACCCAAATTATTTCATTTATTCTAAGTCATATTACTAAAATAATTCATCATAATAAACTTAAAATCTATACGTTTATTGATTTATTTCTATTTGTCTTATGTTAAATTCTAAATTTAGTAAGACAACCTAAAGTACTCCATTCAATCGACAGTCCCTTTCAATTGTTAATACGTACTTAAATTTCTACAGTTGCCTTCCATCTGCACTTCCGTTACTATGATAAAAATTAGTAACGTTTATGCCATCAATCCATCATAATTACTTACCCTTAATTGAGTTTGATTTCCAAATAAATTTGCTGACCCTTAATTAGCCAATTTATAAAAGTTTGTCATCATACCTATAGTTCTACGCTTATGCTATGTCTTAAATTTCAATAAATTTATAAATTTTGAGATGTTCATTAGGGTTTACAAATTTATTGACTTGCAATAACAGGGTTTCTTAATCTATTCAATTTATCGTTCACAATCTTTTATTGCATTTAATTGGTTTAATATTCCCATATTAAATTTTATGTCCAGGTAAGAATTTTTCTTTCTTTCTCTACTTAATTCATTTGAATTTTATTCAAATGTCTTTAAATAGGTTTCTAAGTCACTTCTATATAATTTATTCTAGCCTTCATTTTAATATTTATCTACCACCTTTATTCTTTCAACTAAAATAAATTACAAAAATCCTATTAAACAAACAAATTTAAATGGTCGAATTTTACGGGTCGTTACACTCTCCCCCACTCAAAACTTTTCGTCCCCGAAAAGGAAAAGGAAGGGAGAAGGAAGAATAAAGCAGTATATCTAATTTCAAATATTAACTTATAACAATAATTTACTAAATTAATTTCCTTTAATGAAATACACTTGTTTTATAATCATTATGTCTTTTAATACTTGAATTATTAAAGTTGGAAAAATATCTTTAACAAAATTCTAAGTCCAAAATTTACGAAAATTTTTGGCAGAGTCTCCTTTGTACGGAGGGACTCTGGAGAAAATATAATATCCAAATATACAAATATATTACATATATTTCCAAAATAAAATATCCCACACGGGAAAATATATAAATAGCGCTTTAATCGTAATCCGAAAACGTACCTATTTGTCGTGCAATACGCTTATTATTTTGGAACCAAAAGCAGTAGCAGTTGCTTCCAACCCCTGTATTCACTTATATAATCTAAAAGTTAAATATCTATATTACAGTGAAATGTTTGGGTAGATTCAATCATTCATATCCAAATCAAATGCAACAACCATACATTTTAACAAATAGCACACACCACAAACAACAATCATTCAATCAACAACCATTAGTTGTTCGGGTTCAAATTCTGAAATTTTACGGAGTGAGAAATACTATCAAGTGCATCCTTTACTCAACAGTCTTAGATGGAACAAAGATAGATTATTTCTCCATCCAACAACTTCAAAATTCTTTACCCAACAAGCATACATCAACCAAACAATTCAAATCAATACCAAAATAGCTTATTATACATTTATTTCCTACTTCAGTGGTTTGATTTTCTTCCCTTCATTTATGAGGGATTTCTTTGTTCTTACAAGTTTTATTTTCCAATTATCACCAAATTTATTATATTTGTATTTCCTTTTTATTACTTAAGTTTATAAAATAATTCTCATTAATAACACAAAGATTTTTGAATATCTTCATTTCCTTACTCTTCACTTGTAAGATTTCCCTTAAATTCTTAATCTGCTAACATTCATTCTTATAAGTGGAAGTTTTTATTTATTCATCACTATTAATTGCAGTCATTTAATTTTTCTTACTTTCCATTATATTAGAATAGGGAAGATTAAAACATACTTAAGTCAATAATCATACAATCAATTCTTATTTTGAATTTCATTTTATATACTTAGGTTCATATCATCTATTAATAATTCTTAACCCCTTTTCAGTAAAATTTCAATTATAACCTAAGTTTATACCATTAAATTCTTATTATAACAGTAATTTATTGAATACTTCATTTTTCTAAATTCCTACTTGTAAAATATTCAATTCTAGTTTCTCATTTAACACTTCAACTTTTATATTTGGGTAAGTTATTTATGTTAAAGAAAATGCAATTGAACTTATACAAGTTAAATCTCCCTTCTTTAATTAAATTTGATGTTTTCCATATTACTCTTTGTCTCATAAGTATGCAAATTCCTCTTTATAATTTTGCAATTATTCTCCTATTTAAATTAGAGGTTTCAATTTATTTATTACTTAACTTTTATTTCACTAACAATTTATTAATGGGAGATTTTAGAATTAAATTCTGGGTTAAATCTCAATTTATTTCAAAATAATAGATAAATAAGTTCTTACAACTCAATATCTCCAATTATATTTAGAACAATAAAAGAAAATTTTTAGAAAATTTCAAAATAAATCTGCAGTAGAATTTACTACAGTGGCCTTTCCCCTTTGAAACTCGAAAATGAAAGTCGATGATGCGGCCGTCATCACCGAAATTATTTTCCAGCGACAGGGAGGAAAGTATAGAATTTAATTTTTTTTTTCCAAAATCTTCTTTAAAACAATTCTTCCAAATTATACGAAATATTTATATAAGAAATTACTTATAAACCAAACCATTATTTTTCATAAATTCTTTGAAAACATATTTGGAAAAATCCCGGACTTAAGTTCTAAAATCTCCAATTTGATTTATCATAATTTCAACTTAGCTTCAGTTATTATAGATATTTTTATTTTCTAACACCCAATCTATAGCAACCAAATATATATATATATCTTTATAAAACTATTTTTATATATAGAAAATATAATAGGCAAAATTATTTCATTCACCTATATTAAAACGGATATTATGTCGGTCTGTCCTATTAAGTGTTTAGAAATCCCTATTGATGGCATATCGTCCCATGCATCAACCAGAATTCATAAATACAAAGCGGAACAGATTAACACAATATCAAAATCTTTTATTAACACTAACAAATACGCTCTCTCATATATATACATTCAGCGACTCCCATAGGATATTTCTACCCTATTAACAAAGAGTCAAACCCCACAAAGCCAAAGTTTATCGCTAAACCAAAGCTCTGATACCAACTGTAACATCCCGCCTTTTCACACACTTTAAACCGACACACGTGCCAATTCAAGCATACGCAAGGGCGGATTGTTATGGGGTAAATAAGAAAAATAGAGAAGAAATAAAACGAAAATAGAATCTCACAGCGGAAGGATAAAATATAATAACAAATATACAGTTCATAAACAGTTTACAAAAGCTCGATTCTTCTTTTACCATAAATATCAGAGTTACACATACCAATACAAGCAATGCGGCGGAATAGAAAGAGTGTGGTGTAATACTATATATAAAATAATACTGATTCTTCGTCTTCGTCCTCCAAAGCTAAAATCTGCTATCCAGGCTGGTGGAAACGCGTAGCCGCAGTTACCGCCCACCTCGGACTAACTCCCCAAAATCAAAATATAGAAGTGGCCACTGAATCAATCCAAGTCAAAGTATAATATCGAAGAGGAGCGTCCGATCAGAGGAATGACCTCATTGGCCTGAGAATCGCTCCTGTTTTAGCCACCTTATGCCAACTCACGGGAGTTGGGTCCACGTATTTACCTTACAGGAAACGTCGCCACCACCTACTTCATTCTGGAATCTCCACCGCGTACACGGTTAGTCAAAGTGGTTTTCGGTATCGACAGAGAGTATGTCCATATTCGATCCCGGTCTCTTTGCCAACCCATCGTTATTATAACACCGCGGTTATTATTTAAAAATAGTTTATACTTTAAAACCAGAATATAATCCATTTCAAACCATAATATTACGATATCATTTCTTCTTTTAAAACCCAAACCAATATGACATCGTTTATCCAAAATAAAGTTTTCCAAAATCATAATGCTTTAAACTTCATAACTTCTGAAACCCAAATATTTTCAAGCATAATATTTTGAAATCCATAATTTCAAACCATAACCTTTGAAACTCAAATGGTTTGGATATTCAACGGTATATAGAGTAAATGGTTTAACTTTTAAAGTTTACTTTGTAATGAAATAATTTCTACGGTTTTATAAATAAAATTCTTTATTTTAAAGTCTAAACCATAACTTAAATATCACTCTTGAGTTCCAGAATCATTTCAATTTATATACATATATGCCTATATTCATTTGGAGTATTTATATTTCAAAACTAGAGTTGGGTTTTTTTTTTTTTTTTTCTTTCTACAAATCAAATGTTTTATTAATTAGCCTTGCATATACCCATAAACCCATAAATAAATGAGCTCCAATTTTTAGAAATAAGACATATATATTTTCCAATGCAAATTATACCAGAATATTTTTCCCATTTCAATTTATACTAGAATATTCATTTCAATTTATTTTGGGAAAATCCAATTATAAATATCATATCTTAAAGTTCCAAACTTAACATTTAAACATGTGATGTGAATTATCAACTCCATTTTCTTAATTTTCTTCCATTTGTAATAAAGAAATTAAACATCTCTTAATTTCAAAATTTTCAACTTCATATGTATATAAATATGGAAGAAAATATTTATACAGTACACAATTTAAGATTATTATAAACCGTATTCCATCCAAAACATAGAAATCACATTAAAAATAGTTATATATAGACCACGGTGCCTGTATATAGTTTTCTATCCTATGGTCAAGTGATACGGATATTTATCATTTCAATCCGCAATTTAAAAAAAAATAAAACTGCGGTTGTATATCATTTCAAACCGCAATCCCGAATGAAATGTAAATGCATACTAACTTGCAGTTTAATGATATCCAAATAAAACATTCATTCAACAACACATCCATCATCCAATCACAACATCGATCAATATCAATCAATAACAATTATATATATGATCATATATAACAGGTGATAACTGGCAGTTTATTCAAATTAAATTTTATCAACTATTAATCTAACAATTTATATTCAGTGATAATTGACATAAATGTTAACTAGCAGTTCATATGCAAACAATAATTTCTAACAGCCAATTAACACGCAATAAATCAATTAAATTAACAGTTACATTCAAAAAAATGCAATTCAACAGATATGAATGAAATAACATGCCAAAAGCTCATAAAAAATTTTCTATTCATTTCTAAAATTTATTTAACAAACATAAAAGCTTCTAGTAGTTGTGAGTGGGTTAAAACACTCACCTTTTGAATTTAAATCGAATTCAAACCCGATTTAAACCCAAAAATTCGCCCGTCTTAGAATTCGTCCAAACCAGCGTCATCAAGTCCGGAATTTTATTACGATCCTAACAAAAAAAATTTCGTGTGAATCCGACTTCATATGAGAAAGTTATGGCGAAAAATGGTGATTGAATTCAAAATTTAAAATAAATAAAGTGGTACACATTCATCACTTACTTTACATATGTGCCACGTCACCCTTAATGTTCACGCGTCTTCCCTGCTATCGGAGCACACACGCAACAGAGCACGACCCATACTTCATCAACCCTAATCGAAAATTCCCGCCAATCCAACCGTTGAAACTCGAAACAAACTACATAGATGCGATCCCCTCGGTGCCCTCTCCAAAACCCAGAAATGTTTTTCCGATCCGACAACTTTTGTTACGGCGATGATGAACGGTTTTGGAGCTGTTTGAATTTATTCTGGATGAACGACAGCTCCAATTGAAAAACGAATTTCACCATGAGATTACGCGTATCGAATACTTCAACATATATTTTTTTCAGAATTTTCTGAAATTTTTGAGTTTTGACTTTTGATTTTGAACTGTGGATGGATCTGGAATTGGATCTGAGATGTATACATTTGGGGAAGAGAAAGGAGTGAAGAAATGAACTTACAGCAAAAGAATAGAGACTAGGGTTTTTAGCTGTATATTTATAGATAGGCTAGAGGTAGGGTAGCTAGACTGGATACGCGAACGTGCGTGACAAACCATGGTCCAAAAAGCCCGCTATGCCTCCGGAGCCAAATTTGTTAAAACTATATATCCAAATAGGTGTTTTAAAATATTCCGAACGCGATGGAAAAAGTTTCGCGACCAAATTCGATCGTATGAAGAAGTTATGCTAAAAAAACAAAAATTTCAAATTGATTTCAAAATGCGTAAATTTCAAGGCGTTTCGAGTCCGTACGATCAAACGACAAGTCCGATCGCTACGAAACTTGAAACATTATTATAATTCAACGTTACGGATCCGATGAAACTGGTTTCGTCGAAATCCGAGTCCGTGACAAAAATGGCTATTTTTAATATTTATTAAATAAATTAAAATAAATCATAAAATCCAAATTTTCTTTCAACTTTAAATATTGGCCAAATTTCATTACTTATATAATCCAATCAATTCCAAATAATTTAGCAAGCTTGGATGTGAATTAAAATTTATAAGTATATAAATTTCGCAGTGTTAACCTCTGCGTTTTCTTATTATTTGGGAATTATAAATTTCATTCGCAAAACCCAATTATTAAATCATATACTTATACTCTCATCTTAAATCTAATTATATAAATAACTTGATTTCTATTATCCAACTCAAAATATATCAATTATTCTCCAACTACATAGTTAACGTTTCTTTTATATATCACCGTGGTAATATTTCAAAATGTTCATCTTTTGTTCGCATAAATTACTGTATTTAGATAAAATTGTAATTTTGGTAACTTATCACATAAATAAACTTAAAACCTCAACTAATACATTCCACCTTTGTTTCATCTTATTCATTCACTCATCAATATTCCGTACTAACTACAAAATTTAGTGTATTCCTTTAAATTGATCAAAATAAGACTTATCAACTAATAGAAAGATTTACGTACAAAATTTATTGTCATACATCTAATTTACAAGCCTATACTTAATTATTATCCTACAATACGTTTTACGTTACTATAATGTTCATTCTTCCGTTCCTACGTTTCTATAAATTTATTCCTTTATAATTTATTTAACGCAACACTTAATCTACACCTATTGCGATGTTTCAAATTTACTTGAATGAACAATTTCTTTACTCAAAATAGTTGTTGTAAACTCTTAATTCCACATTTATAAGTGTATTATTAATTTCACTCAAATATTATACATATATATAGAGTATTGAGTTTTTATTTAATCATCATTTATCATATATATTAATTAATTAAATTCAATATTTAAGTCTGACTAAATTTATTCCCCAAATACACATTTACCTTTCTCAACCAATAAATATAACCAATCAAATTCTCATTTTATTGAACCTTGGTCAATTCCACATGTTAATTTTACTTAAAGTCTCAATTAATTAATTTACCTCGGTTTCATTACCTTATTACCTTATATGCATAATTGACATTGTTATATCTTCCGTTACATCAATAATTTACCATTTCATCTTACCATTTATTTACGTATCCTTTTATTGCACTGATTGAAATAAATTCACTTATTAAATTCCCAATTCCACCCTTCTATTCAAACCAAGTATCATGCTATGATAATATTTTACGTTGGTTACACTGAAAAAATCAACTTTTTATCGTTATCAATTAAACATACATTAATTGCACAAATTAAAGGAATTAATTGCCATTTATCCAATTAAATTTTTCATACATCAATCTATTTCATCTAAATCCTTACCTATGAATATTGCAACCTTTAATTCCATTAAATACCAATTAACCCAAATTATTTCATTTATTCTAAGTCATATTACTAAAATAATTCATCATAATAAACTTAAAATCTATACGTTTATTGATTTATTTCTATTTGTCTTATGTTAAATTCTAAATTTAGTAAGACAACCTAAAGTACTCCATTCAATCGACAGTCCCTTTCAATTGTTAATACGTACTTAAATTTCTACAGTTGCCTTCCATCTGCACTTCCGTTACTATGATAAAAATTAGTAACGTTTATGCCATCAATCCATCATAATTACTTACCCTTAATTGAGTTTGATTTCCAAATAAATTTGCTGACCCTTAATTAGCCAATTTATAAAAGTTTGTCATCATACCTATAGTTCTACGCTTATGCTATGTCTTAAATTTCAATAAATTTATAAATTTTGAGATGTTCATTAGGGTTTACAAATTTATTGACTTGCAATAACAGGGTTTCTTAATCTATTCAATTTATCGTTCACAATCTTTTATTGCATTTAATTGGTTTAATATTCCCATATTAAATTTTATGTCCAGGTAAGAATTTTTCTTTCTTTCTCTACTTAATTCATTTGAATTTTATTCAAATGTCTTTAAATAGGTTTCTAAGTCACTTCTATATAATTTATTCTAGCCTTCATTTTAATATTTATCTACCACCTTTATTCTTTCAACTAAAATAAATTACAAAAATCCTATTAAACAAACAAATTTAAATGGTCGAATTTTACGGGTCGTTACAAAAATGTATTAGCAACAATGTTTTAAATCACAAATTTCGAAATATATGATTGGTATAGTTGGTTGATGGTTCGGACTACAGGACCAAAGGTCATGAGTTCGAACCTCGAATCCGATAATTCTATACCAAGTACCCAGAGTGTGTTTCGTAGGCACATACTTATCTAGAGTTGACAAATAAAGCTTGGTTCTCTAGGTATTTCAAAAAAAATCACAAACTTCGATCACATCTCTCTCGGAATTTTCACACTCGATAATTTGATCGAGCATCTCAGATGAAGTGAGCATATCTTGGTTGTGCATCTTGGACTAACGTCTGAAGTACATATCAGGGATATCTTAGAATAATCATGTGTCTGCAATTGATGTTTTCTAGTTATTTAAAAATAGTAATAATTGTAACATATTTGATTTTTGCATATAAAAATAGTTGATGCTGTAGAGAGAGAATAATATTTCTTTCTTGGATAACAGTGCAAATTTTATTTGGTAGCAACTTAAGAATTGTTCAATTTAACATTGGTAAAAGAAAAAAAAACGAAGTCATTTATTGTAACATAACCGGATAAAAAGTAAAAATTAAGATTAGAAAAATAATAAAATTGACGATTGGTAAAACAATTTCATTCGAACTCATTTAACATGTGTAAAGGTAATATAAATGAAAAACATATAACTTCTGGCGAAATCTTGTATTGTCGTCTTGGTCTAGGTTTTGGTTAAAATTTCAATATCTAAGGCAATATGAGTGTTAAACGCAATACAAATGAGATTGTTGTTTTGTCTCGTTCAACTACACAAAATGAGATTGAGGACGAGATTTAAAACTCTGAAATCACTAAGAACGTGCCTAAACTCAAATTATTTACAATGGTTAGTTACTAGTAAAATGCTATTTCAGATATAAAGAAGCATCTAAAGTCAAACCAATTATTTGAATTAATTAATTTCTTTTGAGTATAAAGTAAATTGGCAATAAATATATGTTAAGAATTATAAAAATCTTAAAATATATAAACTTGCGATCTCTCACAAATAATATTAATCCTCAAACAACTAACTACGTTTTATTTATATCACAAACATATCCATGGCTAGTCGGACGCACTAATTATCTTACTGTTTAGTCACTCTAAGTGGCTCCATAATGAACGGGTAAAAATGAGGAATTTTAGATTAATTTTGCTTGTGCATCGTTATAACAGGATTGTACTTATAACATCGCATAAATTAGTTGCTATACATGAATATTGATTTAGTTTTTCTTATGCATCAATATAGCTTACACTGTTATTGATTCATTAAAAGTAATTCTACACTTATGAAATTGAAGAAATTGGTTGCTATGCATAAATATGCATACGGTGGGAAACCTAAACGTATCTATAGACGTTGTGGATGCACTGATTATCATCAGCGTGTAAATAGAAAATGTATTCAAGATTTGTTTTATCATTTTCTTTTGAGTACCCTATGGATGCACAGATTATTTACAACTATGGTGTGTCAATGGCCTTTGCTGATTTTGTTAAAGTCCGGAACGTATGTGCATATCAGTTAGTGGGCAGCAACCCATGAGGAAAAATGTGTGGCTGCCACTAACCATGCCACCAACCAAGCCACCACCAACCCCCATCAACCATCTTCTCATCCTATAAATCCATTATCTTCTTCATTCTATCAATCCAAAAGCAAGTGGAAAAAATAAGTTTAGAGAGAAAAAGCTTTAAAAAGTGAGATCGAGCATTGAGTTGAACATGTTTTGTACTCACTTTCTAATATTTCTCTCAAATAAAGGATCTGTAGCGGAAACCCGGGGACATAGGCATAATTGGTCGAACTATGTTATCAAGTTTGTGGCTAACTATTCTGCATCTTGTTTCATTTCATCGCAAATTTGATTATAAGGAAATTTGTGTAATTTCCTAACAACTAGTATCAGAGCCTTGGTTGTCTCCTTTTTTCTTTCGAAATTCTGAGAAATGATCCACATGAAGTTGATTTGAGTGGGAGCAATTTCCATAGACGAAGAAAACGTGAAAGTTGAGAAGTTTGATGGTATGGACTTTGGTTTTTGAAAAATGCAAATTGAAAATTACCTGTACCAGAAAAAGCTTTATCAACCTCTTTCAGAAAAGAAGCCAAAGATTATAAGGATGAAGACGGGGCTCTTCTCGACAGACAGACCCTTGAAGTTATCCGATTGAGGTTATCTTGAATGTTGCTTTTAACATAGCAAAAGAAAAGAACACAAGTATTATGATGGCTCCATCCAGTATGTATGAGAAGCAACCAGCCTCTAATAAAGTTCACTTAATGAGGCGATTGTTCAATTTGCAGATGACAGAAGGCGCTTCGGTAGCTCAACATGTCAATGAACTGAATACAGTTTCATCGCAACCGAGTTCAATTGGAATTGAATTTTGATGAAGTACTGGAGCATTGATACTTTTGTCTTCTTTGTCAGAAAGTTGGAATGGTCGTGAATACCTCGTTGGGAAGCAATAAGCTCAGATTTATTGACGCTCATGATCCAGTTCTCAGTGAAGAGATCCGATTTGAGAGATTCAGGTGAATCATCAACGTCTTTCATTTTGCACACACAATCAAGAGGAAGAAATCCCATTAGAGGGAATAGGTGTGACAGATCGAATTACTGTGGTAGATTAAATGACCGGAGGTCTTAATCCACGAATCCCAGCAGTTTTCATAGCTTGAAGACTGTTGAGTGTGGGAAGACAGGACGCTACAAATATCATCGCAAAAATGCATCAAAGGACCAAGAGGCGAAGGCAAAAGCAAATGTTACTTCCACCTTAGGAGGAGATGATGCTTTGTTACGCTCTTTGGAGAGCAAGGAAGAGTCTTGGGTGTTAGACTTTGGAGCATCGTTTCCTCAATATTATTATACTATCTTTTCTACCACAAATGCTCATTCTGAGTAGAAATAAATTAGAATGTGTATCGAAGACCGTTATTCCTATCTTTTATGATTACTTGGTAATATCGAAAGTACATTCAAGACTGTGCATGATGACGAAGTAGGCACTCTTCAATTGCTCCTGCTTATTTTACCAGACATAACAGGTTATTATGGTATGTTAACCATATCAATATATGCTTTTCTATACCTGAAGTTTATATATGCTTTGATTGTTTATATCATTCAATGATAACTGTTTTGAGGTAGAATTAAATGATGTTGTAAAATCGAATTAGGTATCATATCTCAATGCAGTTTGCCTAAGAATGTTCATTCATGCAATTTTCAATATCTTTCTAATGTTGTATTAAAAATTAATATCAATGTTAGTGTACTCTCTTGACTGACATCGTAAATAAATATTTTGCACACGTTAGATTTTCTTATTTATTTTTAGTTACCAATCAGATTGGAGGGGGAAATGTAGTGTTTGTTGATGCAATTTCGAGGAAAATACCTAAAATTATAGATGCACCTACTGTAATTTTTGGTGTTGATATCACCCATCCACCAACTGGAGAGGATTCCTCTGCTTTAATTGTTGTATTACGCTTTGTTCTAACGGAAAATTTATTTTTAATATCTATAAAATTGCTTATGGTTTTATTTGTTCCATTTCATTTTAGATTGTTGCCTTTACAGATTGACCTGAAATAACAAAATATAGGGCTTTAGCTTTTGCTCAACCATGTGGAGAAATAGTTAATGATCTTTATCATACCGCGTAACTGCATTTCTCTATTTTTGTTTAGATAAGCAGTGTAAAAATCATTAATTATCTCTCCACGTAGTTGAGTAGAAACCAACACTCTATATTTTGTTATTTCAGGCCAGTCCATAATGACAGTAGCCTAAAATGAAATGGGACAAACAAAATCATATGCAATTTTATTGATATTAGAAAATAATTTTTTCCTTAAAACAATACGTACCGCAACAATTAAAATGAAGGAATCTTCTCTAGGTGGTGGACAAGTGACATCAGCTTCAAAAATTATAATAGGCGTATCTGTCATTTAGGTATGTTCCTCCAAACTGCATCAACAATCACTATTTCTTCATCCAACATGATCAGTAATTAATAATAAATAAGAAAAATTTAACGTATGCAAAATATTTGTTTACAAAGACAGTCATAAGAATATACTAACCTTGATATTAATTTTTAATGCGACATTAAACAGATATTGAGTATAGCATTAACTGATCATTCTTAGGCAAACAACAATGAGACATAATACCCAACTCGATTTTATAACATCGCTTAATTCTATCTGAAAATAGTAATTATGGAATATATGAATCATCAAAGCATACATAAACTTCAATTATAAAAAAACATATATCGGTATGATTAGATGCCATAATAACCAATTACGTCTGCTAAAATAAGCAAGAACAATTGAAGAGTATCAGCTTTATCATGCACAATCTTTAATGTGCTTACGATATTTCCAGTGTTCATAAATGGTGTGAATAATCGGTCTTCGGTTCACATTCTAATTAATTTATACTCGAAGCGAGTCATTAATTTATTTGTACAACGTTAACTCAATATTATTACACTATCTTTCCTACCACAAGTACTCACTTCGAGTATAAATAAATTAAAATGTGAACGAAGACCGATTATTCCCACCGTTTCATGAACATGTGGCAATATTGAAAATACATTAAGGACTGTATATGATAAATATGGTATTCTTTAATTGCTCTTGCTTATTTTAACAGAATAACTGGTCATTATGGTATGTTAATCATACCGATATATGTTTTTTATAATTGAAATTTACATATGCTTTGATGATTCATATCATTCAATAATTACCGTTTTCAGGTAGGATTAAGTGAAGTTGTGAAACCGAGTTGGATATCATGTCTCAATGTTGTTTGCCTTAGAATAGTCACTCATGCAATTCTCCATATCTTTCTAATTTTGCATTAAAAATTAATATCAATGTCAGTTCACTCTCTTAACTGACTTCGTAATAAAATATTATGCACACGTTAAATTTTCTTATTTGATATCAATTACTAATTAGGTTGGAGAGAGAAATACAGTGCCTGCTGATGCAGTTTCGAGGAACATACCTAAAATTACAGATAAACCTACAATAATTGTTGGTGCCGATGTCACTCGTCTTCCACTTGGAGAGGGTTGCTTCATTTTAATTGATGCAGTATGCTCTGTTTTAAAGGAAAATTTATTTTCTAATTTCTATAAAATTGCATATGATTTTGTTTGTTACATTTCATTTTAGGTTGTTGACTCTACGGATTGGCCCGAAATAACAAAATATTGAACGTTAGTTTTGCTCGACCACGTTGAGAAATAATTAATGATCTTTACACTACTTACCTTATCATACAGTCTGACTTCATTTCTCCATTTTCATCTAGATAGATAGCGTAAAGATCATTAATTATTTCTCTACGTGGTTGAGCAGAAACCAACACTCTATATTTTGTTATTTTAGGTCAGTCCATAATGACAATAATCTAAAATGAAATGTGACAAACAAAATCATATGCAATTATATAGATATTATAAAATAAAATTTCTCTTAAATAGAGCGTAGTGCAGCAATTGGAGTGGAGGAATTCTATTCAGGTGATGGATGAGTGATATCAGCACCAAAAGTTGTAGTAGGTGTATTAGTAATTCTAGGTATGTTTCTCGAAACTACATTAACAAGCACTATTTCTCCCTCCAACCTGATTAGTGATTAATAATAGATAAGAAAATCTAACTTGTGTAAAATATTAATTACGAAGTCAGTCAAGGAAATAATCTAACCTTGATATTAATTTTTAGTGCAACGGTAGACAGATATTGAGTATTGCATTAACTGAACATTATTAAGCAAACAACATTGAAACATAATACCCAACTTGATTCCGCAACATCGCTTAATCTGACCTGAAAATTGTAATTATGGAATGATACGAACCATCAAACCATATGTAAACTTCAATTATATAAAAACACAACGGTATATTAACATAACATAATTATCGGTTATGTCTGGTGAAATAACCAGGAGCAATTGAAGAGTACTCGCTTTATGATGCACAGTCTTTAATGCGTTTTCGATATTTCCAGTGTTCATAAAAGGTGGGAATAACCGGTCTTCGGTTCACATTCTAATTTATTTGTACTCGAAATGGGTCATTAATTTATTTCTACAACGTTGGCTCAACATTATTACACTATCTTTTCTACCACAAACACTCACTTCGAGTGCAAATAAATTAGAATATGAACCGAAGATCGGTTATTCCCACCTTTTATGAACACCTGGTAATATCGAAAGTGCATTAAAGACCGTACATGATAAAACTGGTAATCTTCTATTACTCCTGGTAATTTCATCAAATGTAACCTGTTATTATGGTATGTTAATATTACCGATATGTTTTTATATAACTGAAGTTTACATATGTTCCGGTTGTTCGTATCATTCCATAATTATTATTTTCAGGTAGGATTAAGGGATGTGAAATCGAGTTGGATATTATGTTTCAGTGTTGCTTGCTTAAGATATTCGGTTAATGTAATACTCAATAACATGTTACCATTTCTTAAATATTTGAATAGTTTATATCAAACATAAATAAATATAAAAGACAATTCTTACATGCTCAAAGACGTTCTAGTTTCTCTTGCAACCCGATGCACTACAAGTGAGGCTTAAAATTTTGATTGCAAACTTTGTAATGTAGGGGCCGAATTACCATATAAACTCCACCACTTGGCTATTCAAATATCAATAAATTTGAACTAGAAGGGCCTAATATGTAATATAAAACTAGACATTTAAGAATAAATTTTAGATTCTTATTATTGAAGCATACATATGGCTTTACTGGGTGATTTTACGTCCTTTGATTTAATCGCCAAGTTAATACCAACTTATCCTTCCACTTTCGTATACAATGACAATTCATCCATAGCATTCGCTTGATCATTTTCTAAAAAAGTTTTGACACATTTATACAGTCCACATGTAACTTCTTCATCATGTTTAATGGTGTCATCTTTTTAAAAGAACCGTGGATTCAACAAAATGTCCTGCCGCATGCAATAGTTAATGGAGTTGACATTGCCATCTTTTTTCAATAAAAGCAAAATTATCTTTGTACTTATCTTCATTTCCATCAAATAATTTTTCAATTGCTTCTTTTGCTCTATTCATTGCCTCATATAGCCCATAGCAGGTCTTATCACCATCAACAAGTCGAAGACTTGAACCAACGGACCCATCACTCTAAATGTGTAAGAGACACTATTCCCAAAAGTTGAAATCAAAACTGTATTACGAGCTTTTTTTCCTTTTGGTTTCTTTGTCCACCTACATTCCACCCACTCCTCTGATGAGAATATGGCTCGAAGATATTATTTTTTTTTTTGCTTATACAAACTTTGCAAACATAGAAAACTAGTTGCAAATGGAGTGATACCAAATCGAACAAGCTTCTTATTTCCATTAAACCTCCTCATTATGCTCAAAACACTACCATGATTATATATAAATTCAGAAAGAGTCACTCCTTTTTTTATTGTGTTTTTTCACTTTCCTTATTTTTCCAGTGTCTTCAAGTATAAGATCAATGCAATTAGCGGCGCAAAAAGTCCAATATATAGATTTTATTTTTGCTATAAGCAATTCTCCTATGTAAGAAAAATAATTAATGAATAGGTAAGGATAAATAGTTAAACATGTGCTAGTATAAATTATAATGAACAACTAGTTTTTCTTCAAATGAAGATATTAAAATTTATACTCACCCTCCATTTTAATACGCTTCCGTTTTCCGTTATGACTCGAACAACATTGTCTACTCCAATTCTTTCCACAAATTTATCAAGCAACTAAAAAATTCTCCTCCGTTTTCTTATAAGAAGAAGCGTCGATGGATTCTACGAACATCGTCCCCAAAGAGCAATTGACTAAAAAGTCCTTCCCTTTCTATCTGTCCAACCAAGAGCAACCATATCTTGCCCATTGCTCTTTGTGACTTTTCGTTAGATCATGTATATACTTCAACTCCTTGTTCAACAGTATAACTCTCAACTCATGGTAACTAGGTGGCTTCAAATTAGGTTCATATCTACCAATTGCCTCTATCATATCTTTAAATGCATCCATACGAGCTACATTGAATGCAATACCAGCTTGGTAAAAAAGAGCAATGTATTGGTTTGTTCTATCTACAAGTACTTTATCACAAACATCATTTATACTTGTTTGTTCCATTGTTGATCCTCCACCTTGATTGTTTAATCTCATGCTCATATTGCTCATGTATAAATCTGGGACCTTTTGGATTTTTTGATGTCTTCTGTCCCACATTTCTTTCTCTTCCGCCGAGGTTCATCTCTTATTACTTGGTTAAACTTTATTATCATCATCTCCCAAACTATAATTTTTTAAATAATTTCTTGCATTAGCTTCAGAAGCATCCGTCTTTCTACTTTGTTTCTTATTCATTGCATCTATCAACTCGTCTCTAATACTGAGTGGAATTTTAGGACAACACTTGCATTTTTGATCCTCCAGTTTGATGTTGCTTTGCTTTAAATATTCCTTCCGTTGTCACATTCAAACAAAACATACAAGTCATACTATTGGGGTTGTTTTCATCCGCTAAGCAGCTATAATTCCGACCAATATCAACTCTACGATTTTTATTTCTAGCCATGGCAAAAGGCGATTCTCCTGCATTTGCATTAGATAGGTTTATACCCATAACCTAAAAAGAAAAGAAAAACATTCGCTTGAGCATCGTCTTTTATAGTTTTAGCAAGAAAAAACTGCAGTTTAAATTTCGAAATTGCAGTTCAAAATAAATGCACTTCAAAAACTACAATTCGAAAAAAAATTCACTTAAGAAAATCTGCACTTCAAAAACTACACTTTAAATTAAAACATCAAAATCATTTGAGATTTTAACTATAACTTTAAAATTTTAAAGTTATAGTGCTATACCAAAAAAAATTAATGTTAAAATTTAACTTAAAATTAAAAATTTAAACTTTAAATTCAATGTCAAATTTTAATTTAAAACATCAAAATTAAAATTCAATTTAAAATTAAAACTTCAATTTCCAATTTGAAATTAGAACTTTAAATTCAATTTAAAATCAAAACTTTAGACGCCAAATTTAAAATTCAATTTAATATTAAAACAAAACTTTAAATTCAATTTAAAATTAAAATTTTAAACTCTAAACCTTTTAACTTTACACTTAAATTTAAACTAAAATAAACTTTGGACTAAACTAAACTTTAATAGTTTTAAGTATAAAACAAAACAAAACTAAATTTTAGACTATAATTTAAAATTGAACTTTATACTAGACCAAACAAACTAAGCTAAACTTTGAAACTAAACTATAGACTTACATTTATATTAAGCTAAAATTCATTACTTTAAACTAACTTAAATTTTAATCAGTTTATAACTTTATATTTGAACAAAATATTATAAGTCAAACTAAGTTTATAACTCAAATTTTAATCACACAAAACTTTAAACTAACTTAAATTTAAATCAGTTTATAACTTAAACTAAACTAAAAAGTATACCTCGATCAATAGTTTAGATTTGAGATCGAGATCGGCGGCTGTGGTGCATCTGGATCGATCGCAGTAGAATGATGGTCGAGATTCGAGAGTAATTTTTTAACATCGAGAAGATTGATGCCTTATTGTTCGACAATTTCCCAATATGCCACAATCGTGCTCGGTTATGGGCTAAAGCCTAAATTATTCAACCAAAAATGAAGCGCGCTTTTTTAGGACGTCGTTTTTTTCTCCCTTCAACGTTTGGAGCGTTTTTCTGGCGCCTTGAGCATCGTCGGTTCCTTGAGGAACTAAAAGCATTAGGTCGGCGTCTAGGCGAGTGCTTCAATAACATAGGGTTCATATAATTTAATAATTAATATTTTCAGGTAGAATTAAGTGATTTTGTGAAACCAAGTTGAGTATGATGTCTCAGTGTTGTTTGTCTGAGAATGTTCACCTGTGCAATTCTCAATTTCTTTCTAATGTTAAATTAAAAATTAATATCAGTGTTAGTTACTCTTTTAACCGGCTTCGTAAATAAATATTTTGCACACATTAGATTTTATTAATTACTAATCAGATTGGAGAGAGAAATACAGTGCTTGTTGATGCAGTTTTGAGAAACATACCTAAAATTATAGATATACCTACTATAATTTTAGGTGCAGATGTCGCTCATCCCCCACCTAGAGAGTATTCCTCCGCTTTAATTGCTGCAGTACTCTTCTTTTTAAGAGAAAATTTATTTTTACTATCTATAAAGTTGTGTATTATCTTGTTTGGTTCATTTAATTTGAAGTTATTGCCTCTATGGATTGGTCTGAAATAACAAAATATAGAGAGTTGGTTTTTTCTCAACCATGTAAAGAAATAATTAATGATCTTTACACTACTTATCTTATCATACCGCTTGACTACATTTCTCCATTTTCGTCCAAGTAAATAGTGTAATTATCATTAATTATTTCTCCACGTGGTTGAGTAGAAACCAATGCTCTATTTTTTGTTATTTCAGGGCAGTCCGTAGAACCAATAACTTAAAATGGAATAAACAAAATCATATACAATTTTATAGATATTAGAAAATTAAATTTCCCTTAAAACAGAGCATACTGCAGAAATCAAAGCGGAGGAGTCCTCTAAAGTTGGTGGATGATGATATCGGCACAAAAGATTATAGTTTCGAAATTGCATCAACAAGCACTATTTCTTCCTCCAACCCGATCAATAACAAATAAGAAAATCTAACATGTGAAAAATATTTATGTACGAAGTTAGTCAACGAATAAACTAACCTTGATATTAAGTTTTAATGCAACATTACACATATACTGAGTATTGCTTTAACTGAACATTCTTAGGCAAGCAACATTGAGATATAATATCCTACTTGATTTCACAACATTGCTTAACCCTACCTGAAAACAGTAATTATGGAATGATATGAACCATCAATGCATACTTAAACTTTAATTATAAAAAATCATATATCGGTATGATTAACATACGATACTAACCAACTATGTCTAGTAAAATAACAAAGAGCAATTAAAAAGTACAATCTTTATCATGCACGGTTTTTAATGTACTTTCGATATTAACAGATGTTCATAAATGATGGGAATAACCGGTCTTCAGTTCACATTCTAATTTATCTTTACTCAAAGTGAGTCATTAAATTATTTGCACAACGTTATTACACTATTTTTTTAACCACAAAAACCCACTTTAGGACAAATAAATTAGAATGTAAACCGAAGACTGGTTTTTCCCACCTTTTATGAACAGTTGGTAAAATCGAAAGTATATTAAAGCCGTATATGATAAAGCTGGTGCTTTTCAAATGCTTCTGGTTATTTTAGCAGACGTAACTAGTTATTATGGTATGTTAATCATACTGCTATAAACTTTTATATAATTAAAGTTTACGTATGCTTTTATAGTTCATATCATCCAATAATTACTGTTTTCAGGTAGGATTAAGCAACGTTGTGAAACCAAGTTGGGTCATGCCTCAATGCTGTTTGCCTAAGAATGTTCAGTTATTGCAATACTCAGTATATGTCTAATGTTGCATTAAAAATTAATATCAATGTTAGTTTACTCTCTTAATTGACTTCGTACATAAATATTTTCACACGGTAGAGTTTGTTATTAATTACTAATCGGGTTGAAGGGAAAAATATAGTGCTTGTTGATGCAGCTTCGAGGAACATATCTAAAATGACAGATACACCTATTATTTTTTGCAATGATCTCATTCATCCCCACCCGAGAGGATTCCTTCGCTTTAAATGCCGACGCTCTGTTTTAAGGGAAAATTTTATTTTCTAATATTTATAAAATTGCATATAATTTTTTTTGTTTCATTTTAGGTTGTTGCCTCTACGGACTGGCTTGAAATAACAAAATATAGAGTGTTCGTTTTTGCTCAACCATATGGAGATATAATTAATGATCTTTACACTACTTATGTAATAACCCTTCTTTCTACGTCGTATAGATATATAAATTTAATTAAAATAAAGTTGTTCAAATTCGGTATTTGATAATTTATATTTAGAAAATAAAATTTTAGTTAATAAAAGTCTGTTTAATATAAAATTTTGATTTAATAAATCGAATTATATTCTTTTCAAATAATAAATTGAAATTTAAACAGGTTGTTTTAATTGAATAAAAAATATATTTTTATAGTGCAAGTAAATGGTTGTGATTCAAAGGGTGGAGAAATAATATGCGGACATCAAATTCATTAAAATTATCCGATTATTAAAATATAGTTTGTAGAATGAAATGTAAATTAATTTAAACTAAACTGAAATTTAATTAAAAAATAAAAATAATCAAATTGAAAGATCCCTGTATAAAGCCCAAGCCCACCTATTCTCTAGAATTCTCCAATTCCTTTGTATACTTGTTCGAACCCTCTACTTATCAATTGTACTCAAAGCCCTAATTTAAAATAAAAAAGGAGGATTCGGGACTGACAATCGTAAATAAAAAATAAAAAATATCACGCGATTGATTAATTCGCGACCAAGGAAGAACTGGCAACGTTGACGTTGGAGGAAGGTGAGCAACGACTTGATTTGTGACCACGATAACAGTGACAGGCAATTGATGGAGGGGAATCGCAACCTGGAGCATCGCGATTTGGTTCAATGTCGACATTAGGGCGTGAAGGGCGATCACGTTCGTTGATTGCTAGCGGCTCGATGGAGGAACGTCGGTCATTGGAAGTAAGTGCAACGTCTTCTAGGCTGGATTGTGTTCGGTGTTGAGATGCTGGGCTTGACTGTGCGATGTGTGATGAAGATGCTAGCAACGACAAAGTGTGCGATGACAGTATTATGATCAAGTTGAGTGGAATCATATCACTTGAGGCGAGTTGAACCTCACAACCATATTGTGCTTAGGTTGAGTGTAATTATATCACTTGCATCTTTTCAAATCTCGATCATTTCGGTTGAGATCTCGTGGAGAAGTCTAGTGAAACGAAACACAATATTTCGATGAAAATATCGTTTTCCATATAATGGCCGAGATCTCGGTATCTCGGACGATATATCGACCAAGTTCAAATTTCGATATATCGGCCGATATTAAGATTTTTTTAACAACATTAATTCTGATGAAAAATAAAATTATGTGATAGCTGATAGTATAATTAATATTTATATATGCATGTAACCAGTCGAAATAGGATTTTTGACATCAATAAAAACAATGTGCCAGTCAAATCATCTTCGGATGCACATAATTCAAAATATGACCGGGTACACCAAAACTAATTTCTTGATCCATACACATTGTCCAACGACATCCCGATATAAGAAGATCACTTGAAATATTTTGAGGGGAACTGGTATATGTTTCGATGAGATTCAAAAATTCAACTTTGAGGCCAAAATTTTGTGAGTCATTACTATCTTATTGCTACATTTCTATCGTATTTGTCATTTGACAAGAGAAGTTTATTGTAGAATGAAAAATTATTTATAGAGAAAGAGAAGAAAACAGAATTCAAATTTTGATATCATTTAAGAGAAATTTGTGAGTAAACCCCTCACTTTATTCCTCTTACTCATGAATGGATGTTATTTTCCTATCATACTTTAATATGATAAATATTATTATTGTCTTATCGATTTTAAAAATGGAAGATGAGCAGATTCACTTAGGTGGAGATTTGATTGTGATTTCATGTTGGTTTGATTTATTACAGATTTAAGGAAAATTACTGTAAGTAATTTTATTGAATTCGGTAGAAGAAGTTCAAAATATAAAAAATCAATTTAACTTGTTTAATTTGAATTTGGATCATGAAATGATTCAGGTAAATTATAAGTGGAATTGGATGATTTAGAGTAAAAATAATGAAATAGCAACTCAAGCGAAATTATTATTTTTAGTAATTTTAAATGTTATTATACATGCAGATTAATTTTAGATATAATATATACCCCGAGATATTCTCGAAATGAACTTTACGATCCGTGATGTAAATCCGAGATGGAAACCCGAGATGCACTCATCTCGTCCATGATCTCCCTCAATACGAGATCAGGTCTCTAGAATTTCCAAGATGAAACATGACTGAAATCTAACCATTATATGAAGAGGCTCCATTTGGGAATAATTTGCTGAATACCAGGATGAGATTAAATGAAGTATACCCTCAATATATAGCCAATGTAAATTCATGTGAGTCATCAATCAAATTACCAAGATATGATAAGAAGATAATGGAGGCAAACTGCAATGGTAACAAATCGCACAAAGATAGCAAGTAATTCACTCATTCCAAAAATGAAAGAAAATAATCTCAAAGCAATGCGATTACGAAGAAAGAAATAATATGCATATCTTTTTGCATATATTATTCCATAACGTGAGAATGAATATATTTCCTTGCCATCTCATTTAAATGCAATTCAATAATTTATGCATTTCCATAATGAACAACCGTGATTACTTTCCTTCTTGCACATTTGTTTCCTTCTGTTTGTGATTTTATATCACAAAAATTTAACACTCCACCTTGATGCAAAATCACATATCTCCAACATCTTACCTCGATTCATTCTCTTCTCAACATAAAACTCTTAAAATCAAACTCCACCTTCAACTAAAATCTCTTAACGAGATACAAACCAAAAATGAATATTTACTCAATGGGTTCTGGCAAGGTCACCCTCATCATACCTTGCTAACGAGCTCAGACTATGTCCATGTCCGCCAACAAAATGTTGCAAATATCCAAATCAATAGAAGGTAGATACCAAAATAATCTCAAATCCACCAAGGCCAAAAAATTCTCTCAATCATCAATCCAAATACATAACCAAAAAATAAAAGCCAATGGACATAACAAGACTAATTCTAATCTCTGTATGCAAGACAAATCTCTCTCCTCCCACATACCTTATCTGCCAAACAGCAAATTTTCCATGAAAATCAACATAAGACTCTCACATCAACATTGAGCCATTAAGCATATACAGGTTCTCAAGTCCAGCCGTCTCTTCAACACACTAAAATCCTTATCGCCAAAATTTGAAGACTGAAACGCTCTTCTCTCTCAGCATAATCTCCTCCATCTTTAACTTTCATATTGCACAAAATCTCATTTTCTATCCAAATGAGTAATAGCATAATCACCATTGGATTTACCGCTCTTTCTAGAATCCATTGATGAACAAATTTAAACAAATCGTCTTGCTCTGATACCAATCTGTTGTACAAAAAGTGCACAAATGCGAAAAAATAATAAACAGGATCTAGATTTTGCCAATTTGAACATCATTTAATCTAACGGCAATTTTTTTTACTCCAAATAAATAGTAAATAACTATAAATAAGGAAAAGAGACGCACAATATTTATACTGGCTCCATTATCATCAAGGTAGTGTATGTCCAGTCCAATTGAAAGAGATTTTATTACACTTGAGAGAATTACAAGAGATTATAAGATAAAGTTTACATATCAAAATCCTAAACTATATTTAACAAGAAAAGACACTCCATTTGAGGATCACTGGCTAAATACCAGGATGAATTTACAATGAAGTCTACCCTTAATATATAGCCAATGTAAATTCATATGAGTCATCAATCAAATTATCAAGATATGGTATGAAGATAATGAAGGCAAATTACAATGTTAACAAATCGCACAAACATAGCAAGTAATTCACTCATTATGGAAGAAAATAATCCCAAATCAATGCGATTACGAAGAAAGAAATAATATGCATATGTTTTTGCATATATATTATTCCATAACGTGCGCATGTATATATTTTCTTGTCATCTCATTTAAATGTAATCCAATAATTTATGCATTTCCATAATGAATAAACGTCATTACTTTCCTTTTTGCGTATTTGTTTCCTTCTATTTGTGATTTTGTATCACAAAAATTTAACAGTACCAATGTAAGTCTGAGGGAATACTCACGTGTGTACCCTATATAGTCCGATTTTTCGTATTATCTGACAGTATTACTTTTGAGTGGTATGTGTATAGAGGTGGGTGTTACAACTTACCTGGACGAAAATGGAGAAATGCAATTAGACGGTATGATAAGGTAGTTCATGCATTGGATGGAATTTTACTTATCATTTGTATACTTGTTGCTAATGGATCTGCATACGTTCTCCTCTTTTGCAGAGAGCAGCTTAGATCCTTTAGATGATCCACAGGCCTTAGGCCCGAATGGATTAGCCTTTACAGGTTCTGAATTACTATACTTCTTTGAATATATTAAGCTTTTAACGCTAAAATTTATCTAGAGATGGCGTGAGTGAAGGAAAGTTTAATGCTGTTCTACTCAAAGAGTTTGATGCGATAAACAGAGCAAGCAATAAGGATAAATTTATCATTTTGTTTAAATCACTATCTTGTAATAAAAACTTTAATATTTCCATTACGGTAGGCTTGTCAGGCTTGTCAGTCCCTTGAAGAAGATTATTGTAACGACCCGCAAATCCGTACCTCTTGAGTCAACGCTATTTTACAGCAATCAACTCAAGTTGAACAGAAATACGAACCATTAGGGTTAAAAAGAAGGGTTAGGAGAAGAAGATAGAAAACAACATCAGAATCTAACATCGCAGCGGAATAAAATATAATAGATAATCTATGATCTTTACACAAAGGAAAACTATAACTGTTTATACATACATCATCAGAGTACATCATCAGAGTTCACATCAATAACATACAACTGGATACACAGCGGAATAATAATCAAATACGGAAGTACGTATCGTCATCCAGCTCGTCTCCTGAGCTCCACAACATCATATCCTGTATCCTATAATACTCGGTCTGACCCGAGCATTACAGTTAAATAACATCCGAGTCAGTCTGGAAAACCAGCGTGAGAAAACCACACTCAAATTTATTATTAAAGTTTCAAAATCATTTGAAAATCAAAAGCATCTCGTAAGACCACGCCACAAATAAACATGTCGGGTTTTTACCTTACGATAGCTAAAACATTTCTTATAAAATCATCTGATATTATAATAGTGTCTATATACAAATACTTATTAAAATAGCCGAAATTGTTACATTATTAAATTCCAGCTACTAGCCACAGGGTGGGTAATACAAACAAAACTCGTAAAAGGCGCATAAGGAGAATGGATTTCCAACTAATGACTAGGCACCGGGGTACCACCTATCACGGTACGTGGCCTATATCACAGTACCGAGGATCACTCCCGACCCCCTGCAACACAAGACTCGGACTATCCCTTACTGGATAATCCCGAGTAAGGTCACCCCACGGTTGGGATCAGCAACCGCACCACTAAGCCGAAATAAAAAGGGACATCTAGACAGGGATGACCTTACCCGGAAATGGGTGCTGCCCACCAAACCTTGTTGCATAACCCCTGATTTTCAGTCATTTCCGGTTGGTGAGGCTTGAGGCTAAGCGTTACCTTTTAGAACATATCCCTTAAATGCCCATCGCCCACCTGACGATGTTCTGAAAGCATTCATCCATACAAGTCCATCCCGGGTTCGAACGAAACCGAAGGCGCTACTCCTACTACATCAATTTTAGAAACATCCTCAGGATTAGTAGCGACTAGCCCTTGCACTTCACTGCTTCATCTTCGAATCCAAACTCGTTTTTTCACGGAAACGTACAAACCGGGTCGAAGTGGTTTTCGAGAAATAAATCCCGATCCCGATCCCAGTCTCTTCGAAACGATCAGCGCATTTGACCAATATTGATAGTCGGTTATTTAACTACCAATTAACATTCACAAACATCCATCAACCATAAATAATTTCTCCAAAATTATTTATTATTCTCAAAATATCTTCACAAGATATATTTTCACTTTTCAATTCCTTTTGAAAACAGTTCAAACTATCTTCCTTTTTCAGAATAAATTTCCCAAATATTTTCTATTTCCACTGAAATCACCAAGCACAAAACTTTAGATTTTTAAAATAATTTAAAAACACTTTATTATAAATTATCCTTTAAAACATTTAAATTCAAAATTATTTTAATATTTATTTAAAATATATATACTTTAAGAATATTTAAAATAAAACTACTTTAATACTTTATTAAAAATATATACTATAGGAATATTTGAAAATGAGGTTGCTTTATAATAAAACTAAATTTTCTTCTTTAAAACAAAATACCAAGTCACCTTTAAATAATTATTACGATAATAGATTTGAAAAATATTTACTTAAGAATTTGAGCATTTAGAATTAATAAATTTCTAAAACATGTCTTTTTAAAACAACATTAAAGCCTTTAACTTATATTTAAAATTTACTTTGAAACCGTACTTGGCTATCCAGAGAAATATACTTCTCTTCGCATTCTTTAAAAATAAATCACTATTTATTTTTAAACAAATCTTCTCATTCCTTTAATAAATTCCCACCTTGAATTTATTCTTGCCAAATATCCACTGATATATTTACTTTACCTTTATAAACCCAGTTTATAAATTCCATAGCCACATTCTCATTTAAAATCTCGATTTTACATACTTAAATCAATTCCCAAATCGATTTCCAACTTACCCCATTTATTCCAAAATCCATCAATTTCAGATTTAAATCCTTAATTACGATTTCAAATACTTTTAACTGAAAATACCAATTTTTAGTTCAAACTATCTTCCTTTTTCAGAATAAATTTCCCAAATATTTTCTATTTCCTTTGAAATCACCAAGCACAAAACTTTAGATTTTTAAAATAATTAAAAATCATTTTATTATAAATTATCCTTTAAAACATTTAAATTCAAAATTATTTTAATACTTATTCAAAATATATATACTTTAAGAATATTTAAAATAAAACTACTTCAATACTTTATTAAAAATATATACTATAGGAATATTTGAAAATGAGGTTGCTTTATACAAAATAAAACTAAATTTTCTTTTTTAAAACAAAATACCAAGTCATCTTTAAATAATTATTACGATAATAGATTTGAAAAATATTTACTTAAGAATTTGAACATTTAGAATTAATAAATTTCTAAAACATGTCTTTTTAAAACAACATTAAAGCCTTTAACTTATATTTAAAATTTACTTTGAAACCGTACTTGGCTATCCAGGGAAATATACTTCTCTTGGCATTCTTTAAAAATAAATCACTATTTATTTTTAAACAAATCTTCTCATTCCTTTAATAAATTCCCACCATGAATTTATTCTTGCCAAATATCCACTGATATATTTACTTTACCTTTATAAACCCAGTTTATAAATTCCATAGCCACATTCTCATTTAAAATCCCCATTTTACATGCTTAAATCAATTCCCAAATCGATTTCCAACTTACCCCATTTATTCCAAAATCCATGAATTTCAGATTTAAATCCTTAATTATGATTTAAAATACTTTTAACTGAAAACACCAATTTTAGATTTACCAAATTACTTCTTTATCCCTTTAAATAAATTTAAATTTTGAAGTTTAAAATAATTCTTTATTCCTTTAATTGATATCACTTAAGTTTACAATTCATCAATTTATGTTTATTCAAAATCTTTTTTTCCATACTCGAAATTATTTTATTTATTAGTATCTTAATATCACTTTCATTCCTTTTTCAATTCATTCTTAATTTATTCCAATTCGCTATAATTATTTTACTTAAAACTTCACTCTTTTATCTTCTTTCCAAAAATCCAATTTATATATTTTGATAATTCAATGTACCGAAATATATTTAAGCGAACCATAGCATTCAATATTTCAATCATCAATATAATTCATCACAGAATGTCAAATATTCATAACACAGAATATTAACAATCTAAATAATTTGGAGGAATCCAGTTGGATCCCTCCAACCTATTTCACTGCATCCACAGATGTTAGCACAATACCAATTCCACTTCAAGGTGGAATATGGCGGTATATGGGATTAATATAATATCATCCGCTATTATGCGGCGCATAGGGTCTCATCCGCTATATAATGCGGGAAATCAATCACTCCAATATATACTATATATACTACTATATATAATATAGCACATCAAATCAATTCCATCATTCAACCAATTATCTAAATTTAACCATTTAAATTTAGATTAAAACCCAGATGAGTGAGATTAACTCACCTTATTTCCGTTTGCAGTCCACTTCAACTTTGCCTTGGATTCACGGTTTTTCGACCTTGTATAAATATTATACAGTTCATTAATATTTTGAACTAATCAAACAAGTTATTTTCCCTTTTATAATTTAAGTAACTAAGAATTTTATTCAAACTAATTTCCCTTTTTATAAATTACTTCCAATAATAAAAATAAAAGGATAGGCTAATTAAATAAGCTAACCTCCTAAATACTTATATTTAAAATTAAATAATAAGTGAATATATATATATATTCCTTTTGAAACCGCATATATGTATACATACTTATAAAATGACTTATACCGATTTAAAAATCTAAATTTTAACTAACACTTCAATCATTTTGAAATTCCTGTACATATTTCAAAGTTAACAGTAGGCTGATTTTATATTCTCAAAATTATATATGTACACAAATATCCTGTGTTGGTTCTAAAAACTGATTCTTGATTAATATATATATATATTTCCATTTTCAAACTGCGTATAAAAAATATTCTCAGCAGATAATAAAATAGCCGCTTACTTTACTGTAAAATTCCCTGATGAACAAATTTAAATTCCAAGCTTTAAACTTAAAATAAATTAAAAATGTATAAATTCAAATTACCTAACTCGAATCAGGAAAACAACACTATCGAGCTCCTGCCCAATATCAAAAATCGTGTCTTCATCACGCTCACTCTCATCCCTGCCAAAATCGCCGCCGCCTCAGGACTACAGCTCAAACGACTGGAAACAGTTGCGACTTCGAGTCGCCATCCTCCCTCTCGCGAACTCAGGCTCGAGTCCACCATCGCGATACCCACTGCCACCCCAAACCTTCACGACAGCCAAACTTCACCTTGCCCCTTCCAAGATCGACTGCCGCCTCCTCCTATTTCTTGCTCGATTGTCGCGAGCTTCGCAAATCTCCCCCTTGTGTCGTGCAAGCGAGCGGCCCTCTCTCTCTATTTTTTTTATTGATTTCATTACTGAAAGAAGAGGAAAGTTGTTCGTGCTTATTAAAAGGAAGGAAAATGAATCGCGTGTTGGATACACTTGTGTGATTGAATGGATTTGCTACAGTGATATGAGGTGAAGTTAAAAAAAACAGCTGATGGGAAATTGAAGGTCAACTCAGATATGTATATTTATATTTTAAAACGTTCGACTCTCACAACTCAAAATCCCGAACCCCTATCGAGGCACACTGCTGGGCGTTTGTAATGTTGTACGCTCATTCCGAACGCAATAGAAAAGGTTTTGAGTCCTAATTCAATCGTATGGAGAAAATAGCTTTTTGGATCCAATTATAGTATTGAATTTCCGATTTAATTTTCAGCGCGTTTACTTATCGTACGCTCACACAACAACTCCGATCAATACGAAATTTGAAATCCGATAATAATACAATATTATGGATCCAATGGAACTGGTTTCGTGGAATTCCGAGACTGTGCCTCGGAAGGCTATTTTTAAATTCAATTTAAAACAATAAAATTTCAAAACTGAACAAATCATTGTTAAATTCAATTTTAATACTTCTATTATCTTCAGTGTTATCAATATAAATTTTACAAGCCTTCAAATTATTTTTAACATGCTTAAAACTGAAGATGCAACATTTACCCAACTTCAAATTGTTTAATTTAAAATTTTAATTATCAAATAAATAGTGATACTTGAATTCAAGTTAAAAATTAACTTTTAAATATTTCAAATCAATTATATATTCCAATTTAAATTACTTAAAAATTCCGGGTCATCATATTCCTCCCACCTTAAAAGAATTTCGTCCCCGAAATTACTAGTTTGAAAGAATGGTCCAATACCCGTTTACTTTTCTCAAAACCAACAATTCAACATCCTGTCAACTATCATTTTATAAAAGACCCATTATTATTCTTTCTAACTTTCCAAACCCTCCCATAGTTTCAAACAATACTATTTGCTCAAAAAAAATTCTAATTTCAATTTGAACCAAATTTTGAATTATCAAAATTTTCTAACTCTCTAAATTTTCGAAAAATTTCGCCAGCGTCTTTTTTACGCGGCTAGCTCGGTACAACTATAAAATGCCTCTACGGGCCCCCAGATTTCAAAAGAAAACAAAAGCCAAGTAGCTGGATCAAAAACCCAATCAAATTTCATACAGAAATTTAAACACATATCTTTTTATCGAGCAATTCAAATTTATCTTCTGAAATCAAAATCAAATTCCTTTTCCTTTATAATACCTGTATATCATACTTAGCACTAATATCCAATCACAACTTTCAAAACATTTATTGACTTTCTTACCAAATGTCAATATATATTCATCCAAATATTAACTTAGAATATATTTATAATATCAATTTCAAATCAAGAATTCACCATTCCTTTCTTAAGTTTAGTATAAGCATCTTATATGTTTCTTTATTTATTTTCACTTCACTACTTTAGTTTATATCTACTTCTATTCAAATTGGTTCTCCCATTTCCATATGAATTCAATTTATCTTCAATTCTGAATATTGAATTTTATCTCCCATTTATAACTGATTCATATCATTATTTAAATTAGTTTCATTCCCTAATTTATTTCAATTTCCAATTTGGAATCGTTTTGTCGCTAATTAAAATTTTTCCAAAATTTTCAAAAAAAATTCTAACTCCCAAAATTTTCGAATTTTTTTGACAGAGTCTCCTTTGCACGGAGAAGCTTTTGCAATTTGACAAAAGATATAAATATATATACATCGACCAACACGGTCGAAAAAACAAAAAACCAGTTCATATTTCCTATTTTTATTGCGTAGACGTACCTTTATTTAGCATTTTAAACAAACGGCTTATTATTTTAGCAATTAGCATGACCAAAATCCTGCCATACGGCCTTCAGATACCTGTACTTACTCAATTCAAACATATAAGTACTAAATATAGGAAATTTATAGCATTTCACTTAAATTTAAATAGCTAAAACATGGATCCTGTAACAATGCATGTTATATAATTTCCATAAGCATATATAAGATTCAGATACTTATTACAATTTCTTACAACCAATTCTCAAACCATTCCATTCGGTTTAAGTGATTTACAACTTACTTGCTTGTATTTAATTCATTCTAAGCAAAACAACCCATATTCTTTCCAATTGATTTTAAAATCATACAGTTTCACTTCTAATAACTCATAGAATTTTATCTAATCTCGTTTACATCGAACGACCCATTTTCTTATGCAATTTAACAATATTGATGTGAATAAATAATTACTTAAGCTTTATAACCATTTAAATTGATTCCAACTCAATTTACACTTGATTCCATCTCATTTTTAATTTATTCACAAACTTTCATTGCATTTTCTTTCATATCCAAAAAGTTTGATTCCAAACCATTTTATTAACTCGACAACCAATAATTTAAATAACCATCTCACAATTTACTTAAGTTATTTATTTTCTTCAAACTATTCCACCCAATAACTTATGTTTAGATTATTCAACCAACTTCCATTCAAATCTTTGATTTGATTTTCCTTTAATCAAATCCCAACCATTTTACTAATTTATTCGATTAGTTTATTCTTTTATCCATTTTTAAATTTTAATTCACATTAACAATTCATTATTGAACTTATTTATAATAAGATCATTCAATTTATGCTTGAATTGGATCACACCAATTCTGTTTTAATCCAATTCCATACTTACTTAGTTTACGTTTATTTATTTAAGTAAGAATTTTATTCCATTCAATATTATCTATAACTCGACTGGATTCATTTAACTTCAATTTTATTTAGCTTAACTCCAGTTAAATCTAGCTACATACCATCTTTTTGAATTTTGTTAACAAGGACTTAATTCCATTTAATATCATTTATGACACAACTGAATTTTGATTCAATTCAATCCAAATTAACTAAATTTTATTTCTCTATATATGAATTCAAAACTTATTTATTTACTTAAAAGCTTATATTGCTCATTTGAGTCATTTCATCTTATAACCACGATTTCAGATTATATATATAACACTTACTAGCTTAAGGTATAAATTTTCATTTCACAATTATAATCATTTTACCTTTCAACTTTATATCCAATTTAATTCAATTCCAATTTCAATTTTATTTAACTTATCTCAAGTTAAATTCAAATATATTTTCTTCACTTTCATTCACTTAAGTTAAATTTTAATTCCCGAATTAAAATTTCCAATATCTTCTTATTAATATCAACTTTACTTTATAAGTTCAATAGTTGATTCATTTAAACTTTCCACGTTCTTTAAAGAGAATTTCTTAGAATTCAATTGCCCAGTTTCATTTCCAAAACCATTTTGAAATGATAAACTACACATACCCACTTGGTATATCAAATCAAATTTCCGGATTCCAAATACATGTTTTTACCAAAACAAAATTTTCTTTTGAAATTTCTAAAACAACTTGTATACCCAACAAGCCCAAACAATATCATAACCAACTATCCTGGTAGCAATTCATCACTTTAGAAACTTGAAAATGAATACTGATGATGTGGCCATCATCCTTAGGATTATTTTCCAGCGACTGAAGTGAGTTCAGTGCTTCCTTACTTCCACAAATTCCTCCCAAAACAATTTCCATTCAACAATATTTTTCAAACAATACTCCCCTATTGCCTTCAAATCTTTTGGAAAAACATTTTAAGCACTCCCAAGATTTTAAATTCCCAAACCCTTTTGTTTAAATTCATTTAAACACTTTTTAAAACTTCCGGGACTTAAATTCTGGTTTAAATCAAATTTTAGTTATATTTTTTATTTTTTATTTTTTATTTAAACCATACTTAAGACAATTTTATTTGGTTATAAACCACTCAATTTTAGATTTTTAATTGTAGTATTAACAACCAAACATCCAAATATATATAATAATTTCAGAAAAATATTTCTTTTATGTCAAAATATAATTTTGGGTAAAATTATTTCATTTACCCACTTTAAAAACAATACCGTGTCGGTTTATTTTGTTTAAAAGTTTAGAAATCCCTATCGATGACGTGGCGTCCCACACATCGACTAGAATCCATAAACACTCAACAGATAAGTCAACACAATATAAAAACAATTTTATATTCACTAACAAATACGCGCCCATATCAATTAATACTCTCAAACTCACTCTAGAGTACTTCAGACTCTATTTAATGAGCAATTCCCACCAGAGCCAAGGTTATCACCAACCTAAGCTCTGATACCAACTGTAACGACCCGCAAATCCGTACCTCTTGAGTCAACACTATTTTACAGCAATTAACTCAAGTTGAACAGAAATACGAACCATTAGGGTTAAAGAAGAAGAGGTAGAAGAAGAAGATGGAAAACAACATCAGAATCTAACATCGCAGCGGAATAAAATATAATAGATAATCTATGATCTTTACACAAAGGAAAACTATAACTGTTTATACATACATCATCAGAGTTCAACATTAATAACATACAACTGGATACACAGCGGAATAATAATCAAATACGGAAGTACGTATCGCCATTCAGCTCGTCTCCTGAACTCCACAGCATCATATCCTGTATCCTATAATACTCGGTCTGACCCGAGCATTACAGTTATATAACATCGAGTTAGTCTGGAAAACCAGCATGAGAAAACCACACTCAAATTTATTATTAAAGTTTCAAAACCATTTGAAAATCAAAAGCATCTCGTAAGACCACGCTACAAATAAACATGTCGCGTTTTTACCTTACAATAGCTAAAACATTTCTTATAAAATCCTCTGATATTATAATAGTGTTTATATACAAATACTTATTAAAATAGCCGAAATTGTTACATTATTAAATTCCAGCTACTAGCCACAGAGTGGGTAATACAAACAAAACTCGTAAAATGCGCGTAGGGAGAATTGATTTCCAACTAATGACTATGCACTGGGGTACCACCTGTCACGGTACGTGGCCTATATCACAGTACCGAGGATCACTCCCGACCCCCTACAACACAAGATCCGGACTATCCCGTACTGGATAATCCCGAGTAAGATCACCCCACGGTTGGGTTCAGCAACCGCACCACTGAGCCGAAATAAAAAGGGACATCTAGAAAAGGATGACCTTACTCGAAAATGGGTGCTGCCCACCAAGCCTTGTTGCATAACCCCTGATTTTCAGTCATTTCCGGTTGGTGAGGCTTGAGACTAAGCGTTACCTTTTAGAACATATCCCTTAGAATGTCCATCGCCCACCTGACGATGTTCTGAAAGCATTCATACATACAAGTCCGTCCCGGGTTCGAACGAAACCGAAGGCGCTACACCTACTACATTCATTTTGGAAACATCCTCAGGAGTAGTAGCGACTAGCTCTTGCACTTCACTGCTTCATCTTCGAATCCAAACTCGTTTTTCCACGAAACGTACAAACCAGATCGAAATGGTTTTCGGGAAATAAATCCCGATCTCGGTCTCTTCGAAATGATCAACGCATTTGGTCAATATTGATAGTCGGTTATTTAACTACCAATTAACATTCACAAACATCCATGTCTCACGATTTGGTTCAATGTCGACATTAGGGCGTGAAGGGCGATCACGTTCGTTGATTGCTAGCGGCTCGATGGAGGAACGTCGGTCATTGGAAGTAAGTGCAACGTCTTCTAGGCTGGGTTGTGTTCGGTGTTGAGATGCTGGGCTTGATTGTGCAATGTGTGATGAAGATGCTAGCAACGACAAAGTGTGCGATGACAGTATTATGATCAGGTTGAGTGCAATCATATCACTTGAGGCGAGTTGAACCTCACAACCATATTGTGCTTAGGTTGAGTGTAAATATATCACTTGCATCTTTTCAAATCTCGATCATTTCGGTTGAGATCTCGTGGAGAAGTCTAGCGAAACGAAACACAATATTTCGATGAAAATATCGTTTTCCATATAATGAAAATATCGTTTTCCATATGATGACTGAGATCTTGGTATCTCGGACGATATATCGACCAAGTTCAAATTTCGATATATCGGCCGATGTTAAGATTTTTTTAACAACATTAATTTTGATGAAAAATAAAATTATGTGATAGATGATAGTATAATTAATATTTATATATGCATGTAACCAGTCGAAATAGGATTTTCGACATAAAAAAAACGTGTCAATAATGTGTATGCATAAATGTGTTATTTATTTGATGTTGTAATACGTATCTGTTGTGCAAAAATTGCACAAATTCGGAAAAGCAATAAATATGATCTAGATTTGCCAATTTGAACAACACTTAATCTAGCAGAATTATTCTGTTACTCCAAATAAATAGAAAATAACTATAAATAAGGAAAAGAGACAAACAATATTTATACTGGTTCCACTATTATCAAGATAGTGTACGTCCAGTCCAATAGAGAGAGATTTTATTACCCTTGAGAGAATTACAAGAGATTATAATATAAGAGTTTACATACCAAAGCCCTAAACTAGGGTTAACAAGAAGAGACTCCATTTGGGGATCACTGGCTGGATACCAAGATGGGATTAAATGAAGTATATACCCTCAATATGTAGCCAATGTAAATTCATGTGAGTCATCAATCAAATTACCAAGATATGATAAGAAGATAATGGAGGCAAACTGCAATGGTAACAAATCGCACAAATATAGCGAGTAATTCACTCATTCCAAAGATGAAAGAAAATAATCTCAAAGCAGTGCGATTACGAAGAAAGAAATAATATGCATATCTTTTTGCATATATATTATTCCATAACGTGGGAATGAATATATTTCCTTGCCATCTCATTTAAATGCAATCCAATAATTTATGCATTTCCATAATGAACAACCGTGATTACTTTCCTTACTGCATATTTGTTTCCTTCTGTTTGTGATTTTGTATCACAAAAATTTAACACTCCACCTTGATGCAAAATCACATATCTCCAACATCTCACCTCGATTCGTTCTCTTCTCAACATAAAACTCTTAAAATCAAACTCCACCTTCAACTAAAATCTCTTAACGAGATACAAACCAAAAATGAATATTTACTCAATGGGTTCTGGCAAGGCCACCCTCATCATACCTTGCTAACGAGCTCAGACTATGTCAATGTCTGCCAACAAAATGTTGCAAATATCCAAATCAATAGAAGGTAGATACCAAAATAATCTCAAAGGCACCAAGGCCAAAAAAAGTCTCTCAATCACCAATCCAAATACATAACCAAAAAATAAAAGCCAATGGACATAACAAGACTAATTCTAATCTCTGTATGCAAGACAAATCTCTCTCCTTCCACATACCTTATCTGCCAAACAGCAAATTTTCCATGAAAATCAATATAAGACTTTCACATCAACATTGAGCCATTAAGCATATACAGGTTCTCAAGTCCAGCCGTCTCTTCAACACACTAAACTCCTTATCACCAAAATTTGAAGACTGGAACGCTCTTCTCTCTCAGCATAATCTCCTCCATCTTTAACTTTTATATTGCACAAAACCTCATTTTCTATCCAAATGAGTAATAGCATAATCACCATTGGATTTACCGCTCTTTCTAGAATCCATTGATGAACAAATTTAAACAAATCGCCTTACTCTGATACCAATCTGTTGTACAAAAAGTGCACAAATGCGAAAAATAATAAACAGGATCTAGATTTTGCCAATTTGAACATCATTTAATCTAGCGGCAATTATTTTTTTACCCTAAATAAATAATAAATAACTATAAATAAGGAAAAGTGACGCACATTATTTATACTGGCTCCATTATCATCAAGATAGTGTATGTCCAGTCCAATGGAGAGAGATTTTATTACACTTGAGAGAATTACAAGAGATTATAAGATAAAAGTTTACATACCAAAGTCCTAAACTATGGTTAACAAGAAAAGACACTCCATTTGAGGATCACTGGCTAAATACCAGGATGAATTTACAATGAAGTCTACCCTTAATATATAGCCAATGTAAATTCATATGAGTCATCAATCAAATTATCAAGATATGCTATGAAGATAATGAAGGCAAATTATAATGGTAACAAATCGCACAAACATAGCAAGTAATTCACTTATTCTGGAAGAAAATAATCTCAAACCAATGCGATTACGAAGAAAGAAATAATATGCATATGTTTTTGCATATATATTATTCCATAACGTGCGCATGTATATATTTGTTTGTCATCTCATTTAAATGTAATACAATAATTTATGCATTTCCATAATGAACAAACGTCATTACTTTTCTTTTTGCATATTTGTTTCCTTCTATTTGTGATTTTGTATCACAAAAATTTAACAGTACCAATGTTAGTCTGAGAGAATACTCACGTGTGTACACTATATAGTCCGATTTTTCGTATTATCTGACAGTATTATTTTTGAATAGTATGTGTATAGAGGTGGGTGTTACAACTTACCTGGGCGAAAATGGAGAAATGCAATTAGACGGTATGATAAGGTAGTTCATGCATTGGATGGAATTTGACTTATCATTTGTATACTTGTTGCTAATGGATCTGCATGCGTTCTCCTCTTTTGCAGAGAGCAGCTTAGATCCTTTAGATGATCCACAGGCCTTAGGCCCAAATGGATTAGCCTTTATAGGTTCTGAATTACCATACTTCTTTGAATATATTAAGCTTTTAACGCTAAAATTTATCCGAAGATGGCGTGAGTGAAGGAAAGTTTAATGATGTTCTACTCAAAGAGTTTGATGCGATAAACAGAGCAAGCAATAAGGATAAATTCATCATTTTGTTTAAATCACATTCTTGTAATAACAACTTTAATATTTCCATTACGGTAGGCTTGCCAAGCTTGTCAGTCCCTTGAAGAAGATTATTGTAACACCCGCAAATCCGTACCTCTTGAGTCAACACTATTTTACAGCAATCAACTCAAGTTGAACAGAAATACGAACCATTAGGGTTAAAGAAGAAGCGGTAGGAGAAGAAGATGGAAAACAACATCAGAATCTAACATCGCAGCGGAATAAAATATAATAGATAATCTATGATCTTTACACAAAGGAAAACTATAACTGTTTATACATACATCAGAGTTCACATCAATAACATACAACTGGATACACAGCGGAATAATAATCAAATACGGAAGTACGTATCGCCATCCAGCTCGTCTCCTGAGCTCTACAACATAATATCCTGTATCCTATAATACTCGGTCTGACCCGAGCATTACAGTTAAATAACATCCGAGTCAGTCTGGAAAACCAGCGTTGAGAAAACCACACTCAAATTTATTATTAAAGTTTCAAAATCATTTGAAAATCAAAAGCATCTCGTAAGACCACGCCACAAATAAACATGTCGGGTTTTTACCTTACGATAGCTAAAACATTACTTATAAAATCATCTGATATTATAATAGTGTCTATATACAAATACTTATTAAAATAGCTGGAATTGTTACATTATTAAATTCCAGCTACTAGCCACAGAATGGGTAATACAAACAAAACTCGTAAAAGGCGCGTAGGAAGAATGGATTTCCAACTAATGACTAGGCACTGAGGTACCACCTGTCACGGTACGTGGCCTATATCACAGTACCGAGGATCACTCCCGACCCCCTGCAACACAAGACCCGGACTATCCCTTGCTGGATAATCCCGAGTAAGATCACCCACGGTTGGGATCAGCAACCGCACCACTAAGCCGAAATAAAAAGGGACATCTAGACAGGGATGACCTTACCCGGAAATGGGTGCTGCCCACCAAGCCTTGCTGCATAATCCCTGATTTTCAGTCTTTTTCGGTTGGTGAGGCTTGAGGCTAAGCGTTACCTTTGAGAACATATCCCTTAGAATGCCCATCGCCCACCTGACGATGTTCTGAAAGCATTCATCCATACAAGTCCGTCCCGGGTTCGAACGAAACCGAAGGCGCTACTCCTACTACATCCATCTTGGAAACATCCTCAGGATTAGTAGCGATTAGCCCTTGCAATTCACTGCTTCATCTGCGAATCCAAACTCGTTTTTCCATGAAAATGTAAAAACCGGATCGAAGTGATTTTCGAGAAATAAATCTCGATCCCGGTCTCTTCAAAACAATCAGCGCATTTGGCCAATATTGATAGTCGGTTATTTAACTACCAATTAACATTCACAAACATCCATCAACCATAAATAATTTCTCCAAAATTATTTATTATTCTCAAAACATCTTCGCAAGATATATTTCCACTTTTCAATTCCTTTTGAAAACAGTTCAAACTATCTTCCTTTTTCAGAATAAATTTCCCAAATATTTTCTATTTCCTTTGAAATCACCAAGCACAAAACTTTAGATTTTTAAAATAATTAAAAATCATTTTATTATAAATTATCCTTTAAAACATTTAAATTCAAAATTATTTTAATACTTATTCAAAATATATATACTTTAAGAATATTTAAAATAAAACTACTTCAATACTTTATTAAAAATATATACTATAGGAATATTTGAAAATGAGGTTGCTTTATACAAAATAAAACTAAATTTTCTTCTTTAAAACAAGATACCAAGTCACCTTTAAATAATTATTACGATAATAGATTTGAAAAATATTTACTTAAGAATTTGAACATTTAGAATTAATAAATTTCTAAAACATGTCTTTTTAAAACAACATTAAAGCCTTTAACTTGTATTTAAAATTTACTTTGAAACCGTACTTGGCTATCCAGGGAAATATACTTCTCTTGGCATTCTTTAAAAATAGATCACTATTTATTTTTAAACAAATCTTCTCATTGCTTTAATAAATTCCCACCATGAATTTATTCTTGCCAAATATCCACTGATATATTTACTTTACCTTTATAAACCCAGTTTATAAATTCCATAGCCACATTCTCATTTAAAATCCCCATTTTACATACTTAAATCAATTCCCAAATCGATTTCCAACTTACCCCATTTATTCCAAAATCCATGAATTTCAGATTTAAATCCTTAATTATGATTTAAAATACTTTTAACTGAAAATACCAATTTTAGATTTACCAAATTACTTCTTTATCCCTTTAAATAAATTTAAATTTTGAAGTTTAAAATAATTCTTTATTCCTTTAATTGATATCACTTAAGTTTACAATTCATCAATTTATGTTTATTCAAATTTTTTTTTTCCATACTCGAAATTATTTTATTTATTAGTATCTTAATATCACTTTCATTCCTTTTCCAATTCATTCTTAATTTATTCCAATTCGCTATAATTATTTTACTTAAAACTTCACTCTTTTATCTTCTTTCCAAAAATCCAATTTATATATTTTGATAATTCAATGTATTGAAATATATTCAAGCAAACCATAGCATTCAATATTCCAATCATCAATATAATTCATCACAGAATGTCAAATATTCATAACACAGAATATTAACATTCTAAATAATTTGGAGGAATCCAGTTGGATCCCTCCAACCTATTTCCCTGCATCCACAGATGTTAGCACAATACCAATTCCACTTCAAGGTGGAATATGGCGGTATATGGGATTAATATAATATCATCCGCTATTATGCGGCGCATAGGGTCTCATCAGCTATATAATGCGGGAAATCAATCACTCCAATATATACTATATATACTACTATATATAATATAGCACCTCAAATCAATTCCATCATTCAACCAATTATCTAAATTTAACCATTTAAATTTAGATTAAAACTCAGATGAGTGAGATTAACTCACCTTATTTCCGTTTGCAGTCCACTTCAACTTTGCCTTGGATTCACGGTTTTTCGACCTTGTATAAATATTATACAGTTCATTAATATTTTGAACTAATCAAACAAGTTATTTTCCCTTTTATAAGTTAAGTAACTAAGAATTTTATTCAAACTAATTTCCCTTTTTATAAATTACTTCCAATAATAAAAATAAAAGGATAGGCTAATTAAATAAGCTAACCTCCTAAATACTTATATTTAAAATTAAATAATAAGTGAATATATATATATATATATATATATATTCTTTTTGAAACCGCATATATTTATACATACTTATAAAATGACTTATACCGGTTTAAAAATCTAAATTTTAACTAACACTTCAATCATTTTGAAATTCCTGTACATATTTCAAAGTTAACAGTAGGCTGATTTTATATTCTCAAAACTATATATGTACACAAATATCCTGTGTTGGTTCTAAAAACTGATTCTTGATTAATATATATATTTCCATTTTCAAACTGCATAAAAAAATATTCTCAGCAGATAATAAACTAGCTACTTACTTTACTGTAAAATTCCCTGATGAACAAATTTAAATTCCAAGCTTTAAACTTAAAATAAATTAAAAATGTATAAATTCAAATTACCTAACTCGAATCTGGCAAACAACACCATCGAGCTCCTGCCCAATATCAAAAATCGCGTCTTCATCACGCTCACTCTCATCCCTGCCGAAATCGCCGCCACCTCACGACTACAGCTCGAACGACTGGAAACAGTTGCGACTTCGAGTCGCCATCCTCCCTCTCGCGAACTCAGGCTCGAGTCCACCATCGCGATACCCACTTCCACCCCAGACTTTCACGACAGCCAAACTTCACCTCGCCCAAGATCGACTGCCGCCTCCTCCTATTTCTTGCTCGATTGCCGCGAGCTTCGCGAATCTCCCCCTTGTGCCGTGCAAGCGAGCGGCCCTCTCTCTCTATTTTTTTTTATTGATTTCGTTACTGAAAGAAGAGGAATGAGGTTCGTGCTTATTAAAAGGAAGGAAAAGGAATCGCGTGTTGGATACGCTTGTGTGATTGAATGGATTTGCTACAGTGATATGAGGTGAAGTTAAAAAAAACAACTGATGGGAAATTGAAGGTCAACTCAGATATATATATTTATATTTTAAAACGTTCGATTCCCACAACTCGAAATCCCGAACCCCTATCGAGGCACGCTGCTGGACGTTTGTAATGTTATACGCTCATTCCGAACGCAATAGAAAAGGTTTCGAGTCCTACTTCAATCGTAAGGAGAAAATAGCTTTTTGGATCCAGTTATAGTATTGAATTTCCGATTTAATTTTCAGCGCGTTTACTTATCGTACGCTCACACAACAACTCCGATCAATACGAAATTTGAAATCCGATAATAATACAATATTATGGATCCAATGAAATTGGTTTCGTTGAATTCCGAGACTGTGCCTCGGAAGGCTATTTTTAAATTCAATTTAAAACAATAAAATTTCAAAACTGAACAAATCATTGTTAAATTCAATTTTAATACTTCTATTATCTTCAGTGTTATCAATATAAATTTTACAAGCCTTCAAATTATTTTTAACAAGCTTAAAACTAAAGATTCAACATTTACCCAACTTCAAATTGTTTAATTTAAAATTTTAATTATCAAATAAATAGTGATATTTGAATTCAAGTTAAAAATTAACTTTTAAATGTTTCAAATCAATTATATATTCCAATTTAAATTGCTTAAAAATTCCGGGTCATCATATTCCTCCCACCTTAAAAGAATTTCATCCTCGAAATTACTAGTTTGAAAGAATGGTCCAATACCCATTTACTTTTCTCAAAACCAACAATTCAACATCCTGTCAACTATCTTTTTATAAAAGACCCATTATTATTCTTTCAAACTTTCCAAACCCTCCCATAGTTTCAAACAATACTATTTTCTCAAAAAAAAAATTCTAATTTCAATTTGAACCAAATTTTGAATTATCAAAATTTTCTCAAAAATTTTCTAACTCCCTAAATTTTCGAAAAATTTCGTCAGCGTCTATTTTGCGCGGCTAGCTCGATACAACTACAAAATGCCTCTACGGGCCCCCAGATTTCAAAAGAAAACAAAAGCCAAGTGGCTAGATCAAAAACCCAATCAAATTTCATACAGAAATTTAAACACGTATCTTTTTATCGAGCAATTCAAATTTATCTTCTGAAATCAAAATCAATTTCCTTTTCCTTTATAATACATGTATATCACACTTAGCACTAATATCCAATCACAACTTTCAAAACATTTATTGACTTTCTTACCAAATGTCAATATCTATTCATCCAAATATTAACTTAGAATATATTTATAATATCAATTTCAAATCAAGAATTCACCATTCCATTCTTAAGTTTAGTATAAGCATCTTATATGTTTCTTTATTTATTTTCACTTCACTACTTTAGTTTATATCTACTTCTATTCAAATTGGTTCTCCCATTTCCATATGAATTCAATTTATCTTCGATTCTGAATATTGAATTTTATCTCCCATTTATAACTGATTCATATCATTATTTAAATTAGTTTCATTCCCTAATTTATTTCAATTTCCAATTTGGAATCGTTTTGTCGCTAATTAAAATTTTCCCAAAATTTTCAAAAAAAATTCTAACTCCCAAAATTTTCGAAAATTTTTGACAGAGTCTCCATTGCACGGAAAAGCTTTTGCAATTTGACAAAAGATATAAATATATATACATCGACCAACACGGTCGAAAAAAACAAAAAAACAGTTCATATTTTCTATTTTTATTGCGTAGACGTACCTTTATTTAGCATTTTAAACAAACGGCTTATTATTTTAGCAATTAGCGTGACCAAAATCCTGCCATACGGCCTTCAGATACCTGTACTTACTCAATTCAAACATATAAGTACTAAATATAGGAAATTTATAGCATTTCACTTAAATTTAAATAGCTAAAACATGGATCCTGTAACAATGCATGTTATATAATTTCCATCAGCATATATAAGATTCCGACACTTATTACAATTTCTTACAACCAATTCTCAAACCATTCCATTCAGTTTAAGTGATTTACAACTTACTTGCTTGTATTTAATTCATTCTAAGCAAAACAACCCATATTCTTTCCAATTGATTTCAAAATCATCCTATTTCACTTCTAATAACTCATAGAATTTTATCTAATCTCGTTTACATCGAACGACCCATTTTCTTATGCAATTCGACAATATTGATGTGAATAAATAATTACTTAAGCTTTATAACCATTTAAATTGATTCCAACTCAATTTACACTTGATTCCATCTCATTTTTAATTTATTCACAAACTTTCATTGCATTTTCTTTCATATCCAAAAAGTTTGATTCCAAACCATTTTATTAACTCGACAACCAATAATTTAAATAACCATCTCACAATTTACTTAAGTTATCTATTTTCTTCAAACTATTCCACCCAATAACTTATGTTTAGATTATTCAACCAATTTCCATTCAAATCTTTGATTTGATTTTCCTTTAATCAAATCCCAACCATTTTACTAATTTATTCGATTAGTTTATTCTTTTATCCATTTTTAAATTTTAATTCACATTAACAATTCATTATTGAACTTATTTATAATAAGGTCATTCAATTTATGCTTGAATTGGATCACACCAATTCTGTTTTAATCTAATTCCATACTTACTTAGTTTATGTTTATTTATTTAAGTAAGAATTTTATTCCATTCAATATTATCTATAACTCGACTGGATTCATTTAACTTCAATTTTATTTAGCTTAACTCCAGTTAAATCTAGCTACATACCATCCTTTTGAATTTTGTTAAATAAGGACTTAATTCCATTTAATATCATTTATGACACAACTGAATTTTGATTCAATTTAATCCAAATTAACTAAATTTTATTTCTCAATATATGAGTTCAAAACTTATTTATTTACTTAAAAGCTTATATTGCTCATTTGAGTCATTTCATCTTATAACCACGATTTCAGATTATATATATAACACTTACTAGCTTAAGCTATAAATTTTCATTTCACAATTATAATCATTTTACCTTTCAACTTTATATCCAATTTAATTCAATTCCAATTTCAATTTTATTTAACTTATCTCAAGTTAAATTCAAATATATTTTCTTCACTTTCATTCACTTAAGTTAAATTTTAATTCCCGGATTAAAATTTCCAATATCTTCTTATTAATATCAACTTTACTTTATAAGTTCAATAGTTGATTCATTTAAACTTTTCACGTTCTTTAAAGAGAATTTCTTAGAATTCAATTGCCCGGTTTCATTTCCAAAACCATTTTGAAATGATAAACTACACATACCCACTTGGTATATCAAATCAAATCTCCGGATTCCAAATACTTGTTTTTACCAAAACAAATTTTCCTTTTGAAATTTCTAAGACAACTTGTATATCCAACAAGCCCAAACAATATCATAACCAACTATCCTGGTTGCAATTCATCACTTTAGAAACTTGAAAATGAATACTGATGATGTGGGCATCATTATCAGGATTATTTTCCAGCGACTGAAGTGAGTTCAGTGCTTCCTTACTTCCACAAATTCCTCCCAAAACAATTTCCATTCAACAATATTTTTCAAACAATACTCCCATATTGCCTTCAAATCTTTTGGAAAAACATTTCAAACATTTCCAAGATTTTAAATTCCCAAACCCTTTTGTTTAAATTCATTTAAACACTTTTCAAAACTTCCGGGACTTAAATTCTGGTTTAAATCAAATTTTAGTTATATTTTTTATTTTTTATTTTTTATTTAAACCATACTTAGACAATTTTATTTGGTTATAAACCACTCAATTTTAGATTTTCAATTGTAGTATTAACAACCAAACATCCAAATATATATAATAATTTCAGAAAAATATTTCTTTTGTGTCAAAATATAATTTTGGGTAAAATATTTCATTTACCCACTTTAAAAACAATACTGTGTCGGTTTATTTTGTTTAAGAGTTTAGAAATCCCTATCGATGACGTGGCGTCCCACACATCGGCCAGAATCCATAAACACTCAACAGATAAGTCAACACAATATAACAACAATTTTATATTCACTAACAAATACGCGCCCATATCAATTAATAACCTCAAACTCACTCTAGAGTACTTCGGACTCTATTTAATGAGCAATTCCCACCAGAGCCAAGGTCATCACCAACCTAAGCTCTGATACCAACTGTAACGACCCGCAAATCCGTACCTCTTGAGTCAACACTATTTTACAGCAATCAACTCAAGTTGAACAGAAATACGAACCATTAGGGTTAAAGAAGAAGAGGTAGAAGAAGAAGATGGAAAACAACATCAGAATCTAACATCGCAGCGGAATAAAATATAATAGATAATCTATGATCTTTACACAAAGGAAAACTATAACTGTTTATACATACATCATCAGAGTTCAACATTAATAACATACAACTGGATTCACAGCGGAATAATAATCAAATACGGAAGTACGTATCGCCATTCAGCTCGTCTCCTGAACTCCACAACATCATATCATGTATCCTATAATACTCGGTCTGACCCGAGCATTACAGTTATATAACATCGAGTTAGTCTGGAAAACCAGCATGAGAAAACCACACTCAAATTTATTATTAAAGTTTCAAAATCATTTGAAAATCAAAAGCATCTCGTAAGACCACGCTACAAATAAACATGTCGCGTTTTTACCTTACGATAGCTAAAACATTTCTTATAAAATCCTCTGATATTATAATAGTGTTTATATACAAATACTTATTAAAATAGCCGAAATTGTTACATTATTAAATTTCAGCTACTAGCCACAGAGTGGGTAATACAAACAAAACTCGTAAAATGCGCGTAGCGAGAATTGATTTCCAACTAATGACTAGGCACTGGGGTACCACCTGTCACGGTACGTGGCCTATATCACAGTACCGAGGATCACTCCCGACCCCCTGCAACACAAGACCCGGACTATCCCGTACTGGATAATTCCGAGTAAGATCACCCCACGGTTGGGTTCAGCAACCGCACGACTAAGCCGAAATAAAAAGGGACATCTAGACAGGGATGACCTTACTCGGAAATGGGTGCTGCCCACCAAGCCTTGTTGCATAGCCCCTGATTTTCAGTCATTTCCGGTTGGTGAGGCTTGAGACTAAGCGTTACCTTTTAGAACATATCCCTTAGAATGCCCATCGCCCACCTGACGATGTTCTGAAAGCATTCATCCATACAAGTCCGTTCCGGGTTCGAACGAAACCGAAGGCGCTATTCCTACTACATTCATTTTGGAAACATCCTCAGGAGTAGTAGCGACTAGCTCTTGCACTTCACTGCTTCATCTTCGAATCCAAACTCGTTTTTCCACGAAACGTACAAACCAGATCGAAATGGTTTTCGGAAAATAAATCCCGATCTCGGTCTCTTCGAAACGATCAGCGCATTTGGCCAATATTGATAGTCGGTTATTTAACTACCAATTAACATTCACAAACATCCATGTCTCACGATTTGGTTCAATGTCGACATTAGGGCGTGAAGGGCGATCACGTTCGTTGATTGCTAGCGGCTCGATGGAGGAACGTCGGTCATTGGAAGTAAGTGCAACGTCTTCTAGGCTGGGTTGTGTTCGGTGTTGAGATGCTGGGCTTGACTGTGCAATGTGTGATGAAGATGCTAGCAACGACAAAGTGTGCGATGACAGTATTATGATCAGGTTGAGTGCAATCATATCACTTGAGGCGAGTTGAACCTCACAACCATATTGTGCTTAGGTTGAGTGTAAATATATCACTTTCATCTTTTCAAATCTCGATCATTTCGGTTGAGATCTCGTGGAGAAGTCTAGCGAAACGAAACACAATATTTCGATGAAAATATCGTTTTCCATATAATGAAAATATCGTTTTCCATATGATGACTGAGATCTTGGTATCTCGGACGATATATCGACCAAGTTCAAATTTCGATATATCGGCCGATATTAAGATTTTTTTAACAACATTAATTTTGATGAAAAATAAATTATGTGATAGATGATAGTATAATTAATATTTATGTATGCATGTAACCAGTCGAAATAGGATTTTTGACATAAAAAAAAAACAATGTGCCAGTCAAATCATCTTCGGATGCACATAATTCAAAATATGACCGGGTACACCGAAACTAATTTCTTGATTCATACACATTGTCCAACGACATTCCGATATAAGAAGATCACACGAAATATTTTGAGGGGAACTGATATATGTTTCGATGAGATTCAAAAATTCAACTTTGAGGCCAAAATTTTGTGAGCCATTACTATCTTATTGCTAATTTCTATCGTATTTTTCATTTGACAAGAGAATTTTGTTGTAGAATGAAAAATTATTTATAGAGAAAGAAAAGAAAATAGAATTCAAATTTTGATATCATTTAAGAGAAATTTGTGAGTAAACCCTCACTTTATTCCTCTTACTCATGAATGGATGTTATTTTCCAATCATACTTTAATATGATAAATATTATTATTGTCTTATCGATTTTAAAACTGGAAGATGAGCAGATTCACTTAGGTGGAGATTTGATTGTGATTTCATGTTGGTTTGATTTATTACAGATTTAAGGAAAATTACTGTAAGTAATTTTATTGAATTCGGTAGAAGAAGTTCAAATTATAGAAAATCAATTTAACGTGTTTAATGTGAATTTGGATCATGAAATGATTCAGGTCAATTATAAGTGGAATTGGATGATTTAGAGTAAAAATTACGAAATAGCAACTCAAGCGAAATTATTATTTTTAGTAATTTTAAATATTATTATACATGCAAATTAATTTTAGAGATAATATATACCCCAAGATATTCTCGAAATGAACTTCACGATCCGTGATGTAAATCCGAGATGGAAACCCGAGATGCACTCATCTCGACCATGATCTCCCTCAATACGAGATCAGGTCTCTAGAATTTCCAAGACGAAACTTGACTGAAATCTAAGATTTAAAACTTTGATCACTTTACAGTATTATGTGATGACAATATCCACCATGGCGGCCTGATCATGGGGTCGCAGGCTGTGCCCCAGATCCGCGACATCGTTGTTGTATATTATATTAAATGCACATCATAATAGATAGGTCGGTGCCGATAGCCCCTTGTGTCACTTTAGCCAGCAGTTTGTTACCTATAAGGGTAAAGCATGATCGTAATCGAGGCTACGCGTTGACGAGCCATTGACGGGTATGAGTCACGATTTTCGTCGATGTAACTAAGGTGTAAGAACAGATTCGACTACAGGTATATGGTAGTATACCGTAGATTCCTGGAGCGGGTATACGGTCATCAATCTCCCGTTTGGTTTCACTATGTGCGGCAGACGAGCGTACATGAGACGAGATTATACCTGTGACTGTGTTCAAAATATGGTCAACCCCGTATCCTTTTTTGGCAGATGACGTACTTATTATTGATTATATTTTAGCATTGTTATGAGTTGGCTCAAATCTTTCTTATCGATTTTAGTGATTTGATGATGGTATTTCATAATATGAGAATGAGACGCTTTAGGCATTGCTTTGTCATTGTTTGACTATAGTTGAGGATATTCATTATTGTTGATTTCGCTTTTTATATGATGATGTTTTATTGTGTGAATGATTCACCCATTGGATATAATGCTCTTGATTTCTATCGAATTGTTTTATATGGATGATGACATTTTATACTGGGTTTTGTGGTATTCTATGTATATGATATATGGAATTGTTTAAGATATTATTATTATTATTATTATTATTATTATTACGCCCAATATATAAAAGTTCATATGTTTATTGAACTTGGATTTAGATATAGCCTGACCCGTTTATTATTTATATAATACTCGGGTCTGTCTCAGACATTTCAGGTACATGAACGACTTGACCAGCTTGTATTTTAGTGGGCATAGAGGAGACAAATTGTTGTCTTTAAAAATGGCACCAACATCTAAAAAGTATAAAAACACAACAAATTCAATAACCAACTTCCAATAGAATGAAATAGAGAATAAAATATGAAGAATAAAATATTAAAACAATAAGATATGAACACAAAAAGTTTTATAGTGGATCGGTGTACTTCAGTCTACATCCACTTCAAAGGTTTTTCCTTTTATTTATATTGTTGATTGCAGTTACAGTGATTTGAATTCGAATAATAAAAATGTCAGTGTATTGTAGGTAAGAGAGCCAAAAAGAAGATCCATTTCTCTTAGCCAATGATCTTGTATTTATAAAAGAAGACTAGCAAATATCCGGTTGAAAATCCGTGTGGAGAGGCCGAAGACCAAGACGATCCCTCTAGAAAAAAATGAGGCCCATCAGGACCTTTCAGAGGGATCAGCATCGACCGCTATAGGGGGATCGACGCTGATCCCCCTACTCAAGCACTAGGGTCGACGACTGCTATGGTGGGTCCCCTTCCAGGTTAGCTCCATGTTCCTGAGTTGTTATGCGATGTTGCCTAGATAAAATTTGAAGATATTTGATCGATTTTCGTTGAGTTGAGCTGCCGAGTTAAGTGCCCATAATCATAGTGATCTGATATGGTTCCCTGCCTAGGGTAAGGGATAAGTACCGATCCCCTTTCTAGGAGAAGTACGAATCCACACTTACCAAATTTTGGGATGTTATTCATCTGAATCCGCTTGATTATCATCCATATTCTTGGTTATACCTAGTTTACAAACCTATTAATCACCCCTCCAGGCTTTCTGCCTTGGTGATTACGAAATTCGTTCAGTTAAATCCGTCCATATGCTACATAGTCGGAAAGAGGATTAATACTTGCCCTCGAAGACGCCTTGTGGTAGGAAGGTGTGTTTTGAATTATCATAAGTCTAAAATCTATAATCCGTCAATAGCCAAATCCATGATCTCACATAATCATTTGCCGATGCCAAGGTCTTGCCTGACCAACAGCCTGTTTCATAGTCTCTTCGGACCAATAGTTGGGTTCATGGCCTCATTGGGCCGATTCGTGGTCTCTTCAGGCCCTTACTAAGTTCAATCCAAACTTAACGATGAGTAAGCCAATCCTGTCGCTCTTCGACGAAGTGACCTACCCCTTGCATTTTGCCTCGACACTCTGAAGGGACATATAGCGATGTAAATATGTATCATGGCCTCTTCGAGCTAACCATGGTCTCTCTGGGCCTTTGCTGGACCCACTCTCTCTCCGACGAGGAGGGTTCATAATAAGCAGGCCGATCCTGTTGCTCTCTGAAAGTGGCCTACCTTTTGCACTCCGGTTCTGTCTTTCCAATCGAAACATAACGCGGTCTGTGGAGTTTTATTCTTCGACCTCGATTCTACTGTTGAGGACTTAATCCATGACATACAAGTTCACCTTATCGCTCTCCGAAGAAGGGACTCACACCTTGCGGTTATTGCCCCGTTCCACCTGTTTCATTCATTACTTTAATGCAAATTTGAGTGTTCTAAAGTCCATTTATTAAATTATTAAATTTATATTCTTACAAGAAGAAAACCAAAAACAAGAAAACGAAATATTATCTGTTTGGGCACGACGGTCTGTCATCATCTCAGAACATGTCTAGGGACCGACTTAGTCCCATACATGTGTAAGTGATATAGTCGTTTTATTGTGAATTTTATTATTTATTTAGTTCATTCCGTCCTGATCAAGAGATGATAATTAGTAACCTCGATCCAAGGTCATTTCCATTTTATGCGGACGGTGGCCACTCCTGTTCCAACGTGCAACCCGGACCCTTACATATTGTGGTAGCTGATTATTTCTCATGTGTTTCTTAATTATATACTTTAAATGCCTCCAATCGTCTGTATCATGCCCATCCAGCTCATGTAATATGCAGTATTTCCCTGATGTTCGATCATGTTCGATGGGTTCTTTTCTTGCCAATCTCTGGTATAGAAGGCTTCCTCGAGCATCCAAATAAATACTATTCAAAATCTCGTTTAAATCTGTATAAGAAGAGAATTTTAATTCTCTCCTTTGCCGCTTCGATCCATCAAAGCCATCATCCACCTTCCGCTTTTCTTTGCCCTTGCATGAACCTTCTTTAGACAGTCCTCCTTCTCTTACAACGTTAACCTCTTCTTCTTTATCAGCCTTAGCATCTTCCTGCCTCAGGAACCTCTCGGCCTCGTGATAACATTCTCCAAGATCCATCGGAGGATTCCGTTCAAGTGCCACTTTAAAATCTGTGTTATCAACTATCCCTGATGCTACTTCATCAATACCGTTGATGGATAAGGTCGATCCACCGAAGCAACTGCCATATTAAACCTTGTTAAGAAATTTTTAAGGGATTCCCCAGCCCTCAATTTCATCGTCATCAACGTCATCGTGTTATTGTGTCTTGATGTGGGTCCGAAATTGCCTCATGGACTTATCCACCAACTCCATCCAAGTACCAATGGAACCGCTTTCTAGTTGCTTAAACCATAGTTCAATTATATCTATCGTACAAGGAGAAACATTACGCCATTGCTTCCTCTAACGCTCTCAGCACTTCTATATGCCTCATATACTTTATCAGACGAACAATATGATCCATTTTTCGGTCATATATTTCCAGCGTTGGTAATTTAAACTCCAGTGGATTCCTAGCATGCATGATATTATGAGTGAATGAATACCTATTCACATCTTCCAAATCCCTGTTCACCAATACTCTTATAACTCGTCTGATCATCTCTGCAAACCTGTCACTGTCATTCAAAGGTAGCCTCTAATCCATATTACCAACCTGCCCCCCGACTTCGTAAGGGTACTCCGAAACATACTCATCCATATTCCGATCCACATCAACCCGCATGGCACTGACCATCTGTAACGACCCGAAATTTGAACTATAGTAATTAATTAACGAATTAATTAAATAAAAAAATAACTTTACAAAACTATCAGAATAGAATCACGGGAGTTGCACCATTGTGCCCGTGACGATTTTCTGGTCAATTTCCGTACATAGATTGTCAAAATCCGACCTAAAACGAAAAAGTTACAGAATAAACAAGAAACGAAGAAAACAAAAGGAAAAGAATAATAATATAAGTTAGGTCGACCTCCCCCATAGCTGGGTCGACCTATAGGTCGACCCAAGTCACATAAAGGTCGACCTGCCGGTCGACCAGCATACGTACTTGGACGAACTTTCGTCCAGTTTCGATCGTGACGTGTTTTTCTATTTTAGCTCAATCTTGTGCATTCGTGCTTTCATCCGACGGTTCCTATCGAACCTATGACGTAGGTGCACCAGATTTAATCCTCAAATCCAACGGTCTGAGATTCACAAGTGACACTATAAATAAGACCCTAGGACTAAATATTTTTCTCATTCAAATTTCTCCATCTGGGTTCATTGCCTGAGGCAGGACCCTAAAAGGAATTTTCTCCAAGGAGAAAATCTTTTTATTTAAAATATTTTATATCCTAGAAGTGGATTCGGAAAGGCTAAGGAAAAGAGCTAAGGACCGCATGTGAGTGTTTAAGTAATCATTTTAGATTTTTAATTAATTTGAAATAATATGGCTCTCAATAGTTGTTGAGTTTCTGCAATTTTGAAACCGCTTTTATATAAGTTGTTTACAGTTAAATTTTAATGTTCTTTTCAGTCTATTTTGTTCAACTATTTTCATTTAGCTATTTTATTCATTTATTTACAGTTATATGTATTTTATTTACATCCGTTTTACGTTAGAATTCAGTCTGTAAATTTTAGTTCTTTTTATTTCTTTTTACGTGAATACAAATAATAAAAAGAGGATAATTCGTTAATATGAACTAAATTATAGGAATACTAAATTTACAGAAAATTTGATGTAAATAAGAATAACTGTAATAAAAAGAATATAGACTGAAATAAACAAATTTGACATTTGCAAGCAAGTTTATAACTAGTAGTTATAACTAAGAAGACAGAATAAAAGAGAAATTATAACGTAGGTTATAATTAAGCAAAAAGAACAGAAGGATGCTTATTTTAAAACTAAAGTTAAGTTAATAAGCAAATATAAGAGGCTTATTTTAAAGACTTACACTAAGTTAATAAGCAAATACAGCAGAGATAATAGAAGGGACTTATTTTAAAGACTTGGAATAAGTTAATAAACAAATAAAGCAGAATTAACAGAAAAGACTTATTTAAAAGACTTATACTAAGTTAATAAGCAAAGATAGAAGTAGGACCGGTACCAGCAGAATTCCTCTTCAGTCGGGGAACTGATGGTCTTATAATAGATTAGGTGGGCCTGAGACACTCTTATGTTGCTTAGGGTAGATAAGTGTGTGAGAAATGCGGATTACGGATTTTAAGGCTATGATTAACACTAGAGGGGGGTGAATAGTATTAATAAAGAATTACTAAATCTTTTTGAGTTTATGTTAATTTAGACACCGATGTATGCAATATATAGACACAGATATGATCACAGAAACAAGCACAGATGCATAAATAAAATAAAAGCAGTAAAGGAAAGAACACACCGGATTTTATACTGGTTCGGAGTTACCCTACATCCAGTCCTGTAACACAAGTACGGATTTCCTTTCAAAAGTAATTGTACAATTACACCCTCGATTTCAAGACTACGAGGTACATCCTCCAGAATTTCTATCCTCTGGGTAGAGATACTTGATTTCCGGGCCACAAGTTTACCCAATTGATTTACCAAGGCTACAATCACACCTTTTCTCTCTTAATTGATTTCCAAGGCTACAATCACACCTTTTCTCGCTTAATAGATTACAAAAAAGTGTATAACTCTGAATAGCACGGAGAACCTTGTAGAGATAGTGATAGAGAATCAAACTAGAAGAATCGAGTTTGATTCAATGTTGATTTCGGTAGAGTAATGGTAAGAATATGTATTAAGAAATGTGGAAGAAGAGGAGTGAAAAATCAGAAAATCTGATATGAAATTCATTGAAACTAACCCCTATTTATAGAAGAACAACAGCCATGTCCATTCATGAAGAGTTATGACGAATAGACACTTATTTTGAAATTTAAAATTTGAATTCAACTGACACCATGTCGACATGGTTACCCTAGGCATGTCGACATCCCAAAGCAATTTTTGGTGATTTGATTTTCTTTGCAAATAACCTTTATCTTATATTAAAACTATTTTAAACTTTACAAATATACTTGACTATAGTTAAAATTCATAAGTAAATATAGAGAATAATATATATATATATATATTTTAACTATAATTTTATATTTAAATCTAAGTATAAAAGTTAAATATATAATTTGAAAAGATAGTTTAAAATCATGAGTAATTTGACTTTGAAATTAAAGATAATTTTGAGGCTAAAATTATTTAAAATCAGGATAGAGAGTTTTGATGTTTTTAAAAGGAAAGTTTTGAAATCATTTTGAAAACAAGATAAATTTGTAAAATCATTTGAATTAAAATTAGTTGATACAAAACAATGTTTCACTAGATTTTCGTAGGTTCCATCCTACTTAGGGTTTCATCCCTTTAACAGGCTCGAAGTGGATTCCATTCGACGAATAAATTGGATTTTAAGATGTCAGCGCTTTTCTACGAGTTTTAACAAAAATTCCTATTAAAAATACTTATGCTTGAAATTTTGATAATCTTGATACTCATGAGTCTTCTATCTCGATATCTTGAATCTCTATACTGTATAGCCTTCATTTTTGGTACATGCATGGTTAAATCCTGCATATACATATATATCTAAACTTATAATGTCAGTATTTATATTTTATAATCTATTCTAAGGTTGTTGTCATCAAAACCATCATCTCATGGACTAACAATCTCCCCATTTTTGATGATGACAATCTTTGTTTATAAAATATTACTTCTATCATAATAACTCCCCCTAAAACTAATAACTCCCCCTTAATTTATGCCTAACTTCCCTATTTTATATTTCTCTCCCTTTGTCATCAACAAAAACTCACTCCCCCTTATTCTTGGACTTCAGTACCTGCATTGATAAACTATACAACGGAATATATAATATATAGATTAAGAAATAATTATACTTATGATCATGATAACTAATTAAAGATTATATACATTTCAATGTATATATATATGTTTTATACAACAAACTTCAAACCAATATCAAGAAATCAATTCACACAGAGTATCAATTCAAACCAAATCAATTCAAACAAATCAAACAAAGTAATGAAATCAAACGTTATGAGGAACTTCCACCCATCATTCTTCTCCAAATATAGGGTCTGCTTTAATTGCATCCCAATTTTCATTGTCGTTTGTGAGAGAGACAGGAGAATGTGCTTTGTTATCATCCTTGTGCAGAGAGAAGATCATCCATCGTATCGCATCGAAGTGCCTTTCTTGTTCCTTGATCATCTGCATTTGACTCAATTCTGAGTGACGCTAATTACGTAGAATAAACGAGAGAATATTCTTGAACGAATTAAGGGTTTCTTCAAGATTTTCGGATAGATTATGAATATGATTAGCCATAGTTGAATTTGTGAAAGAAATAAATGATATAGATGATAAGAAATAAATTTCCGTGAAGAATTTTGGAAGAAACAGGTATTTATAGGCGTAGAAATTCGTTCAAAATGAATAAACATTTGATAGTTATTCAAATTTCAAATTCAAAATCAATTGTCATTTCTGACCAGTACATGTCGACATGGTCATATAGGGGATGTCGACATGGGTTAGTGAAAACTTATGACTAATTTGTAATTGTGTATATATATATTTATATAATATACTAACATTTATTCTGGAGATAAGATAAGGTAGATAACAGAAAGGAAATTTCATTTCATTGCATACTACGATAATACAACGATTAAGCACACAACAAACTACATGAATATTCGAAATAAAGCAAACTAAAACAAATACAACACGATACGAGAAGATAAAACTAGTTAGAGGATGAAGATGATGAAGATAGTCCAAGTTTCTTGCTAACTTTTGAAATGAACTTGTTCATCTTCGAAGAAATATTATCCAACTTTTTACTAACGGATCGCTTAAGAATCCGTTGATTCTCAACAACAGTCTTTTGGTTTTTGAGAAGGGTTTTGGTGGATGAATTTGGAGGATAGACAATACTTTCCAAAGAGGTTTCACCTTCTTCTTCAATTTCCATTTCATCCTCCTCTTCTTCTTCTTCCTCTTCTTCTATTTCCACATGAGCCAAACGCTCTTCTTTTTTGGTAAGGGTCTCATAAGGTTGAAAAACAAATCGAATTTTCATATGCGAAATGTTGGAATGATTGAAAACCTTTTTAGAAACAAATTTTTCGCCTTTGAAATCCACTCCTAAATAGTTAAAAATCCGAGTGCGATAAATTCCATGATATAAAGTATTCTCACTCATTCAAGATTTTTGGACGAAGTTCATCCAAAATAACTTGTTCCCAAGTTATGTCATAATTTTCAAAAATAGCAAAAAGTGCTTTACAAACTTTTGAAGTAGGATTGTTAAAATTTCCCGATCTTGGGGTCAAAGTATGTTGCAAAAAGAAGATTGACAATTCTTGCTTTTGGTTGAAAATTTCTATTTTTAAATTCAAAATTATCATCTGTTTCGAAAATGTAATGAAATGTCTCACGATTATGTTCATCGATTTTAAAGTTAGAAAGATCCATTCCCGAATTCTTACAATTGAGAATAATACCCAAAAGATCACAATTCAAAACAATTCTAGTGCCTTTAACACTACTCCAAATTTCATTCTCGTTACCATCATAAAATCCGCAATTTAAATTCGCATAGAAAATTTTGACAAGATTAGGATAGCAAACAAAATCATTTTGAGAAGCATTAATAAGACTAAGAACTTCATTGTTTGCAAAAAGAGGATCAATTTCATAAGAAGAAAAATCTTGAAAAATAGTAAATTTTTCGGGATGGACTTTGGCATAGTTAGCATAATTGATGTATGCTTTTATTGCCTCCGGATCATTGAATAATTGCTCTTTGATTTTTCTAAAAATTCTCATGGTGGATGGGTTGCTTGAAGTAGCCATTAAAGTAGAGAGTAGAGAGCTTGAAGTTATGAAGAGAGAGTTTGAATTTGAAAATGAGAGTGAAAAGATATGATAAAAGATAATGAATAAATAGATTCTCAAAGGACATATTCTCTGGTCAAAAGGTAGCTTTTCAGAAAATTGAATGAAGTGAAAAGGTGGAGGGAAATTCAAACATTTGAATTCAAATTTTGAAATTCAAATTCAGGTACTCATGTCGACATCATGGTAGGGACCATGTCGACATGTGCCTTTGAATTTTCATGAATTGGTTTTTCCTAAGTTCTCTAATATATATATATATATATATATATATATTTAATGCCTATATATATCTGAAATATTATTAAACTTCAACTATATTTCAGAAAATCTTATTATACTATTAAAAAATAAAAATAAAAATAAAATAATGAAATAATAATAAAAAATAGAGAACAAATTTTAAAATTCAAACAACACACTAATTCAAAATCAATCAAACAATCAAGCAACTAATTCTAAGCAAGCAATTTCAACCGATTGTATTGTAAACGTGTACCTTTTTCTAAGTCCGTTTCTTTGAATTCGACCGAGACAGGATCGGCTGTGAAACACAAATTCGAATTATCTGTCTTCTGATTATCATCACTTGAGGACGAGTCTAGGTCATCTAGAGTAGCAGTAAATGCATGCTTCCGTTTCTTTGCTGGATCATTGTTCATATGAGAATTTTGCCTATCTGGATACGGACAGTCTCTTTTGAAATGGTCTGGTTTATCACAGTTGTAACATTTGTCGTTATTTGGCACTACACTCTGATTTCCAGAATTCTTATAGTTGTTTCTCTTGAGATTATTCATCTTTCTGTATTTCAGGAATTTCCTAAAATTTCTGGTCATAAAGGCTATCTCTTCATCATTATCGTTGTTTGAGTCTGATCCATCGGTCAATACATTGAATGCCATTGATTTCTTTTAATATGCTTTACTTTTTCTTCTCCCGATCATTTGAACTTCATACGACATTAGATTTCCAATTAATTATTCTATCTTTAAAGTACTGATGTCATTTGCCTCTTCGATCGCAAGTGTCTTTTGATCCCATTCTGAAGTTAAAGAATTTAAAATCTTTCTGACTTGATCTTCTTCAGAAAATTCCTTTTCCAAAAATATTAGAGAATGCACAATATTCTAAAATCTACTATACATATCTGAAATAGACTTATTAGGATTCATTTTAAATAATTGAATTTGATTTGTGAGCATGGAAATTTTGGTCCGTTTAACTTTGTTTGTTCCCTTCGTGAGTAACTTGCAAAGTTTTCCAGATTTCATATGCAGACTTACAAACTGACACTATTGAATTCATTTCTATCTAATGAACAAAACATAATATTCATAGCCTTAGAATTATTTTGTGCAACAGTCTTTTGCTTAGCAGTCCACTGTGCAAAATTAGTTGTGGGTTAAGAATATTCAGTTTGTGTGATATTTCAAGTGTCCAATCCTATAGATTGTAAATATATTTTCATCCTACATGCCCAATATGCATAGTTACTGCCATTAAAAAGTGGTGGTCTGACAGTAGACCGACCCTTTACAAATGAACTAGTGACAGGGATACTAGTGTTAGTAACAGTAATAGTGTTGGTAGCCATTTTGAAAACTTTTCAAAAATCAGATTATGAAACTTTGAAAACTTTGCTCTGATACCAATTGTGAGAAATGCGGATTACAGATCTTAAAGCTAGGATTAACACTAGAGGGGGGGGTGAATAGTGTTAATAAAGAATTACTAAATCCTTTTGAGTTTATGTTAATTTAGACACCGATGTATGCAATATACAGACACAGATATGATCACAGAAACAAGCACAGATGCAGAAATAAAATAAAAGTAGTAAAGGAAAGAACATACCGAATTTTATACTGGTTCGGAGTTACCCTACATCCAGTCCCGCAACAAAAGTACAGATTTCCTTTCAAAAACAATTGTACAAGTACACACTCGGTTTCAAGGCTACGAGGTACACCCTCCAGAATTTCTATTCTCTGGGTAGAGATACTTGACTTTCGGGCCACAAGTTTACCCAATTGATTTACCAAGGTTACAATCACACATTCATGTCCATTCATGAAGAGTTTTGGCGAATAGACACTTCTTTTGAAGTTTAAATTTTGAATTCAACTGACACCATGTCGACATGGTTACCCTAGGCGTGTCGACATCCCAAAGCAATTTTTGCTGATTTGATTTTCTTTGAAAATAACATTTATTTTATATTAAAACTGTTTTAAACTTTACAAATATACTTGACTATAGTAAAAATTCATAAGTAAATATAGAGAATAATATATATATATTAACTATAATTTTATATTTAAATCTAAGTGTAAAAGTTAAATATATAATTTAAAAAGATAGTTTAAAATCAGGAGTAATTTGACTTTGAAATTAAAGATAATTTTGAGGCTAAAATTATTTAAAATCGGGATAGAGAGTTTTGATGTTTTTAAAAGGAAAGCTTTGAAATCATTTTGAAAACAAGATAATTTTGTAAAATCATTTGAATTAAAATTAGTGGATACAAAACAATGTTCCAATAGATTTTCGTAGGTTCCATCCTACTTAGGGTTCCATCCCTTTAACAAGCTCGAAGTGGATTTCATTCCATGAATAAATTGGATTTTAAGACGCCGGTGCTTTTCTACGAGTTTTAACAAAAATTCCTAATAAAAGTACTTATGCTTGAAATCTTGAACTCTTGATAATCTTGATATTCATTAGTCTTCTATCTCAATATCTTGAATCTCTATACTGTACAGTCTTTATTCTTGGTACCTGCATGGTTAAATCCGGCATGTACATATATATCTAAACTTATAATGTTAGTATTTTATATTTTATAATATATTCTAAGGTTGTTGTCATCAAACCATCATCTCACGGACCAACAAAGTGGTCAATAGATATAAGCTCAAGTCAAAGGATTTGGGCAAGGGGTCACAACTAGATTTTGTTTGTTAAGACCCGTATCGGCAGCATTCCCCTTTCAGAGTAGGACTGATGGTCTCACAACACACTTAGGTGAGGCTGGGCAGAAACCTGTCAGACTAGGACTGATGGTCTCACAACAGATCAGGTGAGGCTGGGCACGCTTATGGTGTTTAGGGCAGATAAGAGGTCAAAAGATGGAGCAACAGAGAGTGCGAGCCGACGGTGGCCGAGCGTGCGGCTTCGGTGCAGGGATATAAGTCGCTATTGAGTTCCAAAGTACTAAACAAATGTCTTTTGCTGTGGGACCTACAGGATGAGTCTAGCTCACAGTGGCACAACAGAGATAGAAGGCCGATTAAAGGGTAGAATTATGACTTCAGCCTAATTACAGTAGGATTAAGATTTCAGCCTAATCAAAGCAGCAATCGAAGACAAGTGCAAACAATCGAAATAACCAAAGCAAACAGTCAAACAATATTTTCTTCCAGCTTTATCTTTTCCTTTATTTTCCTTCATGCTAGAACTGTTGCTAAGTCTATTATCTTTACCTTACTTAAAAATACTAGTAGCTACTTCCACTCACCAGACTTAATAGTCTGACTCACTTCTCTATTTTTTCCTTTTTCCCCCACAGACCAGCAGAGGCAAGGACAATAAATTTTCAGCTTTCTTGGAGAGATATTCTTGAAGATTCTGCATGTATTATTCTTCTTCTCTTTCAGCTTTCTTTTCATTTGTCTTTTGGACAGTGTTATCAAAGCCCCCGTCTAGGCGCGCTTAGGCTCCAAAAAGCCCTAGGCTCCAAGCTAGGGGCTTTTTTGACTTTTGAGGCGCCATGGATGCACGCGGCAGTTACAAAATTGTTGAGTTGGACGCTGACTGGGCAAATACTGGTCTTCTTTGGTAATAAGTTTCAAAACCAACGTCAATCGCAAAATTGTTTCGAAATTTAGCCTACTTCGAAAATTTGCCCTATTTTGAAAGATAGCAATGAGTTGAGAAATATTAAAAAACAATAAAAAAAAGAATGAAAACCTATGAATGGATGCTGATTATGTCACGACTAACATATACAACAAATTAAGTATGTCTATGGAAAATGAAACCTGAAATAAAGCCTGTGTGTCAATTTCTCAACTGATCTTGCAAACTGAATCTTTTCGTAATTTCAAGAAATGAATCATTCTTTCATATAACATATAGGATTTCACCTTCTTCAAGTGCTTTTCTTCTTAAAGTGCAGTTTAATTTTTAGGTAATATCTAACTCCCTAACTCAATGTGCAAACGCTACTGATGCTATTTAATACTAGTCTGATGGTTTTGCAAATCCTTGAAAGATTAGAAATGAATGTTTGCGTTAGTTTTATAATGATGTTATGATTTTTGTTCTGGATTATCATAATGCATTTGCATGACAATAGTGATTATTCATTACTAGAATATAAATGTTACATTAGTAATGAATAATCGCTATTGGTACAAAGAAAATTTCAACTGAAAACTGATGGTTACATCAAAGATGTAGATGTCAAGTTAATAAAACCACACATGCTGGAAAAGATTTGCAGCCAATGACTTGAAGCAGCATCTAGGAGATCTTGTTCATCGGCATATAACAATGGCAGAGCTATTAATCTGCTAACTAGGGCGATTGTTCATCAGTTAGTTATTTTGGAAAGCTAACATACCATACAATAATTCACTATTTGATGTCGCCGTCTAATTTTGTGTTTTAGACCTTCAAAAGTTTGTCTCAGGTCGCGTAAACCATGACATCAGGTTGTTTATATACGTTAAAGGAAAGTATGCTTATTTTATCTCTTTTTATATGCGACTAATGTTTATATTGAGTTAAGAAAAGATGATCAAGATGCTATTTGGACTTATTGGCGATGTCCACTCACTTTTGCTCACTTAATAATAAGCGAATTTTCTTAAAATGCTAACATAAAGGTACGTTTTACGTTATAGCGAGATATTAGTGATATTGTATTGTTTTCCCATGTCTCGGGTTGGCCCGCATTGGGATGCCTCATCGAAGATGTATATTATGTAATTATATTGTGTTTTGATTTTTCGGAATGCTCTCGGTATCAAGAAGACTCTTTCGAAAATCCGACAACTAGAATTATTTTTCACAATATATCATATGTGAAGAATATAAATTCGTTAATTGGAATCTATTCGAAATAATTGCATACGACAAGAGATTTGGAATTAGAGCCACATAGAGAATTGAGCAGTTGAATTTGATAGAGGATTGTTGTTACGAACAAAGTCAGGATAAAAATTGTTTGACATCTCCTTATAAGAAAATTACGAGGACACAATTTTGTTAAGTGGAGAAGTCTGTAATAACCCTCCTTTCTGCGTCGTACAAATAAATAAATTTAATTAAAATAAAACTGTTCAAATTCGATATTTGATGATTTATGTTTTAATAATAAAATTTTAGTTCATAAAATTCTATTTAATATAAGATTCTGATTTAATAAATTGAATTATATTCTTTTCAAATAATAAATTGAAATTTGAATAAAAAAATTTAATTGAATACGAAATATGTTTTTATAGTATAAGTAAATGGTTGTGATTAAAATAATAGAGAATTAATAAGCAAACGTCAAATTGATTAAAATTATCCGATCAACGAAATATAATTTGTAGAATGGAATGTAAATTAATTTAAATTAAACTGAAATTTAATTACAAATACATTAAAAAAATTAAAAAAAGAATAAAATTAATTAAATTGAAGGAGCCTTATATGAAGCGCAAGGCCACCTTATTCCCTAGAATTCTCCGCTTCCTTTGTATACTTGCATGAACCCTCTACTAATCAGAAGTACTCGAAGCCCTAATTTAGAAAAAAGTTGGATTCGGGGTCTGACAGTTGAAAATAAAAGTAAAAACAAAATATATCACGCGATCAATCAATTCACGACCAAGAAAGAACTAGCGATGTTGACGTTGGAGCTGGGCAGTTAAAGAGCTTAGCGGTTATGTGGCGGATGTGCAAAAGTTATAACGGGGATAAAGCAGAGATATATCGAAAAATAGCTGAGGTGCAAAAAGCTGCATTGGACATAAAATCAAATATTTAAAGATAATTTATTCTTATTCTTACATCACTTGTGTAGGAAAAAGAATTATTTTTTAATCTTATATAGCAAAACCGAATAATATCATGACTTATGCAAACTAGGTTTAATGACTACGATAGATTTTTAACTTAAATTGAGCACTTACGTCTTAAATTAGGTCTCTACCCTAAATTTATTGTTTTGTTTAAAAGAAAACTAGTCTAACCAACCTTTTATTATTAATGTTTCTAAAGCGAGTAATAATAAGCTTTGATTTAGCCAGTGTAGCGGAAAACAGCGGGGCTTAAAATGGACTTACTATTTAATAGGGCTAAATTGAATAGCGTAGCGGCTGAAGAGCGCTATGCTATATAGCGGGTATTTTGTGGGGCTTTAACTGCACATCGTTGGAGGAGGGGGAGCGACGACCTGATATAAACGACCATGATAACAGTGACAGGTGGCTGATGGAGGGGAATTGCGACCTAGAGCATCGCGATTTGGTTAATGTCGATGTTGCCGCGTGAAGGGCGATTGCGTTTGTTGATTGCTAGTGACTCCATGTAGGAATGTCGGTCAGTGGAAGTAAGTGTAACGTCTTCTTGGCAGGGTTGTGTTCAATGTTGAGATGGTGGGCTTGACTGTGCGATGTATGATAAAGATGCTGGCAACAACAAAGTGTGCGACGATGGTGTTGTGCTTAGGTTGAGTGTAATCATATCACTTGAGGTGAGTTGAACCTCACAACTATATCTATATTGTGCTTGGGTTGAGTGTAATCATATCACTTGACGACGGTATCCACCCTGGCGGCCTAATCGTGGAGTCGTGTCCTAAATTAACGATACCGTTGTTGTACATTATATCGAATGCACATCATAGTAGATGGGTAGTGCCCATAGCCTAAGCAGTCTGTTGCCTATAGGGGAAAAGTAAGGACGTGACCGAGGCTACGCGTTGACGAGCCATTGGTGGATATGAGTTACGATTTCCATCGAGGTAACTAAGGCTGTAGGAACAGATCTGATTACAAGCATACGACAGTAGGCTCTGAATTCCTGGAGCGCGCATACGATCATCAGTCTCCTTCTGGTTTCGGTATGTGTGGTATATAGGCATATCTGAGATGAGATTATACTTGAGACCGTGTTTAGAATATGATCAACCTCGTATCCTTCTTTGGCAAATGACCTACTTATTATTGATTATATTTGGGCATTGTAATGAGCTGGCTTAAATCTTTCTTATTGATTCTAGCGATTTGATGATGTTATTTCATAATATGAGATTGAGGGACACTTTGGGCATTGCTTCGTTATCGTCTGACTTCACTTGAGGATATCTCAGTATTGTTGATTTCGTTTTCTATGATGATGTTTTATTGTGTGGATGGTTCACTCATTGAATATGTTATTTTTGATTTCTATTGAATTGTTTTATGACATTTTATACTGGGTTTTGTGGTGTTTTATGTATATGATATGTGGAATTGTTTGAGATAACAGTAATAATAGTACCCAATATATACAGAGTCCATACATTTATTGATCTTGGAATTAGATGTAGTTTGACCCGTTTATTATTTATATAATACTCAGGTTAGTGCGAGACATTTCAAGTGCAAAGACGACTTGACCAACTTGTATTTTAGTGGGCTTAGAGGAGACATATAGTAAATGATTGTATGATATTTATACGACATTGATTCATTGTATATTTTGATACCGAAATGTATATTAGTTATTATAATATATTGAAATATTCTAATTGTATTATATATATTATACGTTATCGTTGCGATTGACTGTGTTCTCTGTAATTCACTGTATATTACGTATTGTTATGTCCTATAGGCACACGTGTCAATAATGTGTGTGCATAAATGTGTTATTTATTTGATGTTGTAATACGTATCTGTTGTGCAAAAATTGCACAAATTCGGAAAAGCAATAAATATAATCTAGATTTGCCAATTTGAACATCACTTAATCTAGCAGAATTATTCTGTTACTCCAAATAAATAGGAAATAACTATAAATAAGGAAAAGAGACAAACAATATTTATACTGGTTCCACTATCATCAAGATAGTGTACGTCCAGTCCAATGGAGAGAGATTTTATTACCCTTGAGAGAATTACAAGAGATTATAATATAAGAGTTTACATATCAAAGCCCTAAACTAGGGTTAACAAGAAGAGACTCCATTTGGGGATCACTGGCTGGATACCAGGATGAGATTAAATGAAGTATACCCTCAATATGTAGCCAATGTAAATTCATGTGAGTCATCAATCAAATTACCAAGATATGATAAGAAGGTAATGGAGGCAAACTGCAATGGTAACAAATCGCACAAATATAGCAAGTAATTCACTCATTCCAAAGATGAAAGAAAATAATCTCAAAGCAATGCGATTACGAAAAAAGAAATAATATGCATATCTTTTTGCATATATATTATTCCATAACGTGGGAATGAATATATTTCCTTGCCATCCCATTTAAATGCAATCCAATAATTTATGCATTTTCATAATGAACAACCGTGATTACTTTCCTTCTTGCATATTTGTTTAATTTTGTTTATGATTTTGTATCACAAAAATTTAACACTCCACCTTGATGCAAAATCACATATCTCCAACATCTCACCTCGATTCGTTCTCTTCTCCACATAAAACTCTTAAAATCAAACTCCACCTTCAACTAAAATCTCTTAACGAGATACAAACCAAAAATGAATATTTACTCAATGAGTTCTGGCAAGGCCACCCTCATCATACCTTGCTAACGAGCTCAGACTATGTCAATGTCTGCCAACAAAATGTTGCAAATATCCAAATCAATAGAAGGAAGATACCAAAATAATCTCAAAGACACCAAGGCCAAAAAAAGTCTCTCAATCACCAATCCAAATACATAACCAAAAAATAAAAGCCAATGGACATAACAAGACTAATTCTAATCTCTGTATGCAAGACAAATCTCTCTCCTTCCACATACCTTATCTGCCAAACAGCAAATTTTCCATGAAAATCAATATAAGACTTTCACATCAACATTGAGCCATTAAGCATATACAGGTTCTCAAGTCCAGCTGTCTCTTCAACACACTAAACTCCTTATCACCAAAATTTGAAGACTGGAACGCTCTTCTCTCTCAGCATAATCTCCTCCATCTTTAACTTTTATATTGCACAAAACTTCATTTTCTATCCAAATGAGTAATAGCATAATCACCATTGGATTTACCGCTCTTTCTAGAATCCATTGATGAACAAATTTAAACAAATCGCCTTGCTCTGATACCAATCTGTTGTACAAAAAGTGCACAAATGCGAAAAATAATAAACAGGATCTAGATTTTGCCAATTTGAACATCATTTAATCTAGCGGCAATTATTTTTTTACCCTAAATAAATAGTAAATAACTATAAATAAGGAAAAGAGACGCACATTATTTATACTGGCTCCATTATCATCAAGATAGTGTATGTCCAGTCCAGTGGAGAGAGATTTTATTACACTTGAGAGAATTACAAGAGATTATAAGATAAAAGTTTACATACCAAAGTCCTAAACTATGGTTAACAAGAAAAGACACTCCATTTGAGGATCACTGGCTAAATACCAGGATGAATTTACAATGAAGTCTACCCTTAATATATAGCCAATGTAAATTCATATGAGTCATCAATCAAATTATTAAGATATGCTATGAAGATAATGAAGGCAAATTACAATGGTAACAAATCGCACAAACATAGCAAGTAATTCACTTATTCTGGAAGAAAATAATCTCAAACCAATGCGATTACGAAGAAAGAAATAATATGCATATGTTTTTGCATATATATTATTCCATAACGTGCGCATGCATATATTTTCTTGTCATCTCATTTAAATGTAATCCAATAATTTATGCATTTCCATAATGAACAAACGTCATTACTTTCCTTTTTGCATATTTGTTTCCTTCTATTTGTGATTTTGTATCACAAAAATTTAACAGTACCAATGTTAGTCTGAGGGAATACTCACGTGTGTACCCTATATAGTCCGATTTTTCGTATTATCTGACAGTATTACTTTTGAATAGTATGTGTATAGAGGTGAGTGTTACAACTTACCTGGACGAAAATGGAGAAATGCAATTAGACGGTATGATAAGGTAGTTCATGCATTGGATGGAATTTTACTTATCATTTGTATACTTGTTGCTAATGGATCTGCATGCGTTCTCCTCTTTTGCAGAGAGCAGCTTAGATCCTTTAGATGATCCACAGGCCTTAGGCCCAAATGGATTAGCCTTTATAGGTTCTGAATTACCATACTTCTTTGAATATATTAAGCTTTTAACGCTAAAATTTATCTGGAGATGGCGTGAGTGAAGGAAAGTTTAATGTTGTTCTACTCAAAGAGTTTGATGCGATAAACAGAGCAAGCAATAAGGATAAATTCATCATTTTGTTTAAATCACAATCTTGTAATAACAACTTTAATATTTCCATTACGGTAGGCTTGCCAAGCTTGTCAGTCCCTTGAAGAAGATTATTGTAACACCCGCAAATCCGTACCTCTTGAGTCAACACTATTTTACAGCAATCAACTCAAGTTGAACAGAAATACGAACCATTAGGGTTAAAGAAGAAGCGGTAGGAGAAGAAGATAGAAAATAACATCAGAATCTAACATCGCAGCGGAATAAAATATAATAGATAATCTATGATCTTTACACAAAGGAAAACTATAACTGTTTATACATACATCATCAGAGTTCACATCAATAACATACAACTGGATACACAGCGGAATAATAATCAAATACGGAAGTACGTATCGCCATCCAGCTCGTCTCCTGAGCTCCACAACATAATATCCTGTATCCTATAATACTCGGTCTGACCCGAGCATTACAGTTAAATAACATCCGAGTCAGTCTGGAAAACCAGCGTTGAGAAGACCACACTCAAATTTATTATTAAAGTTTCAAAATCATTTGAAAATCAAAAGCATCTCGTAAGACCACGCCACAAATAAACATGTCGGGTTTTTACCTTACGATAGCTAAAACATTTCTTATAAAATCATCTGATATTATAATAGTGTCTATATACAAATACTTATTAAAATAGCCGGAATTGTTACATTATTAAATTCCAGCTACTAGCCACAGAATGGGTAATACAAACAAAACTCGTAAAAGGCGCGTAGGAAGAATGGATTTCCAACTAATGACTAGGCACTGGGGTACCACCTGTCACGGTACGTGGCCTATATCACAGTACCGAGGATCACTCCCGACCCCCTGCAACACAAGACCCGGATTATCCCTTGCTGGATAATCCCGAGTAAGATCATCCACGGTTGGGATCAGCAACCGCACCACTAAGTCGAAATAAAAAGGGACATCTACACAGGGATGACCTTACCCGGAAATGGGTGCTGCCCACCAAGCCTTGCTGCATAACCCTTGATTTTCAGTCATTTTCGGTTGGTGAGGCTTGAGGCTAAGCGTTACCTTTTAGAACATATCCCTTAGAATGCCCATCGCCCACCTGACGATGTTCTGAAAGCATTCATCCATACAAGTCCGTCCCGGATTCGAACGAAACCGAAGGCGCTACCCCTACTACATCCATTTTGGAAACATCCTCAGGATTAATAGCGATTAGCCCTTTCAATTCACTGCTTCATCTTCGAATCCAAACTCGTTTTTCCATGAAAACGTACAAACCGGATCGAAGTGGTTTTCGAGAAATAAATTCCGATCCCGGTCTCTTCAAAACGATCAGCGCATTTGGCCAATATTGATAGTCGGTTATTTGACTACCAATTAACATTCACAAACATCCATCAACCATAAATAATTTCTCCAAAATTATTTATTATTCTCAAAACATCTTCGCAAGATATATTTCCACTTTTCAATTCCTTTTGAAAACGGTTCAAACTATCTTCCTTTTTCAGAATAAATTTCCCAAATATTTTCTATTTTCTCTGAAATCACCAAGCACAAAATTTTAGATTTTTAAAATAATTAAAAATCATTTTATTATAAATTATCCTTTAAAACATTTAAATTCAAAATTATTTTAATACTTATTCAAAATATATATACTTTAAGAATATTTAAAATAAAACTACTTCAATACTTTATTAAAAATATATACTATAGGAATATTTGAAAATGAGGTTGCTTTATACAAAATAAAACTAAATTTTCCTCTTTAAAACAAAATACCAAGTCACCTTTAAATAATTATTACGATAATAGATTTGAAAAATATTTACTTAAGAATTTGAACATTTAGAATTAATAAATTTCTAAAACATGTCTTTTTAAAACAACATTAAAGCCTTTAACTTATATTTAAAATTTACTTTGAAACCGTACTTGGCTATCCAGGGAAATATACTTCTCTTGGCATTCTGTAAAAATAAATCACTATTTATTTTTAAACAAATCTTCTCATTCCTTTAATAAATTCCTACCATGAATTTATTCTTGCCAAATATCCACTGATATATTTACTTTACCTTTATAAACCCAGTTTATAAATTCCATAGCCACATTCTCATTTAAAATCCCGATTTTACATACTTAAATCAATTCCCAAATCGATTTCCAACTTATCCCATTTATTCCAAAATCCATGAATTTCAGATTTAAATCCTTAATTATGATTTAAAATACTTTTAACTGAAAATACCAATTTTAGATTTACCAAATTACTTCTTTATCCCTTTAAATAAATTTAAACTTTAAAGTTTAAAATAATTCTTTATTACTTTAATTGATATCACTTAAGTTTACAATTCATCAATTTATGTTTATTCAAAATCTTTTTTTCCATACTCGAAATTATTTTATTTATTAGTATCTTAATATCACTTTCATTCCTTTTTCAATTCATTCTTAATTTATTCCAATTCGCTATAATTATTTTACTTAAAACTTCACTCTTTTATCTTCTTTCCAAAAATCCAATTTATATATTTTGATAATTCAATGTACCGAAATATATTCAAGCAAACCATAGCATTCAATATTCCAATCATCAATATAATTCATCACAGAATGTCAAATATTCATAACACAGAATATTAACAATCTAAATAATTTTGAGGAATCCAGTTGGATCCCTCCAACCTATTTCCCTGCATCCACAGATGTTAGCACAATACCAATTCCACTTCAAGGTGGAATATGGCGGTATATGGGATTAATATAATATCATCCGCTATTATGCGGCGCATAGGGTCTCATCTGCTATATAATACGGGAAATCAATCATTCCAATATATACTATATATACTACTATATATGATATAGCACATCAAATCAATTCCATCATTCAACCAATTATCTAAATTTAACCATTTAAATTTAGATTAAAACTCAGATGAGTGAGATTAACTCACCTTATTTCCGTTTGCAGTCCACTTCAAGTTTGCCTTGGATTCACGGTTTTTCGACCTTGTATAAATATTATACAGTTCATTAATATTTTGAACTAATCAAACAAGTTATTTTCCCTTTTATAATTTAAGTAACTAAGAATTTTATTCAAACTAATTTCCCTTTTTATAAATTACTTCCAATAATAAAAATAAAAGGATAGGCTAATTAAATAAGCTAACCTCCTAAATACTTATATTTAAAATTAAATAATAAGTGAATATATATATATATATTCTTTTTGAAACCGCATATATTTATACATACTTATAAAATGACTTATACCGGTTTAAAAATCTAAATTTTAACTAACACTTCAATCATTTTGAAACTCCTGTACATATTTCAAAGTTAACAGTAGGCTGATTTTATATTCTCAAAACTATATATGTACACAAATATCCTGTGTTGGTTCTAAAAACTGATTCTTGATTAATATATATATTTCCATTTTCAAACTGCATAAAAAATATATTCTCAGCTGATAATAAAATAGCTACTTACTTTACTGTAAAATTCCCTGATGAACAAATTTAAATTCCAAGCTTTAAACTTAAAATAAATTAAAAATGTATAAATTCAAATTACCTAACTCGAATCTGGCAAACAACACTACCGAGCTCCTGCCCAGTATCAAAAATCGCGTCTTCATCACGCTCACTCTCATCCCTGCCGAAATCGCCGCCACCTCACGACTACAGCTCGAACGACTGGAAACAGTTGCGACTTCGAGTCGCCATCCTCCCTCTCGCGAACTCAGGCTCGAGTCCACCATCGCGATACCCACTGCCACCCCAGACCTTCACAACAGCCAAACCTCACCTCGCCCAAGATCGACTGCCGCCTCCTCCTATTTCTTGCTCGATTGCCGCGAGCTTCGCGAATCTCCCCATTGTGCCGTGCAAGCGAGCGGCCCTCTCTCTCTCTATTTTTTTTATTGATTTCGTTACTGAAAGAAGAGGAAAGGGGTTCGTGCTTATTAAAAGGAAGGAAAAGAAATCGCGTGTTGGATACGCTTGTGTGATTGAATGGATTTGCTACAGTGATATGAGGTGAAGTTAAAAAAAACAGCTGATGGGAAATTGAAGGTCAACTCAGATATATATATTTATATTTTAAAACGTTCGATTCCCACAACTCGAAATCCCGAACCCCTATCGAGGCACGCTGCTGGGCGTTTGTAATGTTATACGCTCATTCCGAACGCAATAGAAAAGGTTTCGAGTCCTACTTCAATCGTATGGAGAAAATAGCTTTTTGGATCCAGTTATAGTATTGAATTTCCGATTTAATTTTCAGCGCTTTTACTTATCGTACGCTCACATAACAACTCCGATCAATATGAAATTTGAAATCCGATAATAATACAATATTATGGATCCAATGGAACTGGTTTCGTTGAATTCCGAGACTGTGCCTCGGAAGGCTATTTTTAAATTCAATTTAAAACAATAAAATTTCAACACTGAACAAATCATTGTTAAATTCAATTTTAATACTTCTATTATATTCAGTGTTATCAATATAAATTTTACAAGTCTTCAAATTATTTTTAACAGGCTTAAAACTAAAGATTCAACATTTACCCAACTTCAAATTGTTTAATTTAAAATTTTAATTATCAAATAAATAGTGATATTTGAATTCAAGTTAAAAATTAACTTTTAAATGTTTCAAATCAATTATATATTCCAATTTAAATTGCTTAAAAATTCCGGGTCATCATATTCCTCCCACCTTAAAAGAATTTCATCCTCGAAATTACTAGTTTGAAAGAATGGTCCAATACCCATTTACTTTTCTCAAAACCAACAATTCAACATCCTGTCAACTATCTTTTTATAAAAGACCCATTATTATTCTTTCTAACTTTCCAAACCCTCCCATAGTTTCAAACAATACTATTTTCTCAAAAAAAATTCTAATTTCAATTTGAACCAAATTTTGAATTATCAAAATTTTCTCCAAAATTTTCTAACTCCCTAAGTTTTCAAAAAATTTCGCCAGCGTCTCTTTTGCGCGGCTAGCTCGGTACAACTACAAAATGCCTCTACGGGCCTCCAGATTTCAAAAGAAAACAAAAGCCAAGTGGCTAGATCAAAAACCTAATCAAATTTCATACAGAAATTTAAACACGTACCTTTTTATCGAGCAATTCAAATTTATCTTCTGAAATCAAAATCAATTTCCTTTTCCTTTATAATACCTGTATATCATACTTAGCACTAATATCCAATCACAACTTTCAAAACATTTTATTGACTTTCTTACCAAATGGCAATATCTATTCATCCAAATATTAACTTAGAATATATTTATAATATCAATTTCAAATCAAGAATTCATCATTCCTTTCTTAAGTTTAGTATAAGCATCTTATATGTTTCTTTATTTATTTTCACTTCACTACTTTAGTTTATATCTACTTCTATTCAAATTGGTTCTCCCATTTCCATATGAATTCAATTTATCTTCGATTCTGAATATTGAATTTTATCTTCCATTTATAACTGATTCATATCATTATTTAAATTAGTTTCATTCCCTAATTTATTTCAATTTCCAATTTGGAATCGTTTTGTCGCTAATTAAAATTTTCCCAAAATTTTCAAAAAAAAATTCTAACTCCCAAAATTTTCGAATTTTTTTGACAGGGTCTCCTTTGCACGGAGGAGCTTTTGCAATTTGACAAAAGATATAAATATATGTACATCGACCAACACGGTCGAAAAAACAAAAAACAGTTCATATTTTCTATTTTCATTGCGTAGGCGTACCTTTATTTAGCATTTTAAACAAACGGCTTATTATTTTAGCAATTAGCTTGACCAAAATCCTGTCATACGGCCTTCAGATACCTATACTTACTCAATTCAAACATATAAGTACAAAATATAGGAAATTTATATCATTTCACTTAAATTTAAATAGCTAAAACATGGATCCTGTAACAATGCATGTTATATAATTTCCATAAGCATATATAAGATTCCGATACTTATTACAATTTCTTACAACCAATTCTCAATTCCATTCAGTTTAAGTGATTTACAACTTACTTGCTTGTATTTAATTCATTCTAAGCAAAACAACCCATATTCTTTCCAATTGATTTCAAAATCATTCTATTTCACTTCTATTAACTCATAGAATTTTATTTAATCTCGTTTACATCGAACGACCCATTTTCTTATGCAATTCGACAATATTGATGTGAGTAAATAATTACTTAAGCTTTATAACCATTTAAATTGATTCCAACTCAATTTACACTTGATTCCATTCCATTTTTAATTTATTCACAAACTTTCATTGCATTTTCTTTCATATCCAAAAAGTTTGATTTCAAACCATTTTATTAACTCGACAACCAATAATTTAAATAACCATCTCACAATTTACTTAAGTTATTTATTTTCTTCAAACTATTCCACCCAATAACTTAAGTTTAGATTATTCAACCAACTTCCATTCAAATCTTTGATTTGATTTTCCTTTAATCAAATCCCAACCATTTTACTAATTTATTCGATTAGTTTATTCTTTTATCCATTTTTAAATTTTAATTCACATTAACAATTCATTATTGAACTTATTTATAATAAGGTCATTCAATTTATGCTTGAACTGGATCACACCAATTCTGTTTTAATCCAATTCCATACTTACTTAGTTTACGTTTATTTATTTAAGTAAGAATTTTATTCCATTCAATATTATCTATAACTCGACTGAATTCATTTAAATTCAATTTTATTTAGCTTAACTCCAGTTAAATCTAGCTACATACCATCCTTTTGAATTTTGTTAAATAAGGACTTAATTCCATTTAATATCATTTATGACACAACTGAATTTTGATTCAATTCAATCCAAATTAACTAAATTTTATTTCTCAATATATGAGTTCAAAACTTATTTATTTACTTAAAAGCTTATATTGCTCATTTGAGTCATTTCATCTTATAACCACAATTTCAGATTATATATATAACACTTACTAGCTTAAGGTATAAATTTTTATTTCACAATTATAATCATTTTACCTTTCAACTTTATATCCAATTTAAATCCATTCCAATTTCAATTTTATTTAACTTATCTTAAGTTAAATTCAAATATATTTTCTTCACTTTCATTCACTTAAGTTAAATTTTAATTCCCGGATTAAAATTTCCAATTTCTTCTTATTAATATCAACTTTACTTTATAAGTTCAATAGTTGATTCATTTAAACTTTTCATGTTCTTTAAAGAGAATTTCTTAGAATTCAATTGCCCGGTTTCATTTCCAAAACCATTTTGAAGTGATAAACTACACATACCCACTTGGTATATCAAATCAAATCAAATCTCCGAATTTCAAATACTTGTTTTTACCAAAACAAATTTTCCTTTTGAAATTTCTAAAACAACTTGTATACCCAACAAGCCCAAGCAATATCATAACCAACTATCCTGGTAGCAAACGATCACTTTAGAAACTCGAAAATGAATACTGATGATGTGGCCATCATCATCAGGATTATTTTCCAGCGACTGAAGTGAGTTCAGTGCTTCCTTACTTTCACAAATTCCTCCCAAAACAATTTCCATTCAACAATATTTTTCAAACAATACTCCACTATTGCCTTCAAATCTTTTGGAAAAACATTTCAAACATTTTCAAGATTTTAAATTCCCAAACCCTTTTGTTTAAATTCATTAAAACACTTTTCAAAACTTTCGGGACTTAAATTCTGGTTTAAATCAAATTTTAGTTATATTTTTTATTATTATTTTTTTATTTAAACCATACTTAGACAATTCTATTTGGTTATAAACCACTCAATTTTAGATTTTTAATTGTAGTATTAACAACCAAACATCCAAATATATATAATAATTTCAGAAAAATATTTCTTTTATGTCAAAATATAATTTTGGGTAAAATTATTTCATTTACCCACTTTAAAAACAATACCGTGTCGGTTTATTTTGTTTAAGAGTTTAGAAATCCCTATCGATGACGTGGCGTCCTACACATCGACCAGAATCCATAAACACTCAACAGATAAGTCAACACAATATAAAAACAATTTTATATTCACTAACAAATACGTACCCATATCAATTAATACTCTCAAACTCACTCTAGAGTACTTCTGACTCTATTTAATGAGCAATCTCCACCAGAGCCAAGGTTATCGCCAACCTAAGCTCTGATACTAACTGTAACGACCCGCAAATCCGTACCTCTTGAGTCAACACTATTTTACAGCAATCAACTCAAGTTGAACAGAAATACGAACCATTAGGGTTAAAGAAGAAGAGGTAGAAGAAGAAGATGGAACACAACATCAGAATCTAACATCGCAGCGGAATAAAATATAATAGATAATCTATGATCTTTACACAAAGGAAAACTATAACTGTTTATACATACATCATCAGAGTACATCATCAGAGTTCAACATCAATAACATACAACTGGATACACAGCGGAATAATAATCAAATACGGAAGTACGTATCGTCATCCAGCTCGTCTCCTGAACTCCACAACATAATATCATGTATCCTATAATACTCGGTCTGACCCGAGCATTACAGTTATATAACACCGAGTCAGTATGGAAACCCATCATGAGAAAACCACACTCAAATTTATTATTAAAGTTTCAAAATCATTTGAAAATCAAAAGCATCTCGTAAGACCACGCCACAAATAAACATGTCGTGTTTTTACCTTACGATAGCTAAAACATTTCTTATAAAATCCTCTGATATTATAATAGTGTTTATATACAAATACTTATTAAAATAGCCGAAATTGTTACATTATTAAATTCCAGCTACTAGCCACAGAGTGGGTAATACAAACAAAACTCGTAAAAGGCATCTAGGGAGAATGGATTTCCAACTAATGAATAGGCACTGGGGTGCCGCCTGTCATGATATGTGGCCTATATCACAGTACCGAGAATCACTCCCGACCCCCTGCAACACAAGACTCGGACTATCCCTTACTGGATAATCCCGAGTAAGATCACCCCACGGTTGGGATCAGCAACCGCTCCACTAAGCCGAAATAAAAAGAGACATCTAGACAGAGACCTTACCCGGAAATGGGTGCTGCCCACCAAGCCTTGCTGCATAACCCCTGATTCAGTCATTCCCGGTTGGTGAGACTTGAGGCTAAGCGTTACCTTTTAGAACATATCCCTTAGAATGCCCATCGTCCACCTGACGATGTGAAAGCATTCATCCATACAAGTCCGTCTCAGGTTCGAACGAAACCGAAGGCGCTACTCCTACTACATCCATTTTACAAACATCCTCAGGATTACTAGCGACTAGCCCTTTCACTTCACTGCTCCATCTTCGAATCCAAACTCGTTTTTCCACGAAAATGTACAAACCGGATCGAAGTGGTTTTCGAGAAATAAATCCCGATTCCGGTCTCTTCGAAACGTTCAGCGCATTTGGTCAATATTGATAGTCGGTTATTTAACTACCAATTAACATTCACAAACATCCATCAACCATAAATAATTTCTCCAAAATTATTTATTATTCTCAAAATATCTTCGCAAGATATATTTCCACTTTTCAATTTCTTTTGAAAACAGTTTCAAACTATCTTTCTTTTTCAGAATAAATTTTCCAAATATTTTCTATTTCCACTGAAATCACCAAGCACAAAACTTCAGATTTTTAAAATAATTTAAAAACACTTTATTATAAATTATCCTTTAAAACATTTAAATTCATAATTATTTTAATACTTATTTAAAATATATATACTTTAAGAATATTTAAAATAAAACTACTTCAATGCTTTATTAAAAATATACACTATAGGAATATTTGAAAATGAGGTTGCTTTATACAAAATAAAACTAAATTTTCTTCTTTAAAACAAAATACCAAGTCACCTTTAAATAACTATTACGATAATAGATTTGAAAAATATTTACTTAAGAATTTGAACATTTAGAATTAATAAATTTCTAAAACATGTCATAGTAAAACAACATTAAAGCCTTTAACTTATATTTAAAATTTACTTTTAAACTGTACTTGGCTACCCAGCGAAATATACTTCTCTTCGCATTCTTTAGAAATAAATCACTATTTGTTTTTAAACAAATCTTCTCATTCCTTTAATAAATTCCCACCTTGAATTTATTCTTCCCAAATATCCACTGATATATTATACTTTACCTTTATAAACCCAGTTCATAAATTTCATGGCCACGTTCTCCTTTAAAATCCCGATTTTACATACTTAAATCAATTCCCAAATCGATTTCCAATTCACCTCATTTATTCCAAAATCCATGAATTTCAGATTTAAATCCTTAATTATGATTTAAAATACTTTTAACTGAAAATACCAATTTTAGATTTACCAAATTACTTCTTTATCCCTTTAACTAAATTTAAACTTTGAAGTTTAAAATAATTCTTTATTCCTTTAATTGATATCACTTAAGTTTACAATTCATCAATTTCTGTTTATTCAAAATCTTTTTTTCCATACTCGAAATTATTTTATCTATTAGTATCTTAATATCTCTTTCATTCCTTTTTCAGTTCATTCTTAATTTATTCCAATTCGCTATAATTATTTTACTTAAAACTTCACTCTTTTGTCTTCTTTCCAAAAATCCAATTTATATATTTTGATAATTCAATGTACCGAAATATATTCAAGCAAACTATAGCATTTAATATTCCAATCATCAATATAATTCATCACAGAATATCAAATATTCATAACACATAATATTAACAATCTAAATAATTTTGAGGAATCCAGTTGGATCCCTCCAACCTGTTTCCCTGCATCTACAGATGTTAGCACAATACCAATTCCACTTCAAGGTGCAATATCGCGGTATATGGGATTAATATAATATCATCCGCTATTATGCGGCGTATAGGGTCTCATCCGCTATATAATGCGGGAAATCTATCACTCCAATATATACTATATATACTACTATATATAATATAGCACATCAAATCAATTCCATCATTCAACCAATTATTTAAATTTAACCATTTAAATTTAAATTAAAACCCAGATGAGTGGGATTAACTCACCTTATTTCCGTTTGCAGTCCACTTCAACTTTGCCTTGGATTCACGGTTTTTCGTCCTTGTATAAATATTATACAGTTCATTAATATTTTGAACTAATCAAACAAGTTATTTTCCCTTTTATAATTTAAGTAACTAAGAATTTTATTCAAACTAATTTCCGTTTTTGTAAATTACTTCCAATAATAAAAATAAAAGGATAGGCTAATTAAATAAGCTAACCTCCTAAGTACTTATATTTAAAATTAAATAATAACTGAATATATATATATATATATATTCTTTTTGGAACCACATATATGTATACATACTTATAAAATGACTTATACCGATTTAAAAATCTAAATTTTAACTAACACTTCAATCATTTTGAAATTCCTGTACATATTTCAAAGTTAACAGTAGGCTGATTTTATATTCCCAAAATTATGTCTGTACACAAATATCCTGTATTAGTTCTAAAAACTGATTCTTGATTAATATATATATTTTTCTATTTCCAAACTGCATAAAAAAAATTCTCAGCAGATAATAAAATAGCTACTTACTTTACTGTAAAATTCCTTGATGAACAAATTTAAATTCCAAGCTTTAAACTTAAAATAAATTAAAAATGTATAAATTCAACTTACCTAACTCGAATCAGGCAAACAACAGTATCGAGCTCCTGTCCAATATCCAAAATCGCGTCTTCGTCACGCTCGCTCTCATCCCTGTCGAAATCGCCGCTGCCTCACGATTACAGCTCGAACGACTGGAAACAGTTGCGACTTCGAGTCGCCATCCTCCCTCTCGCGAACTCAGGCTCGAGTCCACCATCGCGATATCCACTGCCACCCCAGACCTTCACGACAGCCAAACTTCACCTTGCCCCTTCCAAGATCGACTGCCGCCTCCTCCTATTTCTTGCTCGATTGCCGCGAGCTTCGCGAATCTCCCCCTTGTGCCGTGCGAGTGAACGGCCCTCTCTCTCTCTCTCTATTTTTTTTTTATTGATTTCGTTACTGAAAGAAGAGGGAAGGGGTTCGTGCTTATTAAAAGGAAAGAAAAGGAATCGCGTGTTGGATACGCTTGTATGATTGAATGGATTTGCTACAGTGATATGAGGTGAAGTTAAAAAAAAACAGCTGATGGGAAATTGAAGGTCAACTCATATATATATATATATATATATATATATATATATATATATATATATATATATATATATATATATATATATATATATATATAACTCACGTGTGTACTCTATATAGTCCGATTTTTCGTAGTATCCGACAGTGTTACTCTTGAATAGTATGTGTATAGAGGTGGGTGTTACAACTTACCTGGACGAAAATGGAGAAATGCAGTTAGACGGTATGATAAGGTAGTTCATGCATTGGATGGAATGTTACATATCATTTGTATACTTGTTGCTAATGGATCTGCATGCGTTTTCCTCTTTTGCAGAGAGCAGCTTAGATCCTTTAGATGATCTGAAGGCCTTAGGCCCGATATGGATTAGCCTTTACAGGTTCTGAATTACTATACTTCTTTGAATATATTAAGCTTTAAACGCTAAAATTTATCTTGAGATGGTGTAAGTGAAGGAAAGTTTAATGCTGTTCTACTCAAAGAGTTTGATGCCATAAACAGAGCAAGCACTAATGATAAATTTATCATTTAGTTTAAATCACAATCTTGTAATAACAACTTTAATATTTCCATTAAGGTAGGCTTGTCAGTCCCTTGAAGAAGATTATCTTCCACCGATTACATTTGTTTTATAAAAAAGACATCACAAACGTCTTTTTCCTTGGAAGTATGGAAGCATTCTAAGCGATAAGAGTGGCAATATACCTCCAAGTTTCTTGTACTATAACTTAAATAGGAAACTTTCACAAGAAACACCTTTTTATTCGTAGCAAAGCAGACATTATGTGCAGATTTGATTTTCAAAAGAAAAGATAAAAAAAAATTATCTAAAATAACTTTGAGGTATGAATCAAAACATGATTTTGAGGGGTGGATCCAAAGTTTCATATTTAAGTAAGTGCTTAGGTTCGTCTTTTTCTTACATTGGATATTGTGTACCCTAGTTCAGAATTTCTATTTTGCATCTTAAATATGAAAATCATGACAACTTCCAAGTGATCATGGTATATTCTGTTCTGTTTTTAAGTATTCCAAACCATATGATTTCATCTTTATTTTGAAGTGTACATCAACTATTTTCAGTTTCATAGTTCACAATAATAAAAGATTCTACACAATCATAATATGGCCGATTCAATTTTCTGTATGGCAAATGTGTCAGTATATTGATACGAAATCAAATTGCTGAATTATTCAATAATGCAGGTAAAACAAAAATCATAAACAAATTACGCTCTTATATTATATGTACTTAATCGTAGCTGTAGGGATGCATGCCTATTCCTACTCATCAATGGATGCAAATTCTAACTGTTCTATGATTATACAGAAGAAAAAAAAGGTTCCTTCCTTTTCTTTTGGTAACGGTGTTTATTTTATTTCAGGATTTGAGTTACATGTTGTTTACGGAAAGGTAGCTGAAGCCGGAACCAGTGGCTAACCACAGCAGGTTAAAAATGATATTTCTATCCACTTTATTTTGTACATAGAATTGGTTATTTAGCAATTGTTAGATTCTTTGTGTGTTCTTCGACATTTTACTGGTTCACGTTTGAGCGTGTGCCACATTAAACAGATTCTATAATTCTTTCAACATTTTGTTTCAACAGACCTGAACTAACACGTATTACTATAATTTTATTCCTGAATTATCTTTAGAAACAGCGATTAATTAATAGTATAATGATATGTATTCCTTGTTTGTTTATATGTACGCTTTTTTTGCATATAGGTATATTGGGAGTTTAGTTGGTGATTTTCATAGAACAATTCCATACGGAGGAATTTATGGGTATCCAAAGACGAGAAGAGCAAGAATGGTAAAATGAGGTTGCTATATGCATGTGCTCCAGTGAGTTTTACTGTGGAACAAGCTGGAGGTAAAAGGTCAGATGGGCATCAAAGGATATTGGATATCAAACCTGAAGAGGTATTTAGGTAACATAAATATATACTTTCAATGCTAAAGTGTCTGCTTCAATGTCGTTCGGTCTGAATTTTAATGCTTGTGTTATTTTTAGCATGTACAACATATTTGTGTTGGTTTTGGCTTGAATATGATATTTTGTAACTATGTCAAGATATTACGAGTGGTGTGAATACATGAATCTTTTTGGAATATTGAAATATGAACTTTTTTTTGTTATTTTTAGTAAACGTGGATTAACAACCATTATTTTTAGTAAACATGGATGAACATGGTTGTTATTAATACAATACTTTGATTTTTAACTGCAAATTAGTTTTAAATTTATAGGTGCACCGCACTAGCTTTTATATTTGGTTTTTCAATTTTTTTTAAGAACGGGCAAAAGCAGTTGCAAAAAACCTTATTGCAACGGACAAAAACGGTTGCAAAAGACCATTTTGTAATGGGCAAAAAACAGTTGTAATAAACATGTACTACAACGGTTGTTGTTAACGACTGAAGATAGTTGTAAAATGCACCCACTCTATTACAACTTCACATTATCACGATGTTTGCATGATCGTTGTTAAAGATCTATTACGACTGTCATTGCCAATTGCAAAATAAGTATTTTGCTGTAGTGTTTATTCGCTTAATATATTGCTTAACTTTTAATGATTTTTTTTTAGAAGTATATACTGTACAATCTTTGTTTAAAGGGTTCCGTTTCAAGTTCAGTCAAGGGCCTCTTATATGCTAGGCCTGGCCCTGATTAGACTTCAATCCAAAATGTTTGCTGACTCTTATAGTTATGGATTTGCCTCTTGGTTCACATTGATTAGAATGCAATAAGCTTGCAGGTTTGACACAACACAGATGAGGTGGTGATGTTAGGCGTAGGTATCAACGAAGAAAACTTGATTTGCATGTTATAGAAACCAGTTGTGTTCTATCGGGTATGGAAGTTAGTATTTAGTATAAGGTTATCCTCCTGAACACTTGATTAATGTTCAGTTTTTATCATCTTTATTTATTTGAGAATGGCAGTGAAACTGGTGACCGAATTTGGTGACAAAGCATATTACAAATATATGATTAGTAAAATATTGACGTGTCTAAAATATATGATTCATTTTCACCTTTTTTTTAACAGGAAATTATTGTCAAGGACAAAATTTCATAGCTTTTTAGCCTCAAGGACGGACCTTCAATATTTTATCCTGAAGGACTCTGTAGGTATCAGTTTTTAGTTATTGATAGAAGTTTTTAGGTATCAGTTTGTAGTTATTAGAAGCAGTTTTTAAGTATCACTTTTAGCTCGGTAGCAGTTTTATTGTCCTTATGAATAATTTTGGAAAATATTTGTCCTTATGAATAATTTTTAGAAGAATGTTTGTCCTTGAGGTAAAAAATATTGAGGTCTTGTCCTTGAGACAAAAAATATACAAATCTTTGTCCTTTAAATTAATTTCCCTTTTTTTAATTTCTTTGGGTTGAATATTGAAAAATTATTTTAAAGAAAGGATTTATTGAAAGAAAATAGATTTTATGAATATTTAATTTTTTTCCAACAATTGGGTTTTTCTGGAAACTTTTAGTTTATTTTTAGAAAAAAAAACTTTCAGAGAATATTGAATTTTTGGACAAACTATTGTATTCTAAAACATTTGTATATTTTGGAAATCCGAAATTCTTACATAACTTTTTTCTTATGAAAAATAATGAACGTTTCATAGGTGATTTACCTTTACAAATAATTTGATTTTTCTAAGTTAATTAATATACATTTGAAAATTGATTTATTTTTTTAATATTGAATTTTGCTGGAAAAAATGTGAATTTTTTGCAAATTGTTGATTTTTTGTGAAATAAATGAGTATATTGGAAAGATAATGTTCTTTCAATTTAATTTTTGAAATAGTAAATTAATTCCTATAGGAGTAAATTAATTCCTATAGGCTTATGTGAAGAGAAAACGTCTCACTTTTTTTTGTGCAAAGTCGTTTGCGTGGAAGGCTGCAGTATTGGTTAATAAGATTTTGTCAATACTTCAGTAGCCCAAAATAACCTTTCGTATAGACTACTACGCTCTAAAAATAGTGCGGTAACTTCTCATCGACACTTTTCTCATATAATAAATAAATAAATACAAAAGATATCGCCTCTTGCATACAATACCAATTTTTTTAATTATAACTAGTGGTTCTCAAAATCCTAACATGACATTAGGGATGGAACATCTCGTGTGAGCTTTACATCCATATGCGCACTAAAAAGGTTTCAATTGACACGTTCCATTTTTGCCTTGAGTGTTTTCCTCTGAAACTAGACTATATTTAATTAATTTTAAGATCATTAGTACTAGTGATTAATTATTTTAACAAGCTCGTATCAAAAATCAAAGAATGCCCTTCTAATCTAATTTGTTCTGCTCCTAATAAATCGGTTATGATTTCTCTATTCTGATTTGTGACAGACCTTTTTAAGCAACTTATCCCGTGGACCCGTGGGACAGTTCTGGCCTGTAATAGATTACTGAGTGAATTAAAGTTACACTTGAGATTTTTATTTGAAGATTAGATTAGAACCACTCTTCTAATCTTCTTTTATCTTATTTTTTGCTGCTGCAGTGATCAAAATTTACACACCGACGCCTTCTCTTTTACTTTTTTAGGTAGATAAATGAGTGATGTAGGCATGAACATTTAAATGTGTTAACAATTAATATTATTATGCCTCTCTAAATCCAATAGTAACTCAATCTAATATTCCTAATCTAATTCATTTAGCAGCAAAAATTAGCATTACCGATGCTCCATCAGTAAGAAAATATACTGAAATTTGTTTATGTTCATTGGTTAATCGCATAATTACTTTTTCTCTATTTAAATTCAAATCATATCGGATTAGTGAATGCAATGTTCATGAATTAGATCGGATGGACGATGGAGATATATGTGGATGACATGCTTATGAAATCACGAGTATCCGGAAACCATTTGAATAATCCCTCATAGATGTTTGAAGTCCTTTGGAAGTATGGAATGAAATTGAACTCCTTGAAGTGCTCGTTCGATGTTACGTCAGAAAAATTTCTCGGATTCATAGTAAACGCGAGGGGCATCGAGGCCATTCCAGAATAAATCACTGCATTACGGAATGTTAGAGCCCCGTCAATAAAAAAAGAGTTGTAGAGTCTAAATGGGAAGATCACAGCAATGAGCTGCCTCATATCTAAAGCGGCGAATAAGTGTATACCATTGTTTGATGCATTGAAGAAGGGTAAGAAGAACTTCGAATGGAATCAAGACTGCCATGCAACATTTGACGAATTACTTCGACACATGGAAACATCGTCAGTTCTATCTAAACCGACAGATGGAGAAGATTTGTTCATCTTCTTGCTAGTATCTGGCCATATGCTAAGTGCAGCACTTATGCGTGAGGAGGATAGGATTGAACATACCCTCTACTATATTAGCAAACGGTTCACCGAAGCTGAACGAAACTATCCGAAGTTAGAAAAGTTAGTGTATGGCTTGTTGATAGCTTCAAGGAAGTTGCGGCCGTATTTCCAAGCTTACCCCATCAAGGTATTGCCGAATCAACCCTTTAAGTAAGTGTTTTACCGACCAGAGACTTTAGAATGACTTTTGAAGTGAAATATTGAGTTTAGCCAGTAAGATGTTACTTATCATCCCTAAAGAGAAATTAACAGACATGCGTTGGCTAACTTCATTGTCGATTTCACAATTCTAGATGATGAGGAGGACACAACGATGTAGCATCACATCGGAAATTGTTTGTCGACGGTGTATCAAACGAATTCTGCTCAGAAGCGGGAGTTGTGCTTGAAACTCTTGAAGGATGGTCAATTTGTTATGCTCTATGGTCAGAATTCCCTTCTACTGATAACGAGGCGGAGTACGAGGCATTAATAGTAGTGTTGAAAATTGTGAAGGATCCGAGAATTAAAGTTCTCTATATAAAAATCAACGGTTAGTTGATCATCTGTCAAATGAAATGAGAGTAGTAGGCTAAGGGTGCAAACCTTGCACCTGCCTAACGAAAGCATGGGAATTGCTCAACAATATCAAAGGCTACACGATAACCCATATTCTCAGGGAATAGAATGTGAAGGTCGATCACTTGGCTAAACTGGCTAGTTCTTGAGATGCACGGTCGCTAGGACTGGTCCTAGTGGAAGTATTGTCAAATCCCAGCATAGATCAAATGGATGTCGACTGGATTCTGAAAACCGTAGAAGAGGAGGAATTGTGGGTGACATTGATCCAGACTACCTACTCTAAGGAATACACCTAATGGACTGGAATGAACGAAAGAAACTCATTTGGAAGGCACCGTGATTCGTAATGCAGGATGGAGTACTATACTGGAGAGAGTTCTCTGCTCCCTTACTCAGGTGTATGACAAGAAATGAAGCAAATAAAATCCTTATGGAGATTCACGAAGGCAGTTGCGGTGATCACACCAGAGGACAAATATTGGCGAAAAAGGCTCTTTGCTATTGTTACTTCTGGCCAGCAATAAACCAAGACGTAGCAAACTATTCCGGATGATGCTACAATGCCGGAGGTTTGTGAAGATTCTGCGAACCCTATCTACAGAACTTACGCAATTGGTCATCCCATGGTCGTTTGCAATCTAGTAGATTAATCTAATCGGCCTATTACCAATAGCAAAAGAAGGAGCTGAATACGCGATAGTTGTCGTTGATTACTTTACAAAATGAATCGAAGCGGAACCGCTTGTCATGATTGTACTAAAAGTGATTAAATTATGAGCTAAAAATATTATTTGCAGGTTTTGTGTACCATAGAAAATTATCATGGACAATGAGACTCAGTTTGAGAGTGTCAAATTCATGGACTTCTGCAACAACCCGCATATTTTACGATTTTATATTTAAGTGTTTAATTTAAATATAGCATCGTTAGTTAAATTTAAAGTTCGAAATGTGACTTTTTGTAAATGGTAGAATCCGGACTCGAGATCACTTTCATTGAGTTCAAAATGGCGTTTACAGCTTATTTGAGTATAAACATCGATATATTTTGGAGTTGATTAGGATTTTGGTATTTTATTTAGGCTTTGGGTTGTGTTCTAGCCCACTAACCCAATAAGAGAACCCAAACCTTCTACCAAATACCCTCCTAACTCCACTCCTTTTCATCCATTCCTTTCATAATTTCCTAACACTCTCAAGCAAAAGAAAAAACGGGGGAAAAGAAAGAAAATTAAAATTCCTAAACCATAGCTTTTCTTAGGAATTCAAATTCAAGTTAAAAATCAAAGAGAAGCTTAGGTGAGCATCCTCTTCATCTTCTCAATCTCAATTTCTTTTTAATTTTCAGAATTTCCTATAACCTAAATTAGGAAATCTCTGCATGTAATAATAGATTGAAGATCTTAGAGGTGTAATTGAGGAGGAATTGATCTTGCTTTGTTTTAGAGCTTCTCATTCTTTGTTTTTAAGTTTAAAGGTGAGTTCTTGAACTCACGTCTATGTCTATAGCTTTCATTTGTTGTTAAGTATGAATCCCTAACATTTATTTCATGTTCAATTGCCTTTGAATTGAATTGGTTTTGTGAATTTGTCAATTTTGGTATTTTGAAGTAAAATCTATAAAAATCCTACTATGGATGTTTGGACATGTTGTTTGGAGTGTGTCGAAGAGCCTATAGAGTTGTCGCTTGACATAAATCCCTAGCCACCATCGCTCATTCGGTCGCTTCTAAGTTGATTTAACTATCAATGGCCTAGGAAAATTTTGTCCTGAGTTTCAGCTCACACGTCTGGGAAAACGCTCAGACGTCTGAGGCAATGAAATAAAAATTCTAGACCTACAGCTCATACTTCTGAGGTTATTCCCATACATCTAAGCGATTCAGAAGAAATTTCCAGATCTTCGGTTCAGATGTCTGGGAAAACTATCAAACGTCTGGCGCTATTAAATTCAGCCAATTTGCCTATTTTATGTGGGTTTCCGTTTTATCGATCTTTGTTGATCCGGTTGGTTGTTGTCATTTATTATCGACTTTGATGGCTTTTTTTTTGGATTTTTGGGAATATCCATTTGATGGATTTGATATCAATTTTCATGGTTTTAATTCATGTCGTCGAATGTGAATTTTTGGTGATAGATTGTTTTTACAATCGTTTTTGTGATTTACCCTTTAAAATACAAAGGTTTCTATACCAGTAGTAAATACTCAAACTCTTTCACAAAAAATGATTTCAACATTACTTTTAATACAAAACTCGTTTTTGAAACCATTTTCAATCTTTTAGTATATACAAACCTTTACATCATTTGTATGAGAAATCCAATTAAACTGCTTAGCAAAACAAGTGGTATGAAATGCTTGTGTTTACTTTGTCTGCTAATTTTTAGACTTATTCGATTGAAATCTTGTGATAATTTTCGAGTGGAAAACTATAATTTATTCGTAAATATTTAAGTTAAGCTAGTGGTTATGGGATATGAAGCTAAACTCATTTATTTACTAGTTTGGTGTAATTTAAGCTTTTTTATTGATCAATGATGATCATTTTGTGATTTAGACTTGTGATGTGCAATGTCTCTTAGTCCGCATGGGGGATTGTACCCCGTTCTGTGGAATTTTGACTCATTTTTAGGGGCTAGCGATGATCTTTTATGGAGTTCGGTTCATCGGACGTACCGTTGTACTACGTCCTTGTTCCGGCTTATTTGAGTTTCAGGTTCCTCGGTACGTCATTGCGCCGGCTCTATGGGTTTGCGACTCATGGGATAGCGACCCATTAAACTCACACGTGTTGGTGAGTTTTCATGCTCCTGTTTGTGATAGGCCTCCCCCTTTATGTTTTTTGGATTTCTAATTATTGATTTCTGGAATTCATATTTCACCAATATTGTGATTTTCATTGATAAGCTCTATCAATATTTGAGGTTTGGTGAATAAGCTAAAAAATATGATATTCTTTTTTGATATTTAAGGAGATTTGAGATACTATATGATTTTCATTGTTATCAGATATATACTTGTCACAATATGATATTATTGTTATCATATATTTTTGTCATATCTCCTATCCTATCTCATTTTGTATTATATTTATAGCTAGACCGATCCGTTTATTATTTTTCTTCTTAAATAATACTACGGTCAGATCGAGGTGTTTCATGTGCTTCCACTTGACTTCTTAGTAGGGACTAGCTTCTGACTTTTGGCTAACTACTTTAGCTTAATAATTTTTGCTTTTATCCATTCGAGATAGAGACTTCTTGATGTATACATACTCTTTTGTCTAGCACTTGTACCTATTCTTTTTGTGATGTAGTGGATCTTGTATAACCATTACTTTGATGTTCACTTCTATGTGTTATATTCATATCTATTTCTGTTTTAGTGATATAAATATCTGTGACTGATTTATGTTATGCTTATTTTATATCTGTTTTCAAAGGTCACATAGCAATGTGTAGTAGCTTTGAGTTTGTATTTGATGTGTCGGATTTCCTCTTGAAATGAAATGCATGACATACTATCTGACATATCGGTGCTCCCATAAAACAATTACACAGATGGTCGCTCCTTAACAGCCTCATTCTTCATACTAATTGACGGCATTACCCAGTAGTGTCTTTGATTAGTATGAGTATAGAGGTGGGACGTCACAACTTTTGCAAGCATTACTGGATCGAGAATAGATTTTCCACGGTAGTGCATCCCCAGGAAAATGGGCAATTGGAGCCAGTGAACAAAATCATCATATCCACCATAAAGAAAAGGTTGACGGAAGCTAAAGGATATTGGGTTGATGAGCTTCTACTTGCACTACGTGCTTACAGAACGACAAATAATCTGCGATTGGATACTCTCCCTTGGCTTTAGCATATGGTTCAGAAGATATGATACCAATGGAACCAATAGTCCCCTCTCATCGTAGAAGGCATTTCAATCAAAAGGAAAACGAGCAACTACTACTTGAATCATTTGACCATATCGATGTAAAGAGGAAGGAAGCTGAGCTTAGGACTGCGGTTTACCAGAAAAGAGTGGCATGACAGTTTGAAACTAAGATTCAAAACCGTACCTTCGAAATGGAAAATCTCGTCCTGAAATGGTTCTTCTCGGGTACGGGAGCACTTGGCCCAAATTGAGAAGGGCCCTGCGTAATCGGCCAAAAACTTGGCGATAGAACATTCAAGCTGAGGACGGTAGATGGAATTCCAATTCCTTGTTCTTGGAATAGCGACTTGCTGCGGCACTGCAATACTTAATACTTATCTATGTATTTTCTATTTTCGCAAATAAGCCATCTAGCGGGGAACTGTAAATAGGTAGGCTTGCCTTTCTTTTCCTTTTATTAATAAAGTAAGCTTCTTGAACCAATGGACACGCTTTCTTATAAGCCGAAACGTCGGGTCGACGTTGAAAATCGATCCAAACGGTCGGTTCGATGGGAAAAATCGATCCATGCCTACTAAGAACTGGCATTGCTTCAGCAACATTCGAGAAGTCTTACAATCCAAAATGCCTTGGCGTTGCTCCGACAATGTCGGAAAACTTACCATTTCCTAAAGCCTCGGTGATTCTCCGGAAACATCGGGAAACTCTTAATTCCTAAAAACCCTCGCCGTTGCTCCGAAAACATCGGAAAATTTTCTATCTTTCCAAGTACCTATGTTGCCCCAACGTTGGAAGTCCCATCTTCATGTGCACCACCAATAAGCCGCACATTGCTGCTTTGAACCGACGAAACCACATTCAAGTATGCAATATTCCTTATGGGCCACCAATAAGCCCGTACATTGCTGCTTGACCCAATTGAACCACATTCAAGTACGCAATACTCCTTGTGCGCCATCAATAAGCCACATGCCGCTGCTAGGGCCAATGAAACCACATCCAAGTACGCAAAATTCCTTGTACACCATCAATAAGCCACATGTCGCTCCTAGAATCGATGGAATCATGTTCTTGCAAGCAATACACATATGTCCCACACGATTGAAAAAATACTTCCTAATCTCCGGATATGGAGCATAGAGCCACAAATCATCAGATAGGTAGAAAAATCCATTCGAAATTTCCTAAGTACTAGTAATACCCCGACAATACTGGGAAAACCTTTTATTCTCTAGTAGTCGATGTTACCTCGGTAACACTTGGAGCTCATCCAAACTTTCTAAGTACTGACATTGCTCCGGCAACGTCGGGAAAGATTCCTATTAGAGAATTGATGGAAATCAACATTTGCTCCAACAACATCTTAAAAGTCCAAATCGCCTGATTGACGGCAACTTCAACGAAAAGTCCAAATACTTGAGCCGTTTGAAAGTTTCCAAAGATAGAAACTGATATGCAAACAGGATCTCAACACTAAACTTAGAAGAATTCGGTCACAGTCAAGAAATGAAATACTTGGAGTCAAGCATTAGACCACGGGTTCCCAAAGATAGAAGCCTATGGCACGACTCCGACTAGGGATAACTGAACAAGTTTCCTATAACAATCAACCTCTAACCAATTGCTTAAACCCTGAGTTCAGAGTAACCAGCCTTGCAGGTGGCATACATACGCCAACATGTGACCGGGACAGGCTAAACCGAGATACATCACAGTTCTTGTAACATCCCGCCTTTTTACACACTTTAAACCGACACACGTGCCAATTCAAAGCATACGCAAGGGCGGATTGTTATGGGGTAAATAAGAAAAACAGAGAAAAAATAAAAAAAACAAAACAGAATCTCACAGCGGAAGGATAAAATATAATAACAAATATACAGTTCATAAACAGTTTACAAAAGCTTGATTCTTCTTTTACAATAAATATCAGAGTTACACATACCAATACAAGCAATGCAGCGGAATAGAAAGAGTGTGGTGTAATACTATATATAACATAATACTTATTCTTCGTCTTCGTCCTCCAAAGCTAAAATCTGCTATCCTGAAATGCTCGGACTGACCCGAGCGAATTTGAATAGACAAAAACACCCGAGTCAGACTAGAATATCTTATGTGAGTTAAATAAACAGAATATAAATATGAGTACAGTAACTCAAGAGATGTTCGGGATTTACATCTCCTAAGGATCCGTTAAACTATTTACTATGTAGTATATTGCGCTATTATAATAGTGTCTATTTATAAAATAAACTTACTTTTAAATAGTGTTAAGGCTTTACATTTTCCACCTTAACACGTAATAGTCCCAGTAGTCCGTCCAATATCATAGCCCCTCCTGATCGGGAAGCCACTAGAGGATACCACACGGGCTACGGGAGAAAACCAAACTCGTACAAGGCGCGATATGGTAGGTGACACGGCACAACTAGGCAATGCCAGGGTAGATATACCAATTGCTATCCAGGCTGGTGGAAACGCGTAGCCGCAGTTACCGCCCACCTCGGACTAACTCCCCAAAATCAAAATATAGAAGTGGCCACTGAATCAAATCCAAGTCAAATTATAATATCGAAGAGGAGCGTCCGATCAGAGGAATGACCTCATTGGCCTGAGAATCGCTCCTGTTTTAGCCACCTTATGCCAACTCACGGGAGTTGGGTCCACGTATTTACCTTACAGGAAACGTCGCCACCACCTACTTCATTCTGGAATCTCCACCGCGTACACGGTTAGTCAAAGTGGTTTTCGGTATCGACAGAGAGTATGTCCATATCCGATCCCGGTCTCTTTGCCAACCAATCGTTATTATAACACCGCGGTCATTTAAAATAGTTTATACTTTAAAACCAGAACATAGTCCCTTTCAAAACCATAATATTACGATATCATTTTTCTTTAAAACACAAATAATTTATCTTCATGTTATTTTATAAAAACCCAAATCCATGATATCGTTTCCCAAATAAAATTTTCCTTTCCAAAAATTATGTCACTTTTTATTATTTGATATCCCATGTAACCAATATTTTGTTTGTAACTTTCAACATAATTCTTCGAAAATCCATAGTATTTTAAAACCATTATTTTCAAAACTAAATGGTTTGGATATTCAACGGTATGCGAATTAAAAAGGTTTAACTTTACTGTTGCTTTATAAAGAATAAATTACATGGCTTTCCAAATATTTCTTGTTTTAAAGTTAAACCCAAAGTCCAAAATATTACTTGAAGTCCCAAAACCATTTCAATTTTATATATATTTATATCCATTTTTGAGCATTAATATTTCAACTAAAGTTGGATTTTTTATCCTTTCAAAATCAATATTCTATTAATTAATCTTGACCATTCACATAAAATCCATAATTAATAAGACTTCAATTTCTAGTAAAATATATATATATATATATATATAGAATTTTTCCACTTCAAATTATACTAGAATATCCATTTCTATTTATTTTGGAAAAATCCAATTACAAATATCATATCTTATAATTTCCAACTTTACATTTAAACATAGGATATAAATTTACCAAACTCCATTTTCTAAATTTCTTCCATTTTCAATAAAGAAATTTATATTCCTTTTATTTCAAAATTTCAACTTCATAGGTATATAAATATGGAATAAAATATTTATACAATATAAATTTAAGATTTATAGACCGTATTCAATCCAAACCATAGAAATCACATTAAAATAGTTATATATAGACCGCGGTGCCTGTATATAGTTTTCTATCCTATGGTCAAGTGATACGGATATTTATCATTTCAATCCGCAATTTAAAAATAAAAATTTGCGGTTATATATCATTTCAAACCACAATCCCGAAAAATGAAATATGCATGATAATTTTCAATTTAATGATATGCAATAAACATCCATCCATCAACAACATCCATCATCCAATCGCAACCATCAACCAATATCAATCAATAACAATATATGTTTGGTAATATACAACAGGTAATAATTGTCAGTTTTATTTCAAATTATATTTATCAACTGTAACAATCTAAAATTTCCGACTTTCGAAAATTCAACATCGACACTCACTTTATCGACTGCCGAATATCGAAGGCCGAAAACCGAGATGTTATGGGTTTTAAAAAGAAAAGAAAAGAAAGAAGAGGGAAAAAGAAGAAATAGAGGGAAAAGAAGATAGAAGAATTTTAAAAATAGAAAAAGAGAATTTGAAAATATAACGGACAGAAAGGAAACAAAAAGAACAACAACAGAATCTCACAATTCGCAACGGAACAACATATAATAATAAATGAATAATCTTTAAACAAAGAACTATATCAGTTATTACATTACATTTCATTTCATTACATCATATCATCAGAGTGTACAACATCAACAACATCAAACAGTGCAGCGGAAAAAGAAATACTATATAAGTAATACGCCATGCCATCCAGCTTGCCTCCAGCAACTCCAGAATATCCAGAATATCCTGATAAACCTAACTCTTAACTGCCCGTGTGGAAATTGGTGGGCACCCAGAGTTTAGGAAGGAAAACAATAAACTCCAAGTCAGTCATGTGACTGGTGTGAGAACTCAAAACAGTTTATTTAACTTTAAAATCAAAATAGAGGAATATTTTTTTTAATCAATTCGCAATGCTTTTAAAAATGAGACTACCATAAGGCCTCCCGCACACACACACAATGCAAACGCAGAATCGGAGGAGATTTCTCCTTATGATAGTCAAAGATGCTTGATACGCATTTAAAATAACATTTGATATTATTATTAGTGTATAGTGTAGGAAAAATATTTCGGAAGTAGAATATAAATCTTAGCCAACATAGACATTTCGAACTATGCCTACTATAGCTATCATCCAAACAGTGTTGCAACACCATAAGTGAATGATAGGTTCTACAACTAATACCGTACAAGTTTCGTATTGTTTCTTTGGATTTCCTACAAATGGTCAGGCCAAGGAACTTCCCATTGCCACATGAGAATGCCTCTGGAAAGACATCCCCGAGAACCAAACCGGAACTCTGCCAACACAAGGCCGGGTTACCCCTAACTGGGTAACTACTGACACGAGCACGCCATTCCCCGGTCCTTTAGGACCTTTTCAACCGAGCGCTCGATATCCAACATCACACCATAATAAATAGAGTGTTTTCAACATGAGTAAGTATCTGGGCTCCATACCATGATACCACCCCTTTCCAGAAGGAAATGCACATACCCTAAGGGGAGCTACAGCAACCCCTAATAACCTTGCCGCATCTTTCCTGTTTTGACCATTTCCGGGATGTGAGGCTCGACGAATTCACGTCCACAAAAACATACTTTATACAAAAGCCATGCTTTGGGTCAACAAATGATCAACACAATGATCACTAAGATAGACGATCAAATAAATGATCCTATCACAATAATCAACACAATGATCATTTCAGCATCACTCAGCATGTCACATTACCAAAATGGGATATATCGCTGATAACTTCAACTATATAACCTTTGAGCTCGTACGTCTCAAAGAAGGGTGTTAAGCAAAGAATAAATTCTCCGCCACCAACAGAAATATATTTGAAAGAAATCGGCTTTATATCTCAACTTGTAATGTCAGACATACAATCCATACAAGTCTGTTCCGGGATCGAACAGAACCGAAGGCACTTACAAAGAAGTCCTTGCAATCCGCATATTCACAATCCTGATCGGATTCACCATCACATATGGAGTTTCTATACCGGCGCGACTCGGTGCAGAAACAATCGATAGGTCATCCTATCGCTCTTGCAAATATCCGGTCTTCAACACCGATCTTCAAATGCAATTCACAACGACGTATCACTTATTCGGAATGGGTTATACGACCCCATGGTCCTTTCCCGGTTAATCCGAATAGTGAGCGCTTATTTTTTTTTAAAAAATAAGTATGGCATCCAATTCAAGCAATCACAACAATTTCTCATTCAAGGGTAAATATTGATAGTCGGTTATTTAACTATCAATAAAGATGCGCCACATCACAAGATTCCAAATAATTTTCCAAATTATTTAATTTTCCAAAAATATCGTTACTAGATATAAAATTTCAATACTTCAAAAATAAACAACGTTTATTTTGAAACCAATTTTCCCTTTTTCATTTATAAATTCTATAGTGAATCTGTATCTTCAAAATATTTACTGATCTACAGTTTTCAATAGATTCAATTATTCAATTCCAATTTATCTTCAAAAAGATAAATTCTTAAAAACAACATTTCATATTAGAAAAGCAATTCCATACTTATTTAATAATAAGTATTCACAAAATTTATTTATTTTCAATAATTTGAAAATATTCAATATACTTAACCATAGCCAAGTATATATTTCATTCTTTAAGAAAAACATTCTATTATTCACATTTATTTGGGTCAAAACGAATGTTGCGTAAAACATCGTTACGACAACCCAAAATCACTAGTATAGGGATTCAAAATTAAATAGATATATAAATCCCAATACTATATAAAAATATTTTCTTTCGGAAATCATTTACTATAACAACAGTGTTATAGTCCATTATTTCCTTATTTTCTCGAAAACGTCTATTTCAACAATGAATGTTGAAATCTACGACTTCCTTTCCTTCTATTTCTCGAAAACGTCTTTTTCAACAATGAATGTTGAAGTTTATGGTTTCGATACTTGATGCATTTTAAAATATCCTTAAATCGCTTTAAATTTCATTTAAAACATTCTTTTCCAAAATATCCATTTTTATTAATAATATATTTACCGTTCAAAACGTGAATATAACTTCTTTAATAAACTTCTATATTCAATTTATCAATTTCAATTGATTACGAATTTATAAACAATGTTTGCAAATTTTATTCCTACTTATAAATTACTTAACTATTTATTTCCAAAAATCTCAATTCGGTTATATTTTATAAAAATCTTAAATTTTATAACTTCAAAAATTAAATTTTTAATTTGATTTAAAATGAATCAATTCAAAATTTTACTAAAAACGTATATTTGGAAAATCGATTTATCCTTTTAAAATCAAAAATCGTTATTTTTAACTTTAAAAAAACGAATCCGATGATGCCACAGCATCAATTTGTCAATCACTACACAAATATCATATATCGATATGATATTCACAATCATCAAAAATATTTATAAACAAATAAATATTTGTGAGGGGTCCAGTTGGATCCCTCCAACCTGTTTCCCTGCATCCAAAGAGTTAGCACAATACCCATTCCACTTCGAGGTGGAATATCGCAGTATATGGGATTTTATAAAATATTATCCGCTTACTAACGGCGCAATAGGGTCTCATCCGCTATACGAGGCGGGAAATCAATCAACTGCAATATATACATATGCCAATATATATATATTGCTATATATAGATATATCCTAAAATATCTAATATCACAATCAAGCCAAACAATTAAATCAATCAACAAATTTTAAATATAACTATTTAAAATTTTAAATAACCCTTTTTAGTGAGGAGTTCTCACCTTAGCTTTTATTTTGCAATCCATATCCATCTTGACTCGATTTCCTCGATTTATACCTAGTATAAATATTTACACAATTTATTACTATTCAATATAAATCGAATAATTAATTTTCCATTTGATAGTTTTATTTAATTTGGCTAAGGATTTGGGTTTACTAAAAATTTATTCTTAACATAATAATTCGAACAAATCGAATAATTTATTTCTTTGAAATAGATTTAACTAATTAATTATTTAATTTTTAAACTATTCTTCCTTTAATAGATTCAATTTACTTACCCTTTAATTAAATTTACCAAACTAGTTATTAAATTTCTTTTTCTTACCGAAAATTATATTTTAACTAATTTCCCCTCTAAAAATTAATTTGGTAACTAAACAATTGGAATAAACTTATTAACCCACATAAGTTATCTTAATAAATTATTTTTAGTAAATGAAATAATTGAACAAGTTAATTTCTATTTTATAAATTTAATTAAATTAACTCAAAATTTATTTTAAATCAATTTATAAGTTTCAAAAATCAATTATTTTAAATAACTTATTAAAAATTAAATTTTTATCTTAATTCCCTTTAAATAAATCTTTTCATCCAATTAAATTTTTAACAAAACTTCTTTTACAAAATATATTTTTTTTTCTTCTTTACTGCCTACTTATCATTTTAAAGATTTTTAATTGGAAAACTTTAGATCATAGAACTTACTGTAAATTCTAGCAGAATCTCTTTACTGCAATTTTTTTCTTTTTCTTTTCTGTAAATTTTTTTCTTTTTCAAAAAAAAAAAAACTGCATGTAATATAATTTGTTTTCTAACCTAAATGTAAATTAAAACATTATTTTCTTCCTTCTGTTAATTTATACAGCATATGTAATTAAAAATAAAACTAAAGTTATTACCTTATTGCCGCGATTATCACGGCTTCGATGACAACGCGATGAAGCCTGAGCCACCCACATCGAACAGCGAGCCACCATCTACTCGAGCTGCGGCCGAGCCCTCCACGACCCCCCAACATCGCGTTGCCGCACAGACGATTCCACGTTCCACGCGCGACATCGTCGCCGCTCCAGTGTCGCCGTCGCACGCTTCCCACTCCTACGCGACCTCGCGCGCCTTGATTCGAACGATGCCAAAGCTCCCAGCTTGAACGCGAACTCCGAGACCCAAATCGCCACGCCCCCACCCACGAATTCAATCGCCGCCACGCCCAGCTCGCACGAGCACCCCATGATTGACGAACTTCCCTTTGTCCATCGCGTGCGCGAGCGCGCGCTCGCGCCAGTGACTCGAATCGCCATTTTTTTTTTTTTTTTATCGAACTGATTTTGTCTGAGAGAGAAAAGGCCTTCGGCCATTTAATTTCGTGACTTTGAACAAGGGAAGATGGATTGCGTTTATAAAGGGACGAACGACCATTCTTTCTTTCTTCATAGGATTTGTTTCGATTTTTTTTTCCTGAACGAAAGATTATGCTCAGAGTTTTAAAATGAAGAAGATGGATCTCAGTACGCTTACACGATTTTAGGCGTGAATTTAGGCGAAAACTTAGGGATGCTGTCGTTGACAAATTTTTAAATTTAAATTTAAATTGAACTTGATTTAATTTCAACGCGTTTACGTGTCGTGTGCTCACATAACAACTCTGAAAAATACGAAATTTGAAATCCGATAATAATTCAATATTACGGACCCAATGGAACTGGTCTTGTTCAATTCCGAGACTGTATGAAAAATGACTATTTTTAAATTCAAATTGAACAATATAAATTCAAAACTGAACAAAACAGTTTCAAATTAAATTCTGAAGCTTCTATTATCTTTAGTATTATCAATATAAATTTTATAAGCCTTTGAAATATTTTTAATCAGCTTAGAATTTAAAATTCAAGTTTTTTTTTATTCCACTTTCAATCGATTAAACTTATAATTTAATCGCCAATTTCAAAGTTATATTGAAATTTCAATCCAAACCATCATTTAAATATTTAAAATTAATCAAACAAGTTCAATTTAAATTATTTAAAATTCTAGGTCGTTACAATCTTCCCCCCTTAAAAGAATTTCGTCCCGAAATTGCAAGTTAAGGAAGATTGATCCTAAATCGTTTATTATTTTTCACAATTCAAATAGTTTTATCAACTTACTAGCCTAAATCTCTTTGTTAAAGATTCATTATCCTTTCAACTAGCACTCTAAATTTTCAACTTCACTTATAATTTTCAAACAATGTTGTTTTACTTCAAAATTCAAATTTAAATTCAAATTCAAATTTCAAACTTTCAAATTTTTCTCAAAAATTTTCTAACACCCTAAATTTTCGAAAAATTTCGCCAGCGTTTCCTTTGCGCGGATAGCTCGGTACGACTACAAAATGGCACCACGGCCCCTCAGAATCAAAAAGAAAAGAGAAAAGCCAAGTGGCTAGAGGAAGAAAGTCATCAAATCTCATATTAAAATTGAAATACGTACCTTTTTGTCGAGCTATTCAATTTTATCTTTGAAATCAAAATCTCAATTTCTTTATATACCTGTATATCTTGCTAGTAGTAGTATCCAATTATAATATTCAATCCATTTTGCCAATTCCATTACAAAATTTCTAATACATGCTTCTCATACACATTTTAAAAACATCGTTGGATCGTTTTAATTCTATTTAAAACATTCACATCCTAAACAATTTCTTTAACGTGTTATTCACTATTCAAAAACGTGAATAAACTACGTTAACCAATTTCATTCTTTTATTCATTTTAATTCAAAGGATTATTCACTATATAAAAAAAATGTGAATATAACTCCATTTCTAAGTTATAACAATTAACTTGTCAAAATAAGTCATTTGCGAATTTATAAAACAACGTTCATAAATTCCTTTTCTATTTATTTATAAAAACTTCCTTTTTATAAATTCCTTTATTAACATATTCCAGTTTATAACTAAATTATAAACTAAACGTTCATATTATAAGTTAACTACTTATAAATGATTATTTCACAAAATCGTTCCTTAGAATTTCATAATTATAAATCTTATAACTTATAAGATTCATTTATTTATCCAAAACTATTATTTTAATCAACATAATAAATTTTATAAACCTACTGCTTATAAAATTCCATTTATGACTTCACCATATAAAATTCTATAAATTTCATTCTATTTATGAAATTCATTCACAGTTTATTCTTACACTTATAAAAGCTCGTTTTATAATTCCTACGTTCTAATTTATAAATTATCAATTTATAAATCTTTAATATAAATCAATTTATATTTTTCTTTTAAAACGTCTTTAAATTCCTTTATAATTTCATCATTCTGATTTATAAAATAATCAAATTTTATAAATCCTATATTTAAACTTTTATCATATATTCAAAAATCCAATCTAAATTATTTTATAAAATCATTAGTTCATATTTCTCAAAAATCGACTTTTAATCGTATTTCTAAAAATCAGCTTTTTAACTATATTTCACAAAAACCATAATTTTTATAACTTTAAAAATTATAACGTTTATTTATTTATAATGGATCAATTCCAAAAATATAGTATATTTTCAAAATCACTTTTAAAATCATTTTAAAATCCCAAAATCTGGGTCCAATGATGCTACACACCAAATAGTCAACCACGACTAACAACGATATCATATATCGATATGATAATCCATCAAATATCAAAATATCTGAAATAAAATAAATACTGTTGAGGAATCCAGTTGTACAGACTGTGCCGACGAAGGTTCATATGCCACACAATAAACCAATCATCACAATATAAAACAAATTTTGTATTCACTAACAAATACGCACTCATATCTATTATTACACTCAAACTCATTCTAGAGTACTGCTGACCCTATCTCTAATGAGTAACACCCAACAGAGCCATGGTTGTCGCTTAACCATAAGCTCTGATACCAAATGTAACAATCTAAAATTTCCGACTTTCGAAAATTCAACATCGACACTCACTTTATCGACTGCCGAATATCGAAGGCCGAAAACCGAGATGTTATGGGTTTTAAAAAGAAAAGAAAAGAAAGAAGAGGGAAAAAGAAGAAATAGAGGGAAAAGAAGATAGAAGAATTTTAAAAATAGAAAAAGAGAATTTGAAAATATAACGGACAGAAAGGAAACAAAAAGAACAACAACAGAATCTCACAATTCGCAACGGAACAACATATAATAATAAATGAATAATCTTTAAACAAAGAACTATATCAGTTATTACATTACATTTCATTTCATTACATCATATCATCAGAGTGTACAACATCAACAACATCAAACAGTGCAGCGGAAAAAGAAATACTATATAAGTAATACGCCATGCCATCCAGCTTGCCTCCAGCAACTCCAGAATATCCAGAATATCCTGATAAACCTAACTCTTAACTGCCCGTGTGGAAATTGGTGGGCACCCAGAGTTTAGGAAGGAAAACAATAAACTCCAAGTCAGTCATGTGACTGGTGTGAGAACTCAAAACAGTTTATTTAACTTTAAAATCAAAATAGAGGAATATTTTTTTTAATCAATTCGCAATGCTTTTAAAAATGAGACTACCATAAGGCCTCCCGCACACACACACAATGCAAACGCAGAATCGGAGGAGATTTCTCCTTATGATAGTCAAAGATGCTTGATACGCATTTAAAATAACATTTGATATTATTATTAGTGTATAGTGTAGGAAAAATATTTCGGAAGTAGAATATAAATCTTAGCCAACATAGACATTTCGAACTATGCCTACTATAGCTATCATCCAAACAGTGTTGCAACACCATAAGTGAATGATAGGTTCTACAACTAATACCGTACAAGTTTCGTATTGTTTCTTTGGATTTCCTACAAATGGTCAGGCCAAGGAACTTCCCATTGCCACATGAGAATGCCTCTGGAAAGACATCCCCGAGAACCAAACCGGAACTCTGCCAACACAAGGCCGGGTTACCCCTAACTGGGTAACTACTGACACGAGCACGCCATTCCCCGGTCCTTTAGGACCTTTTCAACCGAGCGCTCGATATCCAACATCACACCATAATAAATAGAGTGTTTTCAACATGAGTAAGTATCTGGGCTCCATACCATGATACCACCCCTTTCCAGAAGGAAATGCACATACCCTAAGGGGAGCTACAGCAACCCCTAATAACCTTGCCGCATCTTTCCTGTTTTGACCATTTCCGGGATGTGAGGCTCGACGAATTCACGTCCACAAAAACATACTTTATACAAAAGCCATGCTTTGGGTCAACAAATGATCAACACAATGATCACTAAGATAGACGATCAAATAAATGATCCTATCACAATAATCAACACAATGATCATTTCAGCATCACTCAGCATGTCACATTACCAAAATGGGATATATCGCTGATAACTTCAACTATATAACCTTTGAGCTCGTACGTCTCAAAGAAGGGTGTTAAGCAAAGAATAAATTCTCCGCCACCAACAGAAATATATTTGAAAGAAATCGGCTTTATATCTCAACTTGTAATGTCAGACATACAATCCATACAAGTCTGTTCCGGGATCGAACAGAACCGAAGGCACTTACAAAGAAGTCCTTGCAATCCGCATATTCACAATCCTGATCGGATTCACCATCACATATGGAGTTTCTATACCGGCGCGACTCGGTGCAGAAACAATCGATAGGTCATCCTATCGCTCTTGCAAATATCCGGTCTTCAACACCGATCTTCAAATGCAATTCACAACGACGTATCACTTATTCGGAATGGGTTATACGACCCCATGGTCCTTTCCCGGTTAATCCGAATAGTGAGCGCTTATTTTTTTTTAAAAAATAAGTATGGCATCCAATTCAAGCAATCACAACAATTTCTCATTCAAGGGTAAATATTGATAGTCGGTTATTTAACTATCAATAAAGATGCGCCACATCACAAGATTCCAAATAATTTTCCAAATTATTTAATTTTCCAAAAATATCGTTACTAGATATAAAATTTCAATACTTCAAAAATAAACAACGTTTATTTTGAAACCAATTTTCCCTTTTTCATTTATAAATTCTATAGTGAATCTGTATCTTCAAAATATTTACTGATCTACAGTTTTCAATAGATTCAATTATTCAATTCCAATTTATCTTCAAAAAGATAAATTCTTAAAAACAACATTTCATATTAGAAAAGCAATTCCATACTTATTTAATAATAAGTATTCACAAAATTTATTTATTTTCAATAATTTGAAAATATTCAATATACTTAACCATAGCCAAGTATATATTTCATTCTTTAAGAAAAACATTCTATTATTCACATTTATTTGGGTCAAAACGAATGTTGCGTAAAACATCGTTACGACAACCCAAAATCACTAGTATAGGGATTCAAAATTAAATAGATATATAAATCCCAATACTATATAAAAATATTTTCTTTCGGAAATCATTTACTATAACAACAGTGTTATAGTCCATTATTTCCTTATTTTCTCGAAAACGTCTATTTCAACAATGAATGTTGAAATCTACGACTTCCTTTCCTTCTATTTCTCGAAAACGTCTTTTTCAACAATGAATGTTGAAGTTTATGGTTTCGATACTTGATGCATTTTAAAATATCCTTAAATCGCTTTAAATTTCATTTAAAACATTCTTTTCCAAAATATCCATTTTTATTAATAATATATTTACCGTTCAAAACGTGAATATAACTTCTTTAATAAACTTCTATATTCAATTTATCAATTTCAATTGATTACGAATTTATAAACAATGTTTGCAAATTTTATTCCTACTTATAAATTACTTAACTATTTATTTCCAAAAATCTCAATTCGGTTATATTTTATAAAAATCTTAAATTTTATAACTTCAAAAATTAAATTTTTAATTTGATTTAAAATGAATCAATTCAAAATTTTACTAAAAACATATATTTGGAAAATCGATTTATCCTTTTAAAATCAAAAATCGTTATTTTTAACTTTAAAAAAACGAATCCGATGATGCCACAGCATCAATTTGTCAATCACTACACAAATATCATATATCGATATGATATTCACAATCATCAAAAATATTTATAAACAAATAAATATTTGTGAGGGGTCCAGTTGGATCCCTCCAACCTGTTTCCCTGCATCCAAAGAGTTAGCACAATACCCATTCCACTTCGAGGTGGAATATCGCAGTATATGGGATTTTATAAAATATTATCCGCTTACTAACGGCGCAATAGGGTCTCATCCGCTATACGAGGCGGGAAATCAATCAACTGCAATATATACATATGCCAATATATATATATTGCTATATATAGATATATCCTAAAATATCTAATATCACAATCAAGCCAAACAATTAAATCAATCAACAAATTTTAAATATAACTATTTAAAATTTTAAATAACCCTTTTTAGTGAGGAGTTCTCACCTTAGCTTTTATTTTGCAATCCATATCCATCTTGACTCGATTTCCTCGATTTATACCTAGTATAAATATTTACACAATTTATTACTATTCAATATAAATCGAATAATTAATTTTCCATTTGATAGTTTTATTTAATTTGGCTAAGGATTTGGGTTTACTAAAAATTTATTCTTAACATAATAATTCGAACAAATCGAATAATTTATTTCTTTGAAATAGATTTAACTAATTAATTATTTAATTTTTAAACTATTCTTCCTTTAATAGATTCAATTTACTTACCCTTTAATTAAATTTACCAAACTAGTTATTAAATTTCTTTTTCTTACCGAAAATTATATTTTAACTAATTTCCCCTCTAAAAATTAATTTGGTAACTAAACAATTGGAATAAACTTATTAACCCACATAAGTTATCTTAATAAATTATTTTTAGTAAATGAAATAATTGAACAAGTTAATTTCTATTTTATAAATTTAATTAAATTAACTCAAAATTTATTTTAAATCAATTTATAAGTTTCAAAAATCAATTATTTTAAATAACTTATTAAAAATTAAATTTTTATCTTAATTCCCTTTAAATAAATCTTTTCATCCAATTAAATTTTTAACAAAACTTCTTTTACAAAATATATTTTTTTTTCTTCTTTACTGCCTACTTATCATTTTAAAGATTTTTAATTGGAAAACTTTAGATCATAGAACTTACTGTAAATTCTAGCAGAATCTCTTTACTGCAATTTTTTTCTTTTTCTTTTCTGTAAATTTTTTTCTTTTTCAAAAAAAAAAAAAACTGCATGTAATATAATTTGTTTTCTAACCTAAATGTAAATTAAAACATTATTTTCTTCCTTCTGTTAATTTATACAGCATATGTAATTAAAAATAAAACTAAAGTTATTACCTTATTGCCGCGATTATCACGGCTTCGATGACAACGCGATGAAGCCTGAGCCACCCACATCGAACAGCGAGCCACCATCTACTCGAGCTGCGGCCGAGCCCTCCACGACCCCCCAACATCGCGTTGCCGCACAGACGATTCCACGTTCCACGCGCGACATCGTCGCCGCTCCAGTGTCGCCGTCGCACGCTTCCCACTCCTACGCGACCTCGCGCGCCTTGATTCGAACGATGCCAAAGCTCCCAGCTTGAACGCGAACTCCGAGACCCAAATCGCCACGCCCCCACCCACGAATTCAATCGCCGCCACGCCCAGCTCGCACGAGCACCCCATGATTGACGAACTTCCCTTTGTCCATCGCGTGCGCGAGCGCGCGCGAGCGCCAGTGACTCGAATCGCCATTTTTTTTTTTTTTTATCGAACTGATTTTGTCTGAGAGAGAAAAGGCCTTCGGCCATTTAATTTCGTGACTTTGAACAAGGGAAGATGGATTGCGTTTATAAAGGGACGAACGACCATTCTTTCTTTCTTCATAGGATTTGTTTCGATTTTTTTTTCTGAACGAAAGATTATGCTCAGAGTTTTAAAATGAAGAAGATGGATCTCAGTACGCTTACACGATTTTAGGCGTGAATTTAGGCGAAAACTTAGGGATGCTGTCGTTGACAAATTTTTAAATTTAAATTTAAATTGAACTTGATTTAATTTCAACGCGTTTACGTGTCGTGTGCTCACATAACAACTCTGAAAAATACGAAATTTGAAATCCGATAATAATTCAATATTACGGACCCAATGGAACTGGTCTTGTTCAATTCCGAGACTGTATGAAAAATGACTATTTTTAAATTCAAATTGAACAATATAAATTCAAAACTGAACAAAACAGTTTCAAATTAAATTCTGAAGCTTCTATTATCTTTAGTATTATCAATATAAATTTTATAAGCCTTTGAAATATTTTTAATCAGCTTAGAATTTAAAATTCAAGTTTTTTTTTTATTCCACTTTCAATCGATTAAACTTATAATTTAATCGCCAATTTCAAAGTTATATTGAAATTTCAATCCAAACCATCATTTAAATATTTAAAATTAATCAAACAAGTTCAATTTAAATTATTTAAAATTCTAGGTCGTTACATCAACTATTAATCTAACAATTTATATTCAGTGATAATTGACATAACTGTTAACTAGCAGTTCATATGCAAACAATAATTTCTAACAGCCAATTAACACGCAATAAATCAATTAAATTAACAGTTTAATTCAAAAAAATGCAATTCAACAGATATAAATGAAATAACATGCCAAAAGCTCATAAATAAATTTCTATTCATTTCTAAAATTTATTTAACAAACATAAAAGCTTCTAGTAATTGTGAGTGGGTCAAAACACTCACCTTTTGAATTTAAATCGAATTCAAACCCGATTTAAACCCAAAAATTCGCCCGTCTCAGAATTCGTCCAAACCAGCGTCATCGAGTCCGGAATTAAATTACGATCCTAACAAAAGAAATTTCGTGTGAATCCGACTTCGTATGAGAAAGTTATGGCGAAAAATGATGATTGAAATCAAAATTAAAAATAAACAAAACGACACACTTTTCACTCACCTTTATATAAATGTGACACGTCACCGCAACAGCACGCGCAAGAACGAATTGCAGGCCGAAGCCCCCCCCTATCGCACGCCTCCAATATTCGAACCCAAATCGAAGATCTACGACGATCTAACCGTTGAAACTCGAAACAAACTACATAGATGCGATCCCCTCGGTTCCCTCTCCAAAACCCAGAAACAGAATCTCGATCCGACGAAGTTTTGCGCGACGATGATAAACGGTTTTGGGGCTGTTTGAATTTATTCTGGATGAACGACAGCTCCAATTGAAAAACGAATTTCACCAGTATATTACGCGTATCGAATACTTCAACATATATTTTTTCTGGAATTTTCTGAAATTTTTGAGTTTTGACTTTTGATTTTGAACTGTGGATGGATCTGGAATTGGATCTGAGATGTATACATTTGGGGAAGAGAAAAGAGTGAAGAAATGAACGTACAAAGAAAGGAGCTAGGGTTTATAGATGTATATTTATAGATAGGCTAGAGGTAGGGTAGCTAGACTGGATACGCGAACGTGCGTGACAAACCATGGTCCAAAAAGCCCGCTATGCCTCCGGAGTCGAACTTGTTAAAACTATATATCCAAACAGGTGTTTTAAAATATTCTGAACGCGATGGAAAAAGTTTCGCGACCAAATTCGATCGTATGAAGAAGTTATGCTAAAAAAACAAGATTTCACATTTTTTTCAAAATGCGTAAATTTCAAGGCGTTTCAAGTCCGTATGATCAAACGACAAGTCCGATCGCTACGAAACTTGAAATATTATTATAATTCACCGTTACGGATCCGATGAAACTGGTTTCGTCGAAATCCGAGTCCGTGCCCAAAATGGCTATTTTTATATTAATTAAATAAATAGGCAAATAAATTAATTAAATTCAATCTTTAAAATTTTTGACTTTAAAATTGAAAATTTGATCATTTTTTTAATTTCACTTTAGTTACAACAAATAAAACAAACCCAGATATCAATGTCAAGTAAATAAATTTATAAATTTCAGTGTTTGAATTCAATTACGGTAAATTCAGATATTGTAAATTCCAAGAATTTACTTAAATTTAACTTTGACTATGACCTTATAGTTTACTGCGTATTATTACGTCAATTAATATAACTTTACGTTTATTTCAAATCTACCAATTATAACCAAATAAAACCTTTCAATTGTTTTTCATGAATAGGTATTTCAATGAATTGGTTAGTATTCGACTAGCATAATATTTAATTCTAACCACTGCAATAATTAAGCTTTGTTTTAAATTGGATTTAGATGGAAGGATTTGTTTGCCTTTTCTTAACTACTATATTCAAAAATTTTGCCTTTCTTTGTATTGCTACTATTTCCATTTATATTGAAATTGTAAAACATATATAAAAAAATTAGAATCTCAAATAAGCTCTTATTACTCACAATTACTATATTAATTTGGATTGCACAACATCTTATTCATCACTTGCTTAAACCTAAATTCCTATTTCATTCATAAATGCTAAAATAAATCAATTATTACATAATTTCTTTTATTAATATTCATGCTATTCATGCTATTCATGTTAAATTCAATTCCTTTGTTCCATTCAACATCAGCAATTATCTATTAAATGTCCCAAAATTTCTATTAAATAAATCTAACGAATCTTTATTATAAATTAGATGAATTTAATATTGCATTCAAACTATTGCGTTAAAATTTCCGTTTCACCTTAAAGTAACTAAATTTGCCCATTATAATACTTATTTCAATTCAAAAAAAAAAATCATTTTATTAACATCAAAAATTTACCATTTCATCTTACCATTTATTTACGTATCCTTTTATTGCACTGATTGAAATAAATTCACTTATTAAATTTTTAAGTTCGTTACCTATCCATCTTGATTTTAATTCCATCTATAAAGCAAATTTAGTTAGCCTTAACGTTACTACACTAAATCTACAATCAGTTTCAATTTATATAGAATTATATCTTAATACTTACCATTTATTTATAAATTAGGTTACCTTCCAATAAATCCGATTCCTACGCATTTGATTGGATTGCCATCTTTACTATGTCTATTATTAATTAGCTTCAAATTCTACAATTTCACTTCTTAAATCCACCCTTTGCTATATTATAAGTAAAATTTACATTGGTTACATAAATGTATCATTTATTTACATTTATTACAAACTTATTTCCAGTTCCAACTAACAATCTAAATAAATTAATAGGCAACCTACCATAACATTACCGTTACCTTTTTGTCACATACAAAATCCTTTATCACAAAAATCAATTTCTGCATATATTTTCATACTACAAATTCAATTTTCTTATGTTCAAATTATAACCAAACCTGACTTTTAAATTATTTTGTATAAAATTGGGATTTCATTAAGTTTCCTAATTATTACCCTTAATTGGCATTTATCATCTTGTATTCTCGTTATCATTTCATAGATATGATTCCCAATTCCTTATTATCGACTTAAAATGTCATTACTTACATTGCATTAAACGTTGTTACTTAAATCTCTACCCAATAGTAATTAATACTCTAAATAAATATGCTTACTCCTTTCGTTATTTATTCATTATCACAAGAAACGTTTAATCATTTGTAATTTCAAATTACCTACATTGATTGTATATATTTTCCATTATTATCATTTATTAGAATTCTATTCAACTTTCCATCTTATGCATGTAGTTAACCTTTCTATTGATTTTTCCTTCAAAATTTTCAGTTATTTCTTATTTAATCGCTATAAATTAAATGCATTGGTAACGAACAATAGTTGTTACCATTATACAATTTATACATTTGTAATTTATTCTCTACAACAATTATTACCTATCAATATTATTTCGCCCATAAATACAAACTTGCAATTTTTCTTATTATCATATTCCATTTACTGTTAACAATGTTTATTACATTATACTAGTTTAATAATTTCCTCAAATTCCTCATATTCAACTCATACGCTGGAAAAATTCTTTTCACTACTTAAAATCATTTGAATTAACTTCGAATTACTATAAGTAGGTTTTTAATTTATTTTTCTTCTAAATTTAATTACAACTTAATTTAACCAAATTAAATCCATGAAATCTACGGGTCGCTACACTCTCCCCCACTCAAAACTTTTCGTCCCCGAAAAGGAAAAGGAAGGGAGAAAGAAGAATAAAACAGTATATCTAGTTTCAAATATTAACTTATAACAATAATTTACTAAATTAATTTCCTTTAATGAATTACACTTGTTTTATAATCATTATGTCTTTTAATACTTAAATTATTAAAGTTGGAAAAATATATGTAACAAAATTCTAAGTCCAAAATTTACGAAAAATTTTGGCAGAGTCTCCTTTGTACGGAGGGACTCTGGAGAAAATATAATATCCAAATATACAAATATATTACATATATATCCAAAATAAAATATCCCAACACGGGAAAATATAATATAGCGCTTTAATCGTAATCCGAAAACGTACCTATTTGTCGGGCAATACGCTTATTATTTTGGAACCAAAAGCAGTAGCAGTTGCTTCCAACCCCTGTATTTACTTATATAATCTAAAAGTTAAATATCTATATTACAGTAAAATGTTTGGGTAGATTCAATCATTCATATCCAAATCAAATGCAACAACCATACATTTTAACAAACAGCACACACCACAAACAACAATCATTCAATCAATAACCAATAGTTGTTCGGTTCAAATTCTGAAATTTTACGGAGTGAGAAATAACTATCAAGTGCATCCGTTACTCAACAGTCTTAGATGGAACAAAGATAGATTATTTCTCCATCCCACAACTTCAAAATTCCTTACCCAACAACCATACATCAACCAAACAATTCAAATCAACACCAAAATAGCTTATTATACATTTATTTCATACTTCAGTGGTTTAATTTTCTTCCCTTCCTTTATGGAGGGATTTCTTTGTTTCTTACAATTTTCATTTTCCATTTGTTACAAAATTCATTATATTGTATTCCAATTTATTGACTAAGGTTTATATCATCTATTTATACTACTTACCCTTTCTTATATAGTAAAATTTCCAATTTAACTTAAGTTTATACAATTAATTCTCATTTATAACAGCAAATTTATTGAATACCTTAATTACCTCAAGCTTCACTTGTAAGATTTCCCCTTACATTTTCTTACTAACATTGCAGCTTTTATTATATGGTAAGTTATGTAAGTTTAAGAATGCAAGTGAAAATTTACAAGTTTCTTCTCAATTCCTTTTTATTTATTAATGGTTCAATAAATATATATTCGTTTTATTAATTACAATTTCAACTTACCCTTAATTTCATTCCTTTATTTAATGTTTACGTTTTATTATATTTAATTACAGTAACCCTCTACTTACACTTAAATTATTAACCTTAAAACCTCCATTTTTATAAGTAAAGGATCTTATTAATTCATTATCTAGGGTTTACAGACATTTATTTATATTACCTACATTTTATTATATTACTAGTAGCATTTTAAGACATACTTAAGTTTATAACCCTACACATCAATCTTTATTTATTAAAGAATTTCATTTTATTTACTTAAGTTAAAAATCACCTATTAATAATACTCACCTTTAATTTGGGTAAAATTTCAATTATCACTTAAGTTTATACCAATAAATTCTTATTATAACAGTAATTTATTGAATACTTCATTTTTCCTAAATTCCTACTTGTAAAATATTCAATTCCAGTTTCTCATTTAACACTCCAACTTTTATATTTGGGTAAGTTATTTATGTTAAGGAAATTGCAATTGAACTTATACAAGTTTAATCTCCATTCTTTTAATTAAATTTAATGTTTATCCATATTACTCTTTGTCTCATATGTATGCAAATTTCTCTTTATAGCTTTGCAGTTATTCTTTTATTTCAATTAGAGGTTTCAATTCGTTTATTACTTAACTTTTATTTCACTAACAACTTTTAAACAATTAATTAACGGAAAAAAAAAAATTTTTAGAATGAAATACCGGGTTAAATTTCAATTTATTTCAAAATAATAGATAATTAATTTCTTGCAACTTTTATATCTCTAATTTTATTTAGAACAATAAAGAAAAATTTTAGAAAATTTCAAAATAAATCTGCAATAGAATTTACTACAGTGGCCTTTCCCCTTCGAAACTCGAAAATGAAAGTCGATGATGCGGCCGTCATCACCGAATTTATTTTCCAGTGACAGAGAGGAAAGTACAGAATTTAATTCTTTTCCAAAATCTTCTTTAAAACAATTCTTCCAATTTATACGAAATATTTATATAAGAAAATACTTATAAACCAAATCAATAAATTTCACAGATTCTTTGAAAGCAGATTTGGAAAAATCCCGGACTTAAGTTCTAAAATCTCCAATTTGATTTATCATAATTTCAACTTAGCTTCAGTTATTATAGATATTTTTATTTTCTAACACCCAATCTATAGCAACCAAATATATATATATATCTTTATAAAACTATTTTCATATATAGAAAATATAATAGGCAAAATTATTTCATTTACCTATATTAAAACGGATATTATGTCGGTCTGTCCTATTAAGTGTTTAGAAATCCCTATTGATGACATAGCGTCCCATGCATCAACCAGAATTTATAAATACAAAGCGGAACAGATTGACACAATATAAAAATCTTTTTATAACACTAACAAGTACGCTCTCTCATATATATACGCTCAGTGACTCCCATAGGATATTACTACCCTATTAACAAAGAGTCAAACCCCACAAAGCCAAGGTTTTATCGTTAAACCAAAGCTCTGATACCAACTGTAACATCCCGCCTTTTTACACACTTTAAACCGACACACGTGCCAATTCAAAGCATACGCAAGGGCGGATTGTTATGGGGTAAATAAGAAAAACAGAGAAAAAATAAAAAAAACAAAACAGAATCTCACAGCGGAAGGATAAAATATAATAACAAATATACAGTTCATAAACAGTTTACAAAAGCTTGATTCTTCTTTTACAATAAATATCAGAGTTACACATACCAATACAAGCAATGCAGCGGAATAGAAAGAGTGTGGTGTAATACTATATATAACATAATACTTATTCTTCGTCTTCGTCCTCCAAAGCTAAAATCTGCTATCCTGAAATGCTCGGACTGACCCGAGCGAATTTGAATAGACAAAAACACCCGAGTCAGACTAGAATATCTTATATGAGTTAAATAAACAGAATATAAATATGAGTACAGTAACTCAAGAGATGTTCGGGATTTACATCTCCTAAGGATCCGTTAAACTATTTACTATGTAGTATATTGCGCTATTATAATAGTGTCTATTTATAAAATAAACTTACTTTTAAATAGCGTTAAGGCTTTACATTTTCCACCTTAACACGTAATAGTCCCAGTAGTCCGTCCAATATCATAGCCCCTCCTGATCGGGAAGCCACTAGAGGATACCACACGGGCTACGGGAGAAAACCAAACTCGTACAAGGCGCGATATGGTAGGTGACACGGCACAACTAGGCAATGCCAGGGTAGATATACCAATTGCTATCCAGGCTGGTGGAAACGCGTAGCCGCAGTTACCGCCCACCTCGGACTAACTCCCCAAAATCAAAATATAGAAGTGGCCACTGAATCAAATCCAAGTCAAATTATAATATCGAAGAGGAGCGTCCGATCAGAGGAATGACCTCATTGGCCTGAGAATCGCTCCTGTTTTAGCCACCTTATGCCAACTCACGGGAGTTGGGTCCACGTATTTACCTTACAGGAAACGTCGCCACCACCTACTTCATTCTGGAATCTCCACCCGTACACGGTTAGTCAAAGTGGTTTTCGGTATCGACAGAGAGTATGTCCATATCCGATCCCGGTCTCTTTGCCAACCAATCGTTATTATAACACCGCGGTCATTTAAAATAGTTTATACTTTAAAACCAGAACATAGTCCCTTTCAAAACCATAATATTACGATATCATTTTTCTTTAAAACACAAATAATTTATCTTCATGTTATTTTATAAAAACCCAAATCCATGATATCGTTTCCCAAATAAAATTTTCCTTTCCAAAAATTATGTCACTTTTTATTATTTGATATCCCATGTAACCAATATTTTGTTTGTAACTTTCAACATAATTCTTCGAAAATCCATAGTATTTTAAAACCATTATTTTCAAAACTAAATGGTTTGGATATTCAACGGTATGCGAATTAAAAAGGTTTAACTTTACTGTTGCTTTATAAAGAATAAATTACATGGCTTTCCAAATATTTCTTGTTTTACAGTTAAACCCAAAGTCCAAAATATTACTTGAAGTCCCAAAACCATTTCAATTTTATATATATTTATATCCATTTTTGAGCATTAATATTTCAACTAAAGTTGGATTTTTTATCCTTTCAAAATCAATATTCTATTAATTAATCTTGACCATTCACATAAAATCCATAATTAATAAGACTTCAATTTCTAGTAAAATATATATATATATATATATATATATATATATATAGAATTTTTCCACTTCAAATTATACTAGAATATCCATTTCTATTTATTTTGGAAAAATCCAATTACAAATATCATATCTTATAATTTCCAACTTTATATTTAAACATAGGATATAAATTTACCAAACTCCATTTTCTAAATTTCTTCCATTTTCAATAAAGAAATTTATATTCCTTTTATTTCAAAATTTCAACTTCATAGGTATATAAATATGGAATAAAATATTTATACAATATAAATTTAAGATTTATAGACCGTATTCAATCCAAACCATAGAAATCACATTAAAATAGTTATATATAGACCGCGGTGCCTGTATATAGTTTTCTATCCTATGGTCAAGTGATACGGATATTTATCATTTCAATCCGCAATTTAAAAATAAAAATTTGCGGTTATATATCATTTCAAACCACAATCCCGAAAAATGAAATATGCATGATAATTTTCAATTTAATGATATGCAATAAACATCCATCCATCAACAACATCCATCATCCAATCGCAACCATCAACCAATATCAATCAATAACAATATATGTTTGGTAATATACAACAGGTAATAATTGTCAGTTTTATTTCAAATTATATTTATCAACTATTAATCTAACAATTTATATTCAGTGATAATTGACATAACTGTTAACTAGCAGTTCATATGCAAACAATAATTTCTAACAGCCAATTAACACGCAATAAATCAATTAAATTAACAGTTTAATTCAAAAAAATGCAATTCAACAGATATAAATGAAATAACATGCCAAAAGCTCATAAATAAATTTCTATTCATTTCTAAAATTTATTTAACAAACATAAAAGCTTCTAGTAATTGTGAGTGGGTCAAAACACTCACCTTTTGAATTTAAATCGAATTCAAACCCGATTTAAACCCAAAAATTCGCCCGTCTCAGAATTCGTCCAAACCAGCGTCATCGAGTCCGGAATTAAATTACGATCCTAACAAAAGAAATTTCGTGTGAATCCGACTTCGTATGAGAAAGTTATGGCGAAAAATGATGATTGAAATCAAAATTAAAAATAAACAAAACGACACACTTTTCACTCACCTTTTTATAAATGTGACACGTCACCGCAACAGCACGCGCAAGAACGAATTGCAGGCCGAAGCCCCCCCCTATCGCACGCCTCCAATATTCGAACCCAAATCGAAGATCTACGACGATCTAACCGTTGAAACTCGAAACAAACTACATAGATGCGATCCCCTCGGTTCCCTCTCCAAAACCCAGAAACAGAATCTCGATCCGACGAAGTTTTGCGCGACGATGATAAACGGTTTTGGGGCTGTTTGAATTTATTCTGGATGAACGACAACTCCAATTGAAAAACGAATTTCACCAGTATATTACGCGTATCGAATACTTCAACATATATTTTTTCTGGAATTTTCTGAAATTTTTGAGTTTTGACTTTTGATTTTGAACTGTGGATGGATCTGGAATTGGATCTGAGATGTATACATTTGGGGAAGAGAAAAGAGTGAAGAAATGAACGTACAAAGAAAGAAGCTAGGGTTTATAGATGTATATTTATAGATAGGCTAGAGGTAGGGTAGCTAGACTGGATACGCGAACGTGCGTGACAAACCATGGTCCAAAAAGCCCGCTATGCCTCCGGAGTCGAACTTGTTAAAACTATATATCCAAACAGGTGTTTTAAAATATTCTGAACGCGATGGAAAAAGTTTCGCGACCAAATTCGATCGTATGAAGAAGTTATGCTAAAAAAACAAGATTTCACATTTTTTTCAAAATGCGTAAATTTCAAGGCGTTTCAAGTCCGTATGATCAAACGACAAGTCCGATCGCTACGAAACTTGAAATATTATTATAATTCACCGTTACGGATCCGATGAAACTGGTTTCGTCGAAATCCGAGTCCGTGCCCAAAATGGCTATTTTTATATTAATTAAATAAATAGGCAAATAAATTAATTAAATTCAATCTTTAAAATTTTTGACTTTAAAATTGAAAATTTGATCATTTTTTTAATTTCACTTTAGTTACAACAAATAAAACAAACCCAGATATCAATGTCAAGTAAATAAATTTATAAATTTCAGTGTTTGAATTCAATTACGGTAAATTCAGATATTGTAAATTCCAAGAATTTACTTAAATTTAACTTTGACTATGACCTTATAGTTTACTGCGTATTATTACGTCAATTAATATAACTTTACGTTTATTTCAAATCTACCAATTATAACCAAATAAAACCTTTCAATTGTTTTTCATGAATAGGTATTTCAATGAATTGGTTAGTATTCGACTAGCATAATATTTAATTCTAACCACTGCAATAATTAAGCTTTATTTTAAATTGGATTTAGATGGAAGGATTTGTTTGCCTTTTCTTAACTACTATATTCAAAAATTTTGCCTTTCTTTGTATTGCTACTATTTCCATTTATATTGAAATTGTAAAACATATATAAAAAAATTAGAATCTCAAATAAGCTCTTATTACTCACAATTACTATATTAATTTGGATTGCACAACATCTTATTCATCACTTGCTTAAACCTAAATTCCTATTTCATTCATAAATGCTAAAATAAATCAATTATTACATAATTTCTTTTATTAATATTCATGCTATTCATGCTATTCATGTTAAATTCAATTCCTTTGTTCCATTCAACATCAGCAATTATCTATTAAATGTCCCAAAATTTCTATTAAATAAATCTAACGAATCTTTATTATAAATTAGATGAATTTAATATTGCATTCAAACTATTGCGTTAAAATTTCCGTTTCACCTTAAAGTAACTAAATTTGCCCATTATAATACTTATTTCAATTAAAAAAAAAAATCATTTTATTAACATCAAAAATTTACCATTTCATCTTACCATTTATTTACGTATCCTTTTATTGCACTGATTGAAATAAATTCACTTATTAAATTTTTAAGTTCGTTACCTATCCATCTTGATTTTAATTCCATCTATAAAGCAAATTTAGTTAGCCTTAACGTTACTACACTAAATCTACAATCAGTTTCAATTTATATAGAATTATATCTTAATACTTACCATTTATTTATAAATTAGGTTACCTTCCAATAAATCCGATTCCTACGCATTTGATTGGATTGCCATCTTTACTATGTCTATTATTAATTAGCTTCAAATTCTACAATTTCACTTCTTAAATCCACCCTTTGCTATATTATAAGTAAAATTTACATTGGTTACATAAATGTATCATTTATTTACATTTATTACAAACTTATTTCCAGTTCCAACTAACAATCTAAATAAATTAATAGGCAACCTACCATAACATTACCGTTACCTTTTTGTCACATACAAAATCCTTTATCACAAAAATCAATTTCTGCATATATTTTCATACTACAAATTCAATTTTCTTATGTTCAAATTATAACCAAACCTGACTTTTAAATTATTTTGTATAAAATTGGGATTTCATTAAGTTTCTTAATTACTACCCTTAATTGGCATTTATCATCTTGTATTCTCGTTATCATTTCATAGATATGATTCCCAATTCCTTATTATCGACTTAAAATGTCATTACTTACATTGCATTAAACGTTGTTACTTAAATCTCTACCCAATAGTAATTAATACTCTAAATAAATATGCTTACTCCTTTCGTTATTTATTCATTATCACAAGAAACGTTTAATCATTTGTAATTTCAAATTACCTACATTGATTGTATATATTTTCCATTATTATCATTTATTAGAATTCTATTCAACTTTCCATCTTATGCATGTAGTTAACCTTTCTATTGATTTTTCCTTCAAAATTTTCAGTTATTTCTTATTTAATCGCTATAAATTAAATGCATTGGTAACGAACAATAGTTGTTACCATTATACAATTTATACATTTGTAATTTATTCTCTACAACAATTATTACCTATCAATATTATTTCGCCCATAAATACAAACTTGCAATTTTTCTTATTATCATATTCCATTTACTGTTAACAATGTTTATTACATTATACTAGTTTAATAATTTCCTCAAATTCCTCATATTCAACTCATACGCTGGAAAAATTCTTTTCACTACTTAAAATCATTTGAATTAACTTCGAATTACTATAAGTAGGTTTTTAATTTATTTTTCTTCTAAATTTAATTACAACTTAATTTAACCAAATTAAATCCATGAAATCTACGGGTCGCTACAGTTCTTTACGCCCACTTAGTAAAGTAGTCAACCGCCACTATGGCATACTTAGCTCTGTCTCGTGCCATTGGAAGCTCTTCGATCAATATACCACAAAGAGCCAAGGACTGACCTTTTGAGTTAGTTCAATTGGGGGTAGCTTGGAAATTTTAGCGATACATTTGCACTTAACACACCTCTTTGCATACTCCATTTCATCATGATTCATGGTTAGCCATAAATATCCATACCGCAATGCCTTCTTCGCCAAAGTCTGGCCCCCTATATGATCTCCTCAGCTCCCTTGATGTATGTCGCTTAATATCTATTCGGCCTCCTACCTAACGACGCGTCTCAGTAGTGAGTTTGAATATCCTCTCTGGTACAATGGTCCATCTTGAATAACAAAGGGGGGCTCCTTCCGCAGGATCTTATTAGTCTCGTTCTAGCTGTTAAGTGGTGTTCCTTCACTCAAATACCTTACCAATAGCGTCATCCAGGTCTCCCTGTTTCCAAAAGCGGCAACCATATTCACTTTCTCAAAACTAGGTCTATTTAGTGTCATTATAGGTATCGATCCCAATAGAGATTCATTCCTCGAATGTGGCAACTTTACCAGCTCATCTTCAGGCTTTTCCTCCCATGGAATGTGCTTAACCATGTCGTGCTTCATTCTAGTAAGCAATTCCTTCACCATTTCCATATAAGATTTCAGGCGTACTTCTTTGGCTTGGAATTCCCCAAGCACATGATTCACTACTAACTAAAAGTCAATATGGACGCACGTCGACTTGATCCCTAATTCCTTTGCTAACTCCAGTCTGGATTCCAAAGCCTCATACTCTACCTTGTTGTCCATTATTTTGAATCCTAGTCTAATTGATACCTTATAGAGCCTGGACCTATTCCAGATTAGCCTCTATACCCCTTGCATGCACAATAAAACCCAAGAAATTTCCAAAATCTACTCTGAAAGAAAATTTAACCTGGTTTAACTTCATCTCGTATCTTCGTAGAATTTGAAACATTTCATCCATGTGCAAGATGTGGTCTTTGGCCTTCCTTGACTTTACCAACATGTCATCAGCCTATACTTCCATGTTATGCCAATCTATTCGACGAACATCTTGATTACAAGATAGCGATACGTAGTTGTCGCGTTTTTAAGTCCAAATGGCATAACCTTATAGCAGTAGAGCCCCAAGTCAGTGATAAAGCTGGTGTGTTTCGGGTCAGGGACATGCACTGCGATTTAGTTATACCTAATGTAAGCGTTCATAAAGGACAGGAGCTTGTGTCATGTTGTTCCATCTACTAATTGGTCAATCTCTAGGAGCAAAAAGCAGTCCTTAGGACATGCATCGTTCAAGTTAGAAAAGTCAATGCAGGTTAGTCATCTTCCATTTGAGTACTTAACGAGAACTAGGTTGGCTAACCATTCTAGATATAATAATTCTTAGATGAAACCGTATTTTTGTAAGGTTTTCGCTTCTTTGTTTAGCAACATAGATCGATCTGGGCCCATGCTCCTTTTCTTTTGCTTCACATGAGGTTTCCATGGATCGATGTTCAAAGCATGGCAAGCAACCAAGGGAGAAATTCCATACATGTCTATATGTGACTAGGCGAACACGTCTTGTTATTCTGTAAAAAACTAATCAGCTGTATTTTCAGATCTTATTCTAGACTGGATTCGATTTTCATAAGTTTCGTAGGATCATTTTCATCTACCTTCACAAACTCCATCGCCTCTCTAAGCTCGGCTGTGGCCCCCCTCATCCATCTCTCAGGTCTAGCTTGTTATGAGGATCACTTATGAACCCGAAAGGGAGGCCCTCCTTTAATTGCTATGCGAGGGAGTTCTTGGCATAAAAAGCGATTTCTGTGCCCTTTCCATTTTTCCTCGATTTGCTTTCTCAAATCTCTACAACGCAGCATTCTCTTGTTGTGTCTTAGTTTACATCCGCAACGCCTATTATGTTGGTTGTTGGGAACTTCATTATCGGGCACCTGGGAGCCACTACTATGCAAAATCAGATAAGGCTGGATGTCCTAGGATAGCATTCTAAGCCGAGAATCCATCCACCAATACAAAAGTTTTTTCTATATGGTTGATCGGGGATGGATTCCTACCTTAACAAACAAATCCAAACTTCCTAAGGGCATGGTGCCTTCTCCTATGAAACCATGTAGTTATTGGTTGCAGGGCATAACATCATCCAAGGACAGTCCCATCTTATCAAGCGCATCTTTGAACAGGATGTTCATTGAACTTCCATTTTCTACTAGAATTGTACTCCGTTGGGCTAAGCATGGCTGTGATAACCATTGGATTTGTATGTGGATATTACTTTCCTTGCAAGTCATTATCGTCGAAGGTTATCGTCTCCTGCTTCTGGTATGGAGTCTTAGTCCTCTGCTCCTCCCCTATAATGCATAAATAAGCATCTCCATTCTTTAATAATTTTGTGTACCTTTCCATCTCATCCCAACTTCTATCTACCACATGAGGCGCTATTGCTATGGTATTAATCATTAGTCTTTCGTCTTTCCCACGGTTAGAACTGAATCCTTCATCTCCATTCCCTAAAGGGGGGTGTTTTGGAGCCTGCTTCTTGGAAGGAGGAAGTGTCTCTAGGATTTTGACATATCACTCCAACTTTCTTCTCCTAATATGCTCTTCAATTATGTCCTGCAAATGGCAACATTCATTGTGTTGTGTCCATGAAAGTCGTGGAACCAGCAATATCTTCTAGTATTCATTTCAGATTCAGTCTCTTTCTTCAGGCCACACCGATTATATTTGAGCTACGCTTGTGTGGCGATGTAGATGTCTTCGATTGTGTCGTTCAAGTTTGTGTAAGTGTCAAACTTGTGGCCAGGCTTAATCTTCCTTCAGTCGGTTTTTTCTCTAGCTAGGGTTGTCGTGGTAGTTGAGTTTTCTTTTTCTCCATACTACTATCCTAGTCATTCTTAACCATAACATTCACACTACTAGAAACTCTCGACGGTTTGGTGACGGTATCAGTATGCCGCCTCGAAGAGGATTCCTCTAATCGCATGTACTGCCATATACATTCTTTGATCTTGGGAGAAAACAAAAGTTTGAAAAAATATAAAAGGAATAACTCAGTTATATATATGTGGTTCTATTCATATCCATGGAATTCCATGCAATGGTATGTTGGAAACTTAATTTATGCAGAGATATCCAATGAAGCTCTTAAAAGGTTAACCCAAAATTTAAGCAAGTACATTAAGAATGCATACCACCGATTGTTGCATTATCGTTGCTTTCAAATGCTTATTATCTTAAATTATAGTTAGTTTGAACTTTTTGGTACTACTTTACGAAGAGTAAGGCTAATTTTGAAGTGGGAGGATCAATTAGGAAATAAGAACATCTAACTAAGCTAAATATAATGCAGATATTTAGCATATAAAGTCCAACCAAAATATTATAATAATCAGATTAAAATATGGTATGATTATGTCAATAGGTTATATGTTTACATACGTCGATTGTCACGCAGTATGTTGGTGTTAACTGCATAGTATGCTTACTTAGCAACTATATTGACATATACAATTAAATATTTAGATATATTGACAGCAAAAGGCCAACTGATGAGAATATGTAGCACACTAATATATGAAGGTGAATTAAGGAGCATAGAAACTTCGCAATATTTATGATAAATGTAATTGAATATTTTGAAAATTAGATGCTGATATGAAACGATTAACAACATTCAACCATATATAAAGTTAAGCTCACCTCGCTACTACGAACATACACATTTTCCCATAATCGGCCATATATCTCTATCTCTACTATTAATAAAGAAAATTCATTAAACCAATTTACTCGGTGTCTTTTTGAAATTCCAAAAATGTCCTTGCTTCCGTTTACAATAATAGAAACAGCCCGTATGCGAAGCACAGGCCCAGACTAGTTGAGAATAGGGATTTTGAGGAGCTTGGAGGTTAATGCATGACATATTGTAAAATTGTGTATTTGTGCCACTATGAAGCAACCTACGTTCTAATGTTTGAAACAAATAAAAAGAAGGTGGAAGGAAATATCATTGGTAGTAGAGATGAAACTTTCTTTTAGACACGATGACTAGCTGTAATTAATGAATCATAATTCTCAGTGATGCGTTTTCAAGGTTATATTGAGTTTCAATTTCTCATGTATCATGCCGACATAATTTTTTTATTGACCTATGCGGTGGACTTAATGAAACGCCAATTGAATAGTAATATTAATTAAGCACCAAAACCGATCTCTGTTATACTGTAGCATATTATAATTTATCTGTGGGAGTTGAGGGAAAATAATGGCATTCATGATGGCAACAGTAGAACTCTTTTTTTAGTTAGAATTTAGTCATTTCAGTTGTATGGTAATCAGATCACCGGTTCATGGAGATTAAAATTGTGATAACCTCGGTTGTATGAGAAACTAAGTTGAAGCTGTTTTTTGGTATCGACTCAAAGTGAAAGCAACAATAAAGGTAGGTAGCTAAATGTGAGGTCAACAAATTTTACAAATGGAATGTAGTGCATAGTGAATGTAAAGAGAATCGACATGAGAGGGTAAAACGTATTAAGGTTAACTTCTGCGCAGCATAAGACAAGGGGAGCTATTGTTTTAGCTGATAAGTAAGTGAATGTAAAGAGAATCGAACATAAGGGGGTACAACGTATTAATGTTAACTTCTGTGCGGTAAAGACCAAAGGAAATATAGTTTTAGGTGATAGGTAAGAATATCCTATGCTGTTAAAAATTTAAAGCTAAAAAAGGGTGTATATTTCAAACCTGATAGATATTTTGTTGTATAAGTCCCCTTTAAAATAACCATGCAATCGACAAATAAAAATTTGCGATGTGGCATTTCTGAATCTGGTTCATCCATTCGAGTAATTTTACTTTAAGGCTTTAAGCGTGGAATTCAATTTACACATCTTTGTCATATGTTAACCTAGACAAAGTTTTCCATAGATAAGTGGCATGAACCTTGGACCAATGACAGCTTGTATCTCATCGCCCTATACAAATGTTAACAAAAAAGCTTATAGTAGTTGTGAAATAGGATTTAGGGTAAAATGTGTATTATTAGAAGTCTGTGTGTATTGAATGAGAATGGAATTGCAAACCCATATGTGGCCCAGTTAGAGGTACGTGTGTTTTTTGCTTAAAACCTACACCCTTTGATTTTGAACTCATAGCCATTTAGCAATCTATCTTCATGGGTTGAAAACAATCATATCATTTGGCTGGAGTAAAGAGGTGCTAAAATCTTGCACTACACGGTCGTTATGGATTGAAAATAACTCGGTACTGGAAAAAATTTGGTGTGTGTTTATATGCATGAGTCTTTGTGTACTGATAAAAAATGGCTATTAGGTTGAATTACGTAGAAAAGCCAATCTTTATCCATTATTAAGGCCATAGTAACATTAAAAACTTTGATAAAATTTCCAATTTTTCGTCATATATGATTATACAATCCACAGATTTGTATGAACTTCATATAATGCGTCGATAGGTCGATGAGCAAATAGTGTCTCGTATAAATTACATACTACGCTACATGAGAAAACTGCTAGCTAACACTTACTAATGAACACACTGATAAAACATTACCAAAGCTATAACTAATTTCCATTACACAAAATCATAAATGCCGATGAGTTAGAAAATATGATAACGAGAGAACCGAAGGATAGCTAGTTATCTTTATCTCAAAGCAATATAGGATAGTGCGTAACAGGCCTGTATATTTATTCGGCCCAAAACTGTATATATTGAAAATGAGTAGCGTGAAAGTGTTCTTTGGATCGTGTAATATGTATATATGATAATTCAGAGTATAGTGATGATAGTAATACGGTAAATAGTGCATAATATAAAAGTAGTATAATAAAATGACACCAGAGATTTTTATACTTGTTCGGAGCACCGTCCTACGTCCAGTCCCAGTCTCCTTCTGGAATTTCACTAAAAAAATAACCCATAACTCGAAGGAACAGGTCTACACAACTCTTGAGCAGCCGAACAAGGACCTGAGTAGCAGAACATGATTTCTCTTTAACAGCCGAAGAGGACTTCACACGCCTGAGCAGCAGAACAGGACTTTAACTATTACAAAAGATTATTTTGACTTTGTGTGTTCTAATAATACAGATTTGTCACTTGTAGTACACCCTTCCTATAATCTTCTTCTTGAGTATAAATATATATATTTATAGTTTTTGAAGAATAGAAAGGTACAATATTGCTTTAATGCAGAATAATTGAAAGTATAATAACAAATAGATTCAAGAGAGTTAGATTACAAAATTCGATTATTTTGAATCAAGTTAGAGAATGTATTTATAGAGGTTAGAAGGCAGCGACCGTTGATGAAGAGTTTCGATTGAAGTGTTGCGTCCAAATCTTTTCGTAGAGGTTCGTAACTCTTCACAAATAGTCGCATCTTTTCAAAAAATAGTTGTTGTAGAAATTCAGTCAACTGAACCTCTGGGTCAGTCGATTGAATATTCAAATGAATTTTTAAATATATATTTGTATATATGTGCACACGTGCATGTTGCACAGAAATTTCTGGGTCAGTCGACTGAGCCTCTGAGTCAGTCGACTGACCTGACAATATTTGTGCAATTTGCATGGTTTACACAGGTATAATAATATGTATAACTTTAAATGCTTTTATAATATATATATATATATATATAACTTTAAACAATTTTGCATGCTTATATATGTATAAATTATTTGGAATAAGACGATTAAATATATAAGCTAATATATACGTAAACGAGGAGAGATGTTAACAAAATTGACCTAAGACTCAGAAACAAAATATTATAATTGATGCACCGGTTTTGAAGTCTTGTCTCCTTGTAGTATATATTCTCTCTTTATCGTAGCAGTCGTCGAATCTGTATGTCATAGTGATAGCTTTGTGTCATGAATTAAAACCAAGTCTCAACATAGCCTGTATAAATACAAAGCATAATGCATTAGTTCGAACATGAATAATGCAATAAGATTTTCTTCTTTCAATTTAAACCGTCTTCCCGAAACATCACGCGATCAAAATCATTCGATCATAAAAGCTTATACGGTACCAGAGCCATTGCCTAACGACACAAAGATATGTCTGAATATCATCAGAGATCATCATTAGATAATTCAGAAGTATTGAAATCTCATCAGCAAAAATTTCATTATCTGAGATTGAAATTTGGGAGCGCTTTCAACAAAAAGAAAGCAAGTGTCATGCCATAATAATCAAGTGAGTGTCCAACTGCAACAGACTTTTTCTTATTAAAGCAAAATCAAATTCAGTTCAAGAAAAAATCAACAGAAATTCATCAAAACATCAAATAGCAGTGCCTTGCCAAAAAAACCCATCATCGGAAAAGTAATCATTTGGGTTAGTGGCTTCACTTACCATATCTTTGAAGATTTCTTTCCGTTCTTGATTTCTTTTTGAAGTGTGGTATCTGTTCTTGCCTTATTTTGCCCATACTTCTTTAAGTTTTGCTTTTGTTTCATGATTCATCATCATGGCCACCAATTTTGAAACATCAGCAACTAGCAACTCAGATCAAACTACAACTGAAAACTTGATCAAAACTGTCATCAGCCCTCAAAGTCAATTAGTCACAGCCCATTTAAAAGAAAACAACTAACTTCTCTGGAAGATACAAGTGGAAACTGCTGTAAGGGGCTATTGTTTAGAAGACTTCCTCTTTGGCACCCATGCAATCCCACAACTTTAATCACTAATGAAGAAAACAAAAATGTCAGTAACCTAGAATTTGTAAAATATCAAAGACAAGATAGTTTGATTTGCTCATGGTTGTTATCATCAATAAGTGTTAAACTGTTGCCACAAGTTATTGGAAGCAAAACAACAAATGGAATTTGATCAGCAGTTGAATGAATCTTTAATTCTCAATCTGCAGCAAAAGTAATGCATCATAAAAGATAGTTGCATAGTAGCAGGAAGGAAAATCAAACTATGGAAGAATATCTTGCAAAAATTAAGACAACATGTGATCTGTTTGAAGCAGCTGTTCACAAGGTACCAGTAACTGAACAAGTGCTAATCACTTTGAGTGGTTTAAATGAAGAATATGGGGCAGTTGTGGCAGTTATGTCATCTCAAAGAATCACACCATCTATTGAGGATGTACACTCTATTCTACTTGCTCATGAAGGAATATTAGAATTCAAGAAACCCATAGATTCAGACATGTCAATCAATTATGCAACAAATCATAAAAGCAAGAATCAATACAAAAACAAACCAAATCCACCAGTCAGAGGAAAAGGTAGAGGAAGGTGGAGTAATAAAAACAAACCAAGACGTTAGATATGTCAAAAAGTTGGACACACTGCACTAAAGTGTTATTTCAACCTCAATGTGACTATAGATATACATATATTGTTATTTTATATAGTTTATAAAAAACTATGAATAAAAATTGGCATATGAAAAGGGACAAATGAGTCTGCTCTGGTGTAAATTCCAGAACCTATATACAGCATAGTAGCCATGCACACTATTTATATATTGCACTTGTATTTTACATACATTGGTGTATTTGATTCAGTCATTACAATATACATTCAAATTAAATTAAATTTAAATAGTTTTAAACAAATAAAATAAAATAATAAGTTTGCTTAATATATTTTAGATTGGACCTAAAATCCATAAGCCTTCATTGGCCCAATAGAGATATAAATTGGAAGCAAATGTGAAATTCATTTATTCAGATACATGTCCAGGCCAGGCATATTCATTGGCAAACGATGAAGTGGATTCTTTGATAATTGAGAGGAAAACTCGAAGGTTGGCCCGTCATTTGGGAAGTTGGTAAGGATCTTGTCCTTATAGGATATACCGACTCAGATTATGCGACGGATGAGAATGGTTGAAAGTCAGTGTCTGGGTATTTATTTACACTTGGCACAGCGCCCATTTCTTGAAGATAGACGCTACATTATATTATTGCTTTAGTTTTTGTTGTGGAGGTGACTAAGGAGGGGATGGGCTTGTTGCAGTTGCTACATGATTTTGATATGATGTAGGAGACTATGAAGATTCAAACACACAGTCAGAGTGCTATACATGTGGTGGAGAATTAGGTTTGTTGTGCACGCATCAAACGCATAGATGTGCGAGTTTTTTCTTCTTATATTGGAAGATGAGCATCTAGCAAAGGTGCATACAACAGATAATCCAGCGGATATGATGATGAAGTCAATTCCAAGAGAAAAGTTACAGCATTACTCAAACCTGATTAGCTTGGCTAAATGCTAGGCGTGTATGACATGGATCCGTTGAAATCTTTCCTTTATTTGTTGAATTAAAAAGTCAAGATGGATGCAAAGATCGAAAATTTCTATATTGTATCTAGTGTTGAAATTATTCGCCATAATATATCAAATAAATTGGTTGGTATGAAGTCAAAGTCGGATGCTATTTTCGATGAGATATTTTCTAATATAATACCTGCTCACCAAGCCATCTTTCTTCTATATTGCAGGTTTTATTTCGTCATTCTAACCAAGCAAATAAAGCTAGAAAAGGAGAAAAAAAAAATAGTAATTCACTACTTCAATCTGTCCGTATCTCTCCAAATTGGAAACACTTTCGTCAAATTTTGTTTTTGGTTATTAAATAATTGTTTATATTAGGGATCTTAAAGTTGTAAATTACTAATTTTATTTTAATCTAATTGATCTTAAAATTGTGCATTTTGGGCTCGATTTTATTTTGTTTTCTCCTTCCGTCCGACAGCGCCTTTGTTGTAAGGTGTTCGCCTTTCCTTATGGTAATGGTTAGTTCAAAGAAACTCATAATTCTAATTTTTAACTGAATTTGGAGATATTTCGCTCGATGTATTAAATTTTTGTTCCGAAGCAAGCTGAAAGTTGAATTTTTATTGATCTGAAAATTTTGAAACCCAGAATGTACCCGAGACGAAGTTGCAAATGGTTGCAATGCTTGTATATGTCCATGATTCCGTCATTTTGCATTAGCTGCGAAGAGATAGCAGATTCATTTCGGATCGATCCACAGAAATGATCGCAAATTCATTTTTCCGTCCTCAAGGTTAAATAAGGTACGCAACTTTATTTTTAAAATCTTCTAGATGCATTTTTATCCTAATTTTCTCGTTAGTATTATATTTGTTCACAATTTAAGTGTCTCATCGTGCTTATTGTGGGATCTGCACAGGTATGTGCGGAGGCCTATACTGAAATAAGTTTTTGGGGAGTCCTATATTTAATATAATCATATGCTATAAACATTCAAACTGCCAGTTAATTAAAATGTAGCCCTGTATTAAAATGCTGAATTCAAACATTATCTACAGATCTGAGTATTCGAAAAGTAAGATAGTTTAAAAACAATGTTGGTTCCTAGAGGTAAGAAATTCCAGGACTATTTATGCGATTAAATGGAGTAAATAAAATGTTCGTTTTCTTAGGTATTCAGGAAAATTGGTAGAAGGAAAAACTTAAGCCATGTTTTTAATTGAAGAAACAAGTTTTAAAATTCAGTACACTTCATGCTATATTAATATAGCATCAAATAAAATAGATATTATATGAACTATGAAATCGAACGTTTTATGAACTTAGCATTATATATTTGTAATGATATATTAATTAGGCATTTTTTAACTATGAAAATGAATTATATATAAACCATCTAGTGTAGTTCTCAAGTTTTTCCTTTAAACTAATTCCCTCGATTTAATTTTACTTGTATTTGCATCCATATTTGGTTTATTAACCACATCACTTGGTTCTACCAATCTACAAGCCTGAGACATGTAGGTTGTACTAGATACTGTCTTAGTTCATCTCAATAAGTAATTTACCATGTATGAATCCTCTTAGAACTTAATTTTCTACCAGTTTCTTGGTATTTTGACTTTGAGTCTAGCTAACCATGCATATGTTTATAAAGTGTTCTTATCATGGTGTGGATAAAGTGCTCATCCACTTTCATTCATGTCAATTCTGTAGATTTGTTAACATTCTTGATTGTTATGGTTCTAGTAGCAAGCGTTAAAACGAAACACTTGTGAATTTCAAAGCTTTGCAAATCCACTTGGAAAATCTCTTCGGGTCGTAACTTCAGTCCAGGACTAAATAGTTACTAGAAAAAAGTTCTATATTTGTTTGCTTTTACATTTGATTTTATCAAGCTCCAGTTGCATACAATTTTGACCAAGATTAAAAATGTATGGTGTTTTAACATATATTTTTGTTCTGTAGGCAGAAATTTGAAAATATCTGCAATTTACTGCTGCAATAAAGATTATATGAACATTGCATTCGTGTAGTTCCTCAACAGCATAGTAAATTAGATGTTCTAAAAAATTAATAAAGAATTCTCATGATTCAAGTATTAAGGACCATAATTGGATCAAAACAATCAGTTACACCCTTTTATATGTCAATTTTGTTCCTATGTACATGGATATTATGTAAGTTGCACGCCAAAGAATCCTATGTTTTTGGGGATCTCTTGTTTCTAACATTCATTGTGTATTCCGTTCAGTTAAATTCACCTAAGAAACCTGATAATGTAATCCAGAAGAGACTTTCAAGTTCCATTCTATTTTCATAAGATCCTTTCATTTCATAGTATCTCCGAAAACATACTGCCGATCATTACGGTTGTGGATTGCTATACAAGTATAAGGCTTGGATAATCTACAGCCTCTAACATAGTTGTTCTTGCAAACAGCCGGCCCTGGTCCTAGGTATGAGGTTTAGGGAAAAAAATGCAAAAAAAGGGCTGTGGTCGAAATAGTAAATATCATATTATATCGTCAATATATTGGCGATATATCATATGTTGGTCTTTAGCCATTTTATTCCTAAAAATTTCGCTTAAAATATCGACGGTGGTATGTTGATCGATATTAGTTAATGGATTGATCTGAATCTTTAATGTGAAATATCTAATATTTGTGATGATTATTGACCACTATTTTAAAGGATAAAAATAAATAATGAGAAATAAAACTCATCACATTTATAAAATACGTATTTAGTATATATCAAATGACAATATGTGGATCATATGACAAATACATATACACACTTTCTTCGATTTTTCCCATGTATTTTTCTCTTTCTTCTCCGTTAAGTCTATTAATAAAGAAAAACTATACTTCTTCCATTATTCATGTGAGCACCAATATTTTAGCGTTAGAAACATTAGACAAGAATCACTTTTCATTTATATCTCTTTATTTTGTTTGTTATTTGTGATTGATAATTAACTTATGAAGTTCATCCTTTTTGTTTTTATTAATATCAAGCAATAAAAACTAAAAGTAGAGATCAAATAGGATTATATCTAATTTATGATTCATGAAATGAAGTTAGAAGTAGAAATTAAAATTTAAATCAACATCACTTATATCTAATCATGTAAATGTTGGTGAAAATGATGAAACTGTGAATGTAGACAAATTCATAAATGTTTGGGATGATTGAAGGGCCGAATAAACGGAAAAGATGACAATGAGACAAAGAAAGACGTGAAAATGTGTTAAGTTTTCGGCACTCCAGCATGTCCACCATCTACGCACGCTTCATTGTATATGAGGAGAGACCGCCTAACGAAGCTTTCATAATGTGCCAGCGTCCTAATTGAATATCTCACATCACACTTGATTGTAACAAAAAGAATTTTCAATGTTACGTGCTACCAATACAATATATATAACACGTTTACCTCATATTTCTTACGATGTGGGATTTTGTCAAATCCAATTCATGCCCCCGGCTAATGCAAGCCACACCTAACAAAACGTAAATCATCTTTTATATTTGTGTTTATAAACTAAATTATAACTTGTTGTCTAGTAGAATATCCGAATATGACAATAACCTATAAGCTCTATGTATTATGCATTAGGTTTTAGTAGTAATTCACAATAGACACATATGTATGTATGTTTTTTCATAGTTTAATAGCATTTAAAACATGTTACTAACATGTCTGATATTTGATATTTGATATTTGATATTTAAGATATTTTTGCATAGCTTAAAAGCATTTAAAACTCTATTTTCTTATATTTCCTTACATTTCCAAAGGGAAACTCTATTTGAACAAAAAATGGTCACACAAAATCTGACGTAATATATCTTAACAATCAGATCACCTCCTATGTAAGCATAAAAAAGTCCAGTGGAAAATACTCGTTCTATCAAAATTTGTATTTTATTATGTGTCTCAATCATGCTTTAAGGTTTCAATCGGTGCTCCCAAATTTCGGGTGTACCGTACCTATTTCGACCATCATCGAGCCGATATTAAGGAAAAATATCGGTCTCGGCGGTCACGTTAAAAAAAATCGCACAGAGAAAAACATCGACCTCGACTCTAAATTAAAGCAATCGACAACAAATCATCTTGATTTTCTCGAGAAGGCTAAGGCAAATCAGGAAAGGAGAAGTAGAATACAGTAAAGATAAAGTCAAATACAGCGAAGGCGAAGTTGAATAGAGCGAAGGTTCTACACCTTTCTCGGCAGCAATCGGGGAAGTCAAAGACTCGAACGTAATTGTTTTTTTCCTTCTTTTTTTCTCTTATTTTTAGATCTACTGCGGGTTTTCTTTTGCGTGCCCTAGTTTTTATGCAGATCGAATTAGAGCAGAGAAATAGCTTTTGGTTTGGGCTGCCTTTTACTTTTGGGCTTTAAGCCTTTAATTAAAGAGGAAACGTGAATGGCTATACTAACATAAACATGTATGTCAAACAATACTATGTTAAACTATATCTTACAGCAGAGATTCACATGACATTTTATTTTTTGTATTCTATTTTTTATATTTTATTTACAATGAACTTTATTACAAGTTTATTAACAAACCATATATATAAACTATAAAAACCAAAATTTAGATCGAAAACGAAGCAAAACCAAAATTTCCGAAATCTTCCAAAACCAACAAATTTTCAAATGACCGAAACCGAAACTGAGTTCTCGAACCTTGGTCTCAATAGTCGTTTCAATTTTTAAATGTTGCATATTGGTACTTGGTCGATATGCGGTTAATGCTGATAACAACTACTTCGGTCTATAATATATTAAACGCTCTTAGGATTGCCTATGGTGATGTGTTGCCTATGCATACACCTGAAACCTGTGCTTAAAGGATATCTCGCAACGCATTCTTATTCGTTCTAGGCAATTTTCAAGGTGATGTTTTCTTTGGCTGCTTCCTATAATACTACGAATTAGTTTTAGCTTGATAGCTGCTCAACTTCCATATATAATAGAAGCCTTGGTAAGACCTTACGTATTACCACGAATATGATTTAACTCGTGCATGTGGTTCGCTTAAAGGTGCAACTGATGGATCTGGGTCCATCAAGCGAATGGACTAGAGCTCTAACCAGCTTATAATATTATTCAGCTGGGCTCAATCTATGTTGGAAAACCATACCCCAATGATCTCGTTATTTAAGTAGTTTAATTCTTTATATTTGATAATAATATTTTACAGTTATTCAAAATGCAATTATATTATAAATTCACTTTTAATATTTCATACGAGCCAAGACCATATACTATATTATTTTACAATTTTATTTCATTAATTGTATGTATGTATATATATATGGTTATTTTTTAAACAATACTCCGTCCCCCAAAAAACTTATTATACTTATATTTGTATAGCTTAGATATTATTATTTATTTATCTGATTAGTTGAATAATTTACGACTAATTTTTTGTTTGGTATTATTGTAGTACATATATTTTCCTCTAAAACCAGAGATTAAGCTTATGCTTGTAAATGCCAAGGAAGTATCCATCGAACCTTCAACACATTCTTCAAATATCAAGGTATTATATAAATCCAGTTTCTCATTTCCTTATATTGATTGGATTTTGAAAATTGTTCGACAGCTCAAAGCATCTAGATTCACAACGCAACTAAATTCACAAAATGGTTTATTTGCCTCTAGTTATGTATTATCATGTAACAAAAATCAGGAAGTAGTTTAACTAATTAGATTTGTTTTTGTTAATATATATTAACTCGGGGAAATGGTTTTAGTTAAATCTTGATTTACATTAGTAATCCACGACCAATCAAGAATTTATTTTCAAGATCGAAATATTTAGTTTAAGAATCATTAATTTGTAATGAAAGGTATTCTTTGACATTTTCAAGATCTATTTTGAAATACGGTTAAAGGAAATTCCCTGATTGAATTCACAGGTAGAAAATTGGTTTTTTCTCATATATAAAATTCTACTCTATATTTCTAATCTTGAAGATATATTTTTACCATTGCTATATATTTCAGCAGGTTTCAGATTACTCAACTAATTCAATATTTGACATTACCTATTTGTCCAAAATTGCTAACAGAATCAAGATTTGACAATAAACATTTCCCAAATTTTCTGGTTTATACTTAATCTAATCCAAGGCAATGATACCAAGCTAAAACTAAAACCTCAACATTAAACAAAAAAATTAACATATCAGACATGACTTGATTTAATAACGTGAATATATATATATATATATATATATATATATATATATATATATATATATCAAACAAATCGAAGGACAAAGCGGACAAAATAAGATTGCAAGTTTGTGTGGTGATGGAGTCACCAGCTGTGGGTCAAAGCGTGGTGATAGTGAGGGTTTGCATTGAAATTTAACATGATGGAATTATCTGAAGAAAAGGGAATTATTCCTAGAGAGTCACAAAATTATCTGTTAATTAAGTATTTGTAAATGTTTTTGAGTAGAAAATTTTGGAAGAATATGCTACCATATGAGTGTTTATACAATGGTGAATCAGGATATGAAAAAATATTTTTAAGATCTAGCGATTTTTAAGGTAATGACAAGATCTTAAAATACTTTTTCATATCATAACTCACCACTTTATAAACATTCCACTAATCAATTCTTTGGTAATTTTCTACCCATGAATTTTGACAAATCCCGACTAACAAATAATTTTTGACCCTTTGGAAACTATTCCACCATGTTAAATTCAATGTAAACCCTCAATATCACCGCCCTTTGACCCATGTATAAACCCTTGCGATTTGTTTTTTATTGAAATGTATTATTTTGCTTGCATAAATTTATACAAAGTTTATGGTTGTGACAAGAAAACAATGTAGTTATTAGGTAGAAGATTTACATTATTTGTAAGGGACCGTAAGTTTAAATCTTTTATATATTATATTTTAGCTTTTTATCAGTTTAAGTGCATCGTTGTGCCAAAATAACTTTACGCACAAAGAAGTTAACCAATTCATATAAATAATTTGACTTTAGACATATCTTTGTTTAAGTCATGTTGATGAGTGGAATCTTAATTTATAACAGAAGTAGGGTTGGTTGATGATGTTTGTTAGTTAATGCCTAACTTTTGTGGAGATTGTGTTCTTGGAAGAAGAATTGTGTCACGTTCGATCTTGAGAAACATAGAACTACAAAGTTTCTAGAGCACGTTCATTTGTATGCATGGAGACCCCTTATAATTGCATAGCATGTTACTTTATCTTGTTTGTAAAAGATTTCTCATGAAAGGTTCGAGTCTATTTCATGAAAGCTACCTTGAGCTTGATGCCACGAAGCGCACATCAAATAATTTGTTGAGATGTGTTGATGGAGATAGATAATTATATTTGAGTCAAGGCAGGATGTTTGAATTACGTGACTCAAATAAATGCCAAATCAAATGCTATATATGAAAAAAGAAAATTACTTTACCGATTTTACCAATCAATTAACGATGGAATAACATGGAGGCAAAATTGCATGGGGATGCTATAAAAATGAATATAACATGCAAATTATAGGAACATGGAAAGCTTCCACAATTAATTCAGCAATTGAACTATACATGCATATGAAAAGATTTTAAATAAATTAGAGATATTAATTATCTCTTGATAATGCCTTCAACTCCGAGGGATTTGGCTATAGATTAGTAGCTTATTTCTCTTCATATGTAAGAGTGATCCACCATCATTGCTCTTGAGTTAAAACTTTAATTTCTAAAAGTAAATAAAATTAGAGGGGTTTTGAGTGTTGGTTTATACTTAATCTAATCCAAAGCAATGATACCAAGCTAAAAATAAAACCTCAACATTTTTTTAACGTATCAAACATGACTTGATTTAATAACGTGAATATATATAAAACAAATCGAAGGACAAGGCACACAAAATGAGATTGCAAGTTTGTGTGGTGATGGTGTCACCAGCTATGGGTCAAAGTGTGATGATACTGAGGGTTTGCATTAAAATTTAACATGATGGAATTATATGAAGAAAAGGGAATTATTCCTATAGTCACAACATTATCTGTTAATTAAGTATTAGTAAATGTTTTTGAGTAGAAAATTATGAAAGAATACGTTACCGTATGAGTGTTTATACAATGGTGAATCAGGATATGAAAAAATATTTTTAAGATCTAGCGATTTTTAAGGTAATGACAAGATCTTAAAATACTTTTTCATATCATAACTCATCACTCTATAAACACTCGTACAATAATCAATTCTTTGGTAATTTTCTACCCATGAATTTTGACAAATCCCGATTAACAAATAATTTTACGACCTTTTGGAAACTATTCCACCATGTTAAATTCAATGTAAACCCTCAATATCACCGCCCTTTGACCCATGTATAAACCCTTGCGATTTGTTTTGTATTGAAATGTATTATTTTGCTTGTATAAACTTATACAAAGTTTATGGTTATGACAAGAAAACAATGTAGTTATTAGGTAGAAGATTTACATTATTTGTAAGGGACTTTGGGGTCTCTTACATTAGCTGTATTAAATAACTTTGGGGTTTGTTTATTTGCATTGTGCTTATTGGTGCATGATTTCTTTTTTATACTCGAGAAAGATTTGAACGTTTTGTTTGGCCATTAGTGCTTAAACTTATTCAGCTATCTTGAGCTTGATGCCATGAAGTGCACATCGAATAACTTGTTGAGATGTGTTGATGGAGAGAGATAATTATATTTGAGTTAAGGTAGGATGTTTGAATTATGTGACTCAAATAAATGCCAAATCAAATGCTATATATGAAAAAAGAAAATTACTTTACCGATTTTACCAATCAATTAACAATGGAATGACATGGAGGCAAAATATGCATAAGGATGCTATGAAAATGAATATAACATGCAAATTATAGAAACATGGAAAGCTTCCACAACTAATACAGTAATTGAACTATACAGGTATATGAAAAGATTTTAAATTAATTAGGGAAATTAATCATCTCCTGATAACGCCTTCACTCCTGAGTAATTTGGCTATAGATTAGTAACTTATTTCTCTTCATATGTAAGAGAGATCCACCATCATTCCTCTTAGATTAAAACTTTAATTTCTAAAAGTAAATAAAATTAGAGGGGCTTTGAGTGTTGGTAAGTCTTTGATAATTTGATTGTATTTCCTCTTGTAATCTCTCTTGTATTCATTTTTTTTTGGTGAAATAAAAAAATACCACATAGACAATTTGTTGAACCATGTTGCATCTATGTGTTTCTTATTTCGTTTCTATTGATTGGTGTTTGTAGCTTATTCATACGCTTGCTATGTGATTGATGTTATTGGTTGAATCATAACTATGAGTTCCAATCGACAAGTTAGATATTTGTGTTTTGCATTATTTGTGAAATTTTAACTATAAGACATCAACTAATTAAAATAAATTAGACATCAAACACCATGACATTGCTCAATAGTTACCCCATTAAAAAGTTATTTTGACTTTTGGATTAAAATATATGATTTCACTCTAACTAATTTTATTTCTTATTTTATATTAGATTTTATTTATTTTCTTCGTATTTTGAATATGTTTTTTCATTATCTTTATTGTGTTGTATTTATATATTTGAATGAAAATTGATTATTACAATGCATATGAGCTAGAAGTCTTATTTCACTATATATAAAATTTAAACTCTTTAACAATTTTAATGATATAATAATCATAAAAAAGTTTTCATTGTCTTCATGGTTGACCATAGCAAGATTTGGGTCTGAAGCAACAATTGTAATTGAACATCTTTTGCATGTACATTGTAAAATGTATTAGCAACAATGTTTTAAATCACAAATTTCGAAATATATGATTGGTATAGTTGGTTGATGGTTCGGACTACAGGACCAAAGGTCATGAGTTCGAACCTCGAATCCGATAATTCTATACCAAGTACCCAGAGTGTGTTTCGTAGGCACATACTTATCTAGAGTTGACAAATAAAGCTTGGTTCTCTAGGTATTTCAAAAAAAATCACAAATTTCGATCACATCTCTCTCGGAATTTTCACACTCGATAATTTGATCGAGCATCTCAGATGAAGTGAGCATATCTTGGTTGTGCATCTTGGACTAACGTCTGAAGTACATATCAGGGATATCTTAGAATAATCATGTGTCTGCAATTGATGTTTTCTAGTTATTTAAAAATAGTAATAATTGTAACATATTTGATTTTTGCATATAAAAATAGTTGATGCTGTAGAGAGAGAATAATATTTCTTTCTTGGATAACAGTGCAAATTTTATTTGGTAGCAACTTAAGAATTGTTCAATTTAACATTGGTAAAAGAAAAAAAAACGAAGTCATTTATTGTAACATAACCGGATAAAAAGTAAAAATTAAGATTAGAAAAATAATAAAATTGACGATTGGTAAAACAATTTCATTCGAACTCATTTAACATGTGTAAAGGTAATATAAATGAAAAACATATAACTTCTGGCGAAATCTTGTATTGTCGTCTTGGTCTAGGTTTTGGTTAAAATTTCAATATCTAAGGCAATATGAGTGTTAAACGCAATACAAATGAGATTGTTGTTTTGTCTCGTTCAACTACACAAAATGAGATTGAGGACGAGATTTAAAACTCTGAAATCACTAAGAACGTGCCTAAACTCAAATTATTTACAATGGTTAGTTACTAGTAAAATGCTATTTCAGATATAAAGAAGCATCTAAAGTCAAACCAATTATTTGAATTAATTAATTTCTTTTGAGTATAAAGTAAATTGGCAATAAATATATGTTAAGAATTATAAAAATCTTAAAATATATAAACTTGCGATCTCTCACAAATAATATTAATCCTCAAACAACTAACTACGTTTTATTTATATCACAAACATATCCATGGCTAGTCGGACGCACTAATTATCTTACTGTTTAGTCACTCTAAGTGGCTCCATAATGAACGGGTAAAAATGAGGAATTTTAGATTAATTTTGCTTGTGCATCGTTATAACAGGATTGTACTTATAACATCGCATAAATTAGTTGCTATACATGAATATTGATTTAGTTTTTCTTATGCATCAATATAGCTTACACTGTTATTGATTCATTAAAAGTAATTCTACACTTATGAAATTGAAGAAATTGGTTGCTATGCATAAATATGCATACGGTGGGAAACCTAAACGTATCTATAGACGTTGTGGATGCACTGATTATCATCAGCGTGTAAATAGAAAATGTATTCAAGATTTGTTTTATCATTTTCTTTTGAGTACCCTATGGATGCACAGATTATTTACAACTATGGTGTGTCAATGGCCTTTGCTGATTTTGTTAAAGTCCGGAACGTATGTGCATATCAGTTAGTGGGCAGCAACCCATGAGGAAAAATGTGTGGCTGCCACTAACCATGCCACCAACCAAGCCACCACCAACCCCCATCAACCATCTTCTCATCCTATAAATCCATTATCTTCTTCATTCTATCAATCCAAAAGCAAGTGGAAAAAATAAGTTTAGAGAGAAAAAGCTTTAAAAAGTGAGATCGAGCATTGAGTTGAACATGTTTTGTACTCACTTTCTAATATTTCTCTCAAATAAAGGATCTGTAGCGGAAACCCGGGGACATAGGCATAATTGGTCGAACTATGTTATCAAGTTTGTGTCTAACTATTCTGCATCTTGTTTCATTTCATCGCAAATTTGATTATAAGGAAATTTGTGTAATTTCCTAACACTAGTATCAGAGCCTTGGTTGTCTCCTTTTTTCTTTCGAAATTCTGAGAAATGATCCACATGAAGTTGATTTGAGTGGGAGCAATTTCCATAGACGAAGAAAACGTGAAAGTTGAGAAGTTTGATGGTATGGACTTTGGTTTTTGAAAAATGCAAATTGAAAATTACCTGTACCAGAAAAAGCTTTATCAACCTCTTTCAGAAAAGAAGCCAAAGATTATAAGGATGAAGACAGGGCTCTTCTCGACAGACAGACCCTTGGAGTTATCCGATTGAGGTTATCTTGAACGTTGCTTTTAACATAGCAAAAGAAAAGAACACAAGTATTATGATGGCTCCATCCAGTATGTATGAGAAGCAACCAGCCTCTAATAAAGTTCACTTAATGAGGCGATTGTTCAATTTGCAGATGACAGAAGGCGCTTCGGTAGCTCAACATGTCAATGAACTGAATACAGTTTCATCGCAACCGAGTTCAATTGGAATTGAATTTTGATGAAGTACTGGAGCATTGATACTTTTGTCTTCTTTGTCAGAAAGTTGGAATGGTCGTGAATACCTCGTTGGGAAGCAATAAGCTCAGATTTATTGACGCTCATGATCCAGTTCTCAGTGAAGAGATCCGATTTGAGAGATTCAGGTGAATCATCAACGTCTTTCATTTTGCACACACAATCAAGAGGAAGAAATCCCATTAGAGGGAATAGGTGTGACAGATCGAATTATTGTGGTAGATTAAATGACCGGAGGTCTTAATCCACGAATCCCAGCAGTTTTCATAGCTTGAAGACTGTTGAGTGTGGGAAGACAGGACGCTACAAATATCATCGCAAAAATGCATCAAAGGACCAAGAGGCGAAGGCAAAAGCAAATGTTACTTCCACCTTAGGAGGAGATGGTGCTTTGTTACGCTCTTTGGAGAGCAAGGAAGAGTCTTGGGTGTTAGACTTTGGAGCATCGTTTCCTCAATATTATTATACTATCTTTTCTACCACAAATGCTCATTCTGAGTAGAAATAAATTAGAATGTGTATCGAAGACCGTTATTCCTATCTTTTATGATTACTTGGTAATATCGAAAGTACATTCAAGACTGTGCATGATGACGAAGTAGGCACTCTTCAATTGCTCCTGCTTATTTTACCAGACATAACAGGTTATTATGGTATGTTAACCATATCAATATATGCTTTTCTATACCTGAAGTTTATATATGCTTTGATTGTTTATATCATTCAATGATAACTGTTTTGAGGTAGAATTAAATGATGTTGTAAAATCGAATTAGGTATCATATCTCAATGCAGTTTGCCTAAGAATGTTCATTCATGCAATTTTCAATATCTTTCTAATGTTGTATTAAAAATTAATATCAATGTTAGTGTACTCTCTTGACTGACATCGTAAATAAATATTTTGCACACGTTAGATTTTCTTATTTATTTTTAGTTACCAATCAGATTGGAGGGGGAAATGTAGTGTTTGTTGATGCAATTTCGAGGAAAATACCTAAAATTACAGATGCACCTACTGTAATTTTTGGTGTTGATATCACCCATCCACCAACTGGAGAGGATTCCTCTGCTTTAATTGTTGTATTACGCTTTGTTCTAACGGAAAATTTATTTTTAATATCTATAAAATTGCTTATGGTTTTATTTGTTCCATTTCATTTTAGATTGTTGCCTTTACAGATTGACCTGAAATAACAAAATATAGGGCTTTAGCTTTTGCTCAACCATGTGGAGAAATAGTTAATGATCTTTACACTGCTTATCTTATCATACCGCGTAACTGCATTTCTCTATTTTTGTTTAGATAAGCAGTGTAAAAATCATTAATTATCTCTCCACGTAGTTGAGTAGAAACCAACACTCTATATTTTGTTATTTCAGGCCAGTCCATAATGACAGTAGCCTAAAATGAAATGGGACAAACAAAATCATATGCAATTTTATTGATATTAGAAAATAATTTTTTCCTTAAAACAATACGTACCGCAACAATTAAAATGAAGGAATCTTCTCCAGGTGGTGGACAAGTGACATCAGCTTCAAAAATTATAATAGGCGTATCTGTCATTTAGGTATGTTCCTCCAAACTGCATCAACAATCACTATTTCTTCATCCAACATGATCAGTAATTAATAATAAATAAGAAAAATTTAACGTATGCAAAATATTTGTTTACAAAGACAGTCATAAGAATATACTAACCTTGATATTAATTTTTAATGCGACATTAAACAAATATTGAGTATAGCATTAACTGATCATTCTTAGGCAAACAACAATGAGACATAATACCCAACTCGATTTTATAACATCGCTTAATTCTATCTGAAAATAGTAATTATGGAATATATGAATCATCAAAGCATACATAAACTTCAATTATAAAAAAACATATATCGGTATGATTAGATGCCATAATAACCAATTACGTCTGCTAAAATAAGCAAGAACAATTGAAGAGTATCAGCTTTATCATGCACAATCTTTAATGTGCTTACGATATTTCCAGTGTTCATAAATGGTGTGAATAATCGGTCTTCGGTTCACATTCTAATTAATTTATACTCGAAGCGAGTCATTAATTTATTTGTACAACGTTAACTCAATATTATTACACTATCTTTCCTACCACAAGTACTCACTTCGAGTATAAATAAATTAAAATGTGAACGAAGACCGATTATTCCCACCGTTTCATGAACATGTGGCAATATTGAAAATACATTAAGGACTGTATATGATAAATATGGTATTCTTCAATTGCTCTTGCTTATTTTAACAGAATAACTGGTCATTATGGTATGTTAATCATACCGATATATGTTTTTTATAATTGAAATTTACATATGCTTTGATGATTCATATCATTCAATAATTACCGTTTTCAGGTAGGATTAAGTGAAGTTGTGAAACCGAGTTGGATATCATGTCTCAATGTTGTTTGCCTTAGAATAGTCACTCATGCAATTCTCCATATCTTTCTAATTTTGCATTAAAAATTAATATCAATGTCAGTTCACTCTCTTAACTGACTTCGTAATAAAATATTATGCACACGTTAAATTTTCTTATTTGATATCAATTACTAATTAGGTTGGAGAGAGAAATACAGTGCTTGCTGATGCAGTTTCGAGGAACATACCTAAAATTACAGATACACCTACAATAATTGTTGGTGCCGATGTCACTCGTCTTCCACTTGGAGAGGGTTGCTTCATTTTAATTGATGCAGTATGCTCTGTTTTAAAGGAAAATTTATTTTCTAATTTCTATAAAATTGCATATGATTTTGTTTGTTACATTTCATTTTAGGTTGTTGACTCTACGGATTGGCCCGAAATAACAAAATATTGAACGTTAGTTTTGCTCGACCACGTTGAGAAATAATTAATGATCTTTACACTACTTACCTTATCATACAGTCTGACTTCATTTCTCCATTTTCATCTAGATAGATAGCGTAAAGATCATTAATTATTTCTCTACGTGGTTGAGCAGAAACCAACACTCTATATTTTGTTATTTTAGGTCAGTCCATAATGACAATAATCTAAAATGAAATGTGACAAACAAAATCATATGCAATTATATAGATATTATAAAATAAAATTTCTCTTAAATAGAGCGTAGTGCAGCAATTGGAGTGGAGGAATTCTATTCAGGTGATGGATGAGTGATATCAGCACCAAAAGTTGTAGTAGGTGTATTAGTAATTCTAGGTATGTTTCTCGAAACTACATTAACAAGCACTATTTCTCCCTCCAACCTGATTAGTGATTAATAATAGATAAGAAAATCTAACTTGTGTAAAATATTAATTACGAAGTCAGTCAAGGAAATAATCTAACCTTGATATTAATTTTTAGTGCAACGGTAGACAGATATTGAGTATTGCATTAACTGAACATTATTAAGCAAACAACATTGAAACATAATACCCAACTTGATTCCGCAACATCGCTTAATCTGACCTGAAAATTGTAATTATGGAATGATACGAACCATCAAACCATATGTAAACTTCAATTATATAAAAACACATCGGTATACTAACATAACATAATTATCGGTTATGTCTGGTGAAATAACCAGGAGCAATTGAAGAGTACTCGCTTTATGATGCACAGTCTTTAATGCGTTTTCGATATTTCCAGTGTTCATAAAAGGTGGGAATAACCGGTCTTCGGTTCACATTCTAATTTATTTGTACTCGAAATGAGTCATTAATTTATTTCTACAACGTTGGCTCAACATTATTACACTATCTTTTCTACCACAAACACTCACTTCGAGTGCAAATAAATTAGAATATGAACCGAAGATCGGTTATTTCCACCTTTTATGAACACCTGGTAATATCGAAAGTGCATTAAAGACCGTACATGATAAAACTGGTAATCTTCTATTACTCCTGGTAATTTCATCAAATGTAACCAGTTATTATGGTATGTTAATATTACCGATATGTTTTTATATAACTGAAGTTTACATATGTTCCGATTGTTCGTATCATTCCATAATTATTATTTTCAGGTAGGATTAAGCGATGTGAAATCGAGTTGGATATTATGTTTCAGTGTTGCTTGCTTAAGATATTCGGTTAATGTAATACTCAATAACATGTTACCATTTCTTAAATATTTGAATAGTTTATATCAAACATAAATAAATATAAAAGACAATTCTTACATGCTCAAAGACGTTCTAGTTTCTCTTGCAACCCGATGCACTACAAGTGAGGCTTAAAATTTTGATTGCAAACTTTGTAATGTAGGGGCCGAATTACCATATAAACTCCACCACTTGGCTATTCAAATATCAATAAATTTGAACTAGAAGGGCCTAATATGTAATATAAAACTAGACATTTAAGAATAAATTTTAGATTCTTATTATTGAAGCATACATATGGCTTTACTGGGTGATTTTACGTCCTTTGATTTAATCGCCAAGTTAATACCAACTTATCCTTCCACTTTCGTATACAATGACAATTCATCCATAGCATTCGCTTGATCGTTTTCTAAAAAAGTTTTGACACATTTATACAGTCCACATGTAACTTCTTCATCATGTTTAATGGTGTCATCTTTTTAAAAGAACCGTGGATTCAACAAAATGTCCTGCCGCATGCAATAGTTAATGGAGTTGACATTGCCATCTTTTTTCAATAAAAGCAAAATTATCTTTGTACTTATCTTCATTTCCATCAAATAATTTTTCAATTGCTTCTTTTGCTCTATTCATTGCCTCATATAGCCCATAGCAGGTCTTATCACCATCAACAAGTCGAAGACTTGAACCAACGGACCCATCACTCTAAATGTGTAAGAGACACTATTCCCAAAAGTTGAAATCAAAACTGTATTACGAGCTTTTTTTCCTTTTGGTTTCTTTGTCCACCTACATTCCACCCACTCCTCTGATGTGAATATGGCTCGAAGATTTTTTTTTTTTTGCTTATACAAACTTTGCAAACATAGAAAACTAGTTGCAAATGGAGTGATACCAAATCGAACAAGCTTCTTATTTCCATTAAACCTCCTCATTATGCTCAAAACACTACCATGATTATATATAAATTCAGAAAGAGTCACTCCTTTTTTTATTGTGTTTTTTCACTTTCCTTATTTTTCCAGTGTCTTCAAGTATAAGATCAATGCAATTAGCGGCGCAAAAAGTCCAATATATAGATTTTATTTTTGCTATAAGCAATTCTCCTATGTAAGAAAAATAATTAATGAATAGGTAAGGATAAATAGTTAAACATGTGCTAGTATAAATTATAATGAACAACTAGTTTTTCTTCAAATGAAGATATTAAAATTTATACTCACCCTCCATTTTAATACGCTTCCGTTTTCCGTTATGACTCGAACAACATTGTCTACTCCAATTCTTTCCACAAATTTATCAAGCAACTAAAAAATTCTCCTCCGTTTTCTTATAAGAAGAAGCGTCGATGGATTCTACGAACATCGTCCCCAAAGAGCAATTGACTAAAAAGTCCTTCCCTTTCTATCTGTCCAACCAAGAGCAACCATATCTTGCCCATTGCTCTTTGTGACTTTTCGTTAGATCATGTATATACTTCAACTCCTTGTTCAACAGTATAACTCTCAACTCATGGTAACTAGGTGGCTTCAAATTAGGTTCATATCTACCAATTGCCTCTATCATATCTTTAAATGCATCCATACGAGCTACATTGAATGCAATACCAGCTTGGTAAAAAAGAGCAATGTATTGGTTTGTTCTATCTACAAGTACTTTATCACAAACATCATTTATACTTGTTTGTTCCATTGTTGATCCTCCACCTCGATTGTTTAATCTCATGCTCATATTGCTCATGTATAAATCTGGGACCTTTTGGATTTTTTGATGTCTTCTGTCCCACATTTCTTTCTCTTCCGCCGAGGTTCATCTCTTATTACTTGGTTAAACTTTATTATCATCATCTCCCAAACTATAATTTTTTAAATAATTTCTTGCATTAGCTTCAGAAGCATCCGTCTTTCTACATTGTTTCTTATTCATTGCATCTATCAACTCGTCTCTAATACTGAGTGGAATTTTAGGACAACACTTGCATTTTTGATCCTCCAGTTTGATGTTGCTTTGCTTTAAATATTCCTTCCGTTGTCACGTTCAAACAAAACATACAAGTCATACTATTGGGGTTGTTTTCATCCGCTAAGCAGCTATAATTCCGACCAATATCAACTCTACGATTTTTATTTCTAGCCATGGCAAAAGGCGATTCTCCTGCATTTGCATTAGATAGGTTTATACCCATAACCTAAAAAGAAAAGAAAAACATTCGCTTGAGCATCGTCTTTTATAGTTTTAGCAAGAAAAAACTGCAGTTTAAATTTCGAAATTGCAGTTCAAAATAAATGCACTTCAAAAACTACAATTCGAAAAAAAATTCACTTAAGAAAATCTGCACTTCAAAAACTACACTTTAAATTAAAACTTCAAAATCATTTGAGATTTTAACTATAACTTTAAAATTTTAAAGTTATAGTGCTATGCCAAAAAAAATTAATGTTAAAATTTAACTTAAAATTAAAAATTTAAACTTTAAATTCAATGTCAAATTTTAATTTAAAACATCAAAATTAAAATTCAATTTAAAATTAAAACTTCAATTTCCAATTTGAAATTAGAACTTTAAATTCAATTTAAAATCAAAACTTTAGACGCCAAATTTAAAATTCAATTTAATATTAAAACAAAACTTTAAATTCAATTTAAAATTAAAATGTTAAACTCTAAACCTTTTAACTTTACACTTAAATTTAAACTAAAATAAACTTTGGATTAAACTAAACTTTAATAGTTTTAAGTATAAAACAAAACAAAACTAAATTTTAGACTATAATTTAAAATTGAACTTTATACTAGACCAAACAAACTAAGCTAAACTTTGAAACTAAACTATAGACTTACATTTATATTAAGCTAAAATTCATTACTTTAAACTAACTTAAATTTTAATCAGTTTATAACTTTATATTTGAACAAAATATTATAAGTCAAACTAAGTTTATAACTCAAATTTTAATCACACAAAACTTTAAACTAACTTAAATTTAAATCAGTTTATAACTTAAACTAAACTAAAAAGTATACCTCGATCAATAGTTTAGATTTGAGATCGAGATCGGCGGCTGTGGTGCATCTGGATCGATCGCAGTAGAATGATGGTCGAGATTCGAGAGTAATTTTTTAACATCGAGAAGATTGATGCCTTATTGTTCGACAATTTCCCAATATGCCACAATCGTGCTCGGTTATGGGCTAAAGCCTAAATTATTCAACCAAAAATGAAGCGCGCTTTTTTAGGACGTCGTTTTTTTCTCCCTTCAACGTTTGGAGCGTTTTTCTGGCGCCTTGAGCATCGTCGGTTCCTTGAGGAACTAAAAGCATTAGGTCGGCGTCTAGGCGAGTGCTTCAATAACATAAGGTTCATATCATTTAATAATTAATATTTTCAGGTAGAATTAAGTGATTTTGTGAAACCAAGTTGAGTATGATGTCTCAGTGTTGTTTGTCTGAGAATGTTCACCTGTGCAATTCTCAATTTCTTTCTAATGTTAAATTAAAAATTAATATCAGTGTTAGTTACTCTTTTAACCGGCTTCGTAAATAAATATTTTGCACACATTAGATTTTATTAGTTACTAATCAGATTGGAGAGAGAAATACAGTGCTTGTTGATGCAGTTTTGAGAAACATACCTAAAATTATAGATATACCTACTGTAATTTTAGGTGCAGATGTCGCTCATCCCCCACCTAGAGAGTATTCCTCCGCTTTAATTGCTGCAGTACTCTTCTTTTTAAGAGAAAATTTATTTTTACTATCTATAAAGTTGTGTATTATCTTGTTTGGTTCATTTAATTTGAAGTTATTGCCTCTATGGATTGGTCTGAAATAACAAAATATAGAGAGTTGGTTTTTTCTCAACCATGTAAAGAAATAATTAATGATCTTTACACTACTTATCTTATCATACCGCTTGACTACATTTCTCCATTTTCGTCCAAGTAAATAGTGTAATTATCATTAATTATTTCTCCACGTGGTTGAGTAGAAACCAATGCTCTATTTTTTGTTATTTCAGGGCAGTCCGTAGAACCAATAACTTAAAATGGAATAAACAAAATCATATACAATTTTATAGATATTAGAAAATTAAATTTCCCTTAAAACAGAGCATACTGCAGAAATCAAAGCGGAGGAGTCCTCTAAAGTTGGTGGATGATGATATCGGCACAAAAGATTATAGTTTCGAAATTGCATCAACAAGCACTATTTCTTCCTCCAACCCGATCAATAACAAATAAGAAAATCTAACATGTGAAAAATATTTATGTACGAAGTTAGTCAACGAATAAACTAACCTTGATATTAAGTTTTAATGCAACATTACACATATACTGAGTATTGCTTTAACTGAACATTCTTAGGCAAGCAACATTGAGATATAATATCCTACTTGATTTCACAACATTGCTTAACCCTACCTGAAAACAGTAATTATGGAATGATATGAACCATCAATGCATACTTAAACTTTAATTATAAAAAATCATATATCGGTATGATTAACATACGATACTAACCAACTATGTCTAGTAAAATAACAAAGAGCAATTAAAAAGTACAATCTTTATCATGCACGGTTTTTAATGTACTTTCGATATTAACAGATGTTCATAAATGATGGGAATAACCGGTCTTCAGTTCACATTCTAATTTATCTTTACTCAAAGTGAGTCATTAAATTATTTGCACAACGTTATTACACTATTTTTTTAACCACAAAAACCCACTTTAGGACAAATAAATTAGAATGTAAACCGAAGACTGGTTTTTCCCACCTTTTATGAACAGTTGGTAAAATCGAAAGTATATTAAAGCCGTATATGATAAAGCTGGTGCTTTTCAAATGCTTCTGGTTATTTTAGCAGACGTAACTAGTTATTATGGTATGTTAATCATACTGCTATAAACTTTTATATAATTAAAGTTTACGTATGCTTTTATAGTTCATATCATCCAATAATTACTGTTTTCAGGTAGGATTAAGCAACGTTGTGAAACCAAGTTGGGTCATGCCTCAATGCTGTTTGCCTAAGAATGTTCAGTTATTGCAATACTCAGTATATGTCTAATGTTGCATTAAAAATTAATATCAATGTTAGTTTACTCTCTTAATTGACTTCGTACATAAATATTTTCACACGGTAGAGTTTGTTATTAATTACTAATCGGGTTGAAGGGAAAAATATAGTGCTTGTTGATGCAGCTTCGAGGAACATATCTAAAATGACAGATACACCTATTATTTTTTTGCAATGATCTCATTCATCCCCACCCGAGAGGATTCCTTCGCTTTAAATGCCGACGCTCTGTTTTAAGGGAAAATTTTATTTTCTAATATTTATAAAATTGCATATAATTTTTTTTGTTTCATTTTAGGTTGTTGCCTTTACGGACTGGCTTGAAATAACAAAATATAGAGTGTTCGTTTTTGCTCAACCATACGGAGATATAATTAATGATCTTTACACTACTTATGTAATAACCCTTCTTTCTACGTCGTATAGATATATAAATTTAATTAAAATAAAGTTGTTCAAATTCGGTATTTGATAATTTATATTTAGAAAATAAAATTTTAGTTAATAAAAGTCTGTTTAATATAAAATTTTGATTTAATAAATCGAATTATATTCTTTTCAAATAATAAATTGAAATTTAAACAGGTTGTTTTAATTGAATAAAAAATATATTTTTATAGTGCAAGTAAATGGTTGTGATTCAAAGGGTGGAGAAATAATATGCGGACATCAAATTCATTAAAATTATCCGATTATTAAAATATAGTTTGTAGAATGAAATGTAAATTAATTTAAACTAAACTGAAATTTAATTAAAAAATAAAAATAATCAAATTGAAAGATCCCTGTATAAAGCCTAAGCCCACCTATTCTCTAGAATTCTCCAATTCCTTTGTATACTTGTTCGAACCCTCTACTTATCAATTGTACTCAAAGCCCTAATTTAAAATAAAAAAGGAGGATTCGGGACTGACAATCGTAAATAAAAAATAAAAAATATCACGCGATTGATTAATTCGCGACCAAGGAAGAACTGGCAACGTTGACGTTGGAGGAAGGTGAGCAACGACTTGATTTGTGACCACGATAACAGTGACAGGCAATTGATGGAGGGGAATCGCAACCTGGAGCATCGCGATTTGGTTCAATGTCGACATTAGGGCGTGAAGGGCGATCACGTTCGTTGATTGCTAGCGGCTCGATGGAGGAACGTCGGTCATTGGAAGTAAGTGCAACGTCTTCTAGGCTAGATTGTGTTCGGTGTTGAGATGCTGGGCTTGACTGTGCGATGTGTGATGAAGATGCTAGCAACGACAAAGTGTGCGATGACAGTATTATGATCAAGTTGAGTGGAATCATATCACTTGAGGCGAGTTGAACCTCACAACCATATTGTGCTTAGGTTGAGTGTAATTATATCACTTGCATCTTTTCAAATCTCGATCATTTCGGTTGAGATCTCGTGGAGAAGTCTAGTGAAACGAAACACAATATTTCGATGAAAATATCGTTTTCCATATAATGGTCGAGATCTCGGTATCTCGGACGATATATCGACCAAGTTCAAATTTCGATATATCGGCCGATATTAAGATTTTTTTAACAACATTAATTCTGATGAAAAATAAAATTATGTGATAGCTGATAGTATAATTAATATTTATATATGCATGTAACCAGTCGAAATAGGATTTTTGACATCAATAAAAACAATGTGCCAGTCAAATCATCTTCGGATGCACATAATTCAAAATATGACCGGGTACACCAAAACTAATTTCTTGATCCATACACAGTGTCCAACGACATCCCGATATAAGAAGATCACTTGAAATATTTTGAGGGGAACTGGTATATGTTTCGATGAGATTCAAAAATTCAACTTTGAGGCCAAAATTTTGTGAGTCATTACTATCTTATTGCTACATTTCTATCGTATTTGTCATTTGACAAGAGAAGTTTATTGTAGAATGAAAAATTATTTATAGAGAAAGAGAAGAAAACAAAATTCAAATTTTGATATCATTTAAGAGAAATTTGTGAGTAAACCCCTCACTTTATTCCTCTTACTCATGAATGGATGTTATTTTCCTATCATACTTTAATATGATAAATATTATTATTGTCTTATCGATTTTAAAAATGGAAGATGAGCAGATTCACTTAGGTGGAGATTTGATTGTGATTTCATGTTGGTTTGATTTATTACAGATTTAAGGAAAATTACTGTAAGTAATTTTATTGAATTCGGTAGAAGAAGTTCAAAATATAAAAAATCAATTTAACTTGTTTAATTTGAATTTGGATCATGAAATGATTCAGGTAAATTATAAGTGGAATTGGATGATTTAGAGTAAAAATAACGAAATAGCAACTCAAGCGAAATTATTATTTTTAGTAATTTTAAATATTATTATACATGCAAATTAATTTTAGAGATAATATATACCCCGAGATATTCTCGAAATGAACTTTACGATTCGTGATGTAAATCCGAGATGGAAACCCGAGATGCACTCATCTCGTCCATGATCTCCCTCAATACGAGATCAGGTCTCTAGAATTTCCAAGATGAAACATGACTGAAATCTAACCATTATATGAAGAGGCTCCATTTGGGAATAATTTGCTGAATACCAGGATGAGATTAAATGAAGTATACCCTCAATATATAGCCAATGTAAATTCATGTGAGTCATCAATCAAATTACCAAGATATGATAAGAAGATAATGGAGGCAAACTGCAATGGTAACAAATCGCACAAATATAGCAAGTAATTCACTCATTCCAAAGATGAAAGAAAATAATCTCAAAACAATGCGATTACGAAGAAAGAAATAATATGCATATCTTTTTGCATATATTATTCCATAACGTGAGAATGAATATATTTCCTTGCCATCTCATTTAAATGCAATTCAATAATTTATGCATTTCCATAATGAACAACCGTGATTACTTTCCTTCTTGCACATTTGTTTCCTTCTGTTTGTGATTTTATATCACAAAAATTTAACACTCCACCTTGATGCAAAATCACATATCTCCAACATCTTACCTCGATTCATTCTCTTCTCAACATAAAACTCTTAAAATCAAACTCCACCTTCAACTAAAATCTCTTAACGAGATACAAACCAAAAATGAATATTTGCTCAATGGGTTCTGGCAAGGTCACCCTCATCATACCTTGCTAACGAGCTCAGACTATGTCCATGTCCGCCAACAAAATGTTGCAAATATCCAAATCAATAGAAGGTAGATACCAAAATAATCTCAAATTCACCAAGGCCAAAAAATTCTCTTAATCATCAATCCAAATACATAACCAAAAAATAAAAGCCAATGGACATAACAAGACTAATTCTAATCTCTGTATGCAAGACAAATCTCTCTCCTCCCACATACCTTATCTGCCAAACAGCAAATTTTCCATGAAAATCAACATAAGACTCTCACATCAACATTGAGCCATTAAGCATATACAGGTTCTCAAGTCCAGCCGTCTCTTCAACACACTAAAATCCTTATCGCCAAAATTTGAAGACTGAAACGCTCTTCTCTCTCAGCATAATCTCCTCCATCTTTAACTTTCATATTGCACAAAATCTCATTTTCTATCCAAATGAGTAATAGCATAATCACCATTGGATTTACCGCTCTTTCTAGAATCCATTGATGAACAAATTTAAACAAATCGTCTTGCTCTGATACCAATCTGTTGTACAAAAAGTGCACAAATGCGAAAAAATAATAAACAGGATCTAGATTTTGCCAATTTGAACATCATTTAATCTAACGGCAATTTTTTTTACTCCAAATAAATAGTAAATAACTATAAATAAGGAAAAGAGACGCACAATATTTATACTGGCTCCATTATCATCAAGGTAGTGTATGTCCAGTCCAATTGAAAGAGATTTTATTACACTTGAGAGAATTACAAGAGATTATAAGATAAAGTTTACATATCAAAATCCTAAACTATATTTAACAAGAAAAGATACTCCATTTGAGGATCACTGGCTAAATACCAGGATGAATTTACAATGAAGTCTACCCTTAATATATAGCCAATGTAAATTCATATGAGTCATCAATCAAATTATCAAGATATGGTATGAAGATAATGAAGGCAAATTACAATGTTAACAAATCGCACAAACATAGCAAGTAATTCACTCATTATGGAAGAAAATAATCCCAAATCAATGCGATTACGAAGAAAGAAATAATATGCATATGTTTTTGCATATATATAATTCCATAACGTGCGCATGTATATATTTTCTTGTCATCTCATTTAAATGTAATCCAATAATTTATGCATTTCCATAATGAACAAACGTCATTACTTTCCTTTTTGCGTATTTATTTCCTTCTATTTGTGATTTTGTATCACAAAAATTTAGCAGTACCAATGTTAGTCTGAGGGAATACTCACGTGTGTACCCTATATAGTCCGATTTTTCGTATTATCTGACAGTATTACTTTTGAGTGGTATGTGTATAGAGGTGGGTGTTACAACTTACCTGGACGAAAATGGAGAAATGCAATTAGACGGTATGATAAGGTAGTTCATGCATTGGATGGAATTTTACTTATCATTTGTATACTTGTTGCTAATGGATCTGCATACGTTCTCCTCTTTTGCAGAGAGCAGCTTAGATCCTTTAGATGATCCACAGGCCTTAGGCCCGAATGGATTAGCCTTTACAGGTTCTGAATTACTATACTTCTTTGAATATATTAAGCTTTTAACGCTAAAATTTATCTAGAGATGGCGTGAGTGAAGGAAAGTTTAATGCTGTTCTACTCAAAGAGTTTGATGCGATAAACAGAGCAAGCAATAAGGATAAATTTATCATTTTGTTTAAATCACTATCTTGTAATAAAAACTTTAATATTTCCATTACGGTAGGCTTGTCAGTCCCTTGAAGAAGATTATTGTAACGACCCGCAAATCCGTACCTCTTGAGTCAACGCTATTTTACAGCAATCAACTCAAGTTGAACAGAAATACGAACCATTAGGGTTAAAAAGAAGGGTTAGGAGAAGAAGATAGAAAACAACATCAGAATCTAACATCGCAGCGGAATAAAATATAATAGATAATCTATGATCTTTACACAAAGGAAAACTATAACTGTTTATACATACATCATCAGAGTACATCATCAGAGTTCACATCAATAACATACAACTGGATACACAGCGGAATAATAATCAAATACGGAAGTACGTATCGTCATCCAGCTCGTCTCCTGAGCTCCACAACATCATATCCTGTATCCTATAATACTCGGTCTGACCCGAGCATTACAGTTAAATAACATCCGAGTCAGTCTGGAAAACCAGCGTGAGAAAACCACACTCAAATTTATTATTAAAGTTTCAAAATCATTTGAAAATCAAAAGCATCTCGTAAGACCACGCCACAAATAAACATGTCGGGTTTTTACCTTACGATAGCTAAAACATTTTTTATAAAATCATCTGATATTATAATAGTGTCTATATACAAATACTTATTAAAATAGCCGAAATTGTTACATTATTAAATTCCAGCTACTAGCCACAGGGTGGGTAATACAAACAAAACTCGTAAAAGGCGCATAAGGAGAATGGATTTCCAACTAATGACTAGGCACCGGGGTACCACCTGTCACGGTACGTGGCCTATATCACAGTACCGAGGATCACTCCCGACCCCCTGCAACACAAGACTCGGACTATCCCTTACTGGATAATCCCGAGTAAGGTCACCCCACGGTTGGGATCAGCAACCGCACCACTAAGCCGAAATAAAAAGGGACATCTAGACAGGGATGACCTTACCCGGAAATGGGTGCTGCCCACCAAGCCTTGTTGCATAACCCCTGATTTTCAGTCATTTCCGGTTGGTGAGGATTGAGGCTAAGCGTTACCTTTTAGAACATATCCCTTAAATGCCCATCGCCCACCTGACGATGTTCTGAAAGCATTCATCCATACAAGTCCATCCCGGGTTCGAACGAAACCGAAGGCGCTACTCCTACTACATCCATTTTAGAAACATCCTCAGGATTAGTAGCGACTAGCCCTTGCACTTCACTGCTTCATCTTCGAATCCAAACTCGTTTTTCCACGGAAACGTACAAACCGGGTCGAAGTGGTTTTCGAGAAATAAATCCCGATCCCGATCCCAGTCTCTTCGAAACGATCAGCGCATTTGGCCAATATTGATAGTCGGTTATTTAACTACCAATTAACATTCACAAACATCCATCAACCATAAATAATTTCTCCAAAATTATTTATTATTCTCAAAATATCTTCACAAGATATATTTTCACTTTTCAATTCCTTTTGAAAACAGTTCAAACTATCTTCCTTTTTCAGAATAAATTTCCCAAATATTTTCTATTTCCACTGAAATCACCAAGCACAAAACTTTAGATTTTTAAAATAATTTAAAAACACTTTATTATAAATTATCCTTTAAAACATTTAAATTCAAAATTATTTTAATATTTATTTAAAATATATATACTTTAAGAATATTTAAAATAAAACTACTTTAATACTTTATTAAAAATATATACTATAGGAATATTTGAAAATGAGGTTGCTTTATAATAAAACTAAATTTTCTTCTTTAAAACAAAATACCAAGTCACCTTTAAATAATTATTACGATAATAGATTTGAAAAATATTTACTTAAGAATTTGAGCATTTAGAATTAATAAATTTCTAAAACATGTCTTTTTAAAACAACATTAAAGCCTTTAACTTATATTTAAAATTTACTTTGAAACCGTACTTGGCTATCCAGAGAAATATACTTCTCTTCGCATTCTTTAAAAATAAATCACTATTTATTTTTAAACAAATCTTCTCATTCCTTTAATAAATTCCCACCTTGAATTTATTCTTGCCAAATATCCACTGATATATTTATTTTACCTTTATAAACCCAGTTTATAAATTCCATAGCCACATTCTCATTTAAAATCTCGATTTTACATACTTAAATCAATTCCCAAATCGATTTCCAACTTACCCCATTTATTCCAAAATCCATCAATTTCAGATTTAAATCCTTAATTACGATTTCAAATACTTTTAACTGAAAATACCAATTTTGAGTTCAAACTATCTTCCTTTTTCAGAATAAATTTCCCAAATATTTTCTATTTCCTTTGAAATCACCAAGCACAAAACTTTAGATTTTTAAAATAATTAAAAATCATTTTGTTATAAATTATCCTTTAAAACATTTAAATTCAAAATTATTTTAATACTTATTCAAAATATATATACTTTAAGAATATTTAAAATAAAACTACTTCAATACTTTATTAAAAATATATACTATAGGAATATTTGAAAATGAGGTTGCTTTATACAAAATAAAACTAAATTTTCTTTTTTAAAACAAAATACCAAGTCACCTTTAAATAATTATTACGATAATAGATTTGAAAAATATTTACTTAAGAATTTGAACATTTAGAATTAATAAATTTCTAAAACATGTCTTTTTAAAACAACATTAAAGCCTTTAACTTATATTTAAAATTTACTTTGAAACCGTACTTGGCTATCCAGGGAAATATACTTCTCTTGGCATTCTTTAAAAATAAATCACTATTTATTTTTAAACAAATCTTCTCATTCCTTTAATAAATTCCCACCATGAATTTATTCTTGCCAAATATCCACTGATATATTTACTTTACCTTTATAAACCCAGTTTATAAATTCCATAGCCACATTCTCATTTAAAATCCCCATTTTACATACTTAAATCAATTCCCAAATCGATTTCCAACTTACCCCATTTATTCCAAAATCCATGAATTTCAGATTTAAATCCTTAATTATGATTTAAAATACTTTTAACTGAAAATACCAATTTTAGATTTACCAAATTACTTCTTTATCCCTTTAAATAAATTTAAATTTTGAAGTTTAAAATAATTCTTTATTCCTTTAATTGATATCACTTAAGTTTACAATTCATCAATTTATGTTTATTCAAAATCTTTTTTTCCATACTCGAAATTATTTTATTTATTAGTATCTTAATATCACTTTCATTCCTTTTTCAATTCATTCTTAATTTATTCCAATTCGCTATAATTATTTTACTTAAAACTTCACTCTTTTATCTTCTTTCCAAAAATCCAATTTATATATTTTGATAATTCGATGTACCGAAATATATTTAAGCGAACCATAGCATTCAATATTCCAATCATCAATATAATTCATCACAGAATGTCAAATATTCATAACACAGAATATTAACAATCTAAATAATTTGGAGGAATCCAGTTGGATCCCTCCAACCTATTTCACTGCATCCACAGATGTTAGCACAATACCAATTCCACTTCAAGGTGGAATATGGCGGTATATGGGATTAATATAATATCATCCGCTATTATGCGGCGCATAGGGTCTCATCCGCTATATAATGCGGGAAATCAATCACTCCAATATATACTATATATACTACTATATATAATATAGCACATCAAATCAATTCCATCATTCAACCAATTATCTAAATTTAACCATTTAAATTTAGATTAAAACCCAGATGAGTGAGATTAACTCACCTTATTTCCGTTTGCAGTCCACTTCAACTTTGCCTTGGATTCACGGTTTTTCGACCTTGTATAAATATTATACAGTTCATTAATATTTTGAACTAATCAAACAAGTTATTTTCCCTTTTATAATTTAAGTAACTAAGAATTTTATTCAAACTAATTTCCCTTTTTATAAATTACTTCCAATAATAAAAATAAAAGGATAGGCTAATTAAATAAGCTAACCTCCTAAATACTTATATTTAAAATTAAATAATAAGTGAATATATATATATATATATATATTCTTTTTGAAACCGCATATATGTATACATACTTATAAAATGACTTATACCGATTTAAAAATCTAAATTTTAACTAACACTTCAATCATTTTGAAATTCCTGTACATATTTCAAAGTTAACAGTAGACTGATTTTATATTCTCAAAATTATATATGTACACAAATATCCTGTGTTGGTTCTAAAAACTGATTCTTGATTAATATATATATATTTCCATTTTCAAACTGCGTATAAAAAATATTCTCAGCAGATAATAAAATAGCCGCTTACTTTACTGTAAAATTCCCTGATGAACAAATTTAAATTCCAAGCTTTAAACATAAAATAAATTAAAAATGTATAAATTCAAATTACCTAACTCGAATCAGGAAAACAACACTATCGAGCTCCTGCCCAATATCAAAAATCGCGTCTTCATCACGCTCACTCTCATCCCTGCCAAAATCGCCGCCGCCTCAGGACTACAGCTCAAACGACTGGAAACAGTTGCGACTTCGAGTCGCCATCCTCCCTCTCGCGAACTCAGGCTCGAGTCCACCATCGCGATACCCACTGCCACCCCAAACCTTCACGACAGCCAAACTTCACCTCGCCCCTTCCAAGATCGACTGCCGCCTCCTCCTATTTCTTGCTCGATTGTCGCGAGCTTCGCAAATCTCCCCCTTGTGTCGTGCAAGCGAGCGGCCCTCTCTCTCTATTTTTTTTTATTGATTTCATTACTGAAAGAAGAGGAAAGTTGTTTGTGCTTATTAAAAGGAAGGAAAATGAATCGCGTGTTGGATACACTTGTGTGATTGAATGGATTTGCTACAGTGATATGAGGTGAAGTTAAAAAAAACAGCTGATGGGAAATTGAAGGTCAACTCAGATATGTATATTTATATTTTAAAACGTTCGACTCTCACAACTCAAAATCCCGAACCCCTATCGAGGCACACTGCTGGGCGTTTGTAATGTTATACGCTCATTCCGAACGCAATAGAAAAGGTTTCGAGTCCTAATTCAATCGTATGGAGAAAATAGCTTTTTGGATCCAATTATAGTATTGAATTTCCGATTTAATTTTCAGCGCGTTTACTTATCGTACGCTCACACAACAACTCCGATCAATACGAAATTTGAAATCCGATAATAATACAATATTATGGATCCAATGGAACTGGTTTCGTGGAATTCCGAGACTGTGCCTCGGAAGGCTATTTTTAAATTCAATTTAAAACAATAAAATTTCAAAACTGAACAAATCATTGTTAAATTCAATTTTAATACTTCTATTATCTTCAGTGTTATCAATATAAATTTTACAAGCCTTCAAATTATTTTTAACATGCTTAAAACTGAAGATGCAACATTTACCCAACTTCAAATTGTTTAATTTAAAATTTTAATTATCAAATAAATAGTGATACTTGAATTCAAGTTAAAAATTAACTTTTAAATATTTCAAATCAATTATATATTCCAATTTAAATTACTTAAAAATTCCGGGTCATCATATTCCTCCCACCTTAAAAGAATTTCGTCCCCGAAATTACTAGTTTGAAAGAATGGTCCAATACCCGTTTACTTTTCTCAAAACCAACAATTCAACATCCTGTCAACTATCTTTTTATAAAAGACCCATTATTATTCTTTCTAACTTTCCAAACCCTCCCATAGTTTCAAACAATACTATTTTCTCAAAAAAAATTCTAATTTCAATTTGAACCAAATTTTGAATTATCAAAATTTTCTCAAAAATTTTCTAACTCCCTAAATTTTCGAAAAATTTCGTCAGCGTCTATTTTGCGCGGCTAGCTCGATACAACTACAAAATGCCTCTACGGGCCCCCAGATTTCAAAAGAAAACAAAAGCCAAGTGGCTAGATCAAAAACCCAATCAAATTTCATACAGAAATTTAAACACGTATCTTTTTATCGAGCAATTCAAATTTATCTTCTGAAATCAAAATCAATTTCCTTTTCCTTTATAATACCTGTATATCACACTTAGCACTAATATCCAATCACAACTTTCAAAACATTTATTGACTTTCTTACCAAATGTCAATATCTATTCATCCAAATATTAACTTAGAATATATTTATAATATCAATTTCAAATCAAGAATTCACCATTCCTTTCTTAAGTTTAGTATAAGCATCTTATATGTTTCTTTATTTATTTTCACTTCACTACTTTAGTTTATATCTACTTCTATTCAAATTGGTTCTCCCATTTCCATATGAATTCAATTTATCTTCAATTCTGAATATTGAATTTTATCTCCCATTTATAACTGATTCATATCATTATTTAAATTAGTTTCATTCCCTAATTTATTTCAATTTTCAATTTGGAATCGTTTTGTCGCTAATTAAAATTTTCCCAAAATTTTCAAAAAAAATTCTAACTCCCAAAATTTTCGAAAATTTTTGACAGAGTCTCCTTTGCATGGAGAAGCTTTTACAATTTGACAAAAGATATAAGTATATATACATCGACCAACACGGTCGAAAAAACAAAAAAACAGTTCATATTTTCTATTTTTATTGCGTAGACGTACCTTTATTTAGCATTTTAAACAAACGGCTTATTATTTTAGCAATTAGCGTGACCAAAATCCTGCCATACGGCCTTCAGATACCTGTACTTACTCAATTCAAACATATAAGTACTAAATATAGGAAATTTATAGCATTTCACTTAAATTTAAATAGCTAAAACATGGATCCTGTAACAATGCATGTTATATAATTTCCATCAGCATATATAAGATTCCGACACTTATTACAATTTCTTACAACCAATTCTCAAACCATTCCATTCAGTTTAAGTGATTTACAACTTACTTGCTTGTATTTAATTCATTCTAAGCAAAACAACCCATATTCTTTCCAATTGATTTCAAAATCATCCTATTTCACTTCTAATAACTCATAGAATTTTATCTAATCTCGTTTACATCGAACGACCCATTTTCTTATGCAATTCGACAATATTGATGTGAATAAATAATTACTTAAGCTTTATAACCATTTAAATTGATTCCAACTCAATTTACACTTGATTCCATCTCATTTTTAATTTATTCACAAACTTTCATTGCATTTTCTTTCATATCCAAAAAGTTTGATTCCAAACCATTTTATTAACTCGACAACCAATAATTTAAATAACCATCTCACAATTTGCTTAAGTTATCTATTTTCTTCAAACTATTCCGCCCAATAACTTATGTTTAGATTATTCAACCAACTTCCATTCAAATCTTTGATTTGATTTTCCTTTAATCAAATCCCAACCATTTTACTAATTTATTCAATTAGTTTATTCTTTTATCCATTTTTAAATTTTAATTCACATTAACAATTCATTATTGAACTTATTTATAATAAGGTCATTCAATTTATGCTTGAATTGGATCACACCAATTCTGTTTTAATCTAATTCCATACTTACTTAGTTTATGTTTATTTATTTAAGTAAGAATTTTATTCCATTCAATATTATCTATAACTCGACTGGATTCATTTAACTTCAATTTTATTTAGCTTAACTCCAGTTAAATCTAGCTACATACCATCCTTTTGAATTTTGTTAAACAAGGACTTAATTCCATTTAATATCATTTATGACACAACTGAATTTTGATTCAATTCAATCCAAATTAACTAAATTTTATTTCTCAATATATGAGCTCAAAACTTATTTATTTACTTAAAAGCTTATATTGCTCATTTGAGTCATTTCATCTTATAACCACGATTTCAGATTATATATATAACACTTACTAGCTTAAGCTATAAATTTTCATTTCACAATTATAATCATTTTACCTTTCAACTTTATATCCAATTTAATTCAATTCCAATTTCAATTTTATTTAACTTATCTCAAGTTAAATTCAAATATATTTTCTTCACTTTCATTCACTTAAGTTAAATTTTAATTCCCGGATTAAAATTTCCAGTATCTTCTTATTAATATCAACTTTACTTTATAAGTTCAATAGTTGATTCATTTAAACTTTTCACGTTCTTTAAAGAGAATTTCTTAGAATTCAATTGCCCGGTTTCATTTCCAAAATCATTTTGAAATGATAAACTACACATACCCACTTGGTATATCAAATCAAATCTCCGGATTCCAAATACTTGTTTTTACCAAAACAAATTTTCCTTTTGAAATTTCTAAGACAACTTGTATATCCAACAAGCCCAAACAATATCATAACCAACTATCCTGGTTGCAATTCATCACTTTAGAAACTTGAAAATGAATACTGATGATGTAGCCATCATTATCAGGATTATTTTCCAGCGACTGAAGTGAGTTCAGTGCTTCCTTACTTCCATAAATTCCTCCCAAAACAATTTCCATTCAACAATATTTTTCAAACAGTACCCCCCTATTGCCTTCAAATCTTTTGGAAAAACATTTCAAACATTCCCAAGATTTTAAATTCCCAAACCCTTTTGTTTAAATTCATTTAAACACTTTTCAAAACTTCCGGGACTTAAATTCTGGTTTAAATCAAATTTTAGTTATATTTTTTATTTTTTATTTTTTATTTAAACCATACTTAGACAATTTTATTTGGTTATAAACCACTCAATTTTAGATTTTCAATTGTAGTATTAACAACCAAACATCCAAATATATATAATAATTTCAGAAAAATATTTCTTTTGTGTCAAAATATAATTTTGGGTAAAATATTTCATTTACCCACGTTAAAAACAATACTGTGTCGGTTTATTTTGTTTAAGAGTTTAGAAATCCCTATCGATGACGTGGCGTCCCACACATCGGGCAGAATCCATAAACACTCAACAGATAAGTCAACACAATATGACAACAATTTTATATTCACTAACAAATACGCGCCCATATCAATTAATAACCTCAAACTCACTCTAGAGTACTTCGGACTCTATTTAATGAGCAATTCCCACCAGAGCCAAGGTCATCACCAACCTAAGCTCTGATACCAACTGTAACGACCCGCAAATCCGTACCTCTTGAGTCAACACTATTTTACAGCAATCAACTCAAGTTGAACAGAAATACGAACCATTAGGGTTAAAGAAGAAGAGGTAGAAGAAGAAGATGGAAAACAACATCAGAATCTAACATCGCAGCGGAATAAAATATAATAGATAATCTATGATCTTTACACAAAGGAAAACTATAACTGTTTATACATACATCATCAGAGTTCAACATTAATAACATACAACTGGATTCACAGCGGAATAATAATCAAATTCGGAAGTACGTATCGCCATTCAGCTCGTCTCCTGAACTCCACAACATCATATCATGTATCCTATAATACTCGGTCTGACCCGAGCATTACAGTTATATAACATCGAGTTAGTCTGGAAAACCAGCATGAGAAAACCACACTCAAATTTATTATTAAAGTTTCAAAATCATTTGAAAATCAAAAGCATCTCGTAAGACCACGCTACAAATAAACATGTCGCGTTTTTACCTTACGATAGCTAAAACATTTCTTATAAAATCCTCTGATATTATAATAGTGTTTATATACAAATACTTATTAAAATAGCCGAAATTGTTACATTATTAAATTTCAGCTACTAGCCACAGAGTGGGTAATACAAACAAAACTCGTAAAATGCGCGTAGCGAGAATTGATTTCCAACTAATGACTAGGCACTGGGGTACCACCTGTCACGGTACGTGGCCTATATCACAGTACCGAGGATCACTCCCGACCCCCTGCAACACAAGACCCGGACTATCCCGTACTGGATAATTCCGAGTAAGATCACCCCACGGTTGGGTTCAGCAACCGCACCACTAAGCCGAAATAAAAAGGGACATCTAGACAGGGATGACCTTACTCGGAAATGGGTGCTGCCCACCAAGCCTTGTTGCATAACCCCTGATTTTCAGTCATTTCCGGTTGGTGAGGCTTGAGACTAAGCGTTACCTTTTAGAACATATCCCTTAGAATGCCCATCGCCCACCTGACGATGTTCTGAAAGCATTCATCCATACAAGTCCGTTCCGGGTTCGAACGAAACCGAAGGCGCTATTCCTACTACATTCATTTTGGAAACATCCTCAGGAGTAGTAGCGACTAGCTCTTGCACTTCACTGCTTCATCTTCGAATCCAAACTCGTTTTTCCACGAAACGTACAAACCAGATCGAAATGGTTTTCGGGAAATAAATCCCGATCTCGGTCTCTTCGAAACGATCAGCGCATTTGGCCAATATTGATAGTCGGTTATTTAACTACCAATTAACATTCACAAACATCCATGTCTCACGATTTGGTTCAATGTCGACATTAGGGCGTGAAGGGCGATCACGTTCGTTGATTGCTAGCGGCTCGATGGAGGAACGTCGGTCATTGGAAGTAAGTGCAACGTCTTCTAGGCTGGGTTGTGTTCGGTGTTGAGATGCTGGGCTTGTCTGTGCAATGTGTGATGAAGATGCTAGCAACGACAAAGTGTGCGATGACAGTATTATGATCAGGTTGAGTGCAATCATATCACTTGAGGCGAGTTGAACCTCACAACCATATTGTGCTTAGGTTGAGTGTAAATATATCACTTTCATCTTTTCAAATCTCGATCATTTCGGTTGAGATCTCGTGGAGAAGTCTAGCGAAACGAAACACAATATTTCGATGAAAATATTGTTTTCCATATAATGAAAATATCGTTTTCCATATGATGACTGAGATCTTGGTATCTCGGACGATATATCGACCAAGTTCAAATTTCGATATATCGGCCGATATTAAGATTTTTTTAACAACATTAATTTTGATGAAAAATAAAATTATGTGATAGATGATAGTATAATTAATATTTATGTATGCATGTAACCAGTCGAAATAGGATTTTTGACATAAAAAAAAAACAATGTGCCAGTCAAATCATCGTCGGATGCACATAATTCAAAATATGACCGGGTACACCGAAACTAATTTCTTGATTCATACACATTGTCCAACGACATTCCGATATAAGAAGATCACACGAAATATTTTGAGGGGAACTGATATATGTTTCGATGAGATTCAAAAATTCAACTTTGAGGCCAAAATTTTGTGAGCCATTACTATCTTATTGCTAATTTCTATCGTATTTTTCATTTGGCAAGAGAATTTTGTTGTAGAATGAAAAATTATTTATAGAGAAAGAGAAGAAAACAGAATTCAAATTTTGATATCATTTAAGAGAAATTTGTGAGTAAACCCTCACTTTATTCCTCTTACTCATGAATGGATGTTATTTTCCAATCATACTTTAATATGATAAATATTATTATTGTCTTATCGATTTTAAAACTGGAAGATGAGCAGATTCACTTAGGTGGAGATTTGATTGTGATTTCATGTTGGTTTGATTTATTACAGATTTAAGGAAAATTACTGTAAGTAATTTTATTGAATTCGGTAGAAGAAGTTCAAATTATAGAAAATCAATTTAACGTGTTTAATGTGAATTTGGATCATGAAATGATTCAGGTCAATTATAAGTGGAATTTGATGATTTAGAGTAAAAATTACGAAATAGCAACTCAAGCGAAATTATTATTTTTAGTAATTTTAAATATTATTATACATGCAAATTAATTTTAGAGATAATATATACCCCAAGATATTCTCGAAATGAACTTCACGATCCGTGATGTAAATCCGAGATGGAAACCCGAGATGCACTCATCTCGACCATGATCTCCCTCAATACGAGATCAGGTCTCTAGAATTTCCAAGACGAAACTTGACTGAAATCTAAGATTTAAAACTTTGATCACTTTACAGTATTATGTGATGACAATATCCACTATGGCGGCCTGATCATGGGGTCGCAGGCTGTGCCCCAGATCCGCGACATCGTTGTTGTATATTATATTAAATGCACATCATAATAGATAGGTCGGTGCCGATAGCCCCTTGTGTCACTTTAGCCAGCAGTTTGTTACCTATAAGGGTAAAGCATGATCGTAATCGAGGCTACGCGTTGACGAGCCATTGACGGGTATGAGTCACGATTTTCGTCGATGTAACTAAGGTGTAAGAACAGATTCGACTACATGTATATGGTAGTATACCGTAGATTCCTGGAGCGGGTATACGGTCATCCATCTCCCGTTTGGTTTCACTATGTGCGGCAGACGAGCGTACATGAGACGAGATTATACCTGTGACTGTGTTCAAAATATGGTCAACCCTGTATCCTTTTTTGGCAGATGACGTACTTATTATTGATTATATTTTAGCATTGTTATGAGTTGGCTCAAATCTTTCTTATCGATTTTAGTGATTTGATGATGGTATTTCATAATATGAGAATGAGACGCTTTAGGCATTGCTTTGTCATTGTTTGACTATAGTTGAGGATATTCATTATTGTTGATTTCGCTTTTTATATGATGATGTTTTATTGTGTGAATGATTCACCAATTGGATATAATGCTCTTGATTTCTATCGAATTGTTTTATATGGATGATGACATTTTATACTGGGTTTTGTGGTATTCTATGTATATGATATATGGAATTGTTTAAGATATTATTATTATTATTATTATTATTATTATTATTACGCCCAATATATAAAAGTTCATATGTTTGAACTTGGATTTAGATATAGCCTGACCCGTTTATTATTTATATAATACTCGGGTCTGTCTCAGACATTTCAGGTACATGAACGACTTGACCAGCTTGTATTTTAGTGGGCATAGAGGAGACAAATTGTTGTCTTTAAAAATGGCACCAACATCTAAAAAGTATAAAAACACAACAAATTCAATAACCAACTTCCAATAGAATGAAATAGAGAATAAAATATGAAGAATAAAATATTAAAACAATAAGATATGAACACAAAAAGTTTTATAGTGGATCGGTGTACTTCAGTCTACATCCACTTAAAAGGTTTTTCCTTTTATTTATATTGTTGATTGCAGTTACAGTGATTTGAATTCGAATAATAAAAATGTCAGTGTATTGTAGGTAAGAGAGCCAAAAAGAAGATCCCTTTCTCTTAGCCAATGATCTTGTATTTATAAAAGAAGACTAGCAAATATCCGGTTGAAAATCCGTGTGGAGAGGCCGAAGACCAAGACGATCCCTCTAGAAAAAAATGAGGCCCATCAGGACCTTTCAGAGGGATCAACATCGACCGCTATAGGGGGATCGACGCTGATCCCCCATACTCAAGCACTAGGGTCGACGACTGCTATGGTGGGTCCCCTTCCAGGTTAGCTCCATGTTCCTGAGTTGTTATGCGATGTTGCCTAGATGAAATTTGAAGATATTTGATCGATTTTCGTTGAGTTGAGCTGCCGAGTTAAGTGCCCATAATCATAGTGATCTGATATGGTTCCCTGCCTAGGGTAAGGGATAAGTACCGATCCCCTTTCTAGGAGAAGTACGAATCCACACTTACCAAATTCTGGGATGTTATTCATCTGAATCCGCTTGATTATCATACATATTCTTGGTTATACCTAATTTACAAACCTATTAATCACCCCTCCAGGCTTTCTGCCTTGGTGATTACGAAATTCGTTCAGTTAAATCCGTCCATATGCTACATAGTCGGAAAGAGGATTAATACTTGCCCTCGAAGACGCCTTGTGGTAGGAAGGTGTGTTTTGAATTATCATAAGTCTAAAATCTATAATCCGTCAATAGCCAAATCCATGATCTCACATAATCATTTGCCGATGCCAAGGTCTTGCCTGACCAACAGCCTGTTTCATAGTCTCTTCGGACCAGTAGTTGGGTTCATGGCCTCATTGGGCCGATTCGTGGTCTCTTCAGGCCCTTACTAAGTTCAATCCAAACTTAACGATGAGTAAGCCAATCCTGTCGCTCTTCGACGAAGTGACCTACCCCTTGCATTTTGCCTCGACACTCTGAAGGGACATATAGCGATGTAAATATGTATCATGGCCTCTTCGAGCTAACCATGGTCTCTCTGGGCCTTTGCTGGACCCACTCTCTCTCCGACGAGGAGGGTTCATAATAAGCAGGCCGATCCTGTTGCTCTCTGAAAGTGGCCTACCTTTTGCACTCCGGTTCTGTCTTTCCAATCGAAACATAACGCGATCTGTGGAGTTTTATTCTTCGACCTCGATTCTACTGTTGAGGACTTAATCCATGACATACAAGTTCACCTTATCGCTCTCCGAAGAAGGGACTCACACCTTGCGGTTATTGCCCCGTTCCACCTGTTTCATTCATTACTTTAATGCAAATTTGAGTGTTCTAAAGTCCATTTATTAAATTATTAAATTTATATTCTTACAAGAAGAAAACCAAAAACAAGAAAACGAAATATTATCTGTTTGGGCACGACGGTCTGTCATCATCTCAGAACATGTCTAGGGACCGACTTAGTCGCATACATGTGTAAGTGATATAGTCGTTTTATTGTGAATTTTATTATTTATTTAGTTCATTCCGTCCTGATCAAGAGATGATAATTAGTAACCTCGATCCAAGGTCATTTCCATTTTATGCGGACGGTGGCCACTCCTGTTCCAACGTGCAACCCGGACCCTTACATATTGTGGTAGCTGATTATTTCTCATGTGTTTCTTAATTATATACTTTAAATGCCTATAATCGTCTGTATCATGCCCATCCAGCTCATGTAATATGCAGTATTTCCCTGATGTTCGATCATGTTCGATGGGTTCTTTTCTTGCCAATCTCTGGTATAGAAGGCTTCCTCGAGCATCCAAATAAATACTATTCAAAATCTCGTTTAAATCTGTATAAGAAGAGAATTTTAATTCTCTCCTTTGCCGCTTCGATCCATCAAAGCCATCATCCACCTTCCGCTTTTCTTTGCCCTTGCATGAACCTTCTTTAGACAGTCCTCCTTTTACAACGTTAACCTCTTCTTCTTTATCAGCCTTAGCATCTTCCTGCCTCAGGAACCTCTCGGCCTCGTGATAACATTCTCCAAGATCCATCGGAGGATTCCGTTCAAGTGCCACTTTAAAATCTGTGTTATCAACTATCCCTGATGCTACTTCATCAATACCGTTGATGGATAAGGTCGATCCACCGAAGCAACTGCCATATTAAACCTTGTTAAGAAATTTTTAAGGGATTCCCCAGCCCTCAATTTCATCGTCATCAACGTCATCGTGTTATTGTGTCTTGATGTGGGTCCGAAATTGCCTCATGGACTTATCCACCAACTCCATCCAAGTACCAATGGAACCGCTCTCTAGTTGCTTAAACCATAGTTCAATTATATCTATCGTACAAGGAGAAACATTACGCCATTGCTTCCTCTAACGCTCTCAGCACTTCTATATGCCTCATATACTTTATCAGACGAACAATAGGATCCATTTTTCGGTCATATATTTCCAGCGTTGGTAATTTAAACTCCAGTGGATTCCTAGCATGCATGATATTATGAGTGAATGAATACCTATTCACATCTTCCAAATCCCTGTTCACCAATACTCTTATAACTCGTCTGATCATCTCTGCAAACCTGTCACTGTCATTCAAAGGTAGCTTCTAATCCATATTACCAACCTGCCCCCCGACTTCGTAAGGGTACTCCGAAACATACTCATCCATATTCCGATCCACATCAACCCGCATGGCACTGACCATCTGTAACGACCCGAAATTTGAACTATAGTAATTAATTAACGAATTAATTAAATAAAAAAATAACTTTACAAAACTATCAGAATAGAATCACGGGAGTTGCACCATTGTGCCCGTGACGATTTTCTGGTCAATTTCCGTACATAGATTGTCAAAATCCGACCTAAAACGAAAAAGTTACAGAATAAACAAGAAACGAAGAAAACAAAAAGAAAAGAATAATAATATAAGTTAGGTCGACCTCCCCCATAGCTGGGTCGACCTATAGGTCGACCCAAGTCACATAAAGGTCGACCTGCCGGTCGACCAGCATACGTACTTGGACGAACTTTCGTCCAGTTTCGATCGTGACGTGTTTTTCTATTTTAGCTCAATCTTGTGCATTCGTGCTTTCATCCGACGGTTCCTATCGAACCTATGACGTAGGTGCACCAGATTTAATCCTCAAATCCAACGGTCTGAGATTCACAAGTGACACTATAAATAAGACCCTAGGACTAAATATTTTTCTCATTCAAATTTCTCCATCTGGGTTCATTGCCTGAGGCAGGACCCTAAAAGGAATTTTCTCCAAGGAGAAAATCATTTTATTTAAAATATTTTATATCCTAGAAGTGGATTCGGAAAGGCTAAGGAAAAGAGCTAAGGACCGCATGTGAGTGTTTAAGTAATCATTTTAGATTTTTAATTAATTTGAAATAATATGGCTCTCAATAGTTGTTGAGTTTCTGCAATTTTGAAACCGCTTTTATATAAGTTGTTTACAGTTAAATTTTAATGTTCTTTTCAGTCTATTTTGTTCAACTATTTTCATTTAGCTATTTTATTCATTTATTTACAGTTATATGTATTTTATTTACATCCGTTTTACGTTAGAATTCAGTCTGTAAATTTTAGTTCTTTTTATTTCTTTTTACGTGAATACAAATAATAAAAAGAGGATAATTCGTTAATATGAACTAAATTATAGGAATACTAAATTTACAGAAAATTTGATGTAAATAAGAATAACTGTAATAAAAAGAATATAGACTGAAATAAACAAATTTGACATTTGCAAGCAAGTTTATAACTAGTAGTTATAACTAAGAAGACAGAATAAAAGAGAAATTATAACGTAGGTTATAATTAAGCAAAAAGAACAGAAGGATGCTTATTTTAAAACTAAAGTTAAGTTAATAAGCAAATATAAGAGGCTTATTTTAAAGACTTACACTAAGTTAATAAGCAAATACAGCAGAGATAATAGAAGGGACTTATTTTAAAGACTTGGAATAAGTTAATAAACAAATAAAGCAGAATTAACAGAAGAGACTTATTTAAAAGACTTATACTAAGTTAATAAGCAAAGATAGAAGTAGGACCGGTACCAGCAGAATTCCTCTTCAGTCGGGGAACTGATGGTCTTATAATAGATTAGGTGGGCCTGAGACACTCTTATGTTGCTTAGGGTAGATAAGTGTGTGAGAAATGCGGATTACGGATTTTAAGGCTATGATTAACACTAGAGGGGGGTGAATAGTATTAATAAAGAATTACTAAATCTTTTTGAGTTTATGTTAATTTAGACACCGATGTATGCAATATATAGACACAGATATGATCACAGAAACAAGCACAGATGCAGAAATAAAATAAAAGCAGTAAAGGAAAGAACACACCGGATTTTATACTGGTTCGGAGTTACCCTACATCCAGTCCTGTAACACAAGTACGGATTTCCTTTCAAAAGTAATTGTACAATTACACCCTCGATTTCAAGACTACGAGGTACACCCTCCAGAATTTCTATCCTCTGGGTAGAGATACTTGATTTCCGGGCCACAAGTTTACCCAATTGATTTACCAAGGCTACAATCACACCTTTTCTCTCTTAATTGATTTTCAAGGCTACAATCACACCTTTTCTCGCTTAATAGATTACAAAAAAGTGTATAACTCTGAATAGCACGGAGAACCTTGTAGAGATAGTGATAGAGAATCAAACTAGAAGAATCGAGTTTGATTCAATGTTGATTTCGGCAGAGTAATGGTAAGAATATGTATTAAGAAATGTGGAAGAAGAGGAGTGAAAAATCAGAAAATCTGATATGAAATTCATTGAAACTAACCCCTATTTATAGAAGAACAACAGCCATGTCCATTCATGAAGAGTTATGACGAATAGACACTTATTTTGAAATTTAAAATTTGAATTCAACTGACACCATGTCGACATGGTTACCCTAGGCATGTCGACATCCCAAAGCAATTTTTGGTGATTTGATTTTCTTTGCAAATAACCTTTATCTTATATTAAAACTATTTTAAACTTTACAAATATACTTGACTATAGTTAAAATTCATAAGTAAATATAGAGAATAATATATATATATATTTTAACTATAATTTTATATTTAAATCTAAGTATAAAAGTTAAATATATAATTTGAAAAGATAGTTTAAAATCATGAGTAATTTGACTTTGAAATTAAAGATAATTTTGAGGCTAAAATTATTTAAAATCAGGATAGAGAGTTTTGATGTTTTTAAAAGGAAAGTTTTGAAATCATTTTGAAAACAAGATAATTTTGTAAAATCATTTGAATTAAAATTAGTTGATACAAAACAATGTTTCACTAGATTTTCGTAGGTTCCATCCTACTTAGGGTTTCATCCCTTTAACAGGCTCGAAGTGGATTCCATTCGACGAATAAATTGGATTTTAAGATGTCAGCGCTTTTCTACGAGTTTTAACAAAAATTCCTATTAAAAATACTTATGCTTGAAATTTTGATAATCTTGATACTCATGAGTCTTCTATCTCGATATCTTGAATCTCTATACTGTATAGCCTTCATTTTTGGTACATGCATGGTTAAATCCTGCATATACATATATATCTAAACTTATAATGTCAGTATTTATATTTTATAATCTATTCTAAGGTTGTTGTCATCAAAACCATCATCTCATGGACTAACAATCTCCCCATTTTTGATGATGACAATCTTTGTTTATAAAATATTACTTCTATCATAATAACTCCCCCTAAAACTAATAACTCCCCCTTAATTTATGCCTAACTTCCCTATTTTATATTTCTCTCCCTTTGTCATCAACAAAAACTCACTCCCCCTTATTCTTGGACTTCAGTACCTGCATTGATAAACTATACAACGGAATATATAATATATAGATTAAGAAATAATTATACTTATGATCATGATAACTAATTAAAGATTATATACATTTCAATGTATATATATATGTTTTATACAACAAACTTCAAACCAATATCAAGAAATCAATTCACACAGAGTATCAATTCAAACCAAATCAATTCAAACAAATCAAACAAAGTAATGAAATCAAACGTTATGAGGAACTTCCACCCATCATTCTTCTCCAAATATAGGGTCTGCTTTAATTGCATCCCAATTTTCATTGTCGTTTGTGAGAGAGACAGGAGAATGTGCTTTGTTATCATCCTTGTGCAGAGAGAAGATCATCCATCGTATCGCATCGAAGTGCCTTTCTTGTTCCTTGATCATCTGCATTTGACTCAATTCTGAGTGACGCTGATTACGTAGAATAAACGAGAGAATATTCTTGAACGAATTAAGGGTTTCTTCAAGATTTTCGGATAGATTATGAATATGATTAGCCATAGTTGAATTTGTGAAAGAAATAAATGATATAGATGATAAGAAATAAATTTCCGTGAAGAATTTTGGAAGAAACAGGTATTTATAGGTGTAGAAATTCGTTCAAAATGAATAAACATTTGATAGTTATTCAAATTTCAAATTCAAAATCAATTGTCATTTCTGACCAGTACATGTCGACATGGTCATATAGGGGATGTCGACATGGGTTAGTGAAAACTTATGACTAATTTGTAATTGTGTATATATATATTTATATAATATACTAACATTTATACTGGAGATAAGGTAAGGTAGATAACAGAAAGGAAATTTCATTTCATTGCATACTACGATAATACAACGATTAAGCACACAACAAACTACATGAATATTCGAAATAAAGCAAACTAAAACAAATACAACACGATACGAGAAGATAAAACTAGTTAGAGGATGAAGATGATGAAGATAGTCCAAGTTTCTTGCTAACTTTTGAAATGAACTTGTTCATCTTCGAAGAAATATTATCCAACTTTTTACTAACGGATCGCTTAAGAATCCGTTGATTCTCAACAACAGTCTTTTGGTTTTTGAGAAGGGTTTTGGTGGACGAATTTGGAGGTAGACAATACTTTCCAAAGAGGTTTCACCTTCTTCTTCAATTTCCATTTCATCCTCCTCTTCTTCTTCTTCCTCTTCTTCTATTTCCACATGAGCCAAACGCTCTTCTTTTTTGGTAAGGGTCTCATAAGGTTGAAAAACAAATCGAATTTTCATATGCGAAATGTTGGAATGATTGAAAACCTTTTTAGAAATAAATTTTTCGCCTTTGAAATCCACTCCTAAATAGTTAAAAATCCGAGTGCGATAAATTCCATGATATAAAATATTCTCACTCATTCAAGATTTTTGGACGAAATTCATCCAAAATAACTTGTTCCCAAGTTATGTCATAATTTTCAAAAATAGCAAAAAGTGCTTTACAAACTTTTGAAGTAGGATTGTTAAAATTTCCCGATCTTGGGGTCAAAGTATGTTGCAAAAAGAAGATTGACAATTCTTGCTTTTGGTTGAAAATTTCTATTTTTAAATTCAAAATTATCATCTGTTTCGAAAATGTAATGAAATGTCTCACGATTATGTTCATCGATTTTAAAGTTAGAAAGATCCATTCCCGAATTCTTACAATTGAGAATAATACCCAAAAGATCACAATTCAAAACAATTCTAGTGCCTTTAACACTACTCCAAATTTCATTCTCGTTACCATCATAAAATCCGCAATTTAAATTCGCATAGAAAATTTTGACAAGATTAGGATAGCAAGCAAAATCATTTTGAGAAGCATTAATAAGACTAAGAACTTCATTGTTTGCAAAAAGAGGATCAATTTCATAAGAAGAAAAATCTTGAAAAATAGTAAATTTTTCGGGATGGACTTTGGCATAGTTAGCATAATTGATGTATGCTTTTATTGCCTCCGGATCATTGAATAATTGCTCTTTGATTTTTCTAAAAATTCTCATGGTGGATGGGTTGCTTGAAGTAGCCATTAAAGTAGAGAGTAGAGAGCTTGAAGTTATGAAGAGAGAGTTTGAATTTGAAAATGAGAGTGAAAAGATATGATAAAAGATAATGAATAAATAGATTCTCAAAGGACATATTCTCTGGTCAAAAGGTAGCTTTTCAGAAAATTGAATGAAGTGAAAAGGTGGAGGGAAATTCAAACATTTGAATTCAAATTTTGAAATTCAAATTCAGGTACTCATGTCGACATCATGGTAGGGACCATGTCGACATGTGCCTTTGAATTTTCATGAATTGGTTTTTCCTAAGTTCTCTAATATATATATATATATATATATATATATTTAATGCCTATATATATATCTGAAATATTATTAAACTTCAACTATATTTCAGAAAATCTTATTATACTATTAAAAAATAAAAATAAAAATAAAATAATGAAATAATAATAAAAAATAGAGAACAAATTTTAAAATTCAAACAACACACTAATTCAAAATCAATCAAACAATCAAGCAACTAATTCTAAGCAAGCAATTTCAACCGATTGTATTGTAAACGTGTACCTTTTTCTAAGTCCGTTTCTTTGAATTCGACCGAGACAGGATCAGCTGTGAAACACAAATTCGAATTATCTGTCTTCTGATTATCATCACTTGAGGACGAGTCTAGGTCATCTAGAGTAGCAGTAAATGCATGCTTCCGTTTCTTTGCTGGATCATTGTTCATATGAGAATTTTGCCTATCTGGATACGGACAGTCTCTTTTGAAATGGTCTGGTTTATCACAGTTGTAACATTTGTCGTTATTTGGCACTACACTCTGATTTCCAGAATTCTTATAGTTGTTTCTCTTGAGATTATTCATCTTTCTGTATTTCAGGAATTTCCTAAAATTTCTGGTCATAAAGGCTATCTCTTCATCATTATCGTTGTTTGAGTCTGATCCATCGGTCAATGCATTGAATGCCATTGATTTCTTTTAATATGCTTTACTTTTTCTTCTCCCGATCATTTGAACTTCATACGACATTAGATTTCCAATTAATTATTCTATCTTTAAAGTACTGATGTCATTTGCCTCTTCGATCGCAAGTGTCTTTTGATCCCATTCTGGAGTTAAAGAATTTAAAATCTTTCTGACTTGATCTTCTTCAGAAAATTCCTTTTCCAAAAATATTAGAGAATGCACAATATTCTAAAATCTACTATACATATCTGAAATAGACTTATTAGGATTCATTTTAAATAATTGAAACTGATTTGTGAGCATGGAAATTTTGGTCCGTTTAACTTTGTTTGTTCCCTTCGTGAGTAACTTGCAAAGTTTTCCAGATTTCATATGCAGACTTACAAACTGACACTCTATTGAATTCATTTCTATCTAATGAACAAAACATAATATTCATAGCCTTAGAATTATTTTGTGCAACAGTCTTTTGCTTAGCAGTCCACTGTGCAAAATTAGTTGTGGGTTAAGAATATTCAGTTTGTGTGATATTTCAAGTGTCCAATCCTATAGATTGTAAATATATTTTCATCCTACATGCCCAATATGCATAGTTACTGCCATTAAAAAGTGGTGGTCTGACAGTAGACCGACCCTTTACAAATGAACTAGTGACAGGGATACTAGTGTTAGTAACAGTAATAGTGTTGGTAGCCATTTTGAAAACTTTTCAAAAATCAGATTATGAAACTTTGAAAACTTTGCTCTGATACCAATTGTGAGAAATGCGGATTACAGATCTTAAAGCTAGGATTAACACTAGAGGGGGGGTGAATAGTGTTAATAAAGAATTACTAAATCCTTTTGAGTTTATGTTAATTTAGACACCGATGTATGCAATATACAGACACAGATATGATCACAGAAACAAGCACAGATGTAGAAATAAAATAAAAGTAGTAAAGGAAAGAACATACAGAATTTTATACTGGTTCGGAGTTACCCTACATCCAGTCCCGCAACAAAAGTACAGATTTCCTTTCAAAAACAATTGTACAAGTACACACTCGGTTTCAAGGCTACGAGGTACACCCTCCAGAATTTCTATCCTCTGGGTAGAGATACTTGATTTTCGGGCCACAAGTTTACCCAATTGATTTACCAAGGTTACAATCACACATTCATGTCCATTCATGAAGAGTTTTGGCGAATAGACACTTCTTTTGAAGTTTAAATTTTGAATTCAACTGACACCATGTCGACATGGTTACCCTAGGCGTGTCGACATCCCAAAGCAATTTTTGCTGATTTGATTTTCTTTGAAAATAACATTTATTTTATATTAAAACTGTTTTAAACTTTACAAATATACTTGACTATAGTAAAAATTCATAAGTAAATATAGAGAATAATATATATATATATATATATATATATTTTAACTATAATTTTATATTTAAATCTAAGTATAAAAGTTAAATATATAATTTAAAAAGATAGTTTAAAATCAGGAGTAATTTGTCTTTGAAATTAAAGATAATTTTGAGGCTAAAATTATTTAAAATCGGGATAGAGAGTTTTGATGTTTTTAAAAGGAAAGCTTTGAAATCATTTTGAAAACAAGATAATTTTGTAAAATCATTTGAATTAAAATTAGTGGATACAAAACAATGTTCCAATAGATTTTCGTAGGTTCCATCCTACTTAGGGTTCCATCCCTTTAACAAGCTCGAAGTGGATTCCATTCCATGAATAAATTGGATTTTAAGACGCCAGTGCTTTTCTACGAGTTTTAACAAAAATTCCTAATAAAAGTACTTATGCTTAAAATCTTGAACTCTTGATAATCTTGATATTCATTAGTCTTCTATCTCAATATCTTGAATCTCTATACTGTACAGTCTTTATTCTTGGTACCTGCATGGTTAAATCCGGCATGTACATATATATCTAAACTTATAATGTTAGTATTTTATATTTTATAATATATTCTAAGGTTGTTGTCATCAAACCATCATCTCACGGACCAACAAAGTGGTCAATAGATATAAGCTCAAGTCAAAGGATTTGGGCAAGGGGTCACAACTAGATTTTGTTTGTTAAGACCCGTATCGGCAGCATTCCCCTTTCAGAGTAGGACTGATGGTCTCACAACACACTTAGGTGAGGCTGGGCAGAAACCTGTCAGACTAGGACTGATGGTCTCACAACAGATCAGGTGAGGCTGGGCACGCTTATGGTGTTTAGGGCAGATAAGAGGTCAAAAGATGGAGCAACAGAGAGTGCGAGCCGACGGTGGCCGAGCGTGCGGCTTCGGTGCAGGGATATAAGTCGCTATTGAGTTCCAAAGTACTAAACAAATGTCTTTTGCTGTGGGACCTACAGGATGAGTCTAGCTCACAGTGGCATAACAGAGATAGAAGGCCGATTAAAGGGTAGAATTATGACTTCAGCCTAATTACAGTAGGATTAAGATTTCAGCCTAATCAAAGCAGCAATCGAAGACAAGTGCAAACAATCGAAATAACCAAAGCAAACAGTCAAACAATATTTTCTTCCAGCTTTATCTTTTCCTTTATTTTCCTTCATGCTAGAACTGTTGCTAAGTCTATTATCTTTACCTTACTTAAAAATACTAGTAGCTACTTCCACTCACCAGACTTAATAGTCTGACTCACTTCTCTATTTTTTCCTTTTTCCCCCACAGACCAGCAGAGGCAAGGACAATAAATTTTCAGCTTTCTTGGAGAGATATTCTTGAAGATTCTGCATGTATTATTCTTCTTCTCTTTCAGCTTTCTTTTCATTTGTCTTTTGGACAGTGTTATCAAAGCCCCCGTCTAGGCGCGCTTAGGCTCCAAAAAGCCCTAGGCTCCAAGCTAGGGGCTTTTTTGACTTTTGAGGCGCCATGGATGCACGCGGCAGTTACAAAATTGTTGAGTTGGACGCTGACTGGGCAAATACTGGTCTTCTTTGGTAATAAGTTTCAAAACCAACGTCAATCGCAAAATTGTTTCGAAATTTAGCCTACTTCGAAAATTTGCCCTATTTTGAAAGATAGCAATGAGTTGAGAAATATTAAAAAACAATAAAAAAAAAGAATGAAAACCTATGAATGGATGCTGATTATGTCACGACTAACATATACAACAAATTAAGTATGTCTATGGAAAATGAAACCTGAAATAAAGCATGTGTGTCAATTTCTCAACTGATCTTGCAAACTGAATCTTTTCGTAATTTCAAGAAATGAATCATTCTTTCATATAACATATAGGATTTCACCTTCTTCAAGTGCTTTTCTTCTTAAAGTGCAGTTTAATTTTTAGGTAATATCTAACTCCCTAACTCAATGTGCAAACGCTACTGATGCTATTTAATACTAGTCTGATGGTTTTGCAAATCCTTGAAAGATTAGAAATGAATGTTTGCGTTAGTTTTATAATGATGTTATGATTTTTGTTCTGGTTTATCATAATGCATTTGCATGACAATAGTGATTATTCATTACTAGAATATAAATGTTACATTAGTAATGAATAATCACTATTGGTACAAAGAAAATTTCAACTGAAAACTGATGGTTACATCAAAGATGTAGATGTCAAGTTAATAAAACCACACATGCTGGAAAAGATTTGCAGCCAATGACTTGAAGCAGCATCTAGGAGATCTTGTTCATCGGCATATAACAATGGCAGAGCTATTAATCTGCTAACTAGGGCGATTGTTCATCAGTTAGTTATTTTGGAAAGCTAACATACCATACAATAATTCACTATTTGATGTCGCCGTCTAATTTTGTGTTTTAGACCTTCAAAAGTTTGTCTCAGGTCGCGTAAACCATGACATCAGGTTGTTTATATACGTTAAAGGAAAGTATGCTTATTTTATCTCTTTTTATATGCGACTAATGTTTATATTGAGTTAAGAAAAGATGATCAAGATGCTATTTGGACTTATTGGCGATGTCCACTCACTTTTGCTCACTTAATAATAAGCGAATTTTCTTAAAATGCTAACATAAAGGTACGTTTTACGTTATAGCGAGATATTAGTGATATTGTATTGTTTTCCCATGTCTCGGGTTGGCCCGCATTGGGATGCCTCATCGAAGATGTATATTATGTAATTATATTGTGTTTTGATTTTTCGGAATGCTCTCGGTATCAAGAAGACTCTTTCGAAAATCCGACAACTAGAATTATTTTTCACAATATATCATATGTGAAGAATATAAATTCGTTAATTGGAATCTATTCGAAATAATTGCATACGACAAGAGATTTGGAATTAGAGCCACATAGAGAATTGAGCAGTTGAATTTGATAGAGGATTGTTGTTACGAACAAAGTCAGGATAAAAATTGTTTGACATCTCCTTATAAGAAAATTACGAGGACACAATTTTGTTAAGTGGAGAAGTCTGTAATAACCCTCCTTTCTGCGTCGTACAAATAAATAAATTTAATTAAAATAAAACTGTTCAAATTCGATATTTGATGATTTATGTTTTAATAATAAAATTTTAGTTCATAAAATTCTATTTAATATAAGATTCTGATTTAATAAATTGAATTATATTCTTTTCAAATAATAAATTGAAATTTGAATAAAAAAATTTAATTGAATACGAAATATGTTTTTATAGTATAAGTAAATGGTTGTGATTAAAATAATAGAGAATTAATAAGCAAACGTCAAATTGATTAAAATTATCCGATCAACGAAATATAATTTGTAGAATGGAATGTAAATTAATTTAAATTAAACTGAAATTTAATTACAAATACATTAAAAAAATTAAAAAAAGAATAAAATTAATTAAATTGAAGGAGCCTTATATGAAGCGCAAGGCCACCTTATTCCCTAGAATTCTCCGCTTCCTTTGTATACTTGCATGAACCCTCTACTAATCAGAAGTACTCGAAGCCCTAATTTAGAAAAAAGTTGGATTCGGGGTCTGACAGTTGAAAATAAAAGTAAAAACAAAATATATCACGCGATCAATCAATTCACGACCAAGGAAGAACTAGCGATGTTGACGTTGGAGCTGGGCAGTTAAAGAGCTTAGCGGTTATGTGGCGGAGGTGCAAAAGTTATAACGGGGATAAAGCAGAGATATATCGAAAAATAGCTGAGGTGCAAAAAGCTGCATTGGACATAAAATCAAATATTTAAAGATAATTTATTCTTATTCTTACATCACTTGTGTAGGAAAAAGAATTATTTTTTAATCTTATATAGCAAAACCGAATAATATCATGACTTATGCAAACTAGGTTTAATGACTACGATAGATTTTTAACTTAAATTGAGCACTTACGTCTTAAATTAGGTCTCTACCCTAAATTTATTGTTTTGTTTAAAAGAAAACTAGTCTAACCAACCTTTTATTATTAATGTTTCTAAAGCGAGTAATAATAAGCTTTGATTTAGCCAGTGTAGCGGAAAACAGCGGGGCTTAAAATGGACTTACTATTTAATAGGGCTAAATTGAATAGCGTAGCGGCTGAAGAGCGCTATGCTATATAGCGGGTATTTTGTGGGGCTTTAACTGCACAGCGTTGGAGGAGGGGGAGCGACGAGCTGATATAAACGACCATGATAACAGTGACAGGTGGCTGATGGAGGGGAATTGCGACCTAAAGCATCGCGATTTGGTTAATGTCGATGTTGCCGCGTGAAGGGCGATTGCGTTTGTTGATTGCTAGTGACTCGATGTAGGAATGTCGGTCAGTGGAAGTAAGTGTAACGTCTTCTTGGCGGGGTTGTGTTCAATGTTGAGATGGTGGGCTTGACTGTGCGATGTATGATAAAGATGCTGGCAACAACAAAGTGTGCGACGATGGTGTTGTGCTTAGGTTGAGTGTAATCATATCACTTGAGGTGAGTTGAACCTCACAACTATATCTATATTGTGCTTGGGTTGAGTGTAATCATATCACTTGACGACGGTATCCACCCTAGCGGCCTAATCGTGGAGTCGTGTCCTAAATTAACGATACCGTTGTTGTACATTATATCGAATGCACATCATAGTAGATGGGTAGTGCCCATAGCCTAAGCAGTCTGTTGCCTATAGGGGAAAAGTAAGGACGTGACCGAGGCTACGCGTTGACGAGCCATTGGTGGATATGAGTTACGATTTCCATCGAGGTAACTAAGGCTGTAGGAACAGATCTGATTACAAGCATACGACAGTAGGCTCTGAATTCCTGGAGCGGGCATACGATCATCAGTCTCCTTCTGGTTTCGGTATGTGTGGTATATAGGCATATCTGAGATGAGATTATACTTGAGACCGTGTTTAGAATATGATCAACCTCGTATCCTTCTTTGGCAAATGACCTACTTATTATTGATTATATTTGGGCATTGTAATGAGCTGGCTTAAATCTTTCTTATTGATTCTAGCGATTTGATGATGTTATTTCATAATATGAGATTGAGGGACACTTTGGGCATTGCTTCGTTATCGTCTGACTTCACTTGAGGATATCTCATTATTGTTGATTTCGTTTTCTATGATGATGTTTTATTGTGTGGATGGTTCACTCATTGAATATGTTGTTTTTGATTTCTATTGAATTGTTTTATGACATTTTATACTGGGTTTTGTGGTGTTTTATGTATATGATATGTGGAATTGTTTGAGATAACAGTAATAATAGTACCCAATATATACAGAGTCCATACATTTATTGATCTTGGAATTAGATGTAGTTTGACCCGTTTATTATTTATATAATACTCAGGTTAGTGCGAGACATTTCAAGTGCAAAGACGACTTGACCAACTTGTATTTTAGTGGGCTTAGAGGAGACATATAGTAAATGATTGTATGATATTTATACGACATTGATTCATTGTATATTTTGATACCGAAATGTATATTAGTTATTTATTATAATATATTGAAATATTCTAATTGTATTATATATATTATACGTTATCGTTGCGATTGACTGTGTTCTCTGTAATTCACTGTATATTACGTATTGTTATGTCCTATAGGCACACGTGTCAATAATGTGTGTGCATAAATGTGTTATTTATTTGATGTTGTAATACGTATCTGTTGTGCAAAAATTGCACAAATTCGGAAAAGCAATAAATATGATCTAGATTTGCCAATTTGAACATCACTTAATCTAGCAGAATTATTCTGTTACTCCAAATAAATAGGAAATAACTATAAATAAGGAAAAGAGACAAACAATATTTATACTGGTTCCACTATCATCAAGATAGTGTACGTCCAATCCAATGGAGAGAGATTTTATTACCCTTGAGAGAATTACAAGAGATTATAATATAAGAGTTTACATATCAAAGCCCTAAACTAGGGTTAACAAGAAGAGACTCCATTTGGGGATCACTGGCTGGATACCAGGATGAGATTAAATGAAGTATACCCTCAATATGTAGCCAATGTAAATTCATGTGAGTCATCAATCAAATTACCAAGATATGATAAGAAGATAATGGAGGCAAACTGCAATGGTAACAAATCGCACAAATATAGCAAATAATTCACTCATTCCAAAGATGAAAGAAAATAATCTCAAAGCAATGCGATTACGAAGAAAGAAATAATATGCATATCTTTTTGCATATATATTATTCCATAACGTGGGAATGAATATATTTCCTTGTCATCCCATTTAAATGCAATCCAATAATTTATGCATTTCCATAATGAACAACCGTGATTACTTTCCTTCTTGCATATTTGTTTAATTCTGTTTATGATTTTGTATCACAAAAATTTAACACTCCACCTTGATGCAAAATCACATATCTCCAACATCTCACCTCGATTCGTTCTCTTCTCAACATAAAACTCTTAAAATCAAACTCCACCTTCAACTAAAATATCTTAACGAGATACAAACCAAAAATGAATATTTACTCAATGAGTTCTGGCAAGGCCACCCTCATCATACCTTGCTAACGAGCTCAGACTATGTCAATGTCTGCCAACAAAATGTTGCAAATATCCAAATCAATAGAAGGTAGATACCAAAATAATCTCAAAGGCACCAAGGCCAAAAAAAGTCTCTCAATCACCAATCCAAATACATAACCAAAAAATAAAAGCCAATGGACATAACAAGACTAATTCTAATCTCTGTATGCAAGACAAATCTCTCTCCTTCCACATACCTTATCTGCCAAACAGCAAATTTTCCATGAAAATCAATATAAGACTTTCACATCAACATTGAGCCATTAAGCATATACAGGTTCTCAAGTCCAGCCGTCTCTTCAACACACTAAACTCCTTATCACCAAAATTTGAAGACTGGAACGCTCTTCTCTCTCAGCATAATCTCCTCCATCTTTAACTTTTATATTGCACGAAACCTCATTTTCTATCCAAATGAGTAATAGCATAATCACCATTGGATTTACCGCTCTTTCTAGAATCCATTGATGAACAAATTTAAACAAATCGCCTTGCTCTGATACCAATCTGTTGTACAAAAAGTGCACAAATGCGAAAAATAATAAACAGGATCTAGATTTTGCCAATTTGAACATCATTTAATCTAGCGGCAATTATTTTTTTACCCTAAATAAATAGTAAATAACTATAAATAAGGAAAAGAGACGCACATTATTTATACTGGCTCCATTATCATCAAGATAGTGTATGTCCAGTCCAGTGGAGAGAGATTTTATTACACTTGAGAGAATTACAAGAGATTATAAGATAAAAGTTTACATACCAAAGTCCTAAACTATGGTTAACAAGAAAAGACACTCCATTTGAGGATCACTGGCTAAATACCAGGATGAATTTACAATGAAGTCTACCCTTAATATATAGCCAATGTAAATTCATATGAGTCATCAATCAAATTATCAAGATATGCTATGAAGATAATGAAGGCAAATTACAATGGTAACAAATCGCACAAACATAGCAAGTAATTCACTTATTCTGGAAGAAAATAATCTCAAACCAATGCGATTACGAAGAAAGAAATAATATGCATATGTTTTTGCATATATATTATTCCATAACGTGCGCATGCATATATTTTCTTGTCATCTCATTTAAATGTAATCCAATAATTTATGCATTTCCATAATGAACAAACGTCATTACTTTCCTTTTTGCATATTTGTTTCCTTCTATTTGTGATTTTGTATCACAAAAATTTAACAGTACCAATGTTAGTCTGAGGGAATACTCACGTGTGTACCCTATATAGTCCGATTTTTCGTATTATCTGACAGTATTACTTTTGAATAGTATGTGTATAGAGGTGAGTGTTACAACTTACTTGGACGAAAATGGAGAAATGCAATTAGACGGTATGATAAGGTAGTTCATGCATTGGATGGAATTTTACTTATCATTTGTATACTTGTTGCTAATGGATCTGCATGCGTTCTCCTCTTTTGCAGAGAGCAGCTTAGATCCTTTAGATGATCCACAGGCCTTAGGCCCAAATGGATTAGCCTTTATAGGTTCTGAATTACCATACTTCTTTGAATATATTAAGCTTTTAACGCTAAAATTTATCTGGAGATGGCGTGAGTGAAGGAAAGTTTAATGTTGTTCTACTCAAAGAGTTTGATGCGATAAACAGAGCAAGCAATAAGGATAAATTCATCATTTTGTTTAAATCACAATCTTGTAATAACAACTTTAATATTTCCATTACGGTAGGCTTGCCAAGCTTGTCAGTCCCTTGAAGAAGATTATTGTAACACCCGCAAATCCGTACCTCTTGAGTCAACACTATTTTACAGCAATCAACTCAAGTTGAACAGAAATACGAACCATTAGGGTTAAAGAAGAAGCGGTAGGAGAAGAAGATAGAAAACAACATCAGAATCTAACATCGCAGCGGAATAAAATATAATAGATAATCTATGATCTTTACACAAAGGAAAACTATAACTGCTTATACATACATCATCAGAGTTCACATCAATAATATACAACTGGATACACAGCGGAATAATAATCAAATACGGAAGTACGTATCGCCATCCAGCTCGTCTCCTGAGCTCCACAACATAATATCCTGTATCCTATAATACTCGGTCTGACCCGAGCATTACAGTTAAATAACATCCGAGTCAGTCTGGAAAACCAGCGTTGAGAAGACCACACTCAAATTTATTATTAAAGTTTCAAAATCATTTGAAAATCAAAAGCATCTCGTAAGACCACGCCACAAATAAACATGTCGGGTTTTTACCTTACGATAGCTAAAACATTTCTTATAAAATCATCTGATATTATAATAGTGTTTGTATACAAATACTTATTAAAATAGCCGGAATTGTTACATTATTAAATTCCAGCTACTAGCCACAGAATGGGTAATACAAACAAAACTCGTAAAAGGCGCGTAGGAAGAATGGATTTCCAACTAATGACTAGGCACTGGGGTACCACCTGTCACGGTACGTGGCCTATATCACAGTACCGAGGATCACTCCCGACCCCCTGCAACACAAGACCCGGATTATCCCTTGCTGGATAATCCCGAGTAAGATCATCCACGGTTGGGATCAGCAACCGCACCACTAAGCCGAAATAAAAAGGGACATCTACACAGGGATGACCTTACCCGGAAATGGGTGCTGCCCACCAAGCCTTGCTGCATAACCCCTGATTTTCAGTCATTTTCGGTTGGTGAGGCTTGAGGCTAAGCGTTACCTTTTAGAACATATCCCTTAGAATGCCCATCGCCCACCTGACGATGTTCTGAAAGCATTCATCCATACAAGTCCGTCCCGGATTCGAACGAAACCGAAGGCGCTACTCCTACTACATCCATTTTGGAAACATCCTCAGGATTAATAGCGATTAGCCCTTTCAATTCACTGCTTCATCTTCGAATCCAAACTCGTTTTTCCATGAAAACGTACAAACCGGATCGAAGTGGTTTTCGAGAAATAAATTCCGATCCCGGTCTCTTCAAAACGATCAGCGCATTTGGCCAATATTGATAGTCGGTTATTTGACTACCAATTAACATTCACAAACATCCATCAACCATAAATAATTTCTCCAAAATTATTTATTATTCTCAAAACATCTTCGCAAGATATATTTCCACTTTTCAATTCCTTTTGAAAACGGTTCAAACTATCTTCCTTTTTCAGAATAAATTTCCCAAATATTTTCTATTTCCTTTGAAATCACCAAGCACAAAACTTTAGATTTTTAAAATAATTAAAAATCATTTTATTATAAATTATCCTTTAAAACATTTAAATTCAAAATTATTTTAATACTTATTCAAAATATATATACTTTAAGAATATTTAAAATAAAACTACTTCAATACTTTATTAAAAATATATACTATAGGAATATTTGAAAATGAGGTTGCTTTATACAAAATAAAACTAAATTTTCCTCTTTAAAACAAAATACCAAGTCACCTTTAAATAATTATTACGATAATAGATTTGAAAAATATTTACTTAAGAATTTGAACATTTAGAATTAATAAATTTCTAAAACATGTCTTTTTAAAACAATATTAAAGCCTTTAACTTATATTTAAAATTTACTTTGAAACCGTACTTGGCTATCCAGGGAAATATACTTCTCTTGGCATTCTGTAAAAATAAATCACTATTTATTTTTAAACAAATCTTCTCATTCCTTTAATAAATTCCTACCATGAATTTATTCTTGCCAAATATCCACTGATATATTTACTTTACCTTTATAAACCCAGTTTATAAATTCCATAGCCACATTCTCATTTAAAATCCCGATTTTACATACTTAAATCAATTCCCAAATCGATTTCCAACTTACCCCATTTATTCCAAAATCCATGAATTTCAGATTTAAATCCTTAATTATGATTTAAAATACTTTTAACTGAAAATACCAATTTTAGATTTACCAAATTACTTCTTTATCCCTTTAAATAAATTTAAACTTTAAAGTTTAAAATAATTCTTTATTCCTTTAATTGATATCACTTAAGTTTACAATTCATCAATTTATGTTTATTCAAAATCTTTTTTTCCATACTCGAAATTATTTTATTTATTAGTATCTTAATATCACTTTCATTCCTTTTTCAATTCATTCTTAATTTATTCCAATTCGCTATAATTATTTTACTTAAAACTTCACTCTTTTATCTTCTTTCCAAAAATCCAATTTATATATTTTGATAATTCAATGTACCGAAATATATTCAAGCAAACCATAGCATTCAATATTCCAATCATCAATATAATTCATCACAGAATGTCAAATATTCATAACACAGAATATTAACAATCTAAATAATTTTGAGGAATCCAGTTGGATCCCTCCAACCTATTTCTCTGCATCCACAGATGTTAGCACAATACCAATTCCACTTCAAGGTGGAATATGGCGGTATATGGGATTAATATAATATCATCCGCTATTATGCGGCGCATAGGGTCTCATCTGCTATATAATACGGGAAATCAATCATTCCAATATATACTATATATACTACTATATATGATATAGCACATCAAATCAATTCCATCATTCAACCAATTATCTAAATTTAACCATTTAAATTTAGATTAAAACTCAGATGAGTGAGATTAACTCACCTTATTTCCGTTTGCAGTCCACTTCAAGTTTGCCTTGGATTCACGGTTTTTCGACCTTGTATAAATATTATACAGTTCATTAATATTTTGAACTAATCAAACAAGTTATTTTCCCTTTTATAATTTAAGTAACTAAGAATTTTATTCAAACTAATTTCCCTTTTTATAAATTACTTCCAATAATAAAAATAAAAGGATAGGCTAATTAAATAAGCTAACCTCCTAAATACTTACATTTAAAATTAAATAATAAGTGAATATATATATATATATATATATATATATATATTCTTTTTGAAACCGCATATATTTATACATACTTATAAAATGACTTATACCGGTTTAAAAATCTAAATTTTAACTAACACTTCAATCATTTTGAAATTCCTGTACATATTTCAAAGTTAACAGTAGGCTGATTTTATATTCTCAAAACTATATATGTACACAAATATCCTGTGTTGGTTCTAAAAACTGATTCTTGATTAATATATATATTTCCATTTTCAAACTGCATAAAAAAAATATTCTCAGCTGATAATAAAATAGCTACTTACTTTACTGTAAAATTCCCTGATGAACAAATTTAAATTCCAAGCTTTAAACTTAAAATAAATTAAAAATGTATAAATTCAAATTACCTAACTCGAATCTGGCAAACAACACTACCGAGCTCCTGCCCAGTATCAAAAATCGCGTCTTCATCACGCTCACTCTCATCCCTGCCGAAATCGCCGCCACCTCACGACTACAGCTCGAACGACTGGAAACAGTTGCGACTTCGAGTCGCCATCCTCCCTCTCGCGAACTCAGGCTCGAGTCCACCATCGCGATACCCACTGCCACCCCAGACCTTCACAACAGCCAAACTTCACCTCGCCCAAGATCGACTGCCGCCTCCTCCTATTTCTTGCTCGATTGCCGCGAGCTTCGCGAATCTCCCCATTGTGCCGTGCAAGCGAGCGGCCCTCTCTCTCTCTATTTTTTTTATTGATTTCGTTACTGAAAGAAGAGGAAAGGGGTTCGTGCTTATTAAAAGGAAGGAAAAGAAATTGCGTGTTGGATACGCTTGTGTGATTGAATGGATTTGCTACAGTGATATGAGGTGAAGTTAAAAAAAACAGCTGATGGGAAATTGAAGGTCAACTCAGATATATATATTTATATTTTAAAACGTTCGATTCCCACAACTCGAAATCCCGAACCCCTATCGAGGCACGCTGCTGGGCGTTTGTAATGTTATACGCTCATTCCGAACGCAATAGAAAAGGTTTCGAGTCCTACTTCAATCGTATGGAGAAAATAGCTTTTTGGATCCAGTTATAGTATTGAATTTCCGATTTAATTTTCAGCGCTTTTACTTATCGTACGCTCACATAACAACTCCGATCAATATGAAATTTGAAATCCGATAATAATACAATATTATGGATCCAATGGAACTGGTTTCGTTGAATTCCGAGACTGTGCCTCGGAAGGCTATTTTTAAATTCAATTTAAAACAATAAAATTTCAACACTGAACAAATCATTGTTAAATTCAATTTTAATACTTCTATTATATTCAGTGTTATCAATATAAATTTTACAAGTCTTCAAATTATTTTTAACAGGCTTAAAACTAAAGATTCAACATTTACCCAACTTCAAATTGTTTAATTTAAAATTTTAATTATCAAATAAATAGTGATATTTGAATTCAAGTTAAAAATTAACCTTTAAATGTTTCAAATCAATTATATATTCCAATTTAAATTGCTTAAAAATTCCGGGTCATCATATTCCTCCCACCTTAAAAGAATTTCATCCTCGAAATTACTAGTTTGAAAGAATGGTCCAATACCCATTTACTTTTCTCAAAACCAACAATTCAACATCCTGTCAACTATCTTTTTATAAAAGACCCATTATTATTCTTTCTAACTTTCCAAACCCTCCCATAGTTTCAAACAATACTATTTTCTCAAAAAAAATTCTAATTTCAATTTGAACCAAATTTTGAATTATCAAAATTTTCTCCCAAATTTTCTAACTCCCTAAGTTTTCGAAAAATTTCGCCAGCGTCTCTTTTGCGCGGCTAGCTCGGTACAACTACAAAATGCCTCTACGGGCCCCCAGATTTCAAAAGAAAACAAAAGCCAAGTGGCTAGATCAAAAACCTAATCAAATTTCATACAGAAATTTAAACACGTACCTTTTTATCGAGCAATTCAAATTTATCTTCGGAAATCAAAATCAATTTCCTTTTCCTTTATAATACCTGTATATCATACTTAGCACTAATATCCAATCACAACTTTCAAAACATTTTATTGACTTTCTTACCAAATGGCAATATCTATTCATCCAAATATTAACTTAGAATATATTTATAATATCAATTTCAAATCAAGAATTCATCATTCCTTTCTTAAGTTTAGTATAAGCATCTTATATGTTTATTTATTTATTTTCACTTCACTACTTTAGTTTATATCTACTTCTATTCAAATTGGTTCTCCCATTTCCATATGAATTCAATTTATCTTCGATTCTGAATATTGAATTTTATCTCCCATTTATAACTGATTCATATCATTATTTAAATTAGTTTCATTCCCTAATTTATTTCAATTTCCAATTTGGAATCGTTTTGTCGCTAATTAAAATTTTTCCAAAATTTTCAAAAAAAAATTTTAACTCCCAAAATTTTCGAATTTTTTTGACAGGGTCTCCTTTGCACGGAGAAGCTTTTGCAATTTGACAAAAGATATAAATATATGTACATCGACCAACACGGTCGAAAAAACAAAAAACAGTTCATATTTTCTATTTTCATTGCGTAGGCGTACCTTTATTTAGCATTTTAAACAAACGGCTTATTATTTTAGCAATTAGCTTGACCAAAATCCTGTCATACCGCCTTCAGATATCTGTACTTACTCAATTCAAACATATAAGTACAAAATATAGGAAATTTATATCATTTCACTTAAATTTAAATAGCTAAAACATGGATCCTGTAACAATGCATGTTATATAATTTCCATAAGCATATATAAGATTCCGATATTTATTACAATTTCTTACAACCAATTCTCAATTCCATTCAGTTTAAGTGATTTACAACTTACTTGCTTGTATTTAATTCATTCTAAGCAAAACAACCCATATTCTTTCCAATTGATTTCAAAATCATTCTATTTCACTTCTAATAACTCATAGAATTTTATTTAATCTCGTTTACATCGAACGACCCATTTTCTTATGCAATTCGACAATATTGATGTGAGTAAATAATTACTTAAGCTTTATAGCCATTTAAATTGATTCCAACTCAATTTACACTTGATTCCATTCCATTTTTAATTTATTCACAAACTTTCATTGCATTTTCTTTCATATCCAAAAAGTTTGATTTCAAACCATTTTATTAACTCGACAACCAATAATTTAAATAACCATCTCACAATTTACTTAAGTTATTTATTTTCTTCAAACTATTCCACCCAATAACTTAAGTTTAGATTATTCAACCAACTTCCATTCAAATCTTTGATTTGATTTTCCTTTAATCAAATCCCAACCATTTTACTAATTTATTCGATTAGTTTATTCTTTTATCCATTTTTAAATTTTAATTCACATTAACAATTCATTATTGAACTTATTTATAATAAGGTCATTCAATTTATGCTTGAACTGGATCACACCAATTCTGTTTTAATCCAATTCCATACTTACTTAGTTTACGTTTATTTATTTAAGTAAGAATTTTATTCCATTCAATATTATCTATAACTCGACTGAATTCATTTAAATTCAATTTTATTTAGCTTAACTCCAGTTAAATCTAGCTACATACCATCCTTTTGAATTTTGTTAAACAAGGACTTAATTCCATTTAATATCATTTATGACACAACTGAATTTTGATTCAATTCAATCCAAATTAACTAAATTTTATTTCTCAATATATGAGTTCAAAACTTATTTATTTACTTAAAAGCTTATATTGCTCATTTGAGTCATTTCATCTTATAACCACAATTTCAGATTATATATATAACACTTACTAGCTTAAGGTATAAATTTTTATTTCACAATTATAATCATTTTACCTTTCAACTTTATATCCAATTTAAATCCATTCCAATTTCAATTTTATTTAACTTATCTTAAGTTAAATTCAAATATATTTTCTTCACTTTCATTCACTTAAGTTAAATTTTAATTCCCGGATTAAAATTTCCAATTTCTTCTTATTAATATCAACTTTACTTTATAAGTTCAATAGTTGATTCATTTAAACTTTTCATGTTCTTTAAAGAGAATTTCTTAGAATTCAATTGCCCGGTTTCATTTTCAAAACCATTTTGAAATGATAAACTACACATACCCACTTGGTATATCAAATCAAATCTCCGAATTTCAAATACTTGTTTTTACCAAAACAAATTTTCCTTTTGAAATTTCTAAAACAACTTGTATACCCAACAAGCCCAAGCAATATCATAACCAACTATCCTGGTAGCAAACGATCACTTTAGAAACTCGAAAATGAATACTGATGATGTGGCCATCATCATCAGGATTATTTTCCAGCGACTGAAGTGAGTTCAGTGCTTCCTTACTTTCACAAATTCCTCCCAAAACAATTTCCATTCAACAATATTTTTCAAACAATACTCCACTATTGCCTTCAAATCTTTTGGAAAAACATTTCAAACATTTTCAAGATTTTAAATTCCCAAACCCTTTTGTTTAAATTCATTAAAACACTTTTCAAAACTTTCGGGACTTAAATTATGGTTTAAATCAAATTTTAGTTATATTTTTTATTATTATTTTTTTATTTAAACCATACTTAGACAATTCTATTTGGTTATAAACCACTCAATTTTTGATTTTTAATTGTAGTATTAACAACCAAACATCCAAATATATATAATAATTTCAGAAAAATATTTCTTTTATGTCAAAATATAATTTTGTGTAAAATTATTTCATTTACCCACTTTAAAAACAATACCGTGTCGGTTTATTTTGTTTAAGAGTTTAAAAATCCCTATCGATGACGTGGCGTCCTACACATCGACCAGAATCCATAAACACTCAACAGATAAGTCAACACAATATAAAAACAATTTTATATTCACTAACAAATACGTACCCATATCAATTAATACTCTCAAACTCACTCTAGAGTACTTCAGACTCTATTTAATGAGCAATCTCCACCAGAGCCAAGGTTATCGCCAACCTAAGCTCTGATACTAACTGTAACGACCCGCAAATCCGTACCTCTTGAGTCAACACTATTTTACAGCAATCAACTCAAGTTGAACAGAAATACGAACCATTAGGGTTAAAGAAGAAGAGGTAGAAGAAGAAGATGGAATACAACATCAGAATCTAACATTGCAGCGGAATAAAATATAATAGATAATCTATGATCTTTACACAAAGGAAAACTATAACTGTTTATACATACATCATCAGAGTTCAACATCAATAACATACAACTGGATACACAGCGGAATAATAATCAAATACGGAAGTACGTATCGTCATCCAGCTCGTCTCCTGAACTCCACAACATAATATCCTGTATCCTATAATACTCGGTCTGACCCGAGCATTACAGTTATATAACACCGAGTCAGTATGGAAACCCATCATGAGAAAACCACACTCAAATTTATTATTAAAGTTTCAAAATCATTTGAAAATCAAAAGCATCTCGTAAGACCACGCCACAAATAAACATGTCGCGTTTTTACCTTACGATAGCTAAAACATTTCTTATAAAATCCTCTGATATTATAATAGTGTTTATATACAAATACTTATTAAAATAGCCGAAATTGTTACATTATTAAATTCCAGCTACTAGCCACAGAGTGGGTAATACAAACAAAACTCGTAAAAGGCATCTAGGGAGAATGGATTTCCAACTAATGAATAGGCACTGGGGTGCCACCTGTCATGGTACGTGGCCTATATCACAGTACCGAGAATCACTCCCGACCCCCTGCAACACAAGACTCGGACTATCCCTTACTGGATAATCCCGAGTAAGATCACCCCACGGTTGGGATCAGCAACCGCACCACTAAGCCGAAATAAAAAGAGACATCTAGACAGAGACCTTACTCGGAAATGGGTGCTGCCCACCAAGCCTTGCTGCATAACCCCTGATTCAGTCATTCCCGGTTGGTGAGACTTGAGGCTAAGCGTTACCTTTTAGAACATATCCCTTAGAATGCCCATCGTCCACCTGACGATGTGAAAGCATTCATCCATACAAGTCCGTTCCAGGTTCGAACGAAACCGAAGGCGCTACTCCTACTACATCCATTTTGGAAACATCCTCAGGATTAGTAGCGACTAGCCCTTTCACTTCACTGCTCCATCTTCGAATCCAAACTCGTTTTTCCACGGAAATGTACAAACCGGATCGAAATGGTTTTCGAGAAATAAATCCCGATTCCGGTCTCTTCGAAACGTTCAGCGCATTTGGTCAATATTGATAGTCGGTTATTTAACTACCAATTAACATTCACAAACATCCATCAACCATAAATAATTTCTCCAAAATTATTTATTATTCTCAAAATATCTTCGCAAGATATATTTCCACTTTTCAATTTCTTTTGAAAACAGTTTCAAACTATCTTTCTTTTTCAGAATAAATTTTCCAAATATTTTCTATTTCCACTGAAATCACCAAGCACAAAACTTCAGATTTTTAAAATAATTTAAAAACACTTTATTATAAATTATCCTTTAAAACATTTAAATTCATAATTATTTTAATACTTATTTAAAATATATATACTTTACGAATATTTAAAATAAAACTACTTCAATGCTTTATTAAAAATATACACTATAGGAATATTTGAAAATGAGGTTGCTTTATACAAAATAAAACTAAATTTTCTTCTTTAAAACAAAATACCAAGTCACCTTTAAATAATTATTACGATAATAGATTTGAAAAATATTTACTTAAGAATTTGAACATTTAGAATTAATAAATTTCTAAAACATGTCATAGTAAAACAACATTAAAGCCTTTAACTTATATTTAAAATTTACTTTTAAACTGTACTTGGCTACCCAGCGAAATATACTTCTCTTCGCATTCTTTAGAAATAAATCACTATTTGTTTTTAAACAAATCTTCTCATTCCTTTAATAAATTCCCACCTTGAATTTATTCTTCCCAAATATCCACTGATATATTATACTTTACCTTTATAAACCCAGTTCATAAATTCCATGGCCACGTTCTCCTTTAAAATCCCGATTTTACATACTTAAATCAATTCCCAAATCGATTTCCAATTCACCTCATTTATTTCAAAATCCATGAATTTCAGATTTAAATCCTTAATTATGATTTAAAATACTTTTAACTGAAAATACCAATTTTAGATTTACCAAATTACTTCTTTATCCCTTTAACTAAATTTAAACTTTGAAGTTTAAAATAATTCTTTATTCCTTTAATTGATATCACTTAAGTTTACAATTCATCAATTCCTGTTTATTCAAAATCTTTTTTTCCATACTCGAAATTATTTTATCTATTAGTATCTTAATATCTCTTTCATTCCTTTTTCAGTTCATTCTTAATTTATTCCAATTCGCTATAATTATTTTACTTAAAACTTCACTCTTTTGTCTTCTTTCCAAAAATCCAATTTATATATTTTGATAATTCAATGTACCGAAATATATTCAAGCAAACTATAGCATTTAATATTCCAATCATCAATATAATTCATCACAGAATATCAAATATTCATAACACATAATATTAACAATCTAAATAATTTTGAGGAATCCAGTTGGATCCCTCCAACCTGTTTCCATGCATCTACAGATGTTAGCACAATACCAATTCCACTTCAAGGTGGAATATCGCGGTATATGGGATTAATATAATATCATCCGCTATTATGCGGCGTATAGGGTCTCATCCGCTATATAATGCGGGAAATCTATCACTCCAATATATACTATATATACTACTATATATAATATAGCACATCAAATCAATTCCATCATTCAACCAATTATTTAAATTTAACCATTTAAATTTAAATTAAAACCCAGATGAGTGGGATTAACTCACCTTATTTCCGTTTGCAGTCCACTTCAACTTTGCCTTGGATTCACGGTTTTTCGTCCTTGTATAAATATTATACAGTTCATTAATATTTTGAACTAATCAAACAAGTTATTTTCCCTTTTATAATTTAAGTAACTAAGAATTTTATTCAAACTAATTTCCGTTTTTGTAAATTACTTCCAATAATAAAAATAAAAGGATAGGCTAATTAAATAAGCTAACCTCCTAAGTACTTATATTTAAAATTAAATAATAACTGAATATATATATATATATATTCTTTTTGGAACCACATATATGTATACATACTTATAAAATGACTTATACCGATTTAAAAATCTAAATTTTAACTAACACTTCAATCATTTTGAAATTCCTGTACATATTTCAAAGTTAACAGTAGGCTGATTTTATATTCCCAAAATTATGTCTGTACACAAATATCCTGTATTAGTTCTAAAAACTGATTCTTGATTAATATATATATTTTTCTATTTCCAAACTGCATAAAAAAAAATCTCAGCAGATAATAAAATAGCTACTTACTTTACTGTAAAATTCCTTGATGAACAAATTTAAATTCCAAGCTTTAAACTTAAAATAAATTAAAAATGTATAAATTCAACTTACCTAACTCGAATCAGGCAAACAACAGTATCGAGCTCCTGTCCAATATCCAAAATCGCGTCTTCGTCACGCTCGCTCTCATCCCTGTCGAAATCGCCGCCGCCTCACGATTACAGCTCGAACGACTGGAAACAGTTGCGACTTCGAGTCGCCATCCTCCCTCTCGCGAACTCAGGCTCGAGTCCACCATCGCGATATCCACTGCCACCCCAGACCTTCACGACAGCCAAACTTCACCTTGCCCCTTCCAAGATCGACTGCCGCCTCCTCCTATTTCTTGCTCGATTGCCGCGAGCTTCGCGAATCTCCCCCTTGTGCCGTGCGAGTGAACGGCCCTCTCTCTCTCTCTCTCTATTTTTTTTTTATTGATTTCGTTACTGAAAGAAGAGGGAAGGGGTTCGTGCTTATTAAAAGGAAAGAAAAGGAATCGCGTGTTGGATACGCTTGTATGATTGAATGGATTTGCTACAGTGATATGAGGTGAAGTTAAAAAAAAACAGCTGATGGGAAATTGAAGGTCAACTCAGATATATATATATATATATAGATATATATATATATATATTAGTCTGAGGGAATACTCACGTGTGTACTCTATATAGTCCGATTTTTCGTAGTATCCGACAGTGTTACTCTTGAATAGTATGTGTATAGAGGTGGGTGTTACAACTTACCTGGACGAAAATGGAGAAATGCAGTTAGACGGTATGATAAGGTAGTTCATGCATTGGATGGAATGTTACATATCATTTGTATACTTGTTGCTAATGGATCTGCATGCGTTTTCCTCTTTTGCAGAGAGCAGCTTAGATCCTTTAGATGATCTGAAGGCCTTAGGCCCGAATGGATTAGCCTTTACAGGTTCTGAATTACTATACTTCTTTGAATATATTAAGCTTTAAACGCTAAAATTTATCTTGAGATGGTGTAAGTGAAGGAAAGTTTAATGCTGTTCTACTCAAAGAGTTTGATGCCATAAACAGAGCAAGCACTAATGATAAATTTATCATTTAGTTTAAATCACAATCTTGTAATAACAACTTTAATATTTCCATTAAGGTAGGCTTGTCAGTCCCTTGAAGAAGATTATCTTCCACCGATTACATTTGTTTTATAAAAAAGACATCACAAACGTCTTTTTCCTTGGAAGTATGGAAGCATTCTAAGCGATAAGAGTGGCAATATACCTCCAAGTTTCTTGTACTATAACTTAAATAGGAAACTTTCACAAGAAACACCTTTTTATTCGTAGCAAAGCAGACATTATGTGCAGATTTGATTTTCAAAAGAAAAGATAAAAAAAAATTATCTAAAATAACTTTGAGGTATGAATCAAAACATGATTTTGAGGGGTGGATCCAAAGTTTCATATTTAAGTAAGTGCTTAGGTTCGTCTTTTTCTTACATTGGATATTGTGTACCCTAGTTCAGAATTTCTATTTTGCATCTTAAATATGAAAATCATGACAACTTCCAAGTGATCATGGTATATTCTGTTCTGTTTTTAAGTATTCCAAACCATATGATTTCATCTTTATTTTGAAGTGTACATCAACTATTTTCAGTTTCATAGTTCACAATAATAAAAGATTCTACACAATCATAATATGGCCGATTCAATTTTCTGTATGGCAAATGTGTCAGTATATTGATACGAAATCAAATTGCTGAATTATTCAATAATGCAGGTAAAACAAAAATCATAAACAAATTACGCTCTTATATTATATGTACTTAATCGTAGCTGTAGGGATGCATGCCTATTCCTACTCATCAATGGATGCAAATTCTAACTGTTCTATGATTATACAGAAGAAAAAAAAGGTTCCTTCCTTTTCTTTTGGTAACGGTGTTTATTTTATTTCAGGATTTGAGTTACATGTTGTTTACGGAAAGGTAGCTGAAGCCGGAACCAGTGGCTAACCACAGCAGGTTAAAAATGATATTTCTATCCACTTTATTTTGTACATAGAATTGGTTATTTAGCAATTGTTAGATTCTTTGTGTGTTCTTCGACATTTTACTGGTTCACGTTTGAGCGTGTGCCACATTAAACAGATTCTATAATTCTTTCAACATTTTGTTTCAACAGACCTGAACTAACACGTATTACTATAATTTTATTCCTGAATTATCTTTAGAAACAGCGATTAATTAATAGTATAATGATATGTATTCCTTGTTTGTTTATATGTACGCTTTTTTTGCATATAGGTATATTGGGAGTTTAGTTGGTGATTTTCATAGAACAATTCCATACGGAGGAATTTATGGGTATCCAAAGACGAGAAGAGCAAGAATGGTAAAATGAGGTTGCTATATGCATGTGCTCCAGTGAGTTTTACTGTGGAACAAGCTGGAGGTAAAAGGTCAGATGGGCATCAAAGGATATTGGATATCAAACCTGAAGAGGTATTTAGGTAACATAAATATATACTTTCAATGCTAAAGTGTCTGCTTCAATGTCGTTCGGTCTGAATTTTAATGCTTGTGTTATTTTTAGCATGTACAACATATTTGTGTTGGTTTTGGCTTGAATATGATATTTTGTAACTATGTCAAGATATTACGAGTGGTGTGAATACATGAATCTTTTTGGAATATTGAAATATGAACTTTTTTTTGTTATTTTTAGTAAACGTGGATTAACAACCATTATTTTTAGTAAACATGGATGAACATGGTTGTTATTAATACAATACTTTGATTTTTAACTGCAAATTAGTTTTAAATTTATAGGTGCACCGCACTAGCTTTTATATTTGGTTTTTCAATTTTTTTTAAGAACGGGCAAAAGCAGTTGCAAAAAACCTTATTGCAACGGACAAAAACGGTTGCAAAAGACCATTTTGTAATGGGCAAAAAACAGTTGTAATAAACATGTACTACAACGGTTGTTGTTAACGACTGAAGATAGTTGTAAAATGCACCCACTCTATTACAACTTCACATTATCACGATGTTTGCATGATCGTTGTTAAAGATCTATTACGACTGTCATTGCCAATTGCAAAATAAGTATTTTGCTGTAGTGTTTATTCGCTTAATATATTGCTTAACTTTTAATGATTTTTTTTTAGAAGTATATACTGTACAATCTTTGTTTAAAGGGTTCCGTTTCAAGTTCAGTCAAGGGCCTCTTATATGCTAGGCCTGGCCCTGATTAGACTTCAATCCAAAATGTTTGCTGACTCTTATAGTTATGGATTTGCCTCTTGGTTCACATTGATTAGAATGCAATAAGCTTGCAGGTTTGACACAACACAGATGAGGTGGTGATGTTAGGCGTAGGTATCAACGAAGAAAACTTGATTTGCATGTTATAGAAACCAGTTGTGTTCTATCGGGTATGGAAGTTAGTATTTAGTATAAGGTTATCCTCCTGAACACTTGATTAATGTTCAGTTTTTATCATCTTTATTTATTTGAGAATGGCAGTGAAACTGGTGACCGAATTTGGTGACAAAGCATATTACAAAATAGTGAATGGATGAGGAATGCGATGCTAACAAACGACATGAAAATGTACACATCACAGATTCACAATGCTTTATAATCATATAGCAAGAACTTGCATTATGTTTATTTTATTACCAGTAAGAAAGTAATACTCAGCTCTCAGCTTGTCTTGATGTAATTTACATGTGCGTGCATTCATTATGTGTAACATGTTTTGTCTTATTCCAAAACCTTTTTTTCTCTTCATTTGCAACGCTTAATTTATTGTTTTGAGTTAACCCGATAATTCACTTATTCACATCAAACTGTGAACTATAATACTTCATGGGTCAAATTTTCAAATGGTCAAACACGCGTATCTTGTTCCTGGTATTGTTTCCTCCACTGAGACTATATATCAACATTATACCTTTCAGATTTCCCACATAACAATGTTAGGTTTCCAAATGAAAACGAGTTGCTTCCTCTGCCTTTCTTTTATTTTCTTGCCCAGTATTGCTATCAGATGACCTAGATTGCAGTACTCTCACCGTTGTTCAATTCAGATTTGATTTCTCCTTCTTTTTTCTTCTTTTTTCTAAACATTAATTTCATGTCATTTCTTTTAGAATCAAATAACCGAACTAATCGTAGATGCAAACAATTGTAATTAGTGAAAGATTAGTAAAACATTGACGTGTCTAAAATATATGATTCATTTTCACCTTTTTTTAACAGGAAATTATTGTCAAGGACAAAATTTCACAGCTTTTTAGCCTCAAGGACAGACCTTCAATATTTTATCCTGAATGACTCTGTAGGTATCAGTTTTTAGTTATTGATAGAAGTTTTTAGGTATCAGTTTGTAGTTATTAGAAGCAGTTTTTAAGTATCACTTTTAGCTCGGTAGCAGTTTTATTGTCCTTATGAATAATTTTGGAAAATATTTGTCCTTATGAATAATTTTTAGAAGAATGTTTGTCCTTGAGGTAAAAAATATTGAGGTCTTGTCCTTGAGACAAAAAATATACAAATCTTTGTCCTTTAAATTAATTTCCCCTTTTTTTAATTTCTTTGGGTTGAATATTGAAAAATTATTTTAAAGAAAGGATTTATTGAAAGAAAAAAGATTTTATAAATATTTAATTTTTTTCCAACAATTGGGTTTTTCTGGAAACTTTTAGTTTATTTTTAGAAAAAAAACCTTTCAGAGAATATTGAATTTTTGGACAAACTATTGTATTCTAAAACATTTGTATATTTTGGAAATCCGAAATTCTTACATAACTTTTTTCTTATGAAAAATAATGAACGTTTCATAGGTGATTTACCTTTACAAATAATTTGATTTTTCTAAGTTAATTAATATACATTTGAAAAATGATTTATTTTTTTAATATTGAATTTTGCTGGAAAAAATGTGAATTTTTTGCAAATTGTTGATTTTTTGTGAAATAAATGAGTATATTGGAAAGATAATGTTCTTTCAATTTAATTTTTGAAATAGTAAATTAATTCCTATAGGAGTAAATTAATTCCTATAGGCTTATGTGAAGAGAAAACGTCTCACTTTTTTTTGTGCAAAGTCGTTTGCGTGGAAGGTTGCAGTATTGGTTAATAAGATTTTGTCAATACTTCAGTAGCCCAAAATAACCTTTCGTATAGACTACTACGCTCTAAAAATAGTGCGGTAACTTCTCACCGACACTTTTCTCATATAATAAATAAATAAATACAAAAGATATCGCCTCTTGCATACATTACCAATTTTTTTAATTATAACTAGTGGTTCTCAAAATCCTAACATGACATTAGGGATGGAACATCTCGTGTGAGCTTTACATCCATATGCGCACTAAAAAGGTTTCAATTGACACGTTCCATTTTTGCCTTGAGTGTTTTCCTCCGAAACTAGACTATATTTAATTAATTTTAAGATCATTAGTATTAGTGATTAATTATTTTAACAAGCTCGTATCAAAAATCAAAGAATGCCCTTCTAATCTAATTTGTTCTGCTCCTAATAAATCAGTTATGATTTCTCTATTCTGATTTGTGACAGACCTTTTTAAGCAACTTATCCCGTGGACCCGTGGGACAGTTCTGGCCTGTAATAGATTACTGAGTGAATTAAAGTTACACTTGAGATTTTTATTTGAAGATTAGATTAGAACCACTCTTCTGATCTTCTTTTATCTTATTTTTTGCTGCTGCAGTGATCAAAATTTACACACCGACGCCTTCTCTTTTACTTTTTTAGGTAGATAAATGAGTGATGTAGGCATGAACATTTAAATGTGTTAACAATTAATATTATTATGCCTCTCTAAATCCAATAGTAACTCAATCTAATATTCCTAATCTAATTCATTTAGCAGCAAAAATTAGCATTACCGATGCTCCATCAGTAAGAAAATATACTGAAATTTGTTTATGTTCATTGGTTAATCGCATAATTACTTTTTCTCTATTTAAATTCAAATCATATCGGATTAGTGAATGCAATGTTCATGAATTAGATCGGATGGACGATGGAGATATATGTGGATGACATGCTTATGAAATCACGAGTATCCGGAAACCATTTGAATAATCCCTCATAGATGTTTGAAGTCCTTTGGAAGTATGGAATGAAATTGAACTCCTTGAAGTGCTCGTTTGATGTTACGTCAGAAAAATTTCTCGGATTCATAGTAAACGCGAGGGGCATCGAGGCCATTCCAGAATAAATCGCTGCATTACGGAATGTTAGAGCCCCGTCAATAAAAAAAGAGTTGTAGAGTCTAAATGGGAAGATCACAGCAATGAGCTGCCTCATATCTAAAGCGGCGAATAAGTGTGTACCATTGTTTGATGCATTGAAGAAGGGTAAGAAGAACTTCGAATGGAATCAAGACTGCCATGCAACATTTGACGAATTACTTCGACACATGGAAACATCGTCAGTTCTATCTAAACCGACAGATGGAGAAGATTTGTTCATCTTCTTGCTAGTATCTGGCCATATGCTAAGTGCAGCACTTATGCGTGAGGAGGATAGGATTGAACATACCCTCTACTATATTAGCAAACGGTTCACCGAAGCTGAACGAAATTATCTGAAGTTAGAAAAGTTAGTGTATGGCTTGTTGATAGCTTCAAGGAAGTTGCGGCCGTATTTCCCAGCTTACCCCATCAAGGTATTGCCGAATCAACCCTTTAAGTAAGTGTTTTACCGACCAGAGACTTTAGAATGACTTTTGAAGTGAAATATTGAGTTTAGCCAGTAAGATGTTACTTATCATCCCTAAAGAGAAATTAACAGACAGGCGTTGGCTAACTTCATTGTCGATTTCACAATTCTAGATGATGAGGAGGACACAACGATGTAGCATCACATCGGAAATTGTTTGTCGACGGTGTATCAAATGAATTCTGCTCAGAAGCGGGAGTTGTGCTTGAAACTCTTGAAGGATGGTCAATTTGTTATGCTCTATGGTCAGAATTCCCTTCTACTGATAACGAGGCGGAGTACGAGGCATTAATAGTAGTGTTGAAAATTGTGAAGGATCCGAGAATTAAAGTTCTCTATATAAAAATCAACGGTTAGTTGATCATCTGTCAAATGAAATGAGAGTATTAGGCTAAGGGTGCAAACCTTGCACCTGCCTAACGAAAGCATGGGAATTGCTCAACAATATCAAAGGCTACACGATAACCCATATTCTCAAGGAATAGAATGTGAAGGTCGATCACTTGGCTAAACTGGCTAGTTCTTGAGATGCACAGTCGCTAGGACTGGTCCTAGTGGAAGTATTGTCAAATCCCAGCATAGATCAAATGGATGTCGAATGGATTCTGAAAACCGTAGAAGAGGAGGAATTGTGGGTGACATTGATCCAGACTACCTACTCTAAGGAATACACCTAATGGACTGGAATGAACGAAAGAAACTCATTTGGAAGGCACCGTGATTCGTAATGCAGGATGGAGTACTATACTGGAGAGAGTTCTCTGCTCCCTTACTCAGGTGTATGACAAGAAATGAAGCAAATAAAATCCTTATAGAGATTCACGAAGGCAGTTGCGGTGATCACACCAGAGGGCAAATATTGGCGAAAAAGGCTCTTTGCTATTGTTACTTCTGGCCAGCAATAAACCAAGACGTAGCAAACTATTCCGGATGATGCTACAATGCCGGAGGTTTGTGAAGATTCTACGAACCCTATCTACAGAACTTACGCAATTGGTCATCCCATGGTCGTTTGCAATCTAGTAGATTAATCTAATCGGCCTATTACCAATAGCAAAAGAAGGAGCTGAATACGCGATAGTTGTCGTTGATTACTTTACAAAATGAATCGAAGCGGAACCGCTTGTCATGATTGTACTAAAAGTGATTAAATTATGAGTTAAAAATATTATTTGCAGGTTTTGTGTACCATAGAAAATTATCATGGACAATGAGACTCAGTTTGAGAGTGTCAAATTCATGGACTTCTGCAACAACCCGCATATTTTACGATTTTATATTTAAGTGTTTAATTTAAATATAGCATCGTTAGTTAAATTTAAAGTTCGAAATGTGACTTTTTGTAAATGGTAGAATCCGGACTCGAGATCACTTTCATTGAGTTCAAAATGGCGTTTACAGCTTATTTGAGTATAAACATCGATATATTTTGGAGTTGATTAGGATTTTGGTATTTTATTTAGGCTTTGGGTTGTGTTCTAGCCCACTAACCCAATAAGAGAACCCAAACCTTCTACCAAATACCCTTCTAACTCCACTCCTTTTCATCCATTCCTTTCATAATTTCCTAACACTCTCAAGCAAAAGAAAAAACGGGGGAAAAGAAAGAAAATTAAAATTCCTAAACCCTAGCTTTTCTTAGGAATTCAAATTCAAGTTAAAAATCAAAGAGAAGCTTAGGTAAGCATCCTCTTCATCTTCTCAATCTCAATTTCTTTTTAATTTTCAGAATTTCCTATAACCTAAATTAGGAAATCTCTACATGTAATAATAGATTGAAGATCTTAGAGGTGTAATTGAGGAGGAATTGATCTTGCTTTGTTTTAGAGCTTCTCATTCTTTGTTTTTAAGTTTAAAGGTGAGTTCTTGAACTCACGTCTATGTCTATAGCTTTCATTTGTTGTTAAGTATGAATCCCTAACATTTATTTCATGTTCAGTTGCCTTTGAATTGAATTGGTTTTGTGAATTTGTCAATTTTGGTATTTTGAAGTAAAATCTATAAAAATCCTACTATGGATGTTTGGACATGTTGTTTGGAGTGTGTCGAAGAGCCTATAGAGTTGTCGCTTGACATAAATCCCTAGCCACCATCGCTCATTCGGTCGCTTCTAAGTTGATTTAACTATCAATGGCCTAGGAAAATTTTGTCCTGAGTTTCAGCTCACACGTCTGGGAAAACGCTCAGACGTCTGAGGCAATGAAATAAAAATTCCAGACCTACAGCTCATACTTCTGAGGTTATTCCCATACATCTAAGCGATTCAGAAGAAATTTCCAGATCTTCGGTTCAGATGTCTGGGAAAACTATCAAACGTCTGGCGCTATTAAATTCAGCCAATTTGCCTATTTTATGTGGGTTTCCGTTTTATCGATCTTTGTTGATCCGGTTGGTTGTTGTCATTTATTATCGACTTTGATGGCTTTTTTTTGGATTTTTGGGAATATCCATTTGATGGATTTGATATCAATTTTCATGGTTTTAATTCATGTCGTCGAATGTGAATTTTTGGTGATAGATTGTTTTTACAATCGTTTTTGTGATTTACCCTTTAAAATACAAAGGTTTCTATACCAGTAGTAAATACTCAAACTCTTTCACAAAAAATGATTTCAACATTACTTTTAATACAAAACTCGTTTTTGAAACCATTTTCAATCTTTTAGTATATACAAACCTTTACATCATTTGTATGAGAAATCCAATTAAATTGCTTAGCAAAACAAGTGGTATGAAATGCTTGTGTTTACTTTGTCTGCTAATTTTTAGACTTGTTCGATTGAAATCTTGTGATAATTTTCGAGTGGAAAACTATAATTTATTCGTAAATATTTAAGTTAAGCTAGTGGTTATGGGATATGAAGCTAAACTCATTTATTTACTAGTTTGGTGTAATTTAAGCTTTTTTATTGATCAATGATGATCATTTTGTGATTTAGACTTGTGATGTGCAATGTCTCTTAGTCCGCATGGGGGATTGTACCCCGTTCTGTGGAATTTTGACTCATTTTTAGGGGCTAGCGATGATCTTTTATGGAGTTCGGTTCATCGGACGTACCGTTGTACTACGTCGTTGTTCCGGCTTATTTGAGTTTCAGGTTCCTCGGTACGTCATTGCGCCGGCTCTATGGGTTTGCGACTCATGGGATAGCGACCCATTAAACTCACACGTGTTGGTGAGTTTTCATGCTCCTGTTTGTGATAGGCCTCCCCCTTTATGTTTTTTGGATTTCTAATTATTGATTTCTGGAATTCATATTTCACCAATATTGTGATTTTCATTGATAAGCTCTATCAATATTTGAGGTTTGGTGAATAAGCTAAAAAATATGATATTCTTTTTTGATATTTAAGGAGATTTGAGATACTATATGATTTTCATTATTATCAGATATATACTTGTCACAATATGATATTATTGTTATCATATATTTTTGTCATATCTCCTATCCTATCTCATTTTGTATTATATTTATAGCTAGACCGATCCGTTTATTATTTTTCTTCTTAAATAATACTACGGTCAGATCGAGGTGTTTCATGTGCTTCCACTTGACTTCTTAGTAGGGACTAGCTTCTGACTTTTGGCTAACTACTTTAGCTTAATAATTTTTGCTTTTATCCATTCGAGATAGAGACTTCTTGATGTATACATACTCTTTTGTCTAGCACTTGTACCTATTCTTTTTGTGATGTAGTGGATCTTGTATAACCATTACTTTGATGTTCACTTCTATGTGTTATATTCATATCTATTTCTGTTTTAGTGATATAAATATCTGTGACTGATTTATGTTATGCTTATTTTATATTTGTTTTCAAAGGTCACATAGCCACTGTGTAGTAGCTTTGAGTTTGTATTTGATGTGTCGAATTTCCACTTGAAATGAAATGCATGACATACTATCTGACATATCGGTGCTCCCATAAAACAATTACACAGATGGTCGCTCCTTAACAGCCTCATTCTTCATACTAATTGACGGCATTACCCAGTAGTGTCTTTGATTAGTGTGAGTATAGAGGTGGGACGTCACAACTTCTGCAAGCATTACTGGATCGAGAATAGATTTTCCACGGTAGTGCATCCCCAGGAAAATGGGCAATTGGAGCCAGTGAACAAAATCATCATATCCACCATAAAGAAAAGGTTGACGGAAGCTAAAGGATATTGGGTTGATGAGCTTCTACTTGCACTACGTGCTTACAGAACGACAAATAATCTGCGATTGGATACTCTCCCTTGGCTTTAGCATATGGTTCAGAAGATATGATACCAATGGAACCGATAGTCCCCTCTCATCGTAGAAGGCATTTCAATCAAAAGGAAAACGAGCAACTACTACTTGAATCATTTGACCATATCGATGTAAAGAGGAAGGAAGCTGAGCTTAGGACTGCGGTTTACCAGAAAAGAGTGGCATGACAGTTTGAAACTAAGATTCAAAACCGTACCTTCGAAATGGAAAATCTCGTCCTGAAATGGTTCTTCTCGGGTACGGGAGCACTTGGCCCAAATTGAGAAGGGCCCTGCGTAATCGGCCAAAAACTTGGCGATAGAACATTCAGGCTGAGGACGGTAGATGGAATTCCAATTCCTTGTTCTTGGAATAGCGACTTGCTGCGGCACTGCAATACTTAATACTTATCTATGTATTTTCTATTTTCGCAAATAAGCCATCTAGCGGGGAACTGTAAATAGGTAGGCTTGCCTTTCTTTTCCTTTTATTAATAAAGTAAGCTTCTTGAACCAATGGACACGCTTTCTTATAAGCCGAAACGTCGGGTCGACGTTGAAAATCGATCCAAACGGTCGGTTCGATGGGAAAAATCGATCCATGCCTACTAAGAACTGGCATTGCTTCAGCAACATTCGAGAAGTCCTACAATCCAAAATGCCTTGGCGTTGCTCCGACAATGTCGGAAAACTTACCATTTCCTAAAGCCTCGGTGATTCTCCGGAAACATCGGGAAACTCTTAATTCCTAAAAACCCTCGCCGTTGCTCCGAAAACATCGGAAAATTTTCTATCTTTCCAAGTACCGATGTTGCCCCAACGTTGGAAGTCCCATCTTCATGTGCACCACCAATAAGCCGCACATTGCTGCTTTGAACCGACGAAACCACATTCAAGTATGCAATATTCCTTATGGGCCACCAATAAGCCCGTACATTGCTGCTTGACCCAATTGAACCACATTCAAGTACGCAATACTCCTTGTGCGCCATCAATAAGCCACATGCCGCTGCTAGGGCCAATGAAACCACATCCAAGTACGCAAAATTCCTTGTACACCATCAATAAGCCACATGTCGCTCCTATAATCGATGGAATCATGTTCTTGCAAGCAATACACATATGTCCCACACGATTGAAAAAATACTTCCTAATCTCCGGATATGGAGCATAGAGCCACAAATCATCAGATAGGTAGAAAAATCCATTCGAAATTTCCTAAGTACTAGTAATACCCCGACAATACTGGGAAAACCTTTTATTCTCTAGTAGTCGATGTTACCTCGGTAACACTTGGAGCTCATCCAAACTTTCTAAGTACTGACATTGCTCCGGCAACGTCGGGAAAGATTCCTATTAGAGAATTGATGGAAATCAACATCTTCCCAACATTTGCTCCAACAATATCTTAAAAGTCCAAATCGCCTGATTGACGGCAACTTCAACGAAAAGTCCAAATACTTGAGCCGTTTGAAAGTTTCCAAAGATAGAAACTGATATGCAAACAGGATCTCAACACTAAACTTAGAAGAATTCGGTCACAGTCAAGAAATGAAATACTTGGAGTCAAGCATTAGACCACGGGTTCCCAAAGATAGAAGCCTATGGCACGACTCCGACTAGGGATAACTGAACAAGTTTCCTATAACAATCAACCTCTAACCAATTGCTTAAACCCTGAGTTCAGAGTAACCAGCCTTGCAGGTGGCATACATACGCCAACATGTGACCGGGACAGGCTAAACCGAGATACATCACAGTTCTTTACGCCCACTTAGTAAAGTAGTCAACCGCCACTATGGCATACTTAGCTCGGTCTCGTGCCATTGGAAGCTCTTCGATCAATATACCACAAAGAGCCAAGGACTGTCCTTTTGAGTTAGTTCAATTGGGGGTAGCTTGGAAATTTTAGCGATACATTTGCACTTAACACACCTCTTTGCATACTCCATTTCATCATGATTCATGGTTAGCCATAAATATCCATGCCGCAATGCCTTCTTCGCCAAAGTCTGGCCCCCTATATGATCTCCTCAGCTCCCTTGATGTATGTCGCTTAATATCTATTCGGCCTCCTACCTAACGACGCGTCTCAGTAGTGAGTTTGAATATCCTCTCTGGTACAATGGTCCATCTTGAATAACAAAGGGGGGCTCCTTCCGCAGGATCTTATTAGTCTCGTTCTAGCTGTTAAGTGGTGTTCCTTCACTCAAATACCTTACCAATAGCGTCATCCTGGTCTCCCTGTTTCCAAAAGCGGCAACCATATTCACTTTCTCAAAACTAGGTCTATTTAGTGTCATTATAGGTATCGATCCCAATAGAGATTCATTCCTCGAATGTGGCAACTTTACCAGCTCATCTTCAGGCTTTTCCTCCCATGGAATGTGCTTAACCATGTCGTGCTTCATTCTAGTAAGCAATTCCTTCACCATTTCCAAATAAAATTTCAGGCGTACTTCTTTGGCTTGGAATTCCCCAAGCACATGATTCACTACTAACTAAAAGTCAATATGGACGCACGTCGACTTGATCCCTAATTCCTTTGCTAACTCCAGTCTGGATTCCAAAGCCTCATACTCTACCTTGTTGTCCATTATTTTGAATCCTAGTCTAATTGATACCTTGTAGAGCCTGGACCTATTCCAGATTAGCCTCTATACCCCTTGCATGCACAATAAAACCCAAGAAATTTCCAAAATCTACTCTGAAAGAAAATTTAACCTGGTTTAACTTCATCTCGTATCTTCGTAGAATTTGAAACATTTCATCCATGTGCAAGATGTGGTCTTTGGCCTTCCTTGACTTTACCAACATGTCATCAACCTATACTTCCATGTTATGCCAATCTATTCGACGAACATCTTGATTACAAGATAGCGATACGTAGTTGTCGCGTTTTTAAGTCCAAATGGCATAACCTTATAGCAGTAGAGCCCCAAGTCAGTGATAAAGCTGGTGTGTTTCGGGTCAGGGACATGCACTGCGATTTAGTTATACCTAATGTAAGCGTTCATAAAGGACAGGAGCTTGTGTCATGTTGTTCCATCTACTAATTGGTCAATCTCTAGGAGCAAAAAGCAGTCCTTAGGACATGCATCGTTCAAGTTAGAAAAGTCAATGCAGGTTAGTCATCTTCCATTTGAGTACTTAACGAGAATTCTAGATATAATAATTCTTAGATGAAACCGTATTTTTGTAAGGTTTTCGCTTCTTTGTTTAGCAACATAGATCGATCTGGGCCCATGCTCCTTTTCTTTTGCTTCACATGAGGTTTCCATGGATCGATGTTCAAAGCATGGCAAGCAACCAAGGGAGAAATTCCATACATGTCTATATGTGACTAGGCGAACACGTCTTGTTATTCTGTAAAAAACTAATCAGCTGTATTTTCAGATCTTATTCTAGACTGGATTCGATTTTCATAAGTTTCGTAGGATCATTTTCATCTACCTTCACAAACTCCATCGCCTCTCTAAGCTCGGCTGTGGCCCCCCTCATCCATCTCTCAAGTCTAGCTCGTTATGAGGATCACTTATGAACCCGAAAGGGAGGCCCTCCTTTAATTGCTATGCGAGGGAGTTCTTGGCATAAAAAGCGATTTCTGTGCCCTTTCCTTTTTTCCTCGATTTGCTTTCTCAAATCTCTACAACGCAGCATTCTCTTGTTGTGTCTTAGTTTACATCCGCAACGCCTATTATGTTGGTTGTTGGGAACTTCATTATCGGGCACCTGGGAGCCACTACTATGCAAAATCAGATAAGGCTGGATGTCCTAGGATAGCGTTCTAAGCCGAGAATCCATCCACCAACACAAAAGTTTTTTCTATATGGTTGATCGGGGATGGATTCCTACCTTAACAAACAAATCCAAACTTCCTAAGGGCATGGTGCCTTCTCCTATGAAACCATGTAGTTATTGGTTGCAGGGCATAACATCATCCAAGGACAGTCCCATCTTATCAAGCGCATCTTTGAACAGGATGTTCATTGAACTTCCATTTTCTACTAGAATTGTACTCCGTTGGGCTAAGCATGGCTGTGATAACCATTGGATTTGTATGTGGATATTACTTTCCTTGCAAGTCATTATCGTCGAAGGTTATCGTCTCCTGCTTCTGGTATGGAGTCTTAGTCCTCTGCTCCTCCCCTATAATGCATAAATAAGCATCTCCATTCTTTAATAATTTTGTGTACCTTTCCATCTCATCCCAACTTCTATCTACCACATGAGGCGCTATTGCTATGGTATTAATCATTAGTCTTTCGTCTTTCCCACGGTTAGAACTGAATCCTTCATCTCCATTCCCTAAAGGGGGGTGTTTTGGAGCCTGCTTCTTGGAAGCAGGAAGTGTCTCTAGGATTTTGACATATCACTCCAACTTTCTTCTCCTAATATGCTCTTCAATTATGTCCTGCAAATGGCAACATTCATTGTGTTGTGTCCATGAAAGTCGTGGAACCAGCAATATCTTCTAGTATTCATTTCAGATTCAGTCTCTTTCTTCAGGCCACACCGATTATATTTGAGCTATGCTTGTGTGGCGATGTAGATGTCTTCGATTGTGTCGTTCAAGTTTGTGTAAGTGTCAAACTTGTGGCCAGGCTTAATCTTCCTTCAGTCGGTTTTTTCTCTAGCTAGGGTTGTCGTGGTAGTTGAGTTTTCTTTTTCTCCATACTACTATCCTAGTCATTCTTAACCATAACATTCACACTACTAGAAACTCTCGACGGTTTGGTGACGGTATCAGTATGCCGCCTCGAAGAGGATTCCTCTAATCGCATGTACTGCCATATACATTCTTTGATCTTGGGAGAAAACAAAAGTTTGAAAAAATATAAAAGGAATAACTCAGTTATGTATATGTGGTTCTATTCATATCCATGGAATTCCATGCAATGGTATGTTGGAAACTTAATTTATGCAGAGATATCCAATGAAGCTCTTAAAAGGTTAACCCAAAATTTAAGCAAGTACATTAAGAATGCATACCACCGATTGTTGCATTATCGTTGCTTTCAAATGCTTATTATCTTAAATTATAGTTAGTTTGAACTTTTTGGTACTACTTTACGAAGAGTAAGGCTAATTTTGAAGTGGGAGGATCAATTAGGAAATAAGAACATCTAACTAAGCTAAATATAATGCAGATATTTAGCATATAAAGTCCAACCAAAATATTATAATAATCAGATTAAAATATGGTATGATTATGTCAATAGGTTATATGTTTACATACGTCGATTGTCACGCAGTATGTTGGTGTTAACTGCATAGTATGCTTACTTAGCAACTATATTGACATATACAATTAAATATTTAGATATATTGACAGCAAAAGGCCAACTAATGAGAATATGTAGCACACTAATATATGAAGGTGAATTAAGGAGCATAGAAACTTCGCAATATTTATGATAAATGTAATTGAATATTTTGAAAATTAGATGCTGATATGAAACAATTAACAACATTCAACCATATATAAAGTTAAGCTCACCTCGCTACTACGAACATACACATTTTCCCATAATCGGCCATATATCTCTATCTCTACTATTAATAAAGAAAATTCATTAAACCAATTTACTCGGTGTCTTTTTGAAATTCCAAAAATGTCCTTGCTTCCGTTTACAATAATAGAAACAGCCCGTATGCGAAGCACAGGCCCAGACTAGTTGAGAATAGGGATTTTGAGGAGCTTGGAGGTTAATGCATGACATATTGTAAAATTGTGTATTTGTGCCACTATGAAGCAACCTACGTTCTAATGTTTGAAACAAATAAAAAGAAGGTGGAAGGAAATATCATTGGTAGTAGAGATGAAACTTTCTTTTAGACACGATGACTAGCTGTAATTAATGAATCATAATTCTCAGTGATGCGTTTTCAAGGTTATATTGAGTTTCAATTTCTCATGTATCATGCCGACATAATTTTTTTATTGACTTATGCGGTGGACTTAATGAAACGCCAATTGAATAGTAATATTAATTAAGCACCAAAACCGATCTCTGTTATACTGTAGCATATTATAATTTATTTGTGGGAGTTGAAGGAAAATAATGGCATTCATGATGGCAACAGTAGAACTCTTTTTTTAGTTAGAATTTAGTCATTTCAGTTGTATGGTAATCAGATCACCGGTTCATGGAGATTAAAATTGTGATAACCTCGGTTGTATGAGAAACTAAGTTGAAGCTGTTTTTTGGTATCGACTCAAAGTGAAAGCAACAATAAAGGTAGGTAGCTAAATGTGAGGTCAACAAATTTTACAAATGGAATGTAGTGCATAGTGAATGTAAAGAGAATCGACATGAGAGGGTAAAACGTATTAAGGTTAACTTCTGCGCAGCATAAGACAAGGGGAGCTATTGTTTTAGCTGATAAGTAAGTGAATGTAAAGAGAATCGAACATAAGGGGGTACAACGTATTAATGTTAACTTCTGTGCAGTAAAGACCAAAGGAAATATAGTTTTAGGTGATAGGTAAGAATATCCTATGCTGTTAAAAATTTAAAGCTAAAAAAGGGTGTATATTTCAAACCTGATAGATATTTTGTTGTATAAGTCCCCTTTAAAATAACCATGCAATCGACAAATAAAAATTTGTGATGTGGCATTTCTGAATCTGGTTCATCCATTCGAGTAATTTTACTTTAAGGCTTTAAGCGTGGAATTCAATTTACACATCTTTGTCATATGTTAACCTAGACAAAGTTTTCCATAGATAAGTGGCATGAACCTTGGACCAATGACAGCTTGTATCTCATCGCCCTATACAAATGTTGACAAAAAAGCTTATAGTAGTTGTGAAATAGGATTTAGGGTAAAATGTGTATTATTAGAAGTCTGTGTGTATTGAATGAGAATGGAATTGCAAACCCATCTGTGGCCCAGTGAGAGGTACGTGTGTTTTTTGCTTAAAACCTACACCCTTTGATTTTGAACTCATAGTCATTCAGCAATCTATCTTCATGGGTTGAAAACAATCATATCATTTGGGTGGAGTAAAGAGGTGCTAAAATCTTGCACTACACGGTCGTTATGGATTGAAAATAACTCGGTACTGGAAAAAATTTGGTGTGTGTTTATATGCATGAGTCTTTGTGTACTGATAAAAAATGGCTATTAGGTTGAATTACGTAGAAAAGCCAATCTTTATCCATTATTAAGGCCATAGTAACATTAAAAACTTTGATAAAATTTCCAATTTTTCGTCATATATGATTATACAATCCACAGATTTGTATGAACTTCATATAATGCATCGATAGGTCAATGAGCAAATAGTGTCTCGTATAAATTACATACTACCCTACATGAGAAAACTGCTAGCTAACACTTACTAATGAACACACTGATAAAACATTACCAAAGCTATAACTAATTTCCATTACACAAAATCATAAATGCCGATGAGTTAGAAAATATGATAACGAGAGAACCGAAGGATAGCTAGTTATCTTTATCTGAAAGCAATATAGGATAGTGCGTAACAGGCCTGTATATTTATTCGGCCCGTATATTTATTCGGCCCAAAACTGTATATATTGAAAATGAGTAGCGTGAAAGTGTTCTTTGGATCGTGTAATATGTATATATGATAATTCAGAGTATAGTGATGATAGTAATACAGTAAATAGTGCATAATATAAAAGTAGTATAATAAAATGACACCAGAGATTTTTATACTTGTTCGGAGACTGTCCTACGTCCAGTCCCAGTCTCCTTCTGGAATTTCACTAAAAAAATAACCCATAACTCGGAGGAACAGGTCTACACAACTCTTGAGCAGCCGAACAAAGACCTGAGTAGCAGAACATGATTTCTCTTTAACAGCCGAAGAGGACTTCACACGCCTGAGCAGCAGAACAGGACTTTAACTATTACAAAAGATTATTTTGACTTTGTGTGTTCTAATAATACAGATTTGTCACTTGTAGTACACCCTTCCTATAATCTTCTTCTTGAGTATAAATATATATATTTATAGTTTTTGAAGAATAGAAAGGTACAATATTGCTTTAATGCAGAATAATTGAAAGTATAATAACAAATAGATTCAAGAGAGTTAGATTACAAAATTCGATTATTTTGAATCAAGTTAGAGAATGTATTTATAGAGGTTAGAAGGCAGCGACCGTTGATGAAGAGTTTCGATTGAAGTGTTGCGTCCAAATCTTTTCGTAGAGGTTCGTAACTCTTCACAAATAGTCGCATCTTTTCAAAAAATAGTTGTTGTAGAAATTCAGTCAACTGAACCTCTGGGTCAGTCGATTGAATATTCAAATGAATTTTTAAATATATATTTGTATATATGTGCACACGTGCATGTTGCACAGAAATTTCTGGGTCAGTCGACTGAGCCTCTGAGTCAGTCGACTGACCTGACAATATTTGTGCAATTTGCATGGTTTACACAGGTATAATAATATGTATAACTTTAAATGCTTTTATAATATAATATATATATAACTTTAAACAATTTTACATGCTTATATATGTATACATTATTTGGAATAAGACGATTAAATATATAAGCTAATATATACGTAAACGAGGAGAGATGTTAACAAAATTGACCTAAGACTCAGAAACAAAATATTATAATTGATGCACCGGTTTTGAAGTCTTGTCTCCTTGTAGTATATATTCTCTCTTTATCATAGCAGTCGTCGAATCTGTATGTCATAGTGATAGCTTTGTGTCATGAATTAAAACCAAGTCTCAACATAGCCTGTATAAATACAAAGCATAATGCATTAGTTCGAACATGAATAATGCAATAAGATTTTCTTCTTTCAATTTAAACTGTCATCCCGAAACATCACGCGATCAAAATCATTCGATCATAAAAGCTTATACGGTATCAGAGCCATTGCCTAACGACACAAAGATATGTCTGAATATCATTAGAGATCATCATTAGATAATTCAGAAGTATTGAAATCTCATCAGCAAAAATTTCATTATCTGAGATTGAAATTTGAGAGCGCTTTCAACAAAAAGAAAGCAAGTGTCATGCCATAATAATCAAGTGAGTGTCCAACTGCAACAGACTTTTTCTTATTAAAGCAAAATCAAATTCAGTTCAAGAAAAAATCGACAGAAATTCATCAAAACATCAAATAGCAGTGCCTTGCCAAAAAAACCCATCATCGGAAAAGTAATCATTTGGGTTAGTGGCTTCATTTACCATATCTTTGAAGATTTCTTTCCGTTCTTGATTTCTTTTTGAAGTGTGGTATCTGTTCTTGCCTTATTTTGCCCATACTTCTTTAAGTTTTGCTTTTGTTTCATGATTCATCATCATGGCCACCAATTTTGAAACATCAGCAACTAGCAACTCAGATCAAACTACAACTGAAAACTTGATCAAAACTGTCATCAGCCCTCAAAGTCAATTAGTCACAGCCCATTTAAAAGAAAACAACTAACTTCTCTGGAAGATACAAGTGGAAACTGCTGTAAGGGGCTATTGTTTAGAAGACTTCCTCTTTGGCACCCATGCAATCCCACAACTTTAATCACTAATGAAGAAAACAAAAATGTCAGTAACCTAGAATTTGTAAAATATCAAAGACAAGATAGTTTGATTTGCTCATGGTTGTTATCATCAATAAGTGTTAAACTGTTGCCACAAGTTATTGGAAGCAAAACAACAAATGGAATTTGATCAGCAGTTGAATGAATCTTTAATTCTCAATCTGCAGCAAAAGTAATGCATCATAAAAGATAGTGGCATAGTAGCAGGAAGGAAAATCAAACTATGGAAGAATATCTTGCAAAAATTAAGACAACATGTGATCTGTTTGAAGCAGCTGTTCACAAGGTACCAGTAACTGAACAAGTGCTAATCTCTTTGAGTGGTTTAAATGAAGAATATGGGGCAGTTGTGGCAGTTATATCATCTCAAAGAATCACACCATCTATTGAGGATGTACACTCTATTCTACTTGCTCATGAAGGAATATTAGAATTCAAGAAACCCATAGATTCAGACATGTCAATCAATTATGCAACAAATCATAAAAGCAAGAATCAATACAAAAACAAACCAAATCCACCAGTCAGAGGAAAAGGTAGAGGAAGGTGGAGTAATAAAAACAAACCAAGACGTTAGATATGTCAAAAAGTTGGACACACTGCACTAAAGTGTTATTTCAACCTCAATGTGAATTACAACTCCAAACCAGAGTTCAACAAATGAGAGAAATAACCGTTTCAGTGCTAATATGGCTCAGGTTCCACAAGAATCAAGTAATCAACCATGCAACAGTAAAGCAAACAACCAATATGAAACAACCAGACCTGAACAAATCTTTGATGAGAGTTGGTATCCAAATTTAGGGGCAACCAACCACATCACGAACAGTCTGAACAATCCAATTCTTGGGAACAAAGGTACAAAGGTAATAAGTCCATACACATGGGAAATGATGAGGCCGTTAAATTTACACACACTAGAATTATTTGCATCAAAGGTGAAAGAAAACTATATCTTAATAATTTACCGATGGTACCGCAAATAAAGAAAAATCTTTTGAGCGTATCATAGTTTGCGAGTGATAACAATGTTTATTTTGAATTTTATCCTAAATACTGTTGGTTAAAGACATAATAACAAATAAAATGTTATTATAGGGTGAAGCTGTGACGGGCTTGTACAGATTTAATCTTGTTGATTTTAGAAGTTCTAGTTCAAATAAAATCTCTGAAAGTTGTAATTACTCTGAACCCTCTCAAACAAAGAAGAAATTGAGTAACTTTGATGCATGACATTTTAAACTTGGTCATCCTTGTGTAAATGTTGTGAAGAGGATTTTAGAAGAAAATAAAATTTCTTTTGATAATGTCACTTTACCCTATATATGTACCTATTGTCAACTAGGTAAAAGTCACAAATTAGCATTTGCTTATTCTTCAAGCAAATATGATAAGCCACTGGAGCTAATAGCAACTGACCTTTGGGGTCTAGCTTCAGTCGATTTAGACTATGGGTATAGGTACTATATATCATTTGTAGATGGATTTTCTGGGTACACTTGGTATATTTTTTGAAAGCAAAATTTGAAAACGTCATGTAGTGATACATTTTATTAACAAATTGAGAAACAAGCCAATCATTAGGTTAAAATAATGCAGATTGATGGTGGTACAAAGTTTAAGACACTCAACAATTATTTTTGTGAGAGACGAATTGTTCATAGAACTACATGTTCCTATACACCAAAACAAAATGGTCTAATAGAAATGAAACATAGACATATAGTAGAATTAGGTTTAACACTCCTTGCTTAAGCAAACTTTCCTTTAAAACTCTGTCCTGACTCCTTTAGTACTGCAGTTTATCTAATTAACAGACTGCCAACTCAAGTCATAACTAAACATCACATAAAGGTAAAAAAGTGGTATATTCAAACCAAAGATATATGCATCAACAATATCTAATGAACCAGAACATTTGACCAAGCAGTCAAAGAAAGAAACTGCAAGACTGCAATGAATGATGAATACAATGCCTTAATAAAAAATAAGACATGGAGTCTTGTACTGCCACCTGAGAATAAAAACGTAGTATGATGCAAATGGACATATAAGTTAAAGAAAAATCCAGATGGTACAATTGCAAGGTATAAAGCAAGGTTGGTAGCAAAGGGATACACACAAGAACATGATTTTGATTTCAACAGAACATTCTCTCCAGTAATCAAACCAACAACAAACAGGATCATACTTACAATAGCCTTATATAACGAATGGAGTATGAGACCGTTAGATGTGAACAATGCTTTTCTCAATGGAGAATTAAAGGAAGAAGTGTACATAGAGCAACCATCAGGCTTTCAGCAAGACAAAAACTATGTATGCAAACTGAATAAAACTATATATGGGTTCAAACAAGCATCAAAAGTGTGGTTTGATAAATTAAAAACCACTCTATGCAATGTGAGTTTTCAGTCAACCAAATCTGGTAACTCATTATTTAAAAAATTTAGTGGTGAGATTACTGTTTACATACTAATATATGTTGATGATCTGATTCTAACAGGAAACAGTGAAACAGAGATCAACAAAATCATTCAATTTCTAGACAAGCAATTTTTAATCAAGGATCTTGGCTATATAAATTACTTTCTGGGTATTAAGGTCAAAAAGAAATCTAACACAGAAATCATGCTATGCCAGACTAAATACACCAGAGAATTACTGAACAGGTCAAAAATGAGTAGTGCTAATCCTCAACCAACACTAATGATAACCAGTTAACACTTATCCAAAAAAGGGAGAAACCAAATTTAATGAAAAACAATATAGAAGTCTAGTTGGTGCATTACAATATGTTACCACAACTAGACCTGATGTTTCTTTTAATGTTAATAAAGTTTGTCAATTCACGTAGGAACCCCTAGATCAACACTGGAAAGCAGTCAAGAGGATACTGAGATACTTAAAAGGAACAACAAATTATGGAATACAACTAAAGGAAAGCAAACATCTCAACATAACTCGTTATGCAAATGCATACCGGGCTTCTGATCCAGATGATAGGAAATCAACAACAGGTGTATATACATTGGCGACAACTTAGTTTCATGGCGTTCAAAGAAATAACGTACTATATCTAGGTCAAGTACTATATCTATGATTTGAGTTACTAGAACTAGCGAAAATATAAGTGTATACGCATGTATAATTGAATGAAAATCACGATTCATAAATGGATTTTCTGCAAAATGAGAATCGAGTTCAATTAGACAAAGGATTCGTCGCTATACTGAGATCATATACACTAGAGATTCAACCAAACTCATATAACAACAGCAAATATTCATATTGGACTAGAAAATATAAGAATAAACTCACCTAAACAAACCCAGAATGGAAGATTAGAGCTTAGAATCTCCTATGCCTTTCTAATTCAACCTCAACCTAGTCTATGAACAAATATTGGATAGGAATCGATACAAATCAGAAGAAAAAAACTGAATTAAATCCCCAACTAGATGCATAGAAAGGCATAAGAGACTACCTCATATCAATATTCACTAGAATTGAATAAAAGCCCTTGATTGAAATCTTTAATTTGGAAATTTGGAAATTACGTTTTGGACTTATTGAAACTTTGATTTTCTGGTTTCGATGATAAAACGAGAATGAGAAAAGAATATAACTATGTTTCTATTTCTCCTGTTATCTGGTTTAGGCAAAATGGGTTAAGGTATGATCCATTAGCCAAGTGTAACTATTTTTTTTAAATAAAAGTGTTGCTAGTTTGCATTGTTTTAACACTGTATAAACACTAATTTTATTTGAACAATATTATATTTAACCAACACTGATCTCTACAATTTTTCCCAAAATGAATAATATGTCAAAATGTCATTTTTATCAATATTGAAATATTTTACCAAAATTAAATACAACTTTTAAAATGAAAAGTTATTCTCCATATTATTTTTTCATTTTATAAAATGAACAATTAATTGAGAAATCATATTTCAAACAATGAAACCATTTCCATACAATATATTTATTCATTTTCTCCAAATTGTTCTTATATCATTAAATATAGAATTAACTACAAAAATAAAAATTCAATAAATTCTCGATTTACTCTCATTCCAAGTCCCTTTTAAATTTGGAATCAATAGTCATAAATTCCCCAAATTTAATTAATTAATTAATTAATCATATTTTAAATTCTAGTTAATCTCGACTAGGATTATTAAGTTAACCAATAGAAAACTATCGAGTAAGTCATTCCATAATTATCCAATGACTATGGCTACATAACCCCTTGATGTTTCCAACAACCATGAATAATACACTGCCCAATATTTGGAGAGTGTCATATACTACAGTCTCAATAGATTTATTTATATCCAGTCTCGATAAGTCTTAAATGAGAATATCTATATTTATTATACCGTGATAAATTTCTCATGATTATGACACATTGTAGTTACTATGAAAAAACATACCGTTAATAGATCCTATATTAATATACTTATATTAAACAATTAACCACTAAAACTAAAAATATAATATATTACAACAAGTATATAATAAAAAGAATAACACCATTTATTTTGGATGAGATTTTATTATAGGTTAATAATTTACAACAAATTATAGAATTGACCATAAAACATACCCCTAACTCTATTATTTTTTAATGTAAATGCGCATTACAATTTCGTCATATAATCAATCAAAACAATGTATGGCAAATAGTTAACATTTTAGTCTTTAAATAAAAGCTCTCTAATATATCTAGTAATATGACAAATATTTGTTATCCTCACTTTTTCATCTAATTATATACTAAATTTCGACATATCATCAACCAAAACTATGTATAAAAAATATTTGACATTCTCAGTCTTTATAGTAAAAGTTTTCTAACATATCAAACAATTATCATCCAAAATTGTTTATGGAAAATATTTTCCATTTTCAGTATTTTACGTAAATGTGTGCTACAATTTCAACTTATTATTGACCAATACTATGTATGACAAATACTTGGCATTATTAGCATTCATAGCAAAATTTTTGTAATGTTTCAAGTAATCATTGACAAAAATTACTTATGGCAATCATTGACAAAAATTACTTATGGCAAGTATTTGCCATTTATAATTAATCGTTTTATTGTATACTGCTATTTCAACCTATCATCAACCAAAATTATGTATGTCAAATATTTTCCATTATCAATATTTATCGTAAACTTTGACTAATATATCAAGCACCTATTAACCGACTTTTATTATGTCAAATATATTTACCCAATCATATATGTAGATGGAAGTAGTGCTATTTCAACAAATCGTCAACAAAAATTATACCTGTAAATATTTGTCATTATCAATATTTATAATAAATTTTGTTTTATTTACCTTTTCTTCTTTTCATATTTTTATTTTTTGATTGTTGAGCGTTCGTCACATTAGGCATCATTGGTTGCCAATTTCCAACGTTGAACTTCTCCTTTTATGAATCTGTAATTCCATTCTTATTTGGGAATTAGGTTTTTCATATATCAACTGAGTAGATAGTGATTTATTCTTCGATTGGCTGAAAAATAGATAGTCAACAACTAGGTTTTGTTCGACGACGGGTTTTCAATTGTGAGCTTATAATTTTTTTCTTACGAAATCTAAAATTGTGTAAATATAGATTAGGATGCCGAAAGATTTTGTGCCGAGAGCTGGCAGTTAAGGGTACAATAGTAATGTTTGTTAAATTGTTTAAAAATAAAGATGTATTTTATAAGTTATGATTAGAGAGACTTAAACTTAATTGTTTTAAGTATAAGGATATGAGCCAAAATTACCCTTGAATATAAGTAAACTTTCGATTAGTTAAAATAACTTTAAAATATTATATATATATATGTGTGTGTGTGTGTGTGTGTGTGTGTGTGTATCGTGTGTGCACGCGTAAATATATTAAACTATAGATATACATATATTGTTATTTTATATAGTTTATAAAAAACTATGAATAAAAAATTAGCATATATAAAAGGGACAAATGAGTCTGCTTTGGTGTAAATACCAGAACTTATATACAGTCATAGTAGCCATGCACACTATTTATATATTACACTTGCACTTTACACACATTGGTGTATTTGATTCGGTCATTACAATATACATTCAAATTAAATTAAATTTAAACTCTTTTAAACAAATAAAATAAAATAATGATTTTGCTTAATATATTTTAGATTAGATCTAAAATCCATAAGCCTTCATTGACCTAATAAAGATATAAAATGAAAGAAAATGTGAAATTCATTCATTCAGATATATGTCCAGTCCACGCATATTCATTGGCAAGCGATGCGGTGGATTCTTTGATAATTGAGAGGAAACTCGAATGTTGGCCTGTTATTTGGGAAGTTGGTAAGGATCTTGTCCTTATAGGATATACTGACTCAGATTATGCGGTGGATAAGATTATGCGGCGGATAAGGACAGTTGAAAGTCACCGTATGGCTATTTGTTTACACTTGGCATAGCGCCCGTTTTTTGGAGATAGAAACTACATTATATTATTGCTTTAGTTTTTACTGTGGAGATGACTAAGGAAGGGATGCACTTGTTGCAGTTGCTAGATGATTTTGATATGATGCATGAGACTATGAAGATTCAAACACACAGTCGGAGTGCTATACATGCGGTGGAGAATTAGGTTTGTAGTGCACGCATCAAACATATAGATGTGCGTGAGTTTTTCTTCTTCTTATATTGGAAGAGGAGCATCTAGCAAAGGTGCATACAACAGATAATCCAACGGATATGACGACGAAGTCACTTCCAAGAGAAAAGTTACAACATTACTCAAACCTGATTAGCTTGGCTAAATGCTAACGGCGTGTAATGACATTGACCCGTTGAAATCTTTTCTTTATTTGTTGAGTTAGAAAGTCGAGATGGGTGGAGAGATCAAAAATTTGTATATTGTATCGTGGTGTACTGTTGAAATTATTCGCCATAATATATTAAATTTAATGGTGATTTGGAGTCAAAGTCGGATGCTATTTTCTAATATAAAACTTCAAACTTTTTGTTCGCCAAGCCATCTTTCTTCTATACGGAAGGTTTTATTTAACCACTGCAACTAAGCAAATAAAGTGACAAAGAGGGAGAAAAAAAATCTAGTAAACTCACTCCTTCAATCTCTCTGTATCTCCCCAAACTGGAAACGTTTTGGTCAAATTTTGTTTTTGGTTATTAAATAAAATTAGTAATTTTATTTTAATCTAATTTGATCTTAAGATTGTGCATTTTGGGCTCGATTTTATTTTATTTTCTTCTTCCGTCCAACAGTGCCTTTGTTGTTGTAAGGTGTTTCGCCTTTCCTTATGGTAATTGTTAGTTCAAAGAAACTCATAATTCTAATTTTTAACTGAATTTGGAGATATTTCGCTCGGTGTATTAAATTTTTGTTCCGAAGCAAGCTGAAAGTTGAATTTTTATCGATCTGAAAATTTTGAAACCCAGAATGTACCCGAGACGAAGTTGCAAATGGTCGCAATGCTTGTATATGTCCATAATTCCGTCATTTTGCATTAGCTGCGAAGAGATAGCAGATTCATTTCGGATCAATCCACAGAAATGATCGCAAATTCATTTTTCCCTCCTCAAGATTAAGTAAGGTACGCAACTTTATTTTTGAAATCTTCTAGATGCATTTTTTATCCTAATTCTCTCGTTAGTATTATATTTGTTCACAATTTAAGTGTCTCATCGTGCTTATTGTGGGATCTGCACAGGTATGTGCGGAGGCCTATACTGAAATAAGTTTTTGGGGAGTCGTACATTTAAAATAATTTATATGTTATAAACATTCAAACTGCCAGTTAATTAAAATATAGCCCTGTATCAAAATGCTGAATTCAAACATTATCTACAGATCTGAGTACTCGAAAAGTAAGATAGTTTAAAAACAATGTTAGGTTCCTAGAGGTAAGAAATTCCAGAATTTATGCGATTAAATGGAGTAAATAAAATGTTCGTTTTTCTTAGGTATTCAGGAAAATTGGTAGAAGGAAAAACTTAAGCCATGTTTTTAATTGAAGAAACAAGTTTTAAAATTCAGTACACTTCATGCTATATTAATATAGCATCAAATAAAATAAATATTATATGAACTATGAAATCGAACGTTTTATGAACTTGGCATTATATATTTGTAATGATATGTTAATTAGGCATTTTTTAACTATGAAAATGAATTATATATAATTCATCTAGTGTAGATCTCAATTTTTTCCTTTAAACTAATTCCCTTGATTTAATTTTACTTGTATTTGCATCCATATTTGGTTTATTAATCACACCACTTGGTTCTACCAATCTACAAGCCCGAGACATGTAGATTGTACTAGATACTGTCTTAGTTCATTTACCATGTATGAATCCTCTTAGAACTCAATTTTCTACCAGTTTCTTGGTATTTTGACTTTGAGTCTAGCTAACCATACCAATGTTTATATAGTGTTCTTATTATGGTGTGGATAAAGTGCTCACCCACTTTCATTCATGTCAATTATGTAGATTAGTTAACATTCTTGATTGTTATGGTTCTAATAGCAAGCATTAAAACCAAACGCATGTGAATTTCAAAGCTTTGCAAATCCACTTGGAAAAGCTTTAAATAGTTACTAGAAAAAAGTTCTATATTTGTTTGCTTTTACATTTGATTTTATCAAGCTCCAGTTGCATTCAATTTTGACTATGGTGTTTAACATATGTTCTTGTTCTGAAGGCAGAAATTTGAAAATATCTGCAATTTACTGTTGCAATAAAGATTATATGAATATTGCATTTGTACAGTTCCTCAACAGCATAGTAAACCAGATGTTCTAAAAAATTAATAAAGAATTCTCATGATTCAAGTATTAAGGACCATAATTGGATCAAAACAATCAGTTACACCCTTTTATATGTCAATTTTGTTCCTCTTAACATGGATATTTTGTAACTTACACACCAAAGAATCCTATGTTTTTGGGGATCTCTTGTTTCTAACATTCATTGTGTATTCCGTTCAGTTAAATTCACCTAAGAAACCTGATAATGTAATCCAGAAGAGACTTTCAAGTTCCATTCTATTTTCATAAGATCCTTTCATTACATAGTATCTCAGAAAACATACTGCCGATCATTACGGTTGTGGATTGCTATACAAGTATGAGGCTTGGATAATCTACAACCTCTAACATAGTCGTCTTGCAAACAGCCGGCCCTGGTCCTAGGTATGAGGTTTAGGGAATAAAACTGCAAAAAAAAAAAAAAAAAAAAAAAAAAAACTGTGGTCGAAATAGTAAATATCATATTATATCCTCAATATATTGGTGATATATCATATGTTGGTCTTTAGCCATTTTATTCCTAAAAATTTCGCTTAAATTATTGACGGTGGTATGTCGATCGATATTAGTTAATGGATTGATCGGAATCTTTAATGTGAAATATCTAGTATTTGTGATGATTGTTGACCACTATTTTAAAGGATAAAAATAAGTAATGAGAAATAAAAGTCATCACATTTGTAAAGTATGTATTTATTATATATCAAATGACAATATGTGGATCATATGACAAATACATTGCCCCAGTGATTCGGCTTTGGCACAAGAGGTCACAAGTTTGAAACTTGCATAGCGTGATTCGAACGTTTATTAAAATGTGATACATTGTCTTAGTGATATGTTGTATATAAAGTACCATTTCAAATTTTTTTTATGTGGATCATACTAGAAATACATATACACACTTTCTTCAATTTTTCCCATGTATTTTTCTCTTTCTTCTCCGTTAAGTCTATTAATAAAGAAAAACTATACTTCTTCCATTATTCATGTGAGCATCAATTTTTTAGCATTAGAAACATTAGGCAAGAATCACTTTTCATTTATATCTCTTTATTTTGTTTGTTATTAATGATTGATAATTAACTTATGAAATTCATCCTTTTTGTTTTTATTAATATCAAGCAATAAAAACTAAAAGTAGAGATCAAATAGGATTATATCTAATTTATTATTCATAAATGAAAGTTAGAAGTAGAAATTAAAATTAAATCAACATCACTTATATCTAATCATGTAAATGTTGGTGAAAATGATGAAACTGTGAACGTAGACAAATTCAAAAATGTTTGGGATGATTGAAGGGCCGAATAAATGGAAAAGATGACAATGAGACGGAGAAAGACGTGAAAATGTGTTAAGTTTTTCGACACTCCAGCATGTCCACCATCTACGCACGCTTCATTGTATGTGAGGAGAGACCGTCTAATGAAGCTTTCATAATGTGCCAGCGTCCTGATTGAATATCTCACATCACACTTGATTGTAATAAAAAGAATTTTCAATGTTACGTGCTACCAATACAATATATATAACACGTTTACCTCATATTTCTTACGATGTGAGATTTTGTCAAATCCAATTCATGCACCTTGCTAGTGCGAGCCACACCTAACAAGACATAAATCATCTTTTATATTTGTATTTATGAGCTAAATTTATAACTTCTTGTCTAGTAGAATATCTGAATATGACAATAACCTATAAGCTATGTATTATGCATCATGTTTTAGTAGAAATTCACAATAGATACATATGTATATATGTTTTTGCATAGTTTAATAGCATTTAAAACATGTTGCTAACATGTCTGATATTTGATATTTAAGATATTTTTGCATAGCTTAAAAGCATTTAAAACTTGCTACTGACCTGATAGATATTTTGCTTATATTTCCTTATATTTCTAATGGGAAACTCTATTTGAACAAAAAACGTCACACAAAATCTGACATAAGATATCTTAACAATTAGATCACCTCCTATGTAAGCATAAAAAAGTCCGGTGGAAAATACTCGTTCTATCAAAATTTGTATTTTATTTTGTGTCTCAATAGTCGTTTCAATTTTTAAAAGTTGCATAGTGGTACTTGGTCGATATGCGGTTACTACCGATAAAATAAATGCTCTTAGGATTACCCATGGTGATGTGTTGCCTATGCATGCACCTAAAACCTGTGCTTAAAGGATATCTCGTAACGCATTCTTATTCGTTCTAGGCAATTTTCAAGGTGGTGTTTTCTTTGGTTGCTCCCTATACTACTACGAATTAGTTTTAGTTTGATAGTTTGATAGCCACCCCATCTTCCATATGTAATAGAAGCCTTGGTAAGACCTTACGTATTACCACGGATATGATTTAACTCGTGCATGTGGTTCACTTAAAGGTGCAACTGATGGATTTGGGTCCATCAAGCGAATGGACTAGAGCTCTAAACCGGCTTATAATATTATTCATTTGGGCTCAATCTATGTTGGAAAACCATACCCCAACTAATCTCGTTATTTAAGTAGTTTAATTCTTTATATTTGAAAACAATATTTTATAGTTATTCAAAATGTAATTATATTATAAATTCACTTTTAATATTTCATATCAGCCGAGACCATACGCTATATTTATTTTACAATTTTATTTCATATATATATATGGTTATTTTTTAAACAATACTCGGTCTGCCAAAAAACTTATATTTGTAAAGATCTGATATTATTATTTATTTATTTGATTAGTTGAATAATTTACGACTAATTTTTTGTTTGGTATTATTGCAATACATATATTTTTCTCTAAAACTGGAGATTAAGCTTTTGCTTGTAAATGCCAAGGAAGTATCCATCGAACCCGCGACACATTCTTCAAATATGAAGGTATTATATAAATCCAATTTCTCATTTCCTTATATTGATTGGATTTTGAAAATTTAGACAGCTTGAAATATCTAGTTTCATAACGTAACTAAATTCACAAAATGGTTTATTTGCCTGTAGTTATGTATTATCATGTAACAAATATCAGGAAGTAGTTTAACTAGTTAGATTTGTTTTTGTTAATATATATTAACTCACGGAAATGGTTTTAGTTAAATCTTGATTTACACTAGCAATCCACGACCAATCAGGAATTTATTTTCAAGATCGAAATATTTAGTTTAAGAATCATTAATTTGAAATTAAAGGTATTCTTTAACATTTTCAACATCTATTTTGAAATATGGTTAAAGGAAATTCCCGGATTAAATTCACAGGTGTAAAATTGGGTTATTCTCATATATAAAATTCTACTCTATATTTATTTCTAATCTTGAAGATTTATTTTTATCATTGCTATATATTTCAATTAGTTTCAGACTACTCAACTAAATCAATATTAGACATTACCTATTTGTCCAAAATTGCTAACAGAATCAAGATTTGACAATAACCATTTTTCCAAATTTTCCAGTTTATGCTTTGATCTAATCCAAGGTAATGATACCAAGCTAAGTCTAAAACCTCAACATTAAAAAATATATTAACATATCAGACTTGACTTGATTGAATAACGTGAATATATATAAAACAAATCGAAGGACAAGGCACACAAAATGAGATTGCAAGTTTGTGTGGTGATGGTATCACCAGCTATGGGTAAAAGTGTGGTGATAGTGAGGGTTTGCATTAAAATTTAACATGGTGGAATTATCTGAAGAAAAGGGAATTATTCCTAGAGAGTCACAACATAATCTGTAAATTAAGTATTTGTAAATGTTTTTGAGTAGAAAATTATGAAAGAATATGCTACCGTACGAGTGTTTATACAATGGTGAATCAGGATATGAAAAAATATTTTTAAGATCTAGCGATTTTTAAGGTAATGACAAGATGTTACAATACTTTTTCTTATCATAACTCACCACTCTATAAACATTCGTGCACTAATAAATTCTTTGGTAATTTTCTACCCATGAATTTTGACAAATCCCAATTAACAGATAATCTTATGACCCTTTGGAAACTATTCCACCATGTTAAATTTAATGTAAACCCTCAATATCTCTGCCCTTTGACCCATGTAATAACCGTTGCGATCTGTTTTGTATTGAAATGTATTATTTTGCTTGCATAAATTTATACAAAGTTTATGGTTGTGACAAGAAAAAAATATAGTTATTAGGTAGAGGATTTACATTATTTGTAAGGCACCGTAAGTTTAATTCTTTTATATATATATATATATTATATTTTAGCTTTTTATCAATTTAAGTATGTCGTTGTTCCAAAAATAACTTTACGCACAAAGAAGTTAACCAATTCATATAAATAATTGACTTTAGACATATCTTTGTTTAAGTCGTGTTGATGAGTGGAATCTTAATTTATAACAGAAGTAGGGTTGGTTGATGATGTTTGTTTGTTAAAGCCTAACTTTTATGGAGATTGTGTTCTTGGAAGAAGAATCATGTCACATTCGATCTTGAGAAACATTGAACTGCAAAGTTTTTAGAGCACGTTCATTTATATGCATGAAGACCCCTCCTAATTGCATCTTTAAGTGAAGCATGTTACTTTATCTTGTTCATCAAAGATTTCTCATGAAAGGTTCGAGTCTATTTCATGAAGACTGAAAATGAAACATTTGTCCAATTTCATAAATGGAAGTCCTTGGTAGAGATGCAGTTGGAGAAGCATTTGAGAGTTCTCAAAGTAGGCAATAGTAGTGAATTTGCATTATAATAACTCACCAGTTATTGTGTGTCTGATGTCGTAGTCTTAGATGTTGATATTTCTACGGGGTCATGATGTTGTATAGTTGCTAAGAGCATGAGTTGGAATTAGTGGAAGAGTAATAGTATGGTTTGAAAGTGTACGAGTATGAGTATGGTTTGCAAGAGAGATTTTAGACGGAGGCTTTATCTATGATGATATTTCTCATCAACCACACATTCCATTGCCATAGATATGATCTCCAAGGAAATGTAGAAAGGTAAATCTATTAGTGTTTCACTTTTTAAAGTATTTGGTTGTTCAACTTATATATATATGCTAAGAGACATAATAAGTTGAAGCTTAAGGGAAGCAAACATATTTTTTATGCTAATAAAGGAGTAAAGAAGTATTGGTTATGGTGTTTAACAAACAAGGATATTGTGACTGGTAGGCATGTGAGTTTTGATAACGGTCTTTGTTGAGGGTAGATACTTTATCTAGTAATGGCATTAGAATGATAGAAAAGTGTCAACATTTTAGTAGTCATCATTTTATCCCATATTTAGAAAGTTAGTAATATTTTTGATGATGCCACGGCAGAATGTTTCAAAGTTCAAACTCAGTTTGGAGCTCAGATGCAAATAAGGTTGCTTGATTTAGCTAGTCTTATTAGTGAGTTTATTGGCGAGTTTGATAGTCCATGAAACTTGGGAAGACGAGAAAAGTTCTTGGGAAGAAGATTGAAGTAGATAAGAAGAATATTGAGAATGTCATCTCTCAGCATGGAATGAAGAAGGCGAAACATGCAATGATTGCTCCACTGGTCTCTCATAGTATGTCACTACATGTTCGTCTCTTACATTAGCTGTATTAAATAACTTTGGGGTTTGTTTATTTGCATTGTGCTTATTGGTGCATAATTTCTTTTTTATACTTGAGAAAGATTCATTAGTGCTTAAGCTTATTCAGCTATCTTGAGCTTGATGCCATGACACGCACATCGAATAACTTGTTGAGATGTGTTAATGGAGAGAGATAATTATATTTGAGTTAAGGTAGGATGTCTGAATTACGTGACTCTAATAAATGCCAAATCAAATGTTATATATGAAAAAAAATTACTTTACCGATTTTACCCACCAATTAACGATGGAATGACATGGAGGCAATATATGCATGGGGATGCTATGAAAATGAATATAACATGCAAATTATAGGAACATGGAAAGCTTCCACAACTAATTCAGCAATTGAACTATACATGCATATGAAAAGATTTTAAATTAATTAGAGAAATTAATTATCTCCTGATAATGCCTTCACCCCTGAGTGATTTGGATATAGATTAGTAGCTTATTTCTCTTCATATGTAAGAGAGATCCACCATCATTCCTCTTGAATTAAAACTTTAATTTCTAAAAGTAAATAAAATTAGAGGGCTTTTGAGTGTTGGTAAGTCTTTGATAATTTGATTGTATTTCCTCTTGTAATCTCTCTTGTATTCATTTTATTGGTGAAATAAAAAAAAATACCACATATACAATTTGTCGAACCATGTTGCATCTATGTGTTTCTTATTTCGTTTCTATTGATTGGATGTTTGTAGCTTGTTCATACGCTTGCTATGTGATTGATGTTATTGGTTGAATCATAACTATGAGTTCCAATCAACAAGTCAGGTATTTGTGTTTTGCGTTATTTTATGAAATTTTAACTATAAGACATATCAACTAATTAAAATAGATTAGACATCAAACACCATGACATTGCTCAATGGTTACCTCCACTAAAAAGTTATTTTGACTTTTGGTTTAAAATATATGATTTCACTCTAACTAATTTTATTTCTTATTTTATATTATATTTTTATTTATTTTCTTCGTATTTTGAATATATTTTTTCATTATCTTTATTGTGTTGTATTTATATATTTGAATGAAAATTGATTATTACAATGCGTATGAGCTAGAAGTCTTATTTCACTGTATATAAATTTTAACCTCTTTAACAAATTTAATGATATAATAATCATAAAAAAGTTTTCATTGTCTTCATGGTTGACTATAGCAAGATTTGGGTCCGAAGCAACAATTGTAATTAAACATCCTTTGCATGTACATTGTAAAATGTATTAGCAACAATGTTTTAAATCACAAATTTCGAACAACATGATTGGTATAGTTGGTTAATGGTTCGGACTGCAAGATCAAAGGTTATGAGTTTGAACCCTAAATCCGATAATTCTATACCAAGTACCCAGAGCGTGTGTTTGGCAGACACATACTTATCTATAGTTGACAAATAAAGCTTGGTTCTCTCGGCATTTCAAAAAAAAATCACAAATTTCGATCACATCTCTCTCGGAATTTTCACACTCGATAATTTGATCGGGCATCTCAAATGAAGTGAGCATATCTTGGTTGTACATCTTGGATTAACATCTGAAGTACATATTAGGGATATCTTAGAATATTCATGCGTCTGCAATTGATGTTTTCTAGTTATTTAAAAATAGTAATAATTGTAACATATTTGATTTTTGCATATGAAAATAGTTGATGATGCAGAGAGAGAATAATATTCCTTTCTTGGATAGCAATGCAAATTTTATCTGATAGTAACTTAAGAGTTGTTCAATTTAACATTGGTAAAAGAAAAAAACGAAGTCATTTATTGTAACATAACCGGATAAAAAGTAAAAATTAAGATTAGAAAAATAATAAAATTGATGATTGGTAAAACAATTTCGTTCGAACTCATATAACATGTGTAAAGGTAATATAAACAAAAAAAATATAACTTCTGGCGAAATCTCACATTGTCATCTTGGTCTAGGTTTTGGTTAAGATTTCAATATCTAAGGCAATATGAGTGTTAAATGCAATACAAATGAGATTTGTTGTTTTGTCTCGTTCAACTGCACAAAATGAGATTAAGGACGAGATTTAAAACTTTGAACTTATCACTAAAAACATGCCTAAACTCATATTATTTACAATGGAAAGTTACTAGTAAAATGCTATATCAGATACAAAGAAGCATCTAAAGTCAAACCATTTATTTGAATTAATTAATTTCTTTTGAGTATAAAGTAATTTGGCAATAAATATATGTTAAGAATAATAAAAATCTAAAAATATATAAACTTGCGATCTCTCACAAATAATATTAATCCTCAAACAACTAACTATGTTTTATTTACATCACAAACATACCCCTGGCCGGTCGGGCGCACTAATTATCTTACAGTTTAGTCGCTCTAAGTGGCTCCATAATGAAAAGGTAAAAATGAGGAATTTTAGATTAATTTTGCTTGTGCATCATTATAATAGGATTATACTTATAACATCACATAAATTAGTTGCTATACATAAATATTGATTTAGTTTTTCTTATGCATCAATATAGTTTACACTGTTATTGATTCATTAAAAGCAATTCTACATTTATGAAGTTGAAGAAATTTGTGACGCTCCACCTCTATACCCACGCTAGGCAAGGACACTACATGGCAATGTCGTCAACTAACATGGAGAATAAGGCTGGATATGAGCGACTATCTATAGCCTTGCTCTAACTATCTATTGAATACATCGACAATAATCATACAAAGCAGATCGACATATCCAATGAATACTTAAAGCAAAACCATAGGTGGTTGGAGGATCTATCAGAACAGAATATAACAACTCAAATGTAATATACATCACAGAACAGTAGATCATCATATACACATATATTGATACATAACAGAGTATACACAATAATACATGTCAAGTGGTATAGCAAACCACAATATACAGACGATTCCAGAAGAATAAATATATCAGAGTTACAACAAAATAGGACTACACAAGAAGCTATGACAAAAAGGAGCAAGCTGAATAGTCTACGCGGAAGCAAAATAGGCTAAGTCCAAAAGCACCTAACCTGAAACATCTCGGTCTGACCCGAGTATAAAATACACTGTTCAGTCTAGACAAACAAATCAGTTAGATAAACTGAACAACAATAAACCTGCAAGGTTACAAGGTATAACAAATATCTCTGAAAGAGATAACACAATCATCTAATCAAAAGATGAATCATATGATAACAAGCCTCATATCATCGGCAACTTATAGAAACAAAGGATACAAATATCCCAAATCAAGACAAAAAGACAAATAACAAATACCAATGAAGGTAACACAAGTTCCACAAGGTGATCGCTATATATCATGCGGCTCAAAAAGACTAACACCGAAGGGCGATACCAAGGGAATATACATATCAAATGAAACATCAGAAAATTGCTCGAGCTCAGTACTGTATAAACAAGGATCCATGAGCCCGAAGACTCCAAACCCAAATATCACTCGAGCGGCTCATAAAGACCTAACACCGAAAGCGATACAATAGGGCAACAAACCCGAAGGCACAAACCCGAAGGCAACATACCCGAAGGCAACAAACCTGAAGGTGCAAACCCGAAGGCAACACACCCGAAGGCAATAAACCGTAGTGGTGAAGGTCCGGAGGCCCAGTACTGGACACCACTAACTGGCAGAATGTGTCATAACTCTCAAAAAGGAATCCGAAAAGTGGTAACGTGAGTCCCATAACCACTCGTTCGCACTAAACGGTTTACTATCCGCCAGTTAATTTCACACTCAAAGCAGTATAAAGTTCACCTCATTTCATCGGTAAACCAGACCCGAATGTCAAAACGATCAATTGAATAGGTCGGGGATTAATCGGAAGGATAAACGCACAGATTCATGGTACGTGTTTTGCCCAACCATTTAATCATCCTTCCACTTCGCTCGAAGTGCGAAATTGTGCGTGTGTTTTAAATAGAATTTATAAATCAGAGAAGCGAACTTTTAATACGATTTGAAGAAATCATTTATAAAAACCCGTGAATAAATTCAAAAAGGAATCATCAAGGTCAAATATGCGTAAACAACTAATTGGAATCAATATGTATCGATCAAATTTGAAAAACTAAGCGAACAAGGCAAATTGGAAAAAGACAATAGATTCAGACGTCTGAAAGAAGTGGTTCAGACGCCTGAATCTGGAAATTAATATGTTTTCCAAAACAGAATTCAGACGTCTGAACCCAAACTTCCAAACGTCTGAAATAGGCATTATTTCGCCTATTTCCTTTCTGGTCGAAATTAAGCACTTTCAGACGTCTGGAATATAAATTCAGACGTCTGAATCTGGGAATAAAAATCTTCCCCAAAACAATATTTAGACGTCTGAAATAGGGTTTCAGACGTCTGAAACATGATGGTCAGGCATTTCCTGAACCTAGGCCATCTATGGCCAAACAAATCGAAAGCAATCGGATGCGTGTTGATTATGGGCTTACGTCAAACGACTAGCCAACCTTAACGACACACCCAAACACTCCGAACAACATAAACATCAACCATATAAGGTTTTTCATAGATTTGGCTTCAAAAATCAATAATTGACAATTTCACCAAAGCAATCCAAATCGAAAGCAAATGAACATATAGATGTATTAGGAATTCATTCCTAATAACCCAAGATAGCTGTAAACATGAATGTGGGATAAAATCTCACCTAACATCAATAATCTCAAGAGAAGTAGATATGAGTTTAAAACTCACCTTTTAATTCAAAACAAGAATAGAGAAGCTCAATAGCAAAGAAAACAACCAACCACTCTCCACTTCAACTCTACTAGCTTCAATTTAAGATCAAAACAAGTATTTTCCTAAGTTAGGTTTAGGAAATTTTCTGAAATTGAAGGAGAAAGAGTTGGAGAAGATGAAGAGGCTTACCAATAGCTTCTCTTTGATTTTGGAGCAAGAATTCAAGTTTGCAAGGTAAACTAGGACTTGGAATTTCTATTTCCCATTCTCTTCCCCCATTTTCAGTTTTGCTTAAGCTTAAGAAATGAAAATGTGTGTATGGAAGGAGAGAAAGGACTGAGTTGGTTTATAGAATAGTTTGGGTGAAACCCAAACCCAAAAGTCTACTTAGCAAATAGCAAAATTCGACTTACTCCAAACATATCAAAGCTTATACTCAAAAAGATCGCAAACGCCATTTTGGAATCAATGGAAATGGTTTCGAGTTCCAATTCGACCATTTGCAAAAGTAACATTTTGGACCAAAAACCCGACTAACGACACTATATTTAAATAAAACATTTAAATATATAATCGTTAAATATGCGGGTTGTTACAAAATTGGTTGCTATAAATAAATATGCATACGGTGGGAAACCTAAACGTATCTATAGACGTTGTGGATGCATTGATTATCATCGACGTGTAAATAGAAAATGCATTCAAGATTTGTTTTATCATTTTCTTTTGAGTAGCCCTATGGATGCACAGATTATTTACAACTCTGGTGTGTCAATGGCCTTTGTTGATTTTGTTAAAGTCCAGAATGTATGTGCATATCTGTTAGTGGGCAGCAGCCCATGAGGAAAATGTGTGGCTGCCACTAACCATGCCACCACCAATCCCCAACAACCATCTTCTCATACTATAAATCCGTTATCTTCTTCTTCATTCTATCAATCCAAAAGCAAGTGGAAAAAAATAAGTTTAGAGAGGAAAAACTTTAAAGAGTGAGATCGAGCATTGAGTTGAATGATTTTTGTACTCACTTTCTAATATTTCTTCAAATAAAAGATCTATAGCGGCAACCCGGGGACATATGCATAATTGGTCGAACTCCGTTATCAAGTTTGTGTCTAATTATTCTGCATCTTGTTTCATTTCATCGCAAATTTGATTATAAGGAAATTTGTGTAATTTCCTAACAATCTTTTTTTTCGAAATTTTGAGAAATGATCCACATGAAGTTAGATTTGAGTGGGAGCGCTTCTCATGCATTAGCTATAGCCGATCAACCATATCTGAAAGCTTAGATTCTCACTCCCTAGGTTCCCCCGCTCTCTGTGTTAGAACATCCTAGCGCATACGGAGCTTAAGAGTTGGTGGCACCAACCACATCCCTATATGGAAAGAACGCCAACCCACTCTCTACTATGATTCTCTAGCATTAGCGGAAGCCGAGCAACCATAAGCATCACTTACTTACTGCTTAGATTCCCTAAGATTCCTATGCCCTAGGTTCTCGTGCAGTTTCACTTGCTTTGTCTTAACAAGGCTAGTGGCTATATTGCCTAATCCCACCACCGAGCTCAAGTCCAGCCTCACTTCGCTCGGATGAAAGTGGACCTCATGAAGAGTATATTAATTGGACTGATCCAGCCCCAGTATATTAATTGGGGACCGATCCAAACTATTCTTAGACCGAAGGCCCTACCACTAATCCAGCTAGCTAGTGAGCGGTTCTTGGAAAGCAGGTCGGGCCCTAGGCATCCCCGCTACGCAAGCTGCATTGTTCACCACCAGTAATGGACAAAAAGAGAAGTGACTTGGACAAAAAGAAACGAAGTGACTTAGACAAATCTTTTTTGTTGATAGCCTCAGACCAATCAATCAAATATTTACTCATACGTAATCGATCGAACACTACTTGAAAACGACTTGTATCTTCCAAAAGAGAAAAAGATTTCTGAGGGTTGTTTCATGGATCCGCAAGAGAGTACTTAGGTTCTCCCAATAAAGAAAAAGTGTATCATGCATGAATCGAACCGGGGTTTGCAGTGGTGGAGGAACCAGATCGGAAGAAAGAGGGATTCTAGTTGTAAGATAGCTAATGAAACCGTAGCTGGAATTGAGATCTCATTCAAAGAGAAAGATAGCAAATATCTAGAGTTTCCTTTTTTTAGCCTATAGTTCCAGCAACAACAAAAGCTGCAAAAAAAAAGCAGCGATACTACTAGAAAGTACAGTTTCAATATTGTCCATACGTAATCCTTTGTAGAGACGTTGAGGCAACGAGTAAGGGAAATGGAAGTTTGTGCTCTAGAAGGATTTGGTGTTGCTCATATTTTACAAGAGATGCTTATTTATAAATCTGATTATATTAGAGCTCGTCAAGAATTACTTGGTGCTACGATCATTAGAGGAACAGTACCTAATCCCGAGGATGCCCCAGAATCTTTTTGATTACTCGTTTAAGAGCTACGATCTTTGGCTCTAGAACTGAACCATTTCCTTGTATCTGAAAAGATTTTTCAGATTATTCGAAAGGAAGTTTGATCCGAATGAATCAGAATTTCTATTCTATGATTGACAATTGCCATAGACGAAGAAAACGTGAAAGTTGAGAAGTTTGATGGTATGGACTTTGGTTTTTGAAAAATGCAAATTGAAAATTATCTGTACCAGAAAAAGCTTTATCAACCTCTTTCAGAAAAGAAGCCAGAGAGTATGAGGATGAAGACGAGGCTCTTCTCGACAGACAGACCCTTGGAGTTATCCGATTGATGTTATCTTGCAATGTTGCTTTTAACAAAAGAAAAGAACACAAGTATTATGACGGCTCTATCCAGTATGTATGAGAAGCAATCAGCCTCTAACAAAGTTCACTTGATGAGGTGATTGTTCAATTTGCAGATGACAGAAGGCACATCGGTAGCTCAACATCTCAATGAACCGAATGCAGTTTCATCGCAATCAAGTTCAATTGAAATTGAATTTTGATGAAGAAGTACTCGAGCATTGATATTTTTGTCTTCTTTGCTAGAAAGTTGGAATGCTACTGTTATGGTTGTGAATACCTCGTTGGGAAGCAATAAACGATCCAGTTCTCAGTGAAGAGATCCGATTTGAGAGATTCAGGTGAATCACCAACGTCTTCCATTTTGCATACACAATCAAGAGGAAGAAATCCCATTAGAGGGAATGGTGTGACAAATCGAATTACTATGGTAGATCAAATGACCGGAGGTCTTAATCCAGGAATCCCAGTAGTTCTTATAGCTCGAAGACTGTTGAGTGTGGGAAGACGGAACGCTACAAATGTCATCGCAAAAATGCATCAAAGAACCAGGAGGCGAAGGCGGAAGCAAATGTTACTTGTGTTTGATGTGATTTTTTGTTTGATGATAACAAAATATATATCAAAGATTTATATGTGTTTACAGTTTAGACTATATACAGAAAGGAAGAAATATTCATATTGAATAATTATACTATTGCACAGAATTTATATAATTCAACCAGTATTTTTTATTCAATATAATATTTTATTACAACACTTAAACAATACAAAGTTTTCAGCTCTCTCTATATATACATACACCAGTTCATACATTTTACATTTCTCACTACAACACTCAACACTCAGTTTTTCACTCTGTCTGCATATCTGCATCTATCTGCATTGTCCAGCTCCACTTCTTGTCCTGTCTCCTATGTACCTGTATAATTAGCAACTACAACAGTAATCTGAAAACAAACAAATTTGAATTTGCAAAAATAGAAATTTATTTTGTGTCTCAGATACATGGGTTATTGTCATCATCTTTGATTGTGTAATATCTGTACATATCAGTGTTCTTACAGGAAATCGTGAGTGGCTGCAATACACACGTGTACATTTATACACGTGTGCACTGCCTCGCCAACTCGTGTGCGCTATCAACAATTGCAATCAATACTTCAATGAATTCAACATGAAGCAGTGCAAACTCCCAAAGATACAACAGTGAAGGAAACTGCATCACAGCAGCATGAAAAAGTGTATACAATATCAAAATACACAAAATATGGAAACTGCACCAATGCACAGAAATCACAAACAAGGTCAAACCCAAGATAGGATTCAACTCAAGGCAACTTGAAGCATACGAGGTCAGACAAATCACTGCAACAACAAACACAGTGAAGACCACAAAGATCAGACATGACCAAAGAGAAGTAGTGCAAGCATATGAAATGGAGCAATTTGAGCTCAAGAATGATCAAGTGCAGACAAATGAAACAACAGGCAAATGCATATACAAACTATGGTGAATGCAGATACAACATGTCAAAGAATACTACAAGGCCAACACAGTGATCATTATCACTGACTCCATTAATCAAGACACAGCAGTGATCAGATGAATCATGAAATGCAACATCAAACCAGAGAACACATTTCAGTGGTCATGAATGCAGTAACAACACCGCACCAGAATGCATCAAAAGCAAACCGAGTACAACACAGCAAACAACTCTGTGCACATGTGAAGCCAGAAGAATTGCACAACTACAAGTACAGGGATGAATACAACATGATGAAGCAGTGGAAACAAACTCAAGTGCACGTGAACATGGCAGCAGACCAGTGACAACAACCAAGTAAAGAACATGGATGTACAAGGCAATGCACCAATGCAAGTGACTAATGCAACATGAAGTGAATCAAGTTCAAAACATCATAACAACAAGTACAGTGTTCCTCAAAGACGAATTCGAGCTAGAAACAAATGACATGCACCAGCAAGCTATCAAGAATCAGATCACAACTACATGCAGATCAAATGAAGTTCTGATTTAATCCCATAGCAAAATCAAGTCACAATGAAAGTACAAACCCAAGAATATATGCATACACACATACATATGTATGTATGCACATATATAGTAAACAGGTGAATGTGCAGTAGGAAACACAAGACAGTGGCAAGTACAAGTCAGTGCAGAAATCAAGCCAAAGTTAAAGATCAAATTCATATTTTTAATTAAGTCAAAGAAATCAAATTTTGGAAAGAAATCTCTGCATCAAACTTCTCGACTAAATATGGTCAGTATTAATTCAAATAGGGGCCGAGACAACAAATAAAGGAAGATATCTTCGAATCAATTAATTCGAATACAAATATGGTCAGCAATTATTCGAAATTGAATCAAGAAAGGAATACTCCAAATCCAGAACAAATTCAGGAAAATAATCAACGACGTGAAGAAATCAAATCTGACAGTGGTTATTAGGGTTTCAACCCTATAAATAAACCCCAAGAAATCATCATAGAACACAGAGAAATCGAGTTAAAAAGCAAGCAATCAAACGAGCAACAAAAGAAATAATATACCGAATCATCAACAACTCGATCATCAGAGAACGAGCAAGCCGAGCAACGCAATTTCAAAGTCAACAATTAATCATCATAAATCGAGCACAAGCAAGAGCCGATAGCCGCAATTTGGATCGATGGCGTAAAGCCCTAATTTTTCTCAAAGACTCAAGCCCTAATCTCAAAAGCAAGGCCGACATTATTTTTACAAGCAAAAGAAGGAACGAAGTGGATCGGGTTAAAGATTATTAGACCGGCTTTGTTTAATTATTAAAGGGGTGTTAGTTTTATTTAGGGTTTAAACTTTAAAAGTTTTTTTTTAAAGTTGAGCAAAAATTAGGGATTAACATTTATATTTTAATCTTTGCTCCTGCAATTAATTTTGAAGTTGTTTCTTTTCTTTTTGAGTCAAAAGAATTCGTAAATCACCACCTAGGGTTTAGGTGTTGTCAGATTGTCTAGTTAGAATTAGTCCAGTTAGCAGGGTTTGCGAGTTTGCAAAACTCTATAGGCGGTAGCAGGGTTTGCAAGTCTGTTAGAGTGTTTGTAAGCGGGAAACTGTTCAATTCTAATAGAAATCTGAGAATGCAGCAGTAAGCAGGGGTTGCCGAAGCTGGGTAAATTTTGTGTGTGATTTACTTTTCAGCATATTTATTTCTACAGTTTGTTTTTGTGTTTAATTCGGAAAAATTTGCTATAACCCTATTCACCCCCCCTCTAGGGTTAATCTAGATCCTACAACTTGCACCTCAGAAGGAGATGATGCTTTGTTACGCTTTTTAGAGAGCAAGGAAGAGTCTTGGGTGTTAGACTTTGGAGCATCGTTTCCTCAATATTATTATACTATCTTTTCTACCACAAATGCTCATTCCGAGTAGAAATAAATTAGAATGCGAATCGAATACCGTTATTCCCACCTTTTATGATCACTTGATAATATCGAAAGTACATTCAAGACTATGCATGATGACAAAGTAGGCACTCTTCAATTGCTCCTGCTTATTTTGCCAGACATAACGGGTTATTATGGTAGGTTAACCATATCGATATATGCTTTTTTATATCTGAAGTTTACATATGCTTTGATTGTTTATATCATTCAATAATTACTGTTTTCGAGTAGGATTAAATGATGTTGTAAAATCGAATTAGTTATAATGTCTCAATGCAGTTTGCCTAAGAATGTTCACTCATGCAATTCTCAATATTTTTCTAATGTTGCATTAAAAATTAATATCAATATTAGTTTGCTCTCTTGATTGACATCGTAAATATAATATTTTACAAACGTTAGATTTTCTTATTTATTTTTAATTACCGATCAGGTTAGAGGGAGAAATGCAGTGCTTGTTGATGTAATTTCGAGGAAAATAACTAAAATTACAGATGCACCTACTACAATTTTGATGTTGATATCACCCATCCATCAACTTGAGAGGATTTCTCTTTAATTGCGGTATTACGCTTTGTTCTAATGGAAAATTTATTTTTTAACATCTATAAAATTGCATATGGTTTTATTTGTTCCATTTTATTTTAGGTTGTTGCCTCTACGGACCAACCTGAAATAAAAAATATAGAGCTTTAGCTTTTGCTCAACCAAGTGGAGAAATAGTTATGATCTTTACACTACTTACCTTATCATACCGCCTAATTGCATTTCTCTATTTTCGTCCAAATAAGCAGTGTAAAGATCATTAATTATTTCTTCACGTGGTTGAGCAGAAACCAACACTCTATATTTTGTTATTTCAGGCCAGTCCATAATGGCAATAACTAAAATGAAATGGGACAAACAAAATCATATGCAATTTTATAAATATTAGAAAATAAAATTTTCCTTAAAACAATACGTACTGCAACAATCAAAATGAAGGAATCCTCTCTAGGTGGTAGACAAGTGACATCAGATTCAAAAATTATAGTAGGCGTATCTGTCATTTAGGATGTTCCCCCAAACTGCATCAACAAACACTATTTCTTCCTCCAACCTGATCAGCAATTAATAATAAATAAGAAAATTTAACGTGTGCAAAATATTTGTTTACGAAGACAGTCATGAGAATATACTAACCTTGATATTAATTTTTAATGCAACATTAAACAGATATTGAGTATCGCATTAACTGATCATTCTTAGGCAAACAACAATTTGACATAACACCCAACTCAATTTTATAACATCGCTTAATTCTATCTGAAAATAGTAATTATGGAATATATGAATCATCAAAGCATACATAAACTTAAATTATAAAAAAACATATATCGGTATGATTAGATACCATAATAACCAGTTACGTCTGGTAAAATAAGCAAGAGCAATTGAAGAGTATCAGCTTTATCATGCATGGTCTTTAATGTACTTTTGATATTGTCAGGTGTTCATAAATGGTGCGAATAACCTGTCTTCGGTTCACATTCTAATTTATTTGTACTCGAAGCGAGTCATTAATTTATTTGTACAATGTTAACTCAATATTATTACACTATCTTTCCTACCATAAATACTCACATCGAGTGTAAATAAATTAAAATATGAACCGAAGACCGATTATTCCCACCTTTTCATGAACATGTGGCAATAACGAAAATACATTAAGGACTGTATATGATAAATATGGTACTCTTGCTTATTTTAACAGAATAACCGGTTATTATGGTATGTTAATCATACCGATATATGTTTTTTATAATTGAAATTTATATATGCTTTGATGGTTCATATCATTCAATAATTACTGTTTTCAGGTAGGATTAAGTAAAGTTGTGAAACCGAGTTGGCTATCATGTTTTAATGTTGTTTTCCTTAGAATGTTCACTCATGCAATTCTCCATATCTTTCTAATTTTGCATTAAAAATTAATATCAATGTTAGTTCACTCTCTTGACCGACTTCGTAAATAAATATTATACACACGTTAAATTTTCTTATTTGATATTAATTACTAATTAGGTTGGAGGGAGAAATACAGTGCTTGTTGATTCAGTTTCGAGGAACATACCTAAAATTACAAATATACACCTATAATAATTGTTGGTGCTGATATCACTCATCTCCCACTTGGAGAGGGTTCCTCCCTTTTAATTGATGAAGTATGCTCTGTTTTAAAGGAAAATTTATTTTCTAATATTTATAAAATTGCATATAATTTTGTTTGTTTCATTTCATTTTAGGTTGTTGACTCTACGGATTGACCTGAAATAACAAAATATTGAACGTTTGTTTACCTCGATCACGTTGAGAAATAATTTATGATCTTTACACTACTTACCTTATCATACAGTCTGACTTCATTTCTCCAATTTCGTCTAGGTAAATAGTGTAAAGATCATTAATTATTTCTCTACGTGGTTGAGCAGAAACCAACACTCTATATTTTGTTATTTTAGGCCAGTCCATAATGACAATAACCTAAAATGAAATGTGACAAACAAAATCATACACAATTTTATAGATATTAGAAAATAAAATTTCTCTTAAATAGAGCGTACTTCAGCAATTGGAGTGGAGAAATTCTCTCCAGGTGTTGGATGAGTGACATCAACATCAAAAGTTGTAGTAGGTGTATCGATAATTTTAGGTATGTTTCTCGAAACTAACTTAACAAACACTATTTCTCCCTCCAACCTGATTAGTGATTAATAATAAATAAGAAAATCTAATTTGTGTAAAATATTTACTTACGAAGTCAGTCAAGGAAATAATCTAACCTTGATATTAATTTTTAGTGCAACATTAGATAGATATTGAGTATTGTATTAACTGAACATTCTTAAGCAAACAACATTGAAATATAATACTCAACTTGATTCCACAACATCGCTTAATCTGACCTGAAAATTGTAATTATGGAATGATAAGAACCATCAAACCATACATAAACTTCAATTATATAAAAACACATCGGTATTATTAACATACCATAATAACCGGTTATATTTGGTGAAATAACTAGGAGCAATTGAAGAGTACCCGCTTTATCATGCACAGTCTTTAATGCGTTTTCGATATTTCCAGGTGTTCATAAAAGGTGGGAATAACCGGCCTTCGATTCACATTCTAATTTATTTTTATTCAGAATGAGTCATTAATTTATTTGTACAACGTTAGCTCAACATTATTACACTATCTTTTCTACCACAAACACTCACTTTAAGTGCAAATAAATTAGAATATGAACCGAAGATCGGTTATTCACTTTTTATAAACACCTGGTAATATCGAAAGTGCATTAAAGTCTGTGCATGATAAAGTTGGTAATCTTCCATTACTCTTGGTAATTTCATCAGATGTAACTAGTTATTATGGTATGTTAATATTACCGATATGTTTTTATGCAACTGAAGTTTACATATGGTTTGATTGTTCGTATCATTCCATAATTACTATTTTCAGGTATGATTAAGCGATGTGAAATCGAGTTGGGTATTATGTTTCAATGTTGATTGCTTAAGAATATTCAGTTAATGTAATACGCAATAACATGTTACCATTTACTTAAATATTTGAATAGTTTATATCAAACATTAATAAATATAAAAGACAATTCTTACATGCTCAAAGACGTTCCGGTTTCTCTCGCAACCCGATGCACTATAAGAGAGGCTTAAAATTTTGATTGCAAACTTTGTAATGTAGGGGATGAATTGCATATAAACTTCACCACTTGGCTATTCAAATATCAATAAATTTGAACTAAAAGGGCCTAATATCACAACACCAAACAGCTCATTTTGTAACACTTTTCTGCTTTCAATTTGTAACGGTAATAATCGTTATAAATTTCAAACGGTTATTTCCGTTATGACCATTTATCACATTTATAACTATTACCTAATCTGGTAGTTTGGTAAATAATTAGCAGCAATATAGATAGGAGGGTCATTTTGTTTATTATCAGTACTCACCTCGTTTCTCGTGCTTCTAAAATCATTTCTCGCGCTTCGTTCTGTAAATCAAAAATTCAAATCTAGGGTTTTCACCCCCTCCCTTATCGCCACCTCCGCCCAGGGCCGGCCTTTTGGTAAGGCAAGCATAGCAATAGCTTTGGGCCATAAATTTTCTAGGGCACCAGTTCATTTACATATTGAATGACGCAACGACTATCAGTAAAAAACAGATTGCATCAGCACCACCGCAACCCAAAAGAAGGCGCACCACATGACCCAGACTCTCTGATGGTGACTGCAACTACTCGACGACGACTCGGCATGCATCGGCGACTTCAATTCCAAGGCAATGACTGTAGATTCCATGAGGCAGGGACTCCAATCCAAGGCTAAGGGGCATAATTTTCGAACTACTATCACTTCTTCATATGGATTTGAAACGCTAGCTAGTTTTCCTAAATCTTAATATGTTACATTAAAAACATTTATTTTGATTTATAAATTTAGCATCTCTGTTATCTTTATTTGGCCTTTGTATATTGTGATTTATAATTCTATCAAGAAAACTATAGTCCTTGTGCACAAATCAAATTAATGCCCACTCATTTTGCATTGAGCTCTTCACACGATACTTTCAAGATTTCACCTATCAAACTTTTGATTTTTTATCCAACTTAATTTATTTTTCTAATAATGTTTACTACCAAAATATAGTTTTACATTAAACTTTCTAGCTCTCCAATTTATTTTATACAATATTTGAGAACTTATGTTCTCACAGTTTTATTATTTTCTCTCTTTTTATGCGTTTCAGCCTTGTTGCTACTGTTAATGATGAAGATGCTTCTATTTGATAACATATCTCATAATCTTACATGTTGATTTATTGAGACTGCCTAATTTTCAAATCGATTGTAACTGGATTTGTTTTAGGTTTGTTGCATATATGTGGAGTAAACATAACTGAAGTAATCAAATTTGAGCATAGAATACATATAAGGATTTCCCAAAAATCTACATTGTATTGCTCATATGAAGAAAAGTCAAATCCTACACTAAAGATGTAGTTGAATGATAAATTTTTTTTCAATTTTTTGCTAGCCAAAAATAAAAGAAATAAATGAAAAATATGTGCACTTAATTATGTTGTCTACCATTGCAGATCTTGTTGTTCGATCACATGAAGTTATAGATTAAGGCTGTGAAATTAACCATGACATGATGCTTATTACCATCTTTTCGGCACCTAACTATTGTGAACAGGTAAACAAACAACTATAAGCAATGGTAAATTGACTAGATTCGTTGTAAATATTGTTGGAATTTCTCTAAATGTTAAGCATCACCAATATTGAGTTTCTTATGTCTAACTTAAGTACAATGACAACATTACATATGTTGGGAATTTAATGAGAGATAAGCTTATACTTGTTATTATGGTTAAGTTTGTATTATTAACAGTCAGAAAATATGTTAAGCTAGATATTTAATGCCATATAAAATCCTAGGATAGGAGATGAACTCAATGTATTTTTTGGTTTTATTGAATGCACTGGAAGTGTAGACTTACTGATATTGTGTAAAAAAATAATTTAAAGCTTTTAACTTTTTGCGGTTTCAATCTATCAAAAGGGTGCATATGGCATGTATTGTTGATCAACCGTGAACAAAAATTTATAGTTAAAATTTGAAATTGTAATGTTTGTGCATGAAGTTCTGCACGGTAGCACTACTGCGGAGTACCATCTGGTTAGTTATTAATTTATGATCAGACTATAATCCTTTGTATCATCAATATGATAAATAGATCCCTTTGTAATTTGATATTCTATATTGAGCTGGATCTAAAACATATTTAGTACCTTCAGCTAAACTGTTAACTAGTTGCTTTACATATTATGCTTTAAATTACAATTTACAAAAGTATTACTAATTTAGGTATTTATACTGTCGTTCTTTTTTTGCTCAATTTGTTGCATTTACCATTTCGTCAAAGGAGGATTTGTATGTTTTTTCAATATTACCAAGTTTGAATGACAAGATGGATAGATTTTGTTACATTTCTCACCACACTTTTATATACTTTTTAAATATGGTATTGTATCTCTAAATTTTTCTTCTATACAGGTGGATGCATACAAAACACAGTTGAGCAACGAAAACACATTATCTCAGATATTAAATGGCAAGTTAAGGCAACGCAATTACAAACCTGACTCCTTCTAGCGGAAAAATGGTTACAATTCTAAGTATTGATGGAGGAGGCGTTAAAGGCATTATTCCCGGAACTATTCTTGCATTCCTCGAATCTAAGCTCCAAGTTTGTACATTTCTTTCATATGATATTAACATTTTTCTATCTATATCATGGTAACATCATTCATCTTAATTACATTGTAATTAATTGTAGGAGCTGGATGAAGCAGATGCAAGACTTGCAGACTAGTTTGATGTGATTGCTGGAACGAGCACAGGTGGTCTAGTTACTGCAATGCTCACTGCTCCTAACATTGATAATAGAACTTTATTTGCTGCTAAGGAGATTTATCATTTCTACCTTGAAAATTGCCCTAAAATCTTTCCCCATAAAAAGTGAGTATTTCATTGCTAATACTGGTTATCGTGCATAATCAAGAACCTTCATGTGATGCACTAGCTAGTATGTATAAATAGGCAATAACTTTTTATCAATCAAAATTTACAGGGTAGGAACTTTGCTGAGGGCGATGAAGGGGCCGAAATACGATGGCAAATGTTTGCACTCTAAAGTAAGGAAACTGCTTGGTGATACCAGAATTCATCAAACCCTCACTAATTTCATTCTACCGACTTTCGATATCAGATCACTTTAACCTACCATCTTCACTGACTTTGAGGTGTGCTTTTCTTTTTTTATATTGAATTTTCCTTTTTATACTTTTGTCAAACACTTCACATTACAAAAGTAAGCTATTAGCTACTTTTGCTGCTTATATATCTGCCAATATATAGTGAATAAAATAAAATCGCAGGCAAAATCATCCGTGCTAAAAGATGCATTATTATCGGATGTCTGCATCAGTACTTCAGCAGCACCAACCTATCTTCCAGGCCATCAATTCACAACCTATGATTCTGATGGTAATACCAGTAGAAACTACAATCTTGTAGATGGAGGTGTCACAGCTAATAACCCGGTACTTAATATTCCATACATCCTTTCATATTTGATTTAAATAAACACCTTGTTGCTGACAATTGAAATATATTGCCCTTGTTTACAGACTTTGTTGGCAACGAACCTGGTCAAAAGGGAAATTTTCATGGAGAATCGAAGTTGTCCTGTGAAGCCAACAGACTATGGGAACGTCCTTGTATTATCTGTTGGAACAGGAACCACAAAAATGGAGAACAAGTTTACAGCCAAAGAATGCGCAAAATGGGGACTTCTAGGATGTCTGTATAACAAGGGAACCACGCCTATAATCGACATTTTCAGCAATGCAATTGATGATATGGTAGATATTCATACAGGTACTCAAAATAAATTTGAATTCACGTACATTTAGATACGCTGTTACCATCGGTAGTAATAGAACATTTTTTTCATTACTAAATATATTTTTGTAAGAAAATAGAAATGTAGAAAAATGGATTTAATTCCATGTAGCATTATTGATACTTCTTCATGGTATATTCTATTAAATATAAAATTCATTTTAGCTCTATTGTTTAAAACCTATATGGCTATATTCACATCTTAAGATGATGCGTTGATCCAGTTTATTTTTGTATACCAGGATGACACCTTAACTGGGGGCACAGCATCTGTAGACTTGTCCACCAAAAAGAACTTGTTGGATTTAGTTCAAATTGGAAAAGATTTGCTCAAGACACCGGTATCAAGGGTGAAATTAGAGAATGGACAGGTCGAACCAATTGATGGGAAGTAAACTAATGAAGATGCACTCACTCGTTTTGCAGAAATTTTGTCTAAAGAAAGAAGGCAAAGGGTGGCCAATCTATAAATCTGATCAGGATATTCTTTGTTGTTTATAAAACATAAACAACCTTATATCACCATTTATTATGTTATTTATTCATTTGTTTATTGGTTTGAAATATGTATAGATTGATATACCTAAAATAACTGAAAAACACTATAATGATTCATTGTACTGAGATGTAAAATTATTGGTGCTTGGTATGGGAATGGATGAAAATCTGGATGGCAAAGGTTCATATTTGTTCTGTGTTCCCATGCTTTTTACCCTACTCTTGTGATTATTCTCATTGTAGTGTGTTGAATGTCATGTCTTCAGGTACAGCCCTTTCTTAATGGCATGCTACAATCCTGTTGCCCAAGAATATGAAAGTGTTTGTAGAGTCGTGTCTGGGTTCTCAGATTCATTCTATGTTGAGGTAAGAGCAATTCATGTTTAAAAACAATAAATATAGTATAGCGCCCGCTCGCACACATTATTTATATGAGTATCTTAGGTTCACACTTGTGGCAGATGAATAACTATATCCTTGTGAATTTTGGAGCTATTATTGATACACTGATGAAAAATTAGGCTCTGCTTTCTTATGTTGCACTATAATGTATAATCTTTGCAGATGAAAGAGTTCTTTTCTAGAGACAAAATTCTTTCTAGGAAGCTTGCCTACTACTAAACTGATGAGACACCGGATCTATGGTTTTCTCCTAAACTAGTTTGGGAAATCAAAGGGTCGGGTATGCATTACAACCTCACCCTAAAAACCAGTTTCATATTACTCGTTTTATCAAGAAACTAAAATGTTTTGATCTATTTATTTTATTTTATAGACCTATCGATTTCTCCTGTTCATCGTGCTGTGATAGGATTGATTCACCAATCCAAGGGAATATCAATACGAAACCAAAGATTTGTTCGAGTAGTATCAGATAGGAACCCTGAAGATTGTAGCACATCATCTGATATTGCTTTTATATTTAATTCTCAGACCAGAAAAATGGATGTAACTAATTAAGATATACCTAATCAATCAAAGTAAAATGTACGTATGGTTTGTAACATCTTATTCATTGCGTACATTTAAGCTCAGTCAGAACTGATAGGCATTAGCTCTTTTATATTGCCTAATCAAAATGATGGCAAATGCAAATGAGGGTCGGGGAGGATCTCGATGCCAGATTATATAAAGGTACGTACAGCTGTTTGGAAGCATAATATGTATTTCAACTAATGGATCATATCAGAAAGAAGTGGTTGATGTAGATTCAGGTATACTTATGTAATACATTAGTTTAGAGAACTATTGTATTGCATAACAACCTGTCCTTATAGACATGCTTTATCTCGATTGCTTCAGTGATTTAACATGGTTGTTTGTGTTTGCACTAGTAAAGAGCCTGTCAAAACATTTCATCTGCAGATAAGATTATCATCAAATGTTTCGAAATTTCAAGCCCGATCCAAGCTATTTTTTAAATCTGAAGCATCATCTGAATTACAGCCATGTTTTGAAGCTTGAGGATCATCTGAATATCTGGTAATTTCATATTTGATTGAATATTAACTGAATTCACTATTCGTTATTTCATCTCTCTCCATGTTTGCACGATTCGATTTAAGCAATAGTAGATTTAGGTTCTGACCATTGCCGTAGAACAATTATTGCATAAATTAGAAATTGGGTTCCCATCATTATTGCTTTATCCACCGTTCCCACCATATGGCCTTTAGCCATTGAAAATTTTTCTTTCTTGTTCTGCAAAAATTTGAAATAAAAGAAATTTGGATATACGGTTAGTATTTTAGGGATAACATGATTTGTCCCCAGTTTCCATAACTGAGTCGTGCCAAGTTTAGTTTATTTTTACACATAATAGAATATGCAAGAACTGAGAAATACATTAATATCTATCACTATAATAAGGGTATAGAAGAAATTCTGTTATGTAAAAAGAGTTTTTTACCTTAAATTATCACTGGAATTTTTTTTTAAAATTATAATCGGTAGGTTAGACGTTCGTAGTTTAAAATATTTTTGTTATTTTAATAATTATTAATATGCAGAGTTGGAATGAGCCACCGCTCACTTAGTTCGAAACCCTTGTAAACACTACTAGCTGAAATTAATTTAATATATGACTTTAATTACAAATTTAAAGCTTCCTAAACCATAATTTAGCAAATATTTAACGACAACAATAATAATTGGAATATCTAAAATGTACTTATCATAGGAGATTGATATGGTTGGTCAGTCAAATATTAAAGTCAAATATTAAAATGACAAAAAAAATATAAACTGAAGGGGAGCATTAAATTTTTTTGATAAGCATCCTTTAGTCATCCATACCCCAATTCCTTCTCAACGTTTTCATTCAGCCACTCTAAAAAAAAATCGACTTGCAAATCCAGACGATTCGATTTCGCCGTTGCTCTTGCGCTGGATTTAGGCGCAGTTGTCGATGTTAGGCATTGGACTAAGTTAACTAAGTTTTTAAAAAATTTAAAAAATTTCATTAATAATAATAATAATAATTATTATTATAATTAATTTTGATAAAAATTAACTAAATTTGTAATAATAATAAATTAACTAAGTTTATAAAAATTAAACAAGTTAGCTAAGTATTATAAAAACTAACTAAATTTTATAAAAAATAAATAAGTTTATAAAATTATTCTAAATAAAAAATCTATAAAAATTAAATTAAGTTTTGTATAAATTAACAGGTTTATAATAATAGTAAACTATAGTTTGATAAAAATTAACCAAGCTAATAATAATAATAAATATTTAACAAAGTTTATAAAAATTTAAAAATTATCCAAGTTTTATAAAAATTAACTAAGATTTATAAAAATTAACAAAGTGTACAAAAATTAACTAAGTATTATAAACTTTAACGTGTTTTAACCATTGAACTGCTTATTATTATATATTATTATTATTATTATTATTATTATCTATAATAATCCTTCGATTATCCGTCTAGTTCAACCTATGATATGCTATTTAAATTTTTAAAACTAGTTCGGCATGTTAGTTGGTGGTTGGTAGTTTTTTATTATTATATCTCACTATCATGTTTAGCAAATTAATACATGGTAAATTGTGGGACGTACTACCCTATAGGTTGAGAATAAGGCTCCTACAATCCTAATACAAATAATTTATACATACACGCTTCAATGATAAAATAGCGCTTCTTAAACCAGCTCAGTATGTCAAACAATCCTGCTTTATTAATGATAATCATGTTACCTTTTAGTTTTAGCTTATTACGAAGCAGCTTGCAGTAAAAGTTAGGCTACGTTTGTTATATATTACTTTGTCAAGCAGATCATTGAGAAATCTCATGTTATGATTTTTTTTACGAAGTTCAGGTACATTTATTAATAAAATACCCCATTATTTTAATTCATTTAATTTTATTTTACTTCAACGGGAATAGATATGTAAGGTATTCAGTGATTGCCTTATGTGAATGAAGCAATATATGCATATAATATATTTTTCAGTGTGGGGTTATGGACGACTTTGATAAATGTGAAAATGGGCTTTGGTCAGTCTTAATATTACCATTGTTGGATCCAAAAATGGTATATGTATAAAAAAAATTACATGCGTAAACTTCAGAAAAATAAATTTGTTAATATACGAAGAGCTTATGTTAGAGGTTATTGCTTCAATCCTGTAAGTATCTATTAGCTATCCAACAAGATAGATTCACCGTGATTTCCCCATTATGGTTTCTTTTTTATGAATATTAACTTAATTAATTACAAGAATCATGTTAATTGATTTAATTCGTAAATAGCATAATTACATATCCACCATGGCACTCAGTGTTTAATTGATAAATTTTGCTTCCAAAATAATATTTTTTTCACTGCTACCATTGACATCTACTATTTTACTTCTACTGCTTCCAGAATAACATTTTACTTCAAATGGCAGTAATATTATTTTTATTCAATAAAGAGAGCAGATGTTGCTGCAACTTCAATAGATTTTGAGGTCTACCATTTTGCACAGAGGCTGAATGAAGAGCTTGAGACAATTTAATTAAAGAAAAACTGGAAGAGTTTACATGGTAGGACCGGTTTCAGCTTGCAGATAGTCAAAGTAGGTGGTGTACTATTATAATTATTATAACATTGTAAAAATAACTTTGGTAAATTCTTTATTTTGTGTAAACTCACTAGCTTCATTGTAAGGGAATATTACTTATATTTTCGTTGATATCATTCAAACATTTATGTTTAGATTATATGAATTTTGTTTATTTCATTGACATCTTTATATTGATGATTTTCTTATATATTTGCACCTAATCTATATAGTTGAAAAAAATAACGCACGTAGTTCATGATCGGCGCTATTGGCTGTTTTTAATTGCACTATTTAAATGAAATTTGTTTGATGTTATAAATGATGTATTTTAATAACATATTTACCAATGGTTATAACTGTTGGTAAATATAATCGTTGACATATACAGTATTTACCAACGGTTATAACTGTTGGGAATTGTTGAGAAATATGTTATAGATTTTGTCACGTACCTATTTGTAACGGTTATAAGCGTTACAAATTTGATTTGTAACGGTTACAAGTGTTGTGAATTGACAATTCTGGTGTTGTATGTGTAATATAGAACTAGACGTTTAAGAATAAATTTTAGATTCTTATTATTGAAGCATACATATGGCTTTACTGGGTGATTTTACGTCCTTTGATTTAATCGCCGAGTTATACCAATTTGTCCTTCCGCTTTCGTATACAATGACAATTCATCCATAGCATTCGCTTGATCATTTTCTAAAAAAGTTTTTGATATATTTATACAGTCCACATGTAACTTCTTCATCATGGTTAATAGTGTCATCTTTTTAAAAGAATCGTGGATTCAACAAAATGTCCTGCTGCATGCAATAGTTAATGGAGTTGACATTCCCATCTTTTTTCAATAATAGCAAAAATATCTTTGTACTTGTCTTCATTTCCATCAAATGATTTTTCAATAACTTCTTTTGCCATATTCATTGCCACATATATATAGCCCATAGCAGGTCTTATCACCATCAACAAGTCGAAGGACTTGAACCAACGGACCCATCACTCTAAATGTATATGAGACACTATTCCAAAAAGATGACATCAAAACTGTATTACGAACTTTTTCCCTTTTGGTTCCTTTGTCCACCTACTTTCCACCCACTCCTCTGATGTGAATATGGCTCAAAGATAATTTTTTTGCTTATACAAACCTTGCAAACATAGAAAACTAGTTGCAAATCGAGTGACACCAAATTGAACAAGCTTCTTATTTCCATTAAACCTCCTCATCATGCTCAAAACACTACCTACCATCATTATATATAAATTCAGAAAGAGACTCCTTTTTTATCATGTTTTTCACTTTCCTTATTTTTCCAGTGTCTTCATGTATAAGATCAATGCAATTAGCGGCGCGAAGAGTCCAATACATGGATTTTGTTTTTGCCATAAGCAATTCTTCCATGTAAGAAAAATAATTAATGAATAGGTAAGGATAAATAGTTAAACACGTGCTAGTATAGAAAATAAATTATAATGAACAACTAGTTTTTCTTCAAATGAAGATATTAAAATTTATACTCACCCGCCATTTTAATATGCTTCCATTGTCCGTTATGACTCGAACAACATTGTCTACTCCAAATCTTTCCACATATTTATCAAGCAACTAAAAAATTCTCCCCCATTTTCATATAAGACGAGGCGTGGACGGATTCTACGAACATCATCCCCAAAGAGCAATTGACTAAAAAGCTCTTTCCCTTCTATCCGTCCAACCAAGAGCAACCATATCTTGCCCATTGCTCTTCGTGACTTTTCATTAGATCATGTATATACTTCAACTCCTTGTTCAACAATAAAACTCTCAACTCATGGTAACTAGGTGGCTTCAAATTAGGTTCATATCTACCAACTGCCTCTACCATATCTTTAAATGCATCCATACGAGCCACATTGAATGCAATACTAGCTTGGTAAAAAACGAGCAATGTATTGGTTTGTTATATCTCTAAGTTCTTTATTACAAACATTATTTATACTTGTTTGTCCCATTGTTGATCCTCCACCTCGATTGTTTAATCTCATGCTCATATTGCTCATGTATAAATCTGGGACCTTTCGGATTTTTGATGTCTTCTTTCCCATATTCCTTTCTCTTTTGTCGAGGTTCATCTCTTATTACTTGGTTCAACTTTATCATCATCATCTCCCAAACTATAATTTTTTAAATCATTTCTTGCATTAGCTTCAAAAGCATCTGTCTTTCTACTTTGTTTCTTATTCATTGCATCTATCAACTCGTCTCTAATATTGAGTGGAATTTTAGGACAACACTTGCATTTTTGAATCCTCCAGTTTGATGTTGCTTTGCTTTAAATATTCCTTCCGTTGTCACATTCAAACAAAACATACAAGTCATACTATTGGTGTTGTTTTCATCCGCAAAGCAGTTATAATTCCAACCAATATCAACTCTATGATTTTTATTTCTAGCCATGGCAAAAGATGATTCTCCTGCATTTGCATTAGGTAGGTTTATATCCATAACCAAAAAAGAAAAGAAAAACATTCGCTTGAGCATTGTCTTTTATAGTTTTAGCAAAAAAAACTGCACTTTAAATTTTAAAATTGCAGTTCAAAAAAAATGCACTTCAAAAAGTACAATTCGAAAAAAAATTGCACTTAAGAAAAACCGCACTTCAAAAACTGCACTTTAAATTAAAACTTCAAAATCATTTGAGATTTTAACTATAACTTTAAAATTTTAAAGTTAAAATGCAAGCCAAAAAAAAATTTATGTTAAAGTTCAACTTAAAATTAAAAATTTAAACTTTAAATTCAATTTCAAATTTTAATTTAAAACTTCAAAATTAAAACTTTAATTTCCAATTTGAAATTAGAACATTGAATTCAATTTAAAATCAAAACTTTAGACTCCAAATTTAAAATTCAATTTAATATTAATGCAAAACTTTAAATTCAATTAAAAATTAAAAATTTAAACTCCAAAACTTTTAACTTTTAACCTAAATTTAAACAAAAATAAACTTTGGACTAAACTAAAGTTTAATAGTTTTAAGTACAAAACTAAACTAAACTAAATTTTAAACTTTATAATTTACAATTGGACTTTAAACTAGACCAAACAAAATAAGCTAAACTTTGAAACTAAACGGTAGACTTACATTTAAATTGAGCTAAAATTTATTACTTTAAACTAACTTAAATTTTATTCAGTTTATAACTTTATATTTAAACAAAATTTTATAACTCAAATTTTAATCAGTTTATTACTTTATGTCTAAATAAAACTTTAAACTTACTTAAATTTAAATCAGTTTATAACTTAAACTAAATTAAAAAATATACCTCGATCAATAGTTTTGGATTTGAGATCGGGATCGGCGGCTGCGATGCATTTGGATCGATCGCAGTAGAATGGTGGTCGAGATTCGAAAGTAATTTTTTAACATCGAGAAGATTGATGCCCTAATTGTAACGGCCCGAAATTTTCTAACCCGAAAATTCCAGATAGTTATGAAAAAGAAGAAAGAGATAGAAGAAGAAGAACAGAAACACCAAACATCTCACATTCGCAGCGGATAAAATATAATAAATAATAATAGTTTACAAAAGAATACTATATCTATCGATTGCATTTAATATACATCAGAGATTCATATATATATATATATATATATATATATATATATATATATATATATATATATATACAGTCCCCGAATATATACAATTTTCGAGTCTCGAATTAACAATAATATAAATACAGCGGAATACTCTATACGATATTGCCATCCAACTCGCCTCCTGGGCTCTAGAACGTCCTACCTGAAAATCTGTAACACTCGGTCTGACCCGAGCATTACACCAAAGTAACACCCGGGTCAGGCTGGAAACCAGCGTGAGTAAACCCATCTAACATGAAAACTAAAGCAATCAACTTATATAAAACCCGGGGTAACTTATATCAATTCACAAAGCCACAATTTATTACAGACATCACTTATTCCATACATAAGTTTCTACGTGCCAAAATTTAGATCAAATAGTCTGATTCACTTTAATCATTTCATCCCAACTTTTAATTTCACATAACAATTTATAACAAATTCGAAGTGGTTTCAGGTATCTCTCAAACCCGATCCCGGCCTCTTCGAGTCTCATGTCATCCTAACCCAAGTTATCCAAATGGGATACACAACATTTCAAATCAGATATATCAATTTATTCAAAGCATCCAATACCATTCAATCATCCATAAGCAAACTTGATCACTTCCAAATTTACTTCAGTTGATTCCAATTGCAATTGAATTCCTAATCTAAATCACTTAGATTTCTTCATTTATCATTAATTAATTCCAAGTCAATTAACAAATCAACCCTTCATATTCATCTTAATTAATCATCCTGGATTAATTATCTTTCATTTACATTCAAATAATTATCTTTAATTAATTCCACAATATTAATTATTCTTAACCAAAGTCGTTAAGTAATCTTAATTACTTCATAAATTAATTAACTATATTAATTACATTAATTCTAGATTACTTATACTAATCAATTTCTCATAACTCAATTAGTGCTGATAAAATAATCTTAATTAATCAATCTTTAATTTCGTCATTGATTATATAAATTAATGATTTCCCATTTACTTCTCAAATTTCCCTAATTTAATTTAATTACATTTAATAATTTATCATTAATTAAACCACAATATTAATTACTCTTGGTTTAACTCATCCTGTAATCACATACCTTTTTATTTACTTCATTTAATAAATCAGTTACTCCTTAATTAATCACCTTAATTAATCTCTTGATTTATTCCATAAAGTAATTATATTTTATTAATTTCATTTAGTGATTACCTAATGAACCACCCAAGGATTATTCTAAAATAATTAAACTTAATTAATTAACACAAAGCCTAATTAATTAATTCAACCCTTAATTATTCAACTTAAATTAATTACATTATGAATTAGTAAACTTAAATAATTAACTTTCTAAGTTAAAATAAATAATTCCACTTAATGAATCAAATTTTCTTAAATAATCGCTTTTATATGAAAGGGTGATTAGGTGATTTTTTTTAAAGCTTGATTGTGTTATTTTACATTTGAAACACAATTATCCTACCCTATACAAATTCAACACTTACCTGAACACAACTAGGTCCTCACCTCCTCTTTTCTAGGCTTAACCCCTATTTTCTTCTCTCTTTTTTTTCTTTCAGTTTAGATTTTTTTAAACTGTTTAAGCTTGCAAACAGATTCAAGAACAATTTACCCAAACACAAAACCTAAACAACCGGCTAACACCCAAGGTCACGGACATTCACAATATCCCTACAACAAACACTTCAAGTCATACAAGAATTCAACCCAAAATCGTGCCGAGGGAATCACCATCTTTCCAAACAATTCGTTCACAGATGCACCAATGAATTTTTTTTTATCCAAACCAAAGTTTATAAAGAGAAAATAAAATTTAATTACTCAACATCGAACAGGAGACGAATCTAAACCACTGCGTGACCCCATCTCCCCAGCAGGACCCCAGCACGGCCATCACTCTTTGCTGCCACACACGCCGTCGCTCGAGCTCCGTCATCACGCGATTCAAACCTCAATGTTTGCTGCCTGCTCCCCACACAGTCGCGTTTCGATTTTGAGTCGGTTGCGGCTTTTGCCATACCCACCTCGCCTTCGAGTAGTCGATGCTCACCTCCTCCCTTAAATCGTGTCTCCCCCAAATCAAATGCGAAACCCTAAAGTTCGAGAGCCCCTTCCATTTGCCGACGAACTTCGCTCGATTCGAACCCCATGTCGTCGCGACTTCGAACTACGACCATGGTTTATGGAAAGAAGCTGTCGACTTAATTTTCAAATCTGAATTTGTGAACTGGATTTAATTGAAAAGGTGAGGAATAGGCTTCGGCCATTATTTCGTTTCCTTTGATTTTTTTCTTCGTTAAGATGAATTACAGAATGCTTTGTAACAGAAAGAGGCAGGTTTCGATTTAAAATAACAAAGGCTTTGGCTTCCTTCAGAAGGTGATTTGATTTTTTTAAGGGTAAAGAAAGATTTGCGTGATTAAAGGAAGAAAACAGGCATATTCGAGAAGGATCCATAGTTGACTTGGTCAATGCGTATATAAGTAAATAAGTGTTCAATTTATTTCGTTAAAAATTTTAGTGCGTTCACATGTCGTATGCTCCCACAACAACCCCAGACATTATGAAACTTGAAACCCGATAATAACTATTACGGACCCAAAGGAACTGGTTTCGTTGAATTCCGAGACTGTGCCTCGGAAGGCTATTTTTAAATATCGATTTAAACGATATATTATTAAACTGAACGAATTACTTTTAAATTAAATTATGACCATTCTATTATCTTCAGTATCATCATTATAAATTTTATAAGCCTTCAAATTATTTAAACAGGCTTAGAAATTCCAGATTCAACAATTTACCCAATCTTCCATTATAAAAATCAATATTTAAACTATATAATCCAATGATTTAATCATCAAGTAACTATTGATATCAGAAATTCAAGTTAAAATTAACTTTTTAAATATTTTAAAATCAATTAACAATTCCAATTTAAATTGTTGAAAATTCTGGGTCGTCACATTCCTCTTCCCTTAAAAGAATTTCGTCCCCGAAATTACTAGTTAGGAAGAATGGTTCAAAACCCGTTCACCTTTTCCTAAAACTCACAGTTTTATCAACATCATACCAACTATCCTTTATTAAAACCCATTATCACATCAACCAACTTCCCAAAACCTTCTATAGTTTCAATCAATACCCTTTTTCTCAATTGTTCAGAATTCAATTTAAAACTAAATTTTGAATCATCCAAATTTTCTCAAAAATTTTCTAACTCTCTAAATTCCCGAATTTTTTTGCCAGCGTCTCATTTGCGCGGCTAGCTCGGTACTACTACAAAAGGCCTCTACGGGCTCCCAAATTCCAAAAGAAAACAAAAGCCAAGTGGCTATATCAAAAACCCAATCCACTTCTTACAGAAATTAAAATACATACCTTTTGTCGGGCAATTTACATTTATCTTTTGGAATCAAATCCAATTTTCTTTCCCTTTTAATACCTGCATATCTTTACTTAACAATAATATCCAATCGTAACATTTCCAATCATTTTATACATTTCCTCACATATGTTTCATTCCTACTTCGATTCAAATTAGCTTCTCATTTCATATGAATTCCATTTATCTTCACTTCTGAGTATTTAATTTTACCATTCATTTATCACCGATTCATATTAGTTTCATCTTCTAGTTTACATTAGTTTTTAATTTTAAATCGTTTTGTCGTTAACCAAAATTTTTCCAAAAATTTCAAAAATTTTCTAACTTCCAAAATTTTCGGAAAATTTTGGCAGAGTCCCCTTTGTACGGAGGAGCTTTTGCAATTTGACAAGAGATATAAATATATATACATCGACCCACCCAGTCGGACAAAGCAAAAACAGTTCATATTTCCTATTTTTATTGCGTAGGCGTACCTTATTTAGCATTTTAAGTATGCAGCTTACTTATTTTAGCAATTAGTGCATCCAAATCCAGCCAAACGGCCTTCAGGTACCTGTACTTACTCAATTTAAATATGTAAGCGCCATATATAGAGTATTTATCAGCATTTCATTTACCTTAATAGCAAATCACAAGCGTTTCACTTATATTCAATAGCTAAACACATATATAACATAAGCAACAAGCACAAAAACGCTTTCCCATTTGCGATTTATATAACCTTTAAGCTAATTCAATTGCTGTCAATCAATTTATAAGCCATTTCATTCAGTTTCAATGGTTTGCAACTCAATTTTTTTTTTACATTCCATTGATTTTAATTCAAACAAGCTTATATTCACTTCAAATGACTCAGAATCAATTTTATTTAATCTCCATTAACTCATAGCATTTTAATTACTTTTAATTTAGGCCGAACGACAACCAATTTTATGCAGTTTTGTCAAAATTCGTTTAATTGGGTAGCTATTCCAGTTTATAACTACTTTAAATAAATTTTCAACTCATTCTGAATTTCTTCCATTTTATTTCTAATTTATTTATCAACCGTACATTGCATTTTATCTCATCTCCACATTGGATTCATTCAAAACAATTTATTAAGCTTGGCACATTCAATACTTATAAATTAATAACCATTTCCCAAATTAATTCAATCCAAGTTTTTATTGAATGGGCTTTCACCCTTATTCGAAGCCAAGCTTTCATAAATTTTAAACTTAAGTTAACTTACTTTAATTTATTCCAACATCAAAATTAAGTTTACTTTTATTTGATTCTCATTTAATCAACCTCCATTAAATTCAGTAAGCCCATCCATTTAAATTTTTAATTTTAATTCATCTTCTCTATTTATCAAAATAATATCCAACTACATACTGAACTCATTTATACTTCAAATTAATATACCACCAAACTTAAGTTCAGTCTGATAATCCAATTCCAATCACAGATTTGATTTAGTTTTTTATTCCATCAAACTTTATCCATTTATCATTTAACTCAATTAGCCCGTTTAAATTTTTTAATTTGCTTACTTAATTCGTTATCGAATTTATTTTATTAATACAAGGCCACTCTCAATTTATTTCTATTCACTTGGGTTTGTTTTGCAACTCAAAACATTGCTATTATAATCACTTTTCTTATATCCAATTTTCTTGCAAATTTCATTAAACATTATTCAAATCACCCTTGAATTTTATTTATAATTCAAACTATCACATTTTTCAATCCAACTCTATTTTATTTTTAATTTACAACATCTCCTCTTTTAATTCATTACCAAATCCAAGTCGAATTCTATCTACAATCCTAATTCATTACCAAACTCCATTATTAATTTACAATCCATTTATTTACCAAAGTTAAATTTTTTAACATCCTCAATCAAACAATTATTTAATCAATAAGCTTATTTCCAACTTCTAAATCAATATTCGATTTTAATTACAAAATCACTTCATAAAATTTCTAGTTTGGATTTCCTTTTATTTCCCCAAAATTCCAACATCTTTATTTAAAAAATTTAAAAATGCTTTTAAATTCACATCATACTTAATAAAATAACTCTTTATAAAAATAGTCTTTTATAACTCGATGTCTCAACCAGTCCATCCTTGTTCTCATAGAGATTTAGTCATACGTTGATCAGGCGTAGGACTGAAAAATCTATAAGTACTTAGCAGACTCATTTTCAACATCCAGTGAAAATACTTGGAAAATAATTTTATTGAAAATATTGAAAGCAGTTTTTGAAAATAAAGGAAATATCTTTGGTGAGGATACTCTGGAAATCGTCACCCCCATCCATGGTCGCAGTTTCATTCCAGGGTTACGTTGCCGTCGCAGCAAAAGTCCATGCAACTGCAGGCTCTCCGCGGCCTCTCAATTACGCCATGGATCCTACACAACAGATCACAGTTACATCCAGGGTTACGTTGCCATCGCAGCAAAAGTCCATGCAACTGCAGGCTCTCCTCGGCCTCTGATTTTCGCTGTCAAAATGAAACTTCTCCACTCCTACATACGTTGCAGTCTACCGATATAAAATCAAACGCAGACTGTTGGCTCTCAGCGGCACACACGACTTTCGCTATGTTATACCATAGGTCGCAGTCTAACGATATAGAATCAAACGTAGATTGTTGGCTCTCAGCGGCACACACAACTTCCGCTATGGTATAAACTACTCATAATCCTCAGGAACTAGTTTTGTCCGGACTCCTCACAGGATCAACTTTAGAACCCCCCCTTGGGGCTCAAGGCAGCACCACTCGGTGGCACTCCTGAGAAGTTCATTTCAAGGGAGCGCCTTTTTCCCTAAAGCCATAATCAAAATATTTTATACTATACACATGTAGTATCTTCAAATCATACACCTAGTGTGATATTATACAAAGTTCCTTTATACAAAATCGATTATCCCAAAATCGATAATTCTCAAACTAGGCTTTCCAAATTCAATATTGATTTTACCCAAAATCAAAAGCCTTTCCAAATCCAAAGGTTCTCAATCCAAATTCCTCATAAGATCCTTTATATATATATATATATATACAGATATATATAATTTTTAAATAATTTGGATATTTTCAAACTTGTATAAAACTCCTTTTTATACTTCAAACACCTTCATAAACCCTTTTCTTCCGGCAATAGATTTAACAAGGAAAGATTTTTCTTATATAACGAAGATATATAACTTTGTTTATTCAAAATCAAATATTCAAATTTGATTACTCTTTCCAATATCAATTTCATTTAAATCCGTATGATGTACACATATCATCCGTATGCTATACCAATCTGATCGCTCACTCGATCACACAATTTCACTTCCGAACTAGTATCGTCCACCCGACTTCCTAGTGCGGACACATATCTAGTTTCTTGATCAGAAACCGTCATTCTCCTTGCATAGCCATAACTATGATAGAGAATATCCAGAACCAATCAACAATCCATATCCAGATTCGCCATCGAAAATCGAGTGAAAATAAATCCCAACTCGAATCGATATAACTATCTCGAAATTCTGTGCTCGAATCTGGATCAAATCACTATGCGAATAGAATAATATACGTACATCCTACGTATCTATTTCCATTGATTATCAGCCAAATCAATTTTCCTTTCTATTCACATTTCCTTAAATTCCCTTTACTTATTTACAATTGCCTTAATCCACATTTGGATTATCACTTCAATTCTTATCTCAGTTGGGTATTTAATCAATAACAGTTTGAACTCCGGCCAGTTTATTTAGAAAATAGCTTGAAAAATTGAAAAAAATAGATAAGTAGTTGAAAAATAATTATTATTTTACAAAATAGCTATAAAATAGTTAACTAATTGTAAAATAATCGAAAAAATAGTTGAATAGTTCCAGAGATTTTAGATAATTGAAAGATAGTAATTTATTTGTAAAGTAGTGGAAAAATAGTAATTAGTTTAGGAAATAATTGAAAAATATTTAAATAGCTCCAAAAATAATGGTAAAACAAATATATAATAAGTTAGCTTTAAAAAAGAAAGGTTGTATATATTTAATAGCTTAGAAAAATAAGTTTGTATTAAAACAATTTATTTAAAATAGTCAAGAGTCAAACTGTTCACTTTCCCAACAATTCAACTTACATTCCACTTAATTCAAACCAAATTCCATTTGTACTAATGGAATTTAAATTTCAACTTTAACTCACCTCGAATTATATAAATTTGAGTTAGATTTCCCAAAGGTTGGTTTAACTCTTTAAACCAAATTAACCTTTATTTAAAGTTCTTAAACAATTTAATATTCTGAGCCCAATTCTCAAAATTTCATTTTATATTATCTTTACTTACGTATTTCAAGGTTCAAATAAGAGTTCAATACTATTTTATTTTAAGAATTTAATTTATTACTCAATTTTATCTTCCAGCTTGAAGCCGGATCTTAAACAAGTTTAATTCTACAATTCAATTACTCAAATTTATTTCATTTATACAATACTGTTCTCAATTTAAAGATTTTTATTAACAATAGGATGATATCATCCAATTTATTTTAAAACGTCCATCCACTCTCAATTTTTAAATCTCAAACCCATTTTGAGATCACACAAATTCCCAATTCAAATCACCATTTAACTTTCCAAGTTAAATTCCAATTTAAAATAATTTGGTAGCAATTTCTCTTTTAGAAACTCGAAAATGAACATCTATGATGCTGCAGTCATCACCGACGTTATTTTCTAGTGACCAAAAGAGTTCAATGCTTTTATCTCTCTAAAACACTTCCAAATATTTTTCATTTCAAATCCTCAGATTACAAATTCAACACAAAATATTTTTTGAAATAATGTTATTATTCCTCCAAAACCCTTGGAAACCACTTTCAAATCCAAAGGAAATTTAAATTTTCCCAAAAATTCCAAATTTCCAATCCATCCAATTCATATTTAAACATTACTCTGGAATTTTCATCTTAATTTATTTTCAATTATCCTCTGAAATTCTATTTCAAATTATAATCTCATTTATTATAAAGTTTATTTCAATTTATAATTTACATTCACAATCTATATTTCAAATTCCATTTGGTTATATAAGTTTATTCTTCAACTTTGGTTATAAGTTTCAATTTGGTCGTATTTTATATTACTTCTTATCTTAGTTTCAATAATTTAACAACCATCCACCTTAATATTCATTAGAAGGAAATATTTCTTTATATATCAAAATATATTTTTATATGAAATCATTTAAAACTCTTATATAAGAAAATAACAAGTAAGCTCTCATATATAAATACTCGACTCATTCTAGAGTACTACGGATTCTATTCAATGAGTAATCCCCACCAGAGCCAAGGTTCTCGCTTAACCTTTCAGTTCTGATACCAAATGTAACGGCCCGAAATTTTCTAACCCGAAAATTCCAGATAGTTATGAAAAAGAAGAAAGAGATAGAAGAAGAAGAACAGAAACACCAAAATCTCACATTCGCAGCGGATAAAATATAATAAATAATAACAGTTTACAAAAGAATACTATATCTATCGATTACATTTAATATACATCAGAGATTCACACACACACACACACACACACATATATATATATATATATATATATACAGTCACCAAATATATACAATTTTCGAGTCTCGGATTAACAATAATATAAATACAGCGGAATACTCTATACGATATTGCCATCCAACTCGCCTCCTGAGCTCTAGAACGTCCTACCTGAAAATCTATAACACTCGGTCTGACCCGAGCATTACACCAAAGTAACATCCGGGTCAGGCTGGAAACCAGCGTGAGTAAACCCATCTAACATGAAAACTAAAGCAATCAACTTATATAAAACCCAGGGTAACTTATATCAATTCACAAAGCCACAATTTATTACAGACATCACTTATTCCACACATAAGTTTCTAATTGCCAAAATTTAGATCAAATAGTCTGATTTACTTAAATCATTTCATCCCAACTTTTAATTTCACATAACAATTTATAACAAATTCGAAGTGGTTTCGGGTATCTCTCAAACCCGATCCCGGCCTCTTCGAGTCTCATGTCATCCTAACCCAAGTTATCCAAATGGGATACACAACATTTCAAATCAGATATATCAATTTATTCAAAGCATCCAATACCATTCAATCATCCATAAGCAAACTTGATCACTTCCAAATTTACTTCAGTTGATTCCAATTGCAATTGAATTCCTAATCTAAATCACTTAGATTTCTTCATTTATCATTAATTAATTCCAAGTCAATTAACAAATCAACCCTTCATATTCATCTTAATTAATCATCCTGGATTAATTATCTTTCATTTACATTCAAATAATTATCTTTAATTAATTCCACAATATTAATTATTCTTAACCAAAGTCGTTAAGTAATCTTAATTACTTCATAAATTAATTAACTATATTAATTACATTAATTCTAGATTACTTATACTAATTAATTTCTCATAACTCAATTAGTGCTGATAAAATAATCTTAATTAATCAATCTTTAATTTCGTCATTGATTATATAAATTAATGATTTCCCATTTACTTCTCAAATTTCCCTAATTTAATTTAATTACATTTAATAATTTATCATTAATTAAACCACAATATTAGTTACTCTTGGTTTAACTCATCCTGTAATCACATACCTTTTTATTTACTTCATTTAATAAATCAATTACTCCTTAATTAATCACCTTAATTAATCTCTTGATTTATTCCATAAAGTAATTATATTTTATTAATTTCATTTAGTGATTACCTAATGAACCACCCAAGGATTATTCTAAATTAATTAAACTTAATTAATTAACACAAAGCCTAATTAATTAATTCAACCCTTAATTATTCAACTTAAATTAATTACATTATGAATTAGTAAACTTAAATAATTAACTTTCTAAGTTAAAATAAATAATTCCACTTAATGAATCAAATTTTCTTAAATAATCGCTTTTATATGAAAGGGTGATTAGGTGATTTTTTTTAAAGCTTGATTGTGTTATTTTACATTTGAAACACAATTATCCTACCCTATACAAATTCAACACTTACCTGAACACAACTAGGTCCTCACATCCTCTTTTCTAGGCTTAACCCCCATTTTCTTCTCTTTTTTTTCTTTCAGTTTAGATTTTTTTTAAACTGTTTAAGCTTGCAAACAGATTCAAGAACAATTTACCCAAACACAAAACCTAAACAACAGGCTAACACCCAAGGTCACGGACATTCGCAATATCCCTACAACAAACACTTCAAGTCATACAAGAATTCAACCCAAAATCGTGCCGAGGGAATCACCATCTTTCCAAACAATTCGTTCACAGATGCACCAATGAATTTTTTTTATCCAAACCAAAGCTTATAAAGAGAAAATAAAATTTAATTACTCACCATCGAACAGGAGACAAATCTAAACCACTGCGTGACCCCATCTCCCCAGCAGGACCCCAGCACGGCCATCACTCTTTGCTGCCACACACGCCGCCGCTCGAGCTCCGTCATCACGCGATTCAAACCTCAATCCTTGCTGCCTGCTCCCCACACAGTCGTGTTTCGATCTTGAGTCGGTTGCGACTTTTGCCATACCCACCTCGCCTTCGAGTAGTCGATGCTCACCTCCTCCCTTAAATCGTGTCTCCCCCAAATCAAATGCGAAACCCTAAAGTTCGAGAGCCCCTTCCATTTGCCGACGAACTTCGCTCGATTCGAATCCCATGTCGTCGCGACTTCGAACTACGACCATGGTTTATGGAAAGAAGCTGTCGACTTAATTTTCAAATTTGAATTTGTGAACTGGATTGAATTGAAAAGGTGAGGAATAGGCTTCGGCATTATTTCGTTTCCTTTGATTTTTTTCTTCGTTAAGATGAATTACAGAATGCTTTGTAACAGAAAGAGGCAGGTTTCGATTTAAAATAACGAAGGCTTTGGCTTCCTTCAGAAGGTGATTTGATTTTTTTAAGGGTAAAGAAAGATTTGCGTGATTAAAGGAAGAAAACAGGCATATTCGAGAAGGATCCATAGTTGACTTGGTCAATGCGTATATAAGTAAATAAGTGCTCAATTTATTTCGTTAAAATTTTTAGTGCGTTCACATGTCGTATGCTCCCACAACAACCCCAGACATTACGAAACTTGAAACCCGATAATAACTATTACGGACCCAGAGGAACTGGTTTCGTTGAATTCCGAGACTGTGCCTCGGAAGGCTATTTTTAAATATCGATTTAAACGATATATTATTAAACTAAATGAATTACTTTTAAATTAAATTATGACCATTCTATTATCTTCAGTATCATCATTATAAATTTTATAAGCCTTCAAATTATTTAAACAGGCTTAGAAATCCCAGATTCAACAATTTACCCAATCTTCCATTATAAAAATCAATATTTGAACTATATAATCCAATGATTTAATCATCAAGTAACTATTGATATCAGAAATTCAAGTTAAAATTAACTTTTTAAATATTTTAAAATCAATTAACAATTCTAATTTAAATTGTTGAAAATTCTGGGTCGTCACACTAATGTTCGACAATTGCCCAATATGCCACAATCGGGATCGGTTTTGGGCTAAAGCCTAAATTATTCAACCAAAACTGAAGGGCGCTTTTTTAGGACGTTGATTTTTTCTCGCTTCAACGTCTGGAGTGCTTTTCTGACGCCTTGAGCATCGTCTGTTCCTTAAGGAAATGAAAAGCACTAGGTCGGCCTCTAAGCGAGTGCTTCAATAACATCGGGTTTATGTCATTTAATAATTACTATTTTGAGGTAGGATTAAGCGATGTTGTGAAACCGAGTTGGGTATCATGTCTCAATGTTGTTTCTTTAAGAATGTTCACCTATGCAATTCTCGACTTCTTTCGAATGTTGCATTAAAAATTAATATCAATGTTAGTTACTCTCTTAACTGACTTCGTGAATAAATATTTTGTAGACATTAGATTTTCTTATTTATTATTAATTACTAATCAGATTGGAGGGAGCAATACAGTGCTTGTTGATGCAGTTTCAAGAAACATACCTAAAATTATAGATATACCTACTATAATTTTAGGTGCAGATGTTACTCATCCCCCACCTTGAGAGGATTCCTCCGCTTTAATTGCTGCAATACTCTCTGTTTTAAGGGAGGATTTATGTTTAATATCTATAAAATTGCATATGATTTTGTTTGGTTTATTTAGTTTGAAGTTGTTGCCTCTACGGATTGGCTTGAAATAACAAAATATAGAGAGTTGGTTTTTGCTCAACCATGTGGAGAAATAATTAATGATCTTTACACTACTTACCTTATCATACTGCTTGACTACATTTCTCCATTTTCGTCCAAGTAATTAGTGTAATTATCATTAATTATTTCTCCACGTGGTTGAGCAGAAACCAATACTTTATTTTTTGTTATTTCAGGGCAGTACGTAGAAGCAACAACTTAAAATGGAACAAACAAAATCATATGCAATTTTATAGATATTAGAAAATAAAATTTCCCTTAAAACAGAACATACTGTAGCAATTAAAGTGGAGTCCTTTACAGATGGTGGATGGGTAACATCAACACCAAAAATTATAGTCTCGAAATTGCATCAACAAGTACTATTTCTTCCTCCAACCTGATCAGTAACAAATAAGAAAATCTAACGTGTGAAAAATATTTATGTACGAAGTCAGTCATGGGAATAAACTAACTTTGATATTAAGTTTTAATGCAACATTACACATAGTCAAGGGAATAAACTAACCTTGATATTGAGTTTTAATGCAACATTACACTTATACTGAGTATTGCATTAACTGAACATTCTTAGGCAAATAACATTGAGAAATAATATCCTACTTGATTTCACAACATTGCTTAACCCTACCTGAAAATAGTAATGAAAATAGTAATTATGGAATGATGATATGAATAATCGATGCATACTTAAACTTCAATTATAAAAAATCATATATCGGTATGATTAACATACGGTACTAACCAATTACGTCTAGTAAAATAACAAAGAGAAATTGAAAAGTACCATCTTTATCATGCACAGCTTTTAATGTACTTTCGATGTTACCATATATTCATAAATGATGGGAATAACCGGTCTTCAGTTCACATTCTAATTTATCTGTACTCGAAGCAAGTCATTAATTTATTTGTACAACATTATCACACTATCTTTTCTACCACAAAAACCCACTTTGAGTACAAATAAATTAGAATGTGAACCGAAGACCGGTTATTCCCACCTTTTATCAGCAGTTGGTAATATCGAAAGTACATCAAAGCCGTATATGATAAATCTGGTACTCTTCAAATGCTTTTGGTTATTTTACCAAACGGAAGTAGTTATTATGGTAAGTTAATCATACTGCTATAAGCTATTATATAATTGAAGTTTACGTGTGCCTTTATAGTTCATATCATCCAATAATTACTGTTTTCAGGTAGGATTAAGCGACGTTGTGAAACCAAGTTGGGTACCATATCTCAATGCTGTTTGCCTAAGAATGTTCAGTTAATGCAATACTCAGTATATGTCTAATGTTGCATTAAAAATTAATATCAATGTTAGTTTACTTTCTTAATTGACTTCGTACATAAATATTTTTCACACGGTAGAGTTTCTTATTTGTTATTAATTACTGATCAGGTTGGAGGGAGAAATACAGTGCCTGTTGATGCAGTTTCGTGTAACATATCTAAAATGACAGATACACCTATTATTTTTTGCCTTGATGTCATTCATCCCCCACTCGGAGAGGATTCCTTCACTTTAATTGCTGACACTCTATTTTAAGGGAAAATTTTATTTTCTAATATTTATAAAATTGCATATAATTTTGTTTGTTCCATTTCATTTTAGGTTGTTACCTCTACGGACTGGCTTGAAATAACAAAATATAGTGTTCGTTGATATAATTAATGATCTTTACACTACTTATATAATAACCCTTCTTTTTACGTCGTATAAATAAATAAATCAGGAAATTTTCCTCAAGGACAATTTTTAGGGCTTGTTTTAGATTTAGGACAACCCGCTAATTATTTTCTCACAAGAACATACGCACGTATTTTCCTTCCAGCCACTTTCACGCGCTTCTTCTTCTTCTTCTTCGTTTCGATCAAATTTTTCTGTCGCGATCCAATTTACTCTCGCAATCAAAATATCAATCAACCTTGTTTGGTCATTTCAATTTCATTCTTCTGAAAATTACAGTTCATCTATTATATTTTTCTCATGCGCGTTTGTCGACCTCATTCTTTTCATATTTCTACCGTGATCTCGTTTTTTTTCAAAGTTTTGATATAAAGTTGTTTGGGTTGTATATAAAGTTATGATAGAGTTGAAAAGTATCATATTTTATGTTCAATTTTTGGGTTTCATTTTTATTTTTTTCTTATTATCATTTTTTTATTATCAGTAACTAGGTATCAGTTTTGTATACGGTAGGTATCAGTTTTGTGAAATTGAATAATTAATGTTCTACATTGAACATATTTTTACTAATGTTTATTTTTTTATTTTTTTGGCTATGGGGATAACAGTCTTTTTCGTCTTTTTGTGTTGAATTATAACACTTTTAGCAGTCGATTATCTATTGATTGCTCTTTATATGATTTGAAGAAGAGATATAAGCTTGTTATGATTGGAAAAGTATTATTGATTGGGTTGTATATAAGCTTGTGATAGAATGGAAAAGTATCATATCTTAGGATCCGTTTTCTGGTATCATTTTTATTTTTCTTAGTATAATTTTTTTTGATTATCAGTAACTAGGTATCGGTTTTGTATACCTTAGGTATCAGTTTTTTGAAATGAAAATACTAATGTTCTAAATTGAACATGTTTTTACTAATTTTTTTTTGGCAGTGGTGATAATGTGGCGCAGGTAGACCATCAGCTAAGTCTAAAGGAGGATTTTCATATTTTTAGAACAAGCATAACAAATGTGGCGAGTGCAAAGCAGCTTGGTCATAATAAATGGAATTGTTAAGCTTCAAAGAGGATATGATTTGATTTTTCATTTTGAATTTGTTCAGATTAATAAGTGGATGTGTGACTTGTTTTGGTGGTTTATTGTAATTGAATCTTTTGTTATTACTTTGTATTCAGTATATCACGGAATTTGTTATAAATGGAATTTGTTGTTAATTTGTGTTCAGTTTATTGTAAGTGGATGTATTCAGTTTTAGTATCAGTTAAATATTTTTACAGTATTAGTTCTAATATGTGTTTTTACAAGTAAGAGCAGCTTTGTTTTAAGAACATAACATCATTACTTCATAAGTATCAAATTGCAACAGAACATCATTACTTCACAAGTACAAATTTCAACAAAATTACATTACTTTACAACTATCAAATTTAATTGTAAAACATCAAAATTTAATGGTACAAGCATATAGTATGCTTTGAATTAAAATATTTAATATTTTTACTAGCACACTTAGTATCGATTTGTGTATGAATTTTTGCGTTTGTAGCTATTACTTTAAGACATATTTGCTAAATATTTTGTTTTATTTTTTATTATGTAGTTATCTTTTTTGTTTTCGTAGGTGTCAGTTTTGTTTCTGTAGGTATCAGGATTTTTTATGTAGGTATCAGTTTTGTTTCTGTAGGTATGAGTTTCTTTTATGTATGTATCAATTTTCTCTCTGTAGTAACTGTTTATTTTTGAACTAACTGTTTTTGAAATTGAGAGATAATATTTTTCAATATTTTGTTATGAATCATTTTTTTTTCAAGTACGTTGCTCCACCATTCTGCATATACAACAAATTGCTTCTCTGACTTCAATGCCCAAAAACCCAACTCATCTGCCATGGCCAAACTCCAATCCACCTTTCTCGACTAACACAATCATCGCCAACAACTCGCGACCTCAACCTCGACCAAACCGCGACCTAATCAAAATTTTCTCCTCACCGCCTCCTGCAAAACACCAACCACAACCGCGACATCAAACACAGACTCAAAGAAATTGAAAACTGTAATTTTGGTTTTGTGAAAGTGATTTTGGTTTTGGGGAGACTGTGGAAATTGATTTTGCTTCTGAGCAATTGAACGAGAAATCGATTTGTTTTGATTTAATTTTATTTTTAAAAGAAAGTTCGTCGGTTTCTGAGTGAAAGCGAGAAGGAGGAGATGAGCATAATTCTTTGTCTTTGTTTTAATTCGTATCTGGGCTTGGGATTTGTCCTTACAGTAAAAGTTTTTTGCGCGTGTCCTTCTGAGCAATTATTTACTTTACTTTGTCCTTTAAAATTATTTCCCCTAAATAAATTTAATTAAAATAAAGTTGTTCAAATTAGATATTTGCTAATTTATATTTAGAAAATAAAATTTTAGTTAATAAAAGTCTATTTAATATAAAATTTTGATTCAATAAATCAAATTATGTTCCTTTCAAATAATAAATTGAAATTTGAACAAATTGTTTAAATTGAATACAAAATATATATTTTTATACTGCAAGTAAATAGTTGTGATTAAAATAGTGGAGAAATAATAAGCAGACATCAAATTGATTAAAATTTCCGATTACCAAAATGTAGTTTGTAGAATGGAATGTAAATTAATTTAAACTAAACTGAAATTTAATTACAAAAAATTAAAAGTAATTAAATTGGAAGAGCTCTGTATAAAGCCCAAGCCCACCTTATTCTCTAGAATTCTCCAATTCCTTTGTATACTTGCCCGAACCCTCTGCTTATCAATTATACTCAAAGCCCTAATTTAAAATAAAAACGGTGGATTCGAAACTGACAATCAAAAATACAAATAAAAAATAGCACGCAATTGATCAATTCGCGACCAAGGAAGAACGGCAACGTTGACGTAGGAGGAGGGGGAGCGGCGACCTGATCTGTGACCACGATAACAGTGACAGGCGATTGATGGAGGGGAATCGCGATCTGGAGCATCGCGATTTGGTTCAATGTCGACATTAGGGCGTGAAGAGCGATCACGTTCGTTGATTGCTAGCGGCTCGATGGAGGAATGTCGGTCATGTAAATAAGTGCAACGTCTTCTAGGCTGGGTTGTGTTCGGTGTTGAGATGCTGGGCATGATTGTGCGATGTGTGATGAAGATGATGGCAATGAAGAAGCGTGCGATGACAGTATTGTGATTAGGTTGAGTGAAATCATATCACTTGAGGCGAGTTGAATCTCACAACCATATTGTGCTTAGGTTGAGTGTAATTATATCACTTGCATCTTTTCAAATCTCGATCATTTCGGTCGAGATCCCGAGGAGAAGTCTAGCGAAACAAAACACAATATTTTGATAAAAATATCGTTTTCCATATAATGGCCGAGATCTTGGTATCTCGGACGATATATCGACGAAGTTCAAATTTCGATATATCGGTCGATATTAAGATTTTTTTTAACAACATTAATTTTGATGAAAAATAAAATTATGTGATAGATGATAGTATAATCAATATTTATATATGCATGTAACCAGTCGAAATATGATTTTTAACATCAATAAAAACAATGCGCAAGTCACATCATCTTTGGATGCACATAATTCAAGGTATGACCGGGTACACCAAAACTAATTTCTTGATTCATACACATTGTCCAACGACATTCCGATATAAGAAGATCACTTGAAATATTTTAAGGGGAACTCGTATATTTTTCGATGAGATTCAAAAATTCAACTTCGAGGCTAAAATTTTGCGAGCCATTACTATCTTATTGCTATATTTCTGTCGTATTTGTCATTTGATAAGAGAACTTCATTGTAGAATGAAAAATTATTTATAGAGAAAGAGAAGAAAAAAGAATTCAAATTTTGATATCATTTAAGAGAAATTTGTGAGTAAATCCCTCACTTTATCCCTCTTATTCATGAATGGATGTTATTTTCCTATCATACTTTAATATGATAAATATTATTATTGTTTGATTGATTTTAAAACTGGAAGATAAACATATTCATTTAGGTGAAGATTTGATTATGATTTCGTGTTGGTTTGATCTGTTACAGATTTAAGGAAAATTACTGTAAGTGATTTTATTGAATTCGGTAGAAGAAGTTCAAATTATAAAAAAAATCAATTTTATGTGTTTAATTTGATTTTGGATCATGAAATGATTCAGATCAATTATAAGTGGAATTGGATGATTTAGAGTAAAAATAACCAAATAGCAAATCAAGCGAAAATTATTATTTTGTAAGGTAGTAATTATAAATATTATTATACATGCAAATTAATTTTAGAGATAATATATACACCGAGATATTCTCGAAATGAACTTTACGACCCGTAATGTAAATCCGAGATGGACACCCAAGATGCACTCATTTCTTCCGTGATCTCCCTCGATACGAGATTAGGTCTCTAGAATTTCCGAGACGAAATATGATCGAAATCTAAGATTTAAAACTTTGCTCACTTTACAGTATTATGTGATGATCATATCCACCATGGCGGCCTGATCATGGGGCTGCAGGCTGTGCCCCAGATCCACGACACCGTTGTTGTATATTATATCAGATGTACATCATAATAGATAGGTCGGTGCCGATAGCCCCTTGTGTCACTTTAGCCAGCAGTTTGTTACCTATAAAGGTAAAGATTGATCGTAATCGAGGCTACGCGTTGACGAGACGTTGATGGGTATGAGTCACGATTTTCTTCGATGTTACTAAGGTGTAAGAATAGATCCGACTATAGGTATATGGTAGTAGACCCTAGATTCGTGGAGCGGGTATACGATCATCAATCTCCCGTTTGTTTTCTCTATGTGTGGCAGACGAGCGTATATGAGACGAGATTATACCTGAGACTGTGTCCAGAATATGGCCAACCCTGTATCCTTTTTTGGCAGACAACGTTATTATTATTGATTATATTTTGGCATTGTTATGAGTTGGCTTAAATCTTTTAAATCTTTCTTATTGATTTTAGTGATTTGATGATGGTATTTCATAATATGAGAATGAGAGACACTTTAGGCATTGTTTTGTCATTGTCTGACTTTAGTTGAGGATATTCATTATTGTTGATTTTGCTTTTTATGATTATGTTTTATCGTGTGAATGATTCACCCATTGGATATAGTGTTCTTGATTTCTATTGAATTGTTTTATATAGATGATGACATTTTATACTGGGTTTTATGGTATTCTATGTATATGATATATAAAGTTGTTTAAGAGAATAATAATAATATTATTATTATTAGTATTATACCCAATATATACAAGTCTATATGTTTATTGACCTTGGATTTAGATATAGTCTGACCCGTTTATTATTTATATAATACTCGGGTCAGTCTAAGATATTTCTGGTACATGAACGACTTGACCAGCTTGTATTTTGGTGGGCATAGAGAAGACAAATTATTGCCTTTAAAATTGGCACCAACATCTAAACAGTATGAAAGCACCATAATTCAACAACCAACTTCCAACAGAATGAAATAGAGAATAAAATATAAAGAATAAAATATTAAAACAATAATATATGAACACATAAAGTTTTATATTAATTCGGCATAATGCAGCCTACGTCCACTTCAAAGGTTTTTCCTTTTATTTATATTGTTGATTGCAGTTACAATGATTTGAATTCGAATAATAAAAATGTCAAAGTGTATCGTAGGTAAGAGAGCCAAAAAGAAGATCTCTTTCCCTCAGCCAATGATCTTGTATTTATAGGAGAAGACAAGCAAATATCTAGTTGAAAATCCACATGCAGAGGTCGAAGACCAAGACGATCCCTTTAGAAAAAAATGAGGCCCATCCCGGCCTTTCAGAGGGATTTTCATCGACCACTATAGGGGGATCGACACTGATTCCCCCATGCTCAAGCATTAGGGTCGGCGACTCCTATGGTGGGTCGTCTTTCAGGTTAGCTTCATGTTTCCTGAGTTGTTATGCGATGTTGCCTAGATGAAATTTGAAGATATCGATCGATTTCCATTGAGTTGATCTGCCGAGTTAGGTGTCCATAATCATAGTGATCTAATCCGGTTCCCTGCCTAGGGTAAGGAATAGGTACCAATCCTCTTTCTACAAGAATTACAAATCCATACTTAGCAAATTCTAGGATGTCATTAGTCTGAATCCGCTTGATTATCATCCATATTCTTGGTTATACCTGATTTCCAGACCTATTAATCACCCCTCCAGGCTTTCTGCCATCGTGATTATTAAATTCGTTTAGTTAAATCTGTCCATATATTACCTAGTCGAAAAGGGAATTAATACTTGCCTTCCAAAACATTCCATGTGGTAGGAATGTGTGTTTTGAATTACCATAAGTCTGAAATCCATAATCCATCAATAGCTAAATCCATGATCTCACAGAATCATTTGCCGATACCGAGGTCTCGCCGGATCAACAGTCTGGTTCATAGTCTCTTCGGACCAATAGTTGGGTTCATGGCCTCATTGGGCCGATTCATGGTCTCTCCAGACCCTTACTAAGTTCAATCCAAACTTAACGACGAGTTAGCCAATCTTGTCGCTCTCCGACGAAGTGACTTACCCCTTGCATTCTGCCCCGACACTCTGGAGGAATATATAGCGATGTAAATATGAATCATGGCCTCTTCGAGCTGACCATGGTCTCTCCGGACCCTTGCTGGACCCTACTAGCTCTCCGACGAGGAGGGCTCATAATAAGCAGGTCGATCCTGTTGCTCTCCGATTAAGTGGCCTACATTTTGCACTCCGGTTCCGTCTTTCCAATCGAAACATAACGTGATCTGTGGAGTTTTATTCTCCGACCTCGATTCTACTGTCGAGGACTTAATCCATGACGTCCAAGTTCATCTTATCTCTCTCCATAGAAGGGACTCACATCTTGCGGTTATTGCCCTGTCTCACCTGTTTCATTCATTACTTTAATGCAAATTTCAGTGTTCTATAGTCCATTTATTAAATTATTAAACTTATGTTCTTGCAAGCAGAAAACCAAAAACAAGAAAAACGAAATAGTGTCTGTTCGTGCACGACGGTCTGCCATCATCTCAGAGCATGTCTAAGGACCAACCTCAGTCCCATACATGTGTAAGTGACATAGCCATTTTATTGTGAAGTTTATCATTTTTTTAGTTCATACCGTCCCGATCAAGGATGATAATTAGTGACCTCGATCCAAGGCCATTTCCATTTGATGCGGGCGGTGGCCACTCCTATTCCAACATGCAACCCGACCCTTACATATTGTGGCAGCTGATTATTTCTCATGTGTTCCTTAACTATATTATTTAAATTCCTACAGTCGTTTGTATCATACCCATCCAGCTCATGTAATAAGCAGTATTTCCCTGATGTTCGATCACGTTCTATGGGTTCTTTTCTTGCCGGTCTCTGGTATGGAAGGCTTCCTCGAGTATCCAAATAAATCCTATTCAAAATGTCGTTTAAATCTATATAAGAAGAGAATTTTAATTCTCTCCTTTGCCGCTTCGAACCATAAAGCAATCATCCACTTTTCGCTTTTCTTTGTTCTTGCATGAACCTTCTCTAGACTGTCCTTCGTCTCTTACAGCGTTAACCTTTTCTTCTTTATCAGCCTTAGCATATTCCTGCCTCAGGAACCTCTCGGCCTCATGATAAAATTCCCTAAGATCCATCGGAGTATTCCGTTCAAGTGCTACCTTAAAATCTGTGTTATCAACTATGATTCTGCTTCATCAAAACCATTGATGGATAAGGTCGATCCATCGAAGCAACTTCCGCATTAAACCATGTTAAGAAATTCCTAAGGGATTCCCCAACCCTCAATTTCATCGCCATCAACGTCATCATGTTTTTGTGTCGTGATGTGGACCCGAAATTGCCTTATGGACTTATCCACCAACTCCATCCAAGTACCAATGAAACCGTTCTCTAGTTGCTTAAACCATAGTGCAACTATATCTATCAAGTACAAGGGGTAACATTACGCCATCACTTCCTCTAATGCGCTCAGCATTTCTATATGCCTCATATACTTTGTCAGATGAACAATAGGATCCCTTTTTCGGTTATATATTTCCAATGTTGGTAATTTAAACTCCAGTGAATTCCTAGCATGCCTGATATTATGAGTGAACGAACACCTATTCACATCTTCCAAATCCCTGTTCACCAATCCTCCTCTTATAGATCGTCTCTGCAAACCTGTCACTATCATCCAAAGGTAGCCTCCAATCTATATTACCAACCTGCCCCCTGACTCCGTAAGGGTAATCCGGAACATACTCATCCGAACATGCATCCGTATTTCGATCCACATCAACACGCATGACACCGACCACTTGTGACAACCCGAAATTTAAGTTATAGTAATTAATTAGAGAATTGATTAAGTAATAAAATAACTTTACAAAATTATCAGAATTGAACCACGGGAGTTGCACCATTGTGTCCGTGATGATATTCTAGTTAATTTCCATATATAAATTGTCAAAATTCGAGCTAAAACGAAAAAGTTACGGAATAAACAAGAAACGAAGAAAACAAAAAGAAAAGAAAAGAAAAATAATATAGGTCAGGTCGACCCTAGGGTCGACCTGACCCATTGCTGGGTATATATATATATATATATATATATATGTCGACTCAAGCCACATAAAGGTCGACCTGGCGGTCGACCCTCATACGTACTTGGACGAACTTTCATCCAGTTTCGATCGTGACGTGTTTTTCTATTTTAGCTAAATCTTGTGCGTTCGTGCTTCCATCCGACGGTTCTCATCAAGCCTATGACTTAGTTGCACTAGATTTGATCCTCAAACCCAACGGTATCCACAAGTGACACTATAAATTTGATCCTAGGTCTAACTATTTTTCTCATTCAGATTTTCTCCATCTGGATTCATTGCCTGAGGCAGGACCCTAGAAGGAATTTTTTCCAAGGAGAAGATCTTTTTAATTAAAATATTTATATCATAGAAGTGGATCCGGAAAGGCTAAGGAAGAAGAGCTAAGAACCACAAGTGAGTGTTTAAGTAATTATTTTAGTTTTTTAAGTAATTTTAAATAATAGGGTTCTCAATGGGGCCGATTTAATATAAGTTGTTTATAATTATTTTTTAATGTTCTTTTCGGTCTATTTTGTTCAGCTATTTTCATTTAGCTATTTTATTCATTTATTTACAATTATATGTATCTTATTTACATCCGTTTTACGTTAGAATTTAGCCTGTAAATTGTAGTTCTTTTTATTCCTTTTTACGTGAATACAAATAATAAAAAGAGGATAATTCGTTAATATGAACTAAATTATAAGAATACTAAATTTACAGAAAATTTGATGTAAATAAGAATAACTATAATAAAAAGAATATAGACTGAAATAAACAAATTTGACATTTGCAAGCAAGTTTATAACTAGTAGTTTTAACTAAGAAGACAGAATAAAAGGGAAATTATAACGTAGGTTATAATTAAGCAGAAATAACAGAAAGATGCTTATTTTAAAACTAAAGTTAAGTTAATAAGCAAATATAGCGGAGATAACAGAAGAGGCTTATTTTAAAGACTTACACTAAGTTAATAAGCAAATATAGCAGAGATAATGGAAGGGGCTTATTTTAAAGACTTGGAATAAGTCAATAAACAGATAAAGCAGAATTAACAGAAGAGACTTATTTAAAAGACTTATACTATGTTAATAAGCAAAGATAGAAGTAGGACCCGTACCAGCAGAATTCCTCTTCAGTCGGGAACTGATGGTCTAATAATAGATTAGGTGGGGCTGGGACACGCTTATGCTGTTTGAGGTTGATAAGTGACCAATAGATATAAGCTCAAGTCGGAGGATTTAGGAAAGGGGGCACAACTTGATTTTGTTTGTTAAGACTCGTATCAGCAGCATTCCCCTTTTAGACTAGGACTGATGGTCTCACAACACACTTAGGTGAGGCTGGGCAGGAACCTGTCAGACTAGGACTGATAGTCTCACAACAGATTAGGTGAGGCTGGGCATGCTTATGGTGTTTAGGGTAGATAAAATGTCAAAAGATGGAGCAACAGAGAGTGCGAGCCAACAGTGGCTGAGCATGCGGTATCGGTGCAGGGATATAAGTCGCTACTAAATTCCAAAGCACTAAACAAATGTCTTTTGCTATGGGACCCACATGATGAGACTAGCTCACAGTGGCACAACTGAGATAGAAGGCCGATCAAATAATAGAATTAGGACTTCAGCCAAATTACTGTAGGATTAGGATTTCAGCCTAATCAAAGCAGCAATCTAAGACAAGTGCAAACAATCGAAATAACCAAAGCAAACAGTTAAACAGTATTTTCTTCCAACTTTCTCTTTTCCTTTATTTTCCTTCATACTAAAATTGTTTCTAAGTCTATTATCTTTAGCTTGCTTAAAAATACTGGTAGTTACTTCCACTCACCAGACTTATAGCCTGACCCACTCCTCTATTTTTTCCCCTTTCCCCATAGTCCAGTAGTGACAAAGACAGTAAATTTTCAGCTTTCTTGGAGAGATATTCTTGAAGGTTTTGCATGTATTCTTCTTCTTCTTCTCTTTAAGCTTTCTTTTCATTTGACTTTTAGAATGTACTGGTACTTCATGAGAGGGATGATTTATGATTTTATGTACTCTGATATTGTGACTGAGATGATATTTTTCATAAGACATTTATTTGGTATTTTAAGACATATTTTGGTTATGACTTATTTTTGAGGTCTTTAATTTTTAACAAATTACTATTTCCGCTGTCTTATTTATTCGTCTTGTGAATCTTAGTGTCTGTAAAATTTTTAGCTATACCTATAACACACCATATGCTTTAGTGTGTCCATTTTAGGTATACTAAGAGGTGTGAGGTGTTTCACTTGGTATTAGAGCCTAAGATTATAGGATTTCTAAAAACTTGTTTTAAAAGTAAAGTATTTTTCCAAAAGTAACCTATTTTTAAAAGTAGCATATCTTCAAACTAGAAGTGAACTCTTATTATAGAAATAGTTTTTCAAGTATAAAAGAGAGTTTTTATAAAAATCCCCTCAAGATCCAGATCAACCTTCTTTCGATTCTTTCGAGCCTAAATTTTCTTTTCTTTGCATAGTATGGCTGACTGGTTCCGCATAGCAACGATACCATAAGTGCAAGGGCAAGTGCCCAATACAGCACCAGCAGGTGGAGATCTCATTAATCGACCTACAACAGCCAATTTATCTAAGCCGTGCAATGATTTCGCTAGTCTAGGAGGCAAGACGTTTTTTGGCATAGAGGATTTCGAGGAGGCACGAGCTAGGTTGAAGGATACAGAGCGAATGTTTAGGATGTTAGGATTGAAGGATCGACAGAGAGTTCAGCCTGCATCTTGGCAGTTGAAGGGAGAGCTTAAAGAGGTTTCTAAGTCAGAAAGCTTTAGGAAGTTATGGTGGAAGAACAAGATGGATAAGGACAATATGAAAGAAGGTGGACCTCAGAAGAAGATCATGAAAAGCAGAAAATGTAATAACCGTAGATTGATTAGTCATTACGCAAAAGACTGTAAGAATAAAATGACGAAGGGAAGATGTTTCAACTGTGGGCAGCCTGGTTACAATAGTAGAGCTTGTCCTCACCAAACGGAGCATAGAGCAGGCTTACCTCCAACGCAAGTACAGGCTTTGGATGCAGCATTGTAAAGGCCCGCAAATCCGTACCCCTTTAAGATGACAAAAACAACCACACTTCAGCCCAAAATGGCACAAAAGTACGAGTCTTTGGGTTTAAAGAAGGAAGAGGTAGAAAAAGAAGAAATAAAAACAACATCTGAATCTCACATCGCAGCGGAATAAAATATAATATATAGAATACAGTTTTAAATACAAGAAATCTATACTGTATACATATATATACATACATACCATCATCAGAGTACATCAAGCATCCATACAGAGAAAACTAATAATTGTCCATACACAGCGGAAATAATAGTCAAATACGGAAGTACGCTCTATCATCAGCTCGTCTCCTGAATTCCTTAGCTTTTAACCTGATCCTGTTTAACTCGGTCTGACCCGAGCATCATATAAAATAACACCTTAGTCAGTCTGGAATACCAGCATGAGAAAATCACATTCAATTGGATTATTATATTTTCAAAAATCTTTTGAAAAACAAAAGCATCTCGTAAGACCATGCCACAAATAAACATGTCGGGTTTTTACCTTACGATAGCTAAAACATTTTTATTAAAGTTCTCTGATATTATTATAGTGTCTATAGAAAGTAAAATAGAATCTAGATGAAATGCTTGCATCTCACGTTTCAGCAATAGTTGGCCACAATCAAAACCGTACAGGCGCTTATTGGAGATTGGATCCCATACAATGGCAGGGCTACCGAGGTACCGCCCGTCACAGTACCTGGTCTAGATCAGAGTACCGAGGAGCCACCCTAACTCCCTTGCAACACAAGACCGGAACCATTCCTTACTGAACAGTCCCAAGAAAGATCATCCCGTTGTTGGCGCGACCAACCACCCACTAAGCCGAAATAAAAGGGACATCTAGACAGGGGAAACCTTACTCTCAAGTGGGGGCTACCCACGAAGCCTTGCTGCACCTCCCCTGTTTTAGCCATTCCCGGTTGATGAGGCTTGAGGTTAAGCGTTACCTTTCAAGAATGCGTCCCACTTAGAATGCTCATCGTCAACCTGACGATGTTCTGAAAGCATTCAATCCATACAAGTTGCCCTGGGTCTGGACAAACCGAATCACCGTCTTCATCATCTTCACGGTCTTCATTCGTAATCGTTCAAACCGGATCGAAGTGGTTTTCGGATAATTAAATCCGATCCCGGACTCTTCGAAACGATCAGCGCATTGTCCAATATTGACAGTCGGTTATTTAACTATCAATTAATCATACACAAGCAACCATCAAATAATTTCAACAAATTATTTATCTCAAATATCATTCAGATATTATTTCCATTTTAACCCATTTGAAACAAATTTTCAAAGTCCATTTATTTCCATGAAATCATTTAACTGATTTTTTATACTCACTCACATTTTGATTTACCCTTTGAAAATATCCCTTATTTTTTCATTCCTTCCCCCAAAAAATCAATTTACACTTTCCTTATAATTTCTCAAACTCACTTCCTCCACTTAATAAGATTTCTTCTAAATCCGATCTTAGTTAAATTAATTTTCTTACCATCACAATAGGATTTTAATTGGATTTTAAAAGCAATTTGAAACATCTATATTTATAAAATAAGAAGTATGGTTTTATACAAATTATGGTTCGAAGGTAATAGTTTATATAAATATTAAAGTACATATCCAGTTAATGATAAAATTCAAAACTGGTTTTAGAAAATAGAGTTTATTAATAAATATTTGCCAAGCCTTCAAAGTAACTAATTTGAAAAAAAATTTACATTCAAATAATAGTTTATAAATTTTTTTTGTATAGTATAGTAATTTAAAAAGATTCCCTTTTAAAATAAATTTATAATTTTGGAAAACCCAATATCCATCTATAAATGCCTCTTGTCCAAATTCATACTTCTTACTTTTGGAAATATTCTACTATTTCCGTTTCAAACAAATTTATAACTCAATATAAGATTTCTCCTTGACTTATCTCTTCCCATATTTGCTGGTTTCTTCCTTTCCATTTATAAACCCCATTTATGAATTTGATAAACTCTCCTGAGTTTCCATTTATTTATAAAATAATTTTATTCAAAAATCCTTTTTTTATAATTTTATTCTTTAATACAATTTCATATTGTTCCTTAATAAAATTCCATTCCATTTCTTAATAAAGTTCTCTTATTCTTTTTCTTAATAAGGTTTTGCTTTACTTCAAATCCATTCATCGGTTACAATATTTCTTCAAGTCTTTAGTATATAATTTACCCTTTTTCCCGAACTCAACTTCAACCAATTTTAAGTATAACCCAAGTAATAAATATATTTTTTCTTGATTTACTTTATTCTCAAAAGAAGTAGATCCAATTCCTAAATAAATATTCTTTTAATTTAAATTTCACTTAACTTCTTTTAATTACATTAATTATGATATTTAAACAATTTCCAAGTTTCAACTTCCATGTTATTTAGCACTTAATAATTCAATTCACATGCAAATCCATATCAATATATCATTTATCCTGCCATATAACAACAAATATATGATCAATAATATTTTTGAGGAATCCTATTGGATCCCTCCAACCTTTAGCACAAAATAAAATATAAATTCCGCTTCAATGTGGAATATTACAGTACATAGTTTTATAATATCATCCAGTGAATCAATTATTATAAATCAACCAAACACATCCAATGATTTAAATTTAACATTAAAATTTATTTATAGCATCCAAATGAGTGAGAAAGTCTCACCTTTGCTTTTAAGTTGCAATCCTTTCTAATGTCGACCCGATTTCCCAACTTTTGACCTTATATAAACAATTATATGATTTTATTAATATTTGAACAGATCGAACATTTAATTTCCGTTTGAATAAATTTATCCTTTAACTCTAATAATTTAATTTTAACTAATGATCTATTTCAAAAAATAATTAAATTTTAAACTAATTCTCCTTTATAAAAATCTTTTAGTAAACAAATAAGTAAATTAAATAAATTAATCACCCTAATTAAATTATTTTAAAACGAACTAGCAATATTTAAAATGTAAAGGTATATACTTATTTTAAAAAATCTAATCTTTATATTTTTTTTCAAAGTCCTATAGATATAAAATTCATGTTTTGCAATATATATATATATATATATGTATATATCTATTCTAAAGAAATAAATTCATCTTCCTAACATATAATTTAAATTTTAAAACATAAAAGATATTAACTTTACTGTAAAAATATTTTTCCTTTCTGTTTTCTGCACATATAAAAATCTGCATATTTTCTCTGACTGCTAAAAATCCTTTTTTTAAACTTTACTGCTTTGTTTTGTTTTATTTTAAATACAAATACATTTGTAAAATAAACAAAATATGAATTTAAATTCTGTATGTATACAGATGCCCTTCTCAATTAACTATATTTTAATTTTTAAAAAAAATAGATTTATAGTTATACCTTACTGCTAACCAGCTTGAGACCACTACATCCCACAGCAACGACGCGACCACCATGACCTCACCGCGAGCCTCCTCTTGTCGCCGCCGCACCATGCATCCCTACGAACCCATTATCGACTATGCTTCCACTTAACTCTCCCTTAAATCCAAAAATTCGCGAACCCTAATCCCCTTCTAACTGCATCGATGGCTCGCATCCACCACGCAAGCAACCCCCTTCCGCGTCTGACATCGCAACGAACCCTCGAAGTCATGATCCATCTCAAGAAGCCCTTCATGCGATTTAACTTGGTCGCACGCCCCCTATTCCAAATCGATTTCGAGTTAGGGCTTCTGGGTTTTTCCTTCTTCGAAGGATTTCGTTCGTTTTTGGAAAAGAAAGGAAGGAGTAGCGGTTTTGTGGTTTGCGAACTGAAAAGGTGAAGAAAGGGAACTTTGATATGGAAGAAAATAAGCGGCCATTTCTTCTTCTTTTATTTTAGAAGAAAGGATGAAGATGATAGAAAAAAAATGAGATAGCCTCGGCCATTTCTTATTGCTGGCTATCGATATAAGCTTCTAAGGGAAGACACAGAGTATGATTAAGTCGAGGGAAGTTGGTCGGCTGAGATGAAATAGGTCGGCTATGTGAAAAGATTTTGACAGATGAAGAGATGTAGGATATTTAAATTTTAAAACGATTAATTATTTCCGAAGCGTTTTTACCATGTACGATCACACGATGACTCCGAATGCTATGAAATTTGAAATCTGATAATAATTCAATATTACGGATCCAATGGAACTAGTTTCGTCGAAATCCAAGACTGTGCCTCGGAAGACTATTTTTAATTTTCAATGTAAACGATGAAATTTCAAAATCGCACAAACCACAGTTAAATTCAATTTTAATCCATATATTACTTCCAGTATTATCATATAATTTTATAAGTCGTTAAAATATTTTCAACAAGCTTACAATTCCAAATTTAAATATTTTATCCAATTGTCAATTACTACTTTAATAATTATTTAATTTATTCAATTAATGGTTATATTTAAATTCTGAATTCTTGTTATTGAATAAAAACAAACTTTCATATTGAAATCAAATTATATTTCAAATTAAAGATTTAAATCCATTTTAAATATTCCAAATTGATGGTCTAAAAATCCGGGTCGTTACATTCCCCCCCCCTTAAAAGAATTTCGTCCTCGAAATTACTAACACGGAAGAATGCCCTAACCCACTAACTTATTAAAAGTTACTTAGTTAGACTTATTGTTCACTTTCCCTTTACCCAAACAATTGGTTCTCAATCCTAACTTTGAAATCTTTTACTTCAACTCCAATTTCAAATCATTTTGTCGTTAACAAAAATATTTTCCAAAAATTTTCAAAAATTTTCTAACTCCCAAAATTTCTGAAATTTTTTGGCCGAGTCTCCTTTGCGTGGCTAGCTCGGTACAACTACAAAAGGGCTCTACGGCCTCCCAAATCCAAAAGAAAACAAAAGGCCAAGTGGCTCGATCAAAATCTCAATCAATTTCCATACAGAAATTTAAACACATACCTTTTTGTCGAGCATTTCAAATTTATCTTCTGAAATCAAAATCAATTCTCTTTACCTTTATATTACCTGCATATCTTACACAGCAATATGTCCAATCACAATATACAAAACATTTTATCGACTTTCTTACAAATGTCAATATCTATTCATTCAAATATTATTTTAGATTATATTTGAAATATCAATTCCCGATTGAGAATGTATCATTCCTTACTTAAGTTAGTATAAGCATTTTATGTGTTTCTTATATTTATTTCCATCTTACCACTCTAGTTTATATCCATTCCTATTCAATTTGATTCTTCCATTTCCATATGAATCCAATTTATCTTTAGTTCTGAGTATTTAAATTCTATTTTTTCATTTATAACAAATTCATGTCATTATTTTAAATTAGTTTCATTCACTAATATACTTCAATTTCCAATTTGAAAATGTTCATCGTTAACAAAATTTTCAAAAACTCAAAAAAAAAAAAATAACTCCCAAAATTTCTGAATTTTTTTGGCAGAGTCCCCTTTGTACGGAGGAGTTTTTGCAATTTGACAATGGATATAAATATATATACATCGACCCACACGGTCAGAAAAACTAAAAACAGTTCATATTTCCTATTTTGTATTGCGTAGGCGTACCTTATTTAGCATTTTTAAGCAAGCGGCGTATTTATTTAAGCATTTGCGCGACCAAAATCTCGCTAAACGGTCTTCCGGTACCTGTACTTACTCAATTTAAACATATGAGCAACATATTTATGAAATTTATAACATTTCATTCATTTAAGCAGCTACAACACATTAATAACATAAACAATGCAATATAATAACTTCATAACAAATTTATATAGTTTCCAAACTAGTTCCATTTGTTTATGACTGACACAAATACCGTTTGCATTCAACTTTAAGTGGGTTACAACACATTTACTTAACTCCAATTCATAATTATGTCCAAACAAACTCATTTTTAATTTAATTGATTTCAAAAATTAATTTCTGCTTCTTATCAATTCAAAACCATATTTTATAAACAATGTACACAAGCAGTTTGTATAAACAATTTATAAGGTTCCAATTAAATCCAATTGCTTTTACTCAATTTATAACATCATTCTTTTATTCAATTCATTCTTAATCCAAACTATTTTGTATTCATGGCAATTTATTCAAAAATCAAGTTTATTTACTTCCATTATTCCATAGAACTTTATTTAATCATGTTTACGATGACAACAATTATTTCATGCAAATTCGACAATATTCATTCAAATAAACAATTTCTTTAGTTTTATAACTGTTTTAAAATTGATTCCAACTCAGCTATATGAAATTTCATTCCATTCTAATTTATTTTTAAACCATATCTTTGCATTGATTGCATTTTTACATTGATTTTATTCAAAACCATTTTGTATTAAGCTCAACAACCTCAATGCTTAAAATTTAACAATCATGTCCCAAATTTATATAAGTCATGCTTCATTGAATTTTAGACTTAAGTTAATTTACTTCAAATTATTTAACTTTCATAGCTTAAGTTTATTTCATTTGCCCATAAATTATTTTCCAATTTGATTTGATTTGATTTAAATCAAATCTCTTTCATTTACTTCTTCGCTCAATTAATTATTTCATTTAAAAATTTCAATTCCCATGCTCGATTCATTCTTGAACTTATTTAACTTATTACAAGACCATTTTCACTTGATTTATACACAATTGGATTTTGTTTTCACTTCTAACCATTTATATTTGATCCAATTTCATTTTATTTGCTAACCAATCCAAGTTGAATTTTATATTTATAATTCAAGGTCTCTTCCTCCCATTCACTTTAATTCACCCTCCACTTTTATTAAGTTACCAATCAACTTTTATTTAACTAATTCAAAGTTTATCCACATATTCAAGTTACTAATTTATCCCAAATTAGTTTACTCCCAATTTATAATCCTATACTTGATTTTTAGCTTCGAAAATCTCTACATTTAAATTTCTTTGGTTCAATTCTATTTTGTAATTCAAGTTTGGATTTCTATTCATTTCCCAAATTCAAACAATTCTATTTGACTTATTTATTCCACCTTAATTTTATAAGTCACACTTCTTATTTATCTTCACACTTCCATTCATTTACAGTTAACCACATTCCTATTTTTTTTATTTTTAATTCGGGTTTATACATTTTTACTTAGTCAAGTATATATTTTTATTTCAACGCCTCTCAATTCTTTTATAAGCTATCGAAGTCTTATTTATTCAAATTCAAATTTCATTTTACTCAGCTTACATTAAATTCAACCTCATTTCATTATTATGAATTTTACCTAAGTGAGAGTCTTATTACAATATCATCTACATCTCAAATTAAATCATCTTCATTTAAATTCAAACATTAACTTAGCTTAAGATAATTCCAGTTCAATCAAAGTTCTCGATCCAATTAAATTTTCTATTTACTATCCAATCACATCCAAAGTTTAAGGTACTTTACCAATCTATTTTATTCAATGAACTTTCACTTTCTTCGAAATCACCTTTCCATAAATTTTAAATCTTATGTTAATTTATTTATTGTAGCTTCTTACTTAAATTCATTTCTAAATTATTTGATACTCCTCTAGATCAAATCCCATGTGATTTAATTAGCCATTCTAAATTTGTTAGGATAATATCCAAGTCCAATTTATTCCATCCATACTTGATTTGGATTTTATTTGTAAATTCAAACTATCTTTACTTTAGTCCAATTCCATAACAATTCCAATTCATATTTAATTTACTTACCATTCAATGGAATTTCTATTTATAACTCGGGTTCCATCACTAGATTCCATTATTAATTCAAATTTCAACTTAATTCAAATACACTGGATTTTTATTTTCAGTTTAATTCAATTTACTTCTATTCACATAACTTAAATTAATTTCAATCCACTTTAAGTTTTATTTCTCATTTCAACTTCATTTAAAATCTACTAATTTATCCCTTCCAAATCATTAATTAAATTTCAAGTTTTAAATTTTAATCCAAGTTAAATTTCCATCTTTAACTTTTCGCTTTAAATTTTAATTCCAAAATTCAACATTTAATGCTTTCCTTGATTAGATAACTATTTTAAATTTTATTATCTCATTTGTCAAAAATATTATCACCTAAACATCCAGCTTATAATAATTTCAGAAAATATTCCTTTTATATCAAAATATATTTTGGATGAAATTATTTCATTCACCCACTTTTGAAAATCAATATTGTGTCGAATTGCTCTATTTAAGTGTTTAGAAACCCCTTCGATACAGTTTTCGAGGCTGTGCCGACGAAGGTTCATATACCACTCAATAAATCAATCAACGCAATATAAAATCATTTTATATTCACTAACAAATACGCACTCATATCTATTAATACGCTCAAACTCATTCTAGAGTACCATTGACTCTATTTTCTGTGAGTAATTTCCCACCAGAGCCAAGGTTCTCGCTTAACCTTTCAGCTCTGATACCAAGTGTAAAGTCCCGCAAATCCGTACCCCTTTGAGCTGACAAAAACAACCACACTTCAGCCCAAAATGGCACAAAAGTACGAGTCTTTGGGTTTAAAGAAGAAAGAGGTAGAAAAAGAAGAAATAAAAACAACATCAGAATCTCACATCGCAGCGGAATAAAATATAATATATAGAGTACAGTTTTAAATACAAGAAATCTATACTGTATACATATATATACATACATACCATCATCAGAGTACATCAAGCATCCATACAGAGACAACTAATAATTGTCCATACACAGCGGAAATAATAGTCAAATACGGAAATCGCTTTGTCATCAGCTCGTCTCCTGAATTCCTTAGCTTTTAACCTAATCCTGTTTAACTCGGTCTGACCCGAGCATCATATAAAACAACACCCGAGTCAATCTGGAATACCAGTGTGAGAAAATCACACTCAATTGGATTATTATATTTTCAAAAATCCTTTGAAAAACAAAAGCATCCCGTAAGACCACGCCACAAATAAATATGTCGGGTTTTTACCTTACGATAACTAAAACTTTTTTTATTAAAGTTCTCTGATATTATTATAGTGTCTATAGAAAGTAAAATAGAATCTAGCTGAAATGCTTGCATCTCACGTTTCAGCAATAGTTGGGCACAATCAAAACCGTATAGGCGCTTATTGGAGATTGGATCCCATATAATGGCAGGGCTACCGGGGTACCGTCCGTCATAGTACCTGGTCTAGATCAGAGTACCGAGGAGCCACCCTAACTCCCCTGCAACGCAAGACCGGAACCATTCTTTACTGAACAGTCTCAAGCAAGATCACCCCATGGTTGGCGCGACCAACCACCCACTAAGCTGAAATAAAATGGACATCTAAACAGGGGAAACCTTACTCTCAAGTGGGGGCTACCCACGAAGCCTTGCTGCACCTCCCCTGTTTTAGCCATTCCCGGTTGATGAGGCTTGAGGTTAAGCGTTACCTTTCAAGAACGCGTCCCACTTAGAATGCTCATCGTCCACCTGACGATGTTATGAAAGCATTCAATCCATACAAGTTGCCTTGGGTCTGGACAAACAGAATCACCATCTTCATCATCTTCATGGTCTTCATTCGTAATCGTTTAAACCGGATCGAAGTGGTTTTCGGATAACTAAATCTGATCCTGGACTCTTAGAAACGATCAGCGCATTATCCAATATTGATAGTCGGTTATTTAACTATCAATTAATCATACACAAGCAACCATCAAATAATTTAAACAAATTATTTATCTCAAATATCATTCAGATGTTATTTCCATTTTAACCCATTTGAAACTAATTTTCAATGTCCATTTATTTCCATGAAATCATTTAACTGATTTCTTATACTCACTCACATTTTGATTTACCCTTTGAAAATATCCTTTATTTTCTCATTCCTTCCCCGAAAAATCAATTTACACTTTCCTTATAATTTCTCAAACTCACTTTCTCCACTTAATAAGATTTCTCCTAAATCTTATCTCAGTTAAATTAATTTTCTTGCCATCACAAGAGGATTTTAATTGGATTTTAAAAGCAATTTGAAACATCTATATTTATAAAATAAGAAGTATGGTTTTATACAAATTATGGTTCGAAGGTAATAGTTTATATAAATATTAAAGTTCATATCCAGTTAACGATAAAATTCAAAACCAGCTTTAGAAAATAGAGTTTATTAATAAATATTTGCGAAGCCTTCAAAGTAACTAATTCAAAAAAAAATTACATTCAAATAATAGTTTATAAAAAAAAAATTATATAGTATAGTAATTTAAAAAGATTCCCTTTTAAAATAAATTTATAATTTTGGAAAACCCAATATCAATCTATAAATGCCTCTTGTCCAAATTCACACTTCTTTCTTTCGAAAATATTCTACTATTTCCGTTTCAAACAAATTTATAACTAAATATTAGATTTCTCCTTGACTTATCTCTTCCCATATTTACTGGTTTCTTCCTTTCCATTTATAAACCCCATTTATAAATTTGATAAACTCTCTTGAGTTTCCATTTATTTATAAAATAATTTTATTCAAAAATCCTATTTTTATAATTTTATTCTTTAATACAATTTCATATTGTTCCTTAATAAAATTCCATTCCATTTCTTAATAAAGTTCTCTTATTCTTTTTCTTAATAAAGTTTTGCTTTACTTCAAATCCATTCATCGGTTACAATATTTCTTCAAGTCTTTAGTATATAATTTACCCTTTTTCCCGAACTCAACTTCAACCAATTTTAAGTATAACCCAAGTAATAATTTTTTTTTCTTGATTTACTTTATTCTCAAAAGAAGTAGATCCAATTCCTAAATAAATATTCTTTTAATTTAAGTTTCACTTAACTTCTTTTAATTACATTATTTATGATATTTAAACAATTTCCAAGTTTCAACTTCCATGTTATTTAGCACTTAATAATTCAATTCACATGCAAATCCATATCAATATATCATTTATCCTGCCATATAACAACAAATATATGATCAATAATATTTTTGAGGAATCCTGTTGGATCCCTCCAACCTGTTTCCCTGCACTCACAGATGTTAGCACAAAATAAAATATAAATTTCACTTCAATGTGGAATATTGCAGTAGATGGTTTTATAATATCATACAGTGAATCAATTATTATAAATCAACCAAACACATCCAATGATTTAAATTTAACATTAAAATTTATTTATGGCATCCAAATGAGTGAGAAAGTCTCACCTTTGCTTTTAAGTTGCAATCCTTTCCAATGTCGACCCGATTTCCCAACTTTTGACCTTATATAAACAATTATATGATTTTATTAATATTTGAACAGATCGAACAATTAATTTCCGTTTAAATAAATTTATCCTTTAACTCTAATAATTTAATTTTAACTAATGATCTATTTCAACAAATAATCAAATTTTAAACTAATTCTCCTTTATAAAAATCTTTTAGTAATTAAATAAGTAAATTAAACAAAATAATCACCCTAATTAAATTATTTTAAAACGAACTAGCAATATTTAAAATGTAGAGGTATATACTTATTTTAAAAAAATCTAATCTTTATATTTTTTTCAAAGTCCTATAGATATAAAAGTCATGTTTTGCCTAAATATACACACACACACACACACACACACACACACACACACACACACACACACACACACACATATATTTATTCTAAAGAAATAAATTCATCTTCCTAACATATAATTTAAATTTTAAAACATAAAAGATATTAACTTTACTCTAAAAATATTTTTCCTTTCTGTTTTCTGCACATATAAAAATCTGCATATTTTCTTTGACTGCTAAAAATCCTATTTTTAAACTTTACTGCTTTTTTTTGTTTCATTTTGAGTACAAATACATTTGTAAAATAAATAAAATATGAATTTAAATTCTGTATATATACAGATGCCCTTCTCAGTTAACTATATTTAAATTTTTTTTGAAAATAGATTAATAATTATACCTTACTGCTAACAAGCTTGAGACCACTGCATCCCACAGCAACGACGCGACCACCGTGACCTCACCGCGAGCCTCCTCTTGTCGCCGCCGCACCATGCATCCCTACGAACCCATTACCGACCACGCTTCCACTTAACTCTCTCTTAAATCCAAAAATTCGCTAACCCTAATCCCCTTCTGACTGCATCGATGGCTCGCATCCCACCACGCAAGCAACCCCCTTTCGCGTCTGACATCGCAATGAACCCTTGAAGTCGCGATCCATCTCAAGCAGCCCTTCATGCGATTTAACTCGGTCGCACGCCCCCTATTTCAAATCGATTTCGAGTTAGGGCTTTTGGTTTTTTTTTTCTCTCGAAGGATTTCGTTCATTTTTGGAAAAGAAAGGAAGGAGTAGCGGTTTAGTGGTTTGTGAACTGAAAAGGTGAAGAAAGAGAACTTTGATATGGAAGAAAATAAGCGGCCATTTCTTCTTCTTTTATTTTAGAAGAAAGGATGAAGACGATAGAAAAAAAATGAGGTAGCCTCGGCCATTTCTTATTGCGGCTATCGATATAAGCTTCTAAGGGAAGACACAGAGTATGATTAAATCGAGGGAAGTAGGTCGGCTGAGATGAAACAGGTCGGCTATGTTAAAAGATTTTAACAGATGAAGAGATGTAGGGTATTTAAATTTTAAAACGATTAATTATTTCCGAAGTGTTTTCCACGTACAATCACACGATGACCCTGAATGCTATGAAATTTGAAATCCGATAATAATTCAATATTACGGATTCAATGGAATTGGTTTCGTCGAAATCTGAGACTGTGCCTCGGAAGGCTATTTTTAATTTTCAATGTAAACGATGAAATTTCAAAATCGCACAAACCACGGTTAAATTCAATTTTAATCCATATATTACTTCCAGTATTATCAATATAATTTTATAAGCCGTTAAAATATTTTCAACAAGCTTACAATTCGAGATTTATATATTTTATCCAATTGTCAATTACTACTTTAATAATTATTTAATTTATTCAAGTAATTGTTATATTTAAATTCTGAATTCTTGTTATTGAATAAAAACAAACTTTCATATAGAAATCAAATTATATTTCAAATTAAAGATTTATATTCATTTTAAATATTCCAAATTGACTGTCCAAAAATCCAGGTCGTTGCAAGCATCTTCTAATAGTGGACCAGATAAAGGTAGGAAAGTACCGTGGAAGGTTTGATCTCTATTTCGGATTTTCCTATTCAGACTCTTTTTGATTCTAGAGCATCACATTCTTTCATTTCTAGTTCCTTGGTTAATTGTTTGCAATTAGATATCTCTTTAACAGTAGACCCCATAGTTGTTTCAAAATTCATAGGTGTATCGACACATTTATCCATGATTTGTAGGGGTTTGAAAATTTTCATATTACGCGTAGAATTTGACTGTGACGCCTATGTATTGGAATTTTCGGAGAATGGGATGATTTTGGGAGGGATTAGGTATCCACTTATGGATCGATACTGGAATGTGAGAGGAGACTCGTTAGAATAGTGACATGCAACAGTAAGACTCTCGAGGTTTCTTGCGACCCACGGGGATTGGTCATGTTGAGCTTCCTTTATTCCTTTGATTCATCATTAGGAGAGCTAGATTCCGTTCTAGTCATTAGAGATTTTTCAGACATCTTTGAGGAGGTTGGATGACTGCCCCTAAGTGAGAGATTGACTTTAGGATCTATCTTAATGACAATGCTAAGTCAGTGGCATTGCCCATGAGACATGGCTTCTAGGGAGAGGAAGGAGTTAAGTAGATAAGTGAGCTATTGAAGATAGGCTTAGCATATCTGAGTGGGGAGCGCTAGTTGTCTTCGCTACAAGGGCGAATGGTTCCCTTCGATGTTGCGTAGACTATTGAGGGTTGAATAAGCCCACGAAGGAAAACCGTTACCAACTTCCTTGGATAGACGATTTTTTCTATTAGCTAGTAGGTTCGCCATTAGATTTCATCAGTTTTGGGTCGCAGACAATAACATTGATAAGACAACATTTAGGAAGCCCGACGGATTCTTTGAGTGGTTGGTTATGCCATTTGGGCTAACCAATGCTCCAACAAATTTTGTAGATTTGGTGAGCTTGCTATTCTTTTAGAGGTGGTTCTTCATACACTTCGCGATTATCAGTTGAAGGCAAAATTCTTGAAGTGCCACTTTTGGCGTAAGGAAGTGCATTTCTTAGGGCATAGAGAAGTTCGGCACATGGAAAGAATTTGAGAAATGGTCTTGTACATTTAGATTTGGATTGTGGAAATCCAAAAAGTAATAGGCAAAGATTGGAGATGTATAATAGATTCAGTTGAAAACGAGGAAAGCCCAAGTGTAAATGATTGCAAAAATTATAGTTATTTCAGATAAGTGGATTTAACGGTAGTGCCTTAGAATAAATATAAGCATAATAGGGATAGGAATAAAAGACTTTAGTAAGGAAATAAGATTTTCAAGGTTTAGGAAGGGTACTCCTATGGTAGTAAGAAGAAAATCCATTTTATGCCTAGCCCAATAAAATGAAATTGTTAGAATTGAAAAGTTGAAAAATATAATTGTCAATATTTTTAAGGAAGTAAATATTGAGTTTTTGAAAAAAAATGGTACGAAATTTAAATTGGTTTTTATATGATTTAAATTTTGTTAAATATGAAATTCTTTTTGAAGAATTATAGGGATTTATGTATGTGTGTGTGTGTGTGTGTGTGTGTGTGTGTATGTGTATATATATATAGACACACACACATACATACATACACACATATAGCTCGCTAGTGTCTTTGGAGGTAAACAAAGATTTAAATATAAAAATCTATAGTGTATTAAGTATCGAAAGCGTAGGTTGCAACATTTATTGTTGTAATAGATATTTTCATGAAAAATAAAAGGGGAGTATACTATAACACTATTGTTATAATATGTGACTCCCAAGGAAAATGTTTTTGCATAACATATGAGATTTATTGGTATTTATTTTAATTAAACCCATACATTAGTATTTTTTGGGCTGTAGTAACAGTGTTTTACGTAACATCTGTTTTGATCCAAATAAAAATGTCTTTTGAAGATAATTTCTATGTAGGGAAATAAAGTGGTTTGCAGGTACACTTATTATGTAACGACCTATTATTTTGAACCGTTCAAATCGACTATCATCCACATGTCAGACTTGAATTGCTCAAAACAACATATTGTTAATTTGTATTTCACAAAACTTAACATATATAGTAAATAAATCAATCACAGAATCACAGACACAGAGTATTATTACAATAAACGGCAGAATAGATAAATAGTAGTCCATGAAGCTACTATAAAACATCAGAGTCTGAAACTAAATACAACAGAATCTCAAATACAAATGAATTTCTAATACATAAGCAATTGACAAGTCTGATCATAAATGACTGGAACAAACAAAAGTAACCGAGAGTTAGATAGATAGATCTTCAAACAAAACTCAAATCTCCAAAGGTAGGTCTTAAAGGCTATGACACTCAGTCTGACCCGAACATAAAGAAAAACACAAAACACTCGAGTCAGAATTAATATTCTGATACCAGTAAATTCAACTTAAGTGAAATGTCAACTGAAATACAAGTAACTTACAGGATGTTTAGGATTTTCATCCTCTAAGCATCCGTGGTACTATCTACTATGTAGTAATATACGCTATTATAATATGTCTATTAGTAAAGTAAAGTATTAAAACAGCGTTAAGACGTTACCCGTATCTCCCTTAACACATTTATATATTTCCGTAGTCTATACAGCGCCGTAAGCTCCACCAAACCGGTGATTTACCCAGAGGACACGTCATAGGTACGGTACAAAACAAACTCGTAGAAGGCACAATAAGGCATGTGACAAGGCGCGTGAGGCAATGCCGGGGTAGAATTACCGTTTGCACTCCTGGACCGGTGGTAACACATAGTAGATACTATCGCCCACCTCGAGACACACTCACAAATCAAATGTGCACCCAATCGAATCACAAAAGCAATAGAATGGTATCGAATCACAAAAGCAACAGACATCTCGTAGACCCCACTTGGTCCGGTATAGCTCCTGGTTTAGCCACATCAAGCCGACTCACGGATTTAGGGTTGAACTAAAACCTCATATAGAATCATCCTCAAACCATCCTACTTCGTTCTGGAATCTCCATCACGTACATAGTTGTTAAAGTGGTTTTCGGTATTGGCAGAAACTATAAAAATATCCGATCCCGGTCTCTTTAACAGTCAAATGCTTATTTCACACTGTGGTCATTTCATTTCAAATAGTTCATATTTCATATCAAAATATCATATTCATTTCAAAACCATATCAATTTGATATCATTATTCACTTTAAATAATAATCATTTCCAGAATCGTAACACTTTCAAAATTATAACACCTCCGAAATCACAACACTTTCCAGATCATAACACTTTTGAAATCATAACACTTCCAACTTAAATAGTTTAGATATTGAAAATAGTATACATATATTAAAATAGTTATAAATTGAAATAGTTTATATGTTAAAATAATTTATATATATAATAATTTATATATTAAAATAGTTGTAAATTAAAAATAGTTTATATTTATTTAAAGATATTGTACCGAAATAGTTTCCAAATTAGAATTGTTTCATCCAACTACACAAATCGATTCAAATCAAATTAAATTTCAAAATTCAATTTAAATCAATCCCTGTTCAACACTTTCAATTTAAAGGGTTAAACATTAAATTCAAATTCTTAATAAACCATTTTAATTTTTATCGATTTCAAATCCGGATTTGAACTATCATTTCAATTCCAATAAGATTCAAAGTTTAAATATTCAAACATTTTCAATATAAGTTTCATTTATATTTCAAGATTTAACTTTAATTTTATTCAAATTGGAAAATATTCACTTAATCATTTTAATACAATTTTGTAAAATATCAATTTATAAATTTAAATCAATATTAAATATCCAGTCTCAATTTTAGTTAAAGTTGAGACTATTCGTTTAATCATTTTTTATCAAATCAAGTTATAAATCATATCTTTCAAAATCTCAAAATTAATAAGTTCAAAGTAATTCTTATTTAAATTCAATTATTAACCAATTTAAATTCCAATTCAACATTAATTTATCTTTTCAACATCTATTAACAAAGTTATAAAAATCTATTTTTAAAATATTAAGATAAATTTAAATAAATACTTAAACATGTTATAAACCAATTAAATTAAATTTTATTAAATTAATTTTTTTTATTTTAGATCTTATTTTATATTAAATCTTATTTTATGTATTTTTAAAATAATAAAATTATAAGTAAAATCTTAAAATTTATATTTTCAAAACTAACTTATAAAGTAAAATTTCCAAAACATGTTATTTAAAAAAAATCTAAACTTTATACATATATAAAAATAGCATTTATATATTATATTTTAAAAAATAATATTCATTTAAACTCATATGTTTCCTTTTAAATTTTGGAAATCATTTTCAAAATATAGACCGACGGTGTCCGTATATAATTTTATATCATATGGTCAAGTGATACAGATATTTAACGTTTCAATCCGCAAATTAAATTTTTACGGATATATACCATTTCAACCCGCAATCCCAAAATTTGAATTCAATGAAAATCGCTTGGGTTTATCATTTCCACCCATAATGATTTTCCCATAATCTGTAAAATCGTTCGGGTATGTATCATTTCAACCTGTAGGGAATTCTAAACTAACATGAAACTTGCAGAGTGAGAACAAATATGAAAATCATATTACACATCAACAATAGGCATATAATCAGTAACAATTTAAATATAATATATACGACAGGTTATGGTGTCATATGTCACAGGTAAACAACCGTAGATAATAGCATATCATATTTAACAATCACATAGCTCAACAATTCAGTTTAACAACATATTTCAATCGTCATTTCATGTGAATTATATTTACTAAATATAAAAATGTTAATCGTGAGTGATTGTTCACCTTTCGAGACTATGAAGACAATGATGGCGAAGATGGCGACACACATACGCACACGGACACGAGCAAAGTAAAAAGCTGCTGCGACCAAATTTTGGACAGCGGCGAGACAAAAGAAAGGCACGATAAACTTGATTTGATGAAGATCAATTATATAACTAAACTTATATATAAGCTAAACAGATATATTTAAAACCATTATTTAATTTAAAACACACATAAAAAATAAAACCTTTATATTATATTTGAAAATCAAAATGCATATTTAAAATAAAACATCTATATATTATTATATTTAGAAATTATTACCTATTAAAACTCATATATTAAAATCAAAATATCCGCTTGAAGCTTATAAAACTGTGGAAATATAAAACAAAACTCACCCTTTAAAAATAGTTGGAAAGGTAGAAAGTAAAAAGGTATAAAAGAAGGGAGAAGCAGTTTCGACTAAAGAAAAATAAAATCATACTTCTCAGGGGATATATATATATATATATATATATATATATATATATATATATATATTATTCTATATACACACACACTAACATATATGTTTAACAAAAATCTAATACACTTCAATATCTAGAACCGTAAAACAAAAGAAATCATGAACTTGCATTTTTTTTAATAAGAAGAGAATGCTAATAGAGAGATCGAAACAAAATATAAATGTAGCCTATATATACAAACTTTATAAAAAAAAATTATAAGCAGGTAAAAGTATGTATCTATGCAAACTTTATATATTAGTGGGCAAATAAAGGTGGATGCGGATCTGATGGATTGCGGAAATGGCAAAGTGAATTGTTGGGGTTTGGTGCAGTGCAAGGCAGAGGACAGTCGTGCTTATCTGGTCGAAGGGAGGGTCGAAGGCGACAACAGCTGTTGTGTTCGGATGGACGATGCTGGGTGCTTGGAGAGGAAGGAACGTGGTGGTCAGTAGGGTCGGCTACATGGTGTTGTCGGCCAGTGGTTGAGGCGTTTGGAGTTGGCATTGGCTGTTGCCAAGGGCGGGAGAAAGGATAAAGGCTCAGTCACAGGCTGCACGCGTGGGAAAAATTTTCAAGGGTGTGGGTTTCAGTGGTGGAGAATGGCTGAGGACGTGCGCGGAGATGATGAAGGTTTGGTGGGCTGCCAAGGCGGAGGGTTGTCACCAGTATTGGTGGATCTCGAGTGCTTGGGTGGAGATGTGGTCATGTGGGGGTGGGTAACGGTAAGGCGGAAGAAATGGGGCTGTGTGGTTGGAGATTTGGTCAGCGAATGAAATGGAGACTCGGTGTAAGCGTGGCAGTGAAGGGTGAATGTGCGGAGGCTCACTGGCGTTCGAAGTGGGTGGCGAGGCTATTGCCATGTGGGGCTAAAGGTGGAAGGAAATGGAGGCCGCATGCAAGTCACCAAGTAAATATGAAAGCACGTTGCAAACCAAATATGCAAACAATTTTCTTTTTTTTTTATTATAACTCTTGCAAACAGAAACAAATAGAAGGGAAAAAGCAAGGAAGAGGATGGACGAACCAAAATGAAGATGAACCAACAAACTATAAATTGAATATGGGATATGACAAAAGTTAGACTTTGATTTCTATGAAATAATGAAACTGATGGCTATTCGTTTCTACTGATGGTTAAAAAACAAAAAAGCCAAACAATCACAGTATGGAACATATACAACAAATTGTTTTGCCGCTTTCGTCGTGTACCGGACGTCGATTTACATAAATGAGTATACTACGAGATCAGCACGACTAAACGAACATAATAGTACATAGATAGCTGCGATGCGATCAAGTTATAAAAAATCGATTTTTCGCTGCTGAAAATGCTGCTAAAATGCCGAAAATAAGATAAACGGAGCCGAAGAAGTCCAAATTTGACGAAACGAGTTATGACATCTCATTTAGAAATTGATTTACATTTTTATTATACAAAAATATTCAGATTTCGAAAATATTTTATTTTCATCAAATTAACTAATTTTTGATTAAAATTTAAAATTACACAACAAAACTAACTTACATATTTATCAACGAAAATCTGCCATTTGCTATATTTGAATAGACACATTCTAAATACCAAATTTTCATTGCTAAATTTAATTATTTAATTTCAAGCAAAATTTCAATTAATTACGTTGTGAAAACCATAAAATTTACGGGTCGTTATACTATCCCCCACTCAAACCTTTTCGTCCCTGAAAAAGAACGGGATATGAGATAGAAGCAATCAGAAAGATAGATAGATACAAAATACAAAGAACTAGATATAATAATTAATTCAAAACCATATAAATTTCATTGGTTCTTAAATTGATTTATATTCAGTAAGTTTGGTTTCAATCCATTTATTCAATCAATAAATATTTATTGTATTCACATTTGGTTGATTTCAATTCAATGTATTTTCATTCAATTGATTTGCTTCTAATTTATTAACATTAAAAAAATTCTTTCAAAACCCGTTCTTTTTATTATTCAATTTATTTGGCTTACATTTCTCCTAATCAAAAATTAAATGTATAAACATTCATTATGACAAAAATTTCATTTATAAATTTCCTTAAGAAAATTTCATTCAAACCTTTTTCTTACATGTTATATTGTACAATATTCAGTTATATTCAAACTTATCACATTCGACTTTTCTGCGTAAGTTATATATGTTTCTGAGTGTAGTTGAGTGTTATACAAACTTATCGTTACCTACAATATTTTATTAAGCAAAATTTTGTTTGGACATTTTATTACTTAAATTTCTCTTCTATAACCTTCAATTACATATTCACCAAACAATTTAACTTTTTTAATATTTCAGGTAGGTTATATATGTCTTAGAATGTAATTGAGTATTATACAGATAGATTTTATCGTAGTTCAACTGTTTCAGGCTGTTTTAATTTCATTTTTCATTGTAGACACTCCAATTATTCAAAAAAATGTTTCATTTTAATAATTGAAAACCGTCTCTTAACTAAAACTTAAGAGTTAAATTTTCGGTTTCACTCCAAACCGTTCTGAAATAAACATATACATATATATTTTATAAATCAAATTATACACAAGAAATTTAAATCAAATCCATTTTTCCCAAAACAAAAGTGTCAAAGCTACTAAGTGGTCTCTCTACTTTGAGACTCAAAAAAGAATGTCGATAATGCTGCAGTCATCACCGAAATTATTTTCCAACGACAAAAGAGGAGAGTACCGATTTTTTTTTAAAATCTTCGGAAACAATTTCCATTCAAAATACTTCAAATAATATACCTTTCAAACTTTGAAAATGCAATTTGGAAAAGCACCGTAAACTTAATCCTCAAATCCTAAGTTTTTAAATTCAGTTCATTTTCAAACCCAATTTATAGATCATGTTTTAAAAACTCATCTCCTTATAACATACAACAATAGTTGATGGTTTAAGAGTGTTGACAAAACAAAAAATGATAATCAAGTACTATCATTTCTAATAACCAATTCATTTAACTATTCAATTTCAGAAAATTATACTTTTATATATAAAATATAATCATGCATAGAATTATCACATTTACCAATTTTTGAAAAAAATAGTGTCAGTTTGCTCTGTTCAAGTGTTTTGGAATTCCTAGCGTTGGCCAGACAAATCAATCGAACCCAAAATTCAAACTTAACAACTCGAAAAACACAATATAAAACATTTTATATCAATTGCAAATACACTCCCTCACAGGATAATACAAGAATAGGTTCTAGAACAAGGATAGAGATTCAAATTAAGAGGGACCCTAATCATAGAGAATTCTAATCAAAAAGATATGCTCGAAAGGAAGATAAGATAATAAAAAATTACAACAGAGGAAAGATGGATAGACTTATATTAGTCGCGGCGACCTTAACCGGGTCAACCGAGACTTAGAAAAGATGATGATATCATTGACAAAACTGGAGACAAACTTGTTGAGAATACGTGGAAAACGCGATTAATGAGATCGACGAAGAAGGCATGAGCATTGTTTAATCCAAAGGGCATGACTAATCATCCATGGAAACCATTCGTCCAGGAAGGAAGACAACAGGTCGAGCTCCAGGAATAAGATCGATGCGGAATTCAATTACCCGCTCATAAGGTGAGGAGTAGCTTCACCAAACATCTCGATAAATCCCTGACTATCGAGGAAGTTAAGATTACTAGGCTGATCATCAAGCGACAAGATAGAATTGCCTACATAATCCTGAGGCAACTGATATTCGATCATAAGAGAATTACCTTGGTCGTCTACTATGGAAATAGTTTGGGTTTTGCGAGAAGCAACAACATCAAAACCGAGGATGTAGAAATCTTCGGTGAATCTATGTTTGTTGTAAAGGAGTTTTGTCCCTTTACAAATCATATTGAGGTTGGCAGGACCGTCGAAGAGATTAGTCACAAATAAGGACGAAGTTGACAATTGAGCTTGAAGCTATGGGATACTCCAGTATCAAAAGAACACGAACAGGAAAAGACAGAATGGATTACAGAACATAAGGGGAGTTCCAAAATCCGAAAGAAAGTCAAACCAGGAGGATCCTAATAAAGGAATTTCAAGCTCGAATGAAGATGGTTCTGTAATTAATTTCACTCCATATGCTAAGTTTTTTCGAAAACAGAGCTTCGATACCAACTGTAACGACCTGGTATTTTGAACCGTTCAAATCGACAATCATTCACACATGTCAGACTTGAATTGCTCAAAACAACAAATTGTTAATTTATATTTGGCAAAACTTAACATATATAGTAAATAAATCAATCACAGAATCACAGACATAGTATTATTACAATAAGCAGCATAATAGATAAATAGTAGTCCATGAAGCTACTATAAAACATCAGAGTCTGAAAAAAATACAACAAAATCTCAAATACAAATGAATTTCTAACACATAAGCAATCGACAAGTCTGATCATAAATGACTGGAATAAACAGAAGTAACTGAAAGCTGGATAGATAGATCTTCAAATGAAACTCCAATCTCCAAAAGTGAGTCACAAATGTTGTGACACTCAGTCCGACTCGAGCATAAAGAAAAACACAAAACACTCAAGTCAGGATTAACATTCTTATACCAGTAAATTCAACTCAAGTGGAATGTCGACTGAAATACAAGTAACTTACAGGATGTTTGGGATTTCCATCCTCTAAGGATCCGTGGAACTATCTTCTATGTAGTAATATACGCTATTATAATATGTCTATCGGTAAAGTAAAGTATTAAAATAGCGTTAAGGCGTTACCCATATCTCCCTTAACACATTTTATATATTTCTGTAGTTTATACAATGCCGTAAGCTCCACCAAACAGGTGGTTTACCCAGAGGACACCCCATAGGTACGATACAAAACGAACTCGTAAAAGGCGTGATAAGGCATGTGACAAGGCACATGAGGAAATGCCAGGGTAGAAATATCATTTGCGCTTTCGAACTGGTGGTAACGCATAGCAGCTACTACTTCCCACCTTGAGACGCACTCCCAAATCAAAGGTGTACCCAATCGAATCACAAAAGCAATAGAATGGTATAGAAGAATATGCCAGATATGAGGAATGACCTCACTTGGCCCGGTATAGCTCCCATTTTAGCCATATCAAGCTGACTTACGGGGGTCAGGGTTGCGCTAAAACCTCATATAGAATCGTCGCCAAACCATCCTACTTCGTTCTGGAATCTCCACTATGTACACAGTTGTTAAAGTGGTTTTTGGCATTGGCAGAGAGTATGACAATATCCGATCCTGATATTTTTAACAACCAAATGTTTGTTCACACCATGGTCATTTCATTTCAAATAGTTCATACATCATATCAAAATATCATATTCATTTCAATACGATATCAATTTGATATTATTATTCACTTTAAATAACAATCATTTCCAGAATCGTGACATTTTCAAAATTATAACACCTTCGAAATCATAACACCTTCGAGATCATAACACTTTTGAAATTATAACACTTCCAACTTAAACAGTTTAGATATTGAAAATAGTATATATATTAAAATAGTTATAAACTAAAATAATTTATATATTAAAATAATTATGTATTAAAGTAGTTGTAAATTAAAAGTAGTTTATATTTATTTAAAGAGATTATACCGAAAAAGTTTCCAAATTAGAATTGTTTCATCCAATTCCACAAATCGATTCAAATCAAGTTAAATTCCAGAATTCAATTTAAATCAATCCTGTTCAACACTTTCAATTTAAAGGGTCAAAGATTCAATTCAAATTCTCAATAAACAATTTCAATTTTTATCGATTTCAAATCCGGGTTTGAATTATCATTTCAATTTCAATAGATTCAAAGTTTAAATATTCGAACATTTTCAATATAAGTTTCATTTATATTTCAACATTTAACTTTAATTTTATTCAAATTGAAAAATATTCACTTAGTCATTTTAATACAATTAATTAAATATCAATTTATAAATTTTTTAAATATTCAGTCTCAATTTTAGTTAAAGTTGAGAGTATTCATATAATCACTTTTTATCAAATCAAGCTATAAATCACATCTTTCAAAATCTCAAAATTAATAAGTTCAAATCAATTCTTATTTAAATTCAATTATTAACCAATTTAAATTCCAAGTCAACATTAATTTATTTTCCCAACCTTTACTAATAAAGTTATTAAAAATCTATTTTTAAAATATTAATATAAATTTAAATAAATACTTGAACATGTTATAAACCAGTTTAATTAAATTTTATTAAATTAAATCTTATTATTAAATTTGTTTTATATTAAATCTTATTTTATATATTTTTAAAATAATAAAATTATTAGTAAAATCTTAAAATTTATATTTTCAAAACTAACTTATAAATTTAAATTTCCAAAACATGTTATTTTAAAAAACTAAATTTTATACATATATAAAAATAGCATTTATATATTATATTTAAAAAAAATCAATATTCATTAAAACCCATATATTTCCTTTCAAACTTTGGAAATCATTTTCAAAATATAGACCGACGGTGTTTGCTATCCCACTTTTTGGTCAAAACTGGAATATCAACAAATTGGCAAGGAATGATGGACATCGAGATTGGAGATCGATTGAAAGAAAGGCTACAATCGATGACGTCAAAATTAGGTTGAGCTTCGATCAGGACGAAATTGATTGGAGATGATGATAAGGATTAGGAAAGGCTATGTTTCAAATTTCAGGTTAATCGATGCAAGGTAGGAAGAACATACTGTTCGAACCCATCGACACGCAAGGATGGTTTGAATCGATCAGTGGTTGCATTCGTATCGATACCGTTCGTGTCGATACCATTTCGAATCGATACCGTTCGTATCGATTAGCACGGGTTCGACTCAGTGAAGTTCGCATCAGGTGTTGGTTCGACTCGATAATGTTCGAATCGATCGAGTTACTGGTTCGACTCGATAGGCTCGTATCGATCAGATAGGAAGGCCAGATGGATCTCGATTCAATGGCGACAAACCCAGAGTGGTAGCAAGCATGTGGAGGTTCTTCGAATCGATGTGCTTCGTATCGATCAGGATGGGTGCAGATGGCGCATTTCGACTCCATGCCTTTTGCAAGTCTCCTTCGTATCCATCAGGTAAGAGCTTCGTTCGTATCCATCAGGTGAGGTCTCGTTCGTATCCATCCTTCACGACCGCTTCGTATCGATGTCCCCCATACTCGTTTCGAATCGATCAGCTCACATGGGATCGATACGGAATGAACTCCTGGAATCGATGCGAAGAGAGACACGAGTTAATGGATGCGAGCATGCCATTGTGAAGTTATGGATATGGACGAAGCATAAGACATGGATGCAAGTCCACGTCTCCAGGAGAGAAGCGTACAACACGGAAAGAATGGTGGATCAACCCAAGGATTTCGCGACGCGTCATCGATGCGAACGTGACCGATCGAGTCGAAGGGAGTGGATTCGAACCAATGGATTCAAACGCAACAGCCCTAATGAAAAACCACAACTTGAATCGATCATATCTCCTAAACCACTAATCCAAATGCAACGAAATTTTCACAGCAGCTTCTATACAAGATAAAGACCAATCCTGCCAAGTTTCAGCTCGATTGGATCATTTTTTGATGGATACGAAATCACTTCGTATCGATCACAGATTGAGTCGAAACTTGGTGGGGTCGGTCGTGTGGGCCCACTCACGTGCCAGAAAGAGTCTCCCGAAGTTTGAGTGCAATATCAGCCTCCAATGCCTGTAAATAGCACCCTGAAGCCTACAGAGAAAGGATCTTTTGGCTATTAGACGTCCAGACTCTGCCGAATTTATTTCCATACTTCCATACAACTACTGTACTCGAAATTCTTTATTATTACTGCTGTAATCATCTGTAACCAGCAAGGAAATCAGTAAAAGGTTAAAATTTTGGAGTGGACGTAGGCCGGAGATAGCCGAACCACTATAAATCTCGTGTCTTTGTTCATTATTTCTGAATTGCTGTTTGATATTTGCTAAGATTCGATATTTGTGCTTGAATATTATTGGTTTGTGTTCATACACTGGTGCTTTCACGATATTTGTGGTTTGTGACCAATTTTGGCGCAAACACTTTGGTGCTTTCACTGAGAAGGACTAGCACCCATTACATCGGATTTAAAGTTCAGATTTAAAGAGTTTGAAAAGTTTGAACTTGAGGACAATGACAAGGCAAAATAGTAGAAGGCAAAGGGTTGAGAGAAGCCAACAGGAAGAAAGTCAACAAGCATCCTCCGGAGCTGGGGAAGGATAGGCTTCGATCTACATAACCCGGGATGAGATGGACGCTATGGCAAATTCATTACAGGAGAGATTGTTGAAAAGTCAACAGGAAATGTTGCAGACTTTCTTTGAACAGATGAGAGCTGTAGGGACGCAGAACTTAGGAACAGCTACAGCTGCTGTGGATGCAGGACAGGGGACTAGGGTTGTGGAACCCAATGGAGGACAGGGTACAGAGCCAGAAGGCAATCAACAAGGGCTTGGGGGCAGGCCCATAGGATCTAACACAGGAGGGCCTTTGGAAGGAGTTCAACAGGCCAGGGCTAACATTGCTGCTAGTGAGCCCCATGAAGAGTATGTGTCGGAGTTCCCTCGGGGGCATGGGGGCAACCCCTAACAGACAATACTGGATTAGTGGAGATCATTAGAAGAACTGTGCAAAGTGGTTTGACCAACAGAGACTTGGAAGGAGTGAAAAGGAGTCCGTTCGCTTGGGAAATAAGGATGGCTCAGAATCCACCTAAGTTCAAGCTACCTAGCGTGGAGGTATATGATGGAAAAGCAGATCCAACTGATCACTTGATGAGGTACACCAGACACATGGAGGTGCTGGGGGCATAGAGGAAGTAATGGCACGATGCTTTCCATTATACTTGACAGACCTAGCTGCAATGTGGTTTAGGCAGCTGGAAGAAGGGTCTATCAGGACTTGGAGGGAATTGGTGGAAAAGTTTTTGGGACAGTTTTGAGTTCACGTCAAGAGGCCGAAGAATGTGATGACGTTGACATCGGTAAAGCAAAGGATGGATGAATCGCTTAGAGCTTTTCTAAATCGATTCAGTGCGTCGGTTGCTTCGGTGGATCGGCCTGATCCATCGATGGTTTTGATGGCGGCAGTATCAGGAGTCAGGGAGGATTTGGATTTCAAGGTATCTTTGATAAGAGATCCCCCACAAAGGTTAATGCAACTGAGGAGAGAGGACCATCCAGCAAAGGTTCGGATAAAGACAAAGGAAAAAGGAAGTTAGACGATGATTCTGGAAAAGATAGGAAGCGATGGAAGGATCCGAAGTTCTCCACATACACAGGATTAAATGAGACGCTGGAGCAGATATACCAGGATACTCGGAATCGCCTTCCCTACAAAAGGCCGGCTAGGAGGGAACCATCAGAACGGGAGAGGACATCAGGAAGGCATTGCCTCTTTCATGATTTGGATGGACACGACACCAACAGTTGCAGGCATTTGGAGCATGTCAGGAAGGGACTGTTGCCACAATATGTCGGAACTCAGAATGCAACGGCGGAGCAGGAGCAACCGCCGCCTACCTCAAGCCACGATCGTAGGAGGCCCAAGAATGATGATCGATTGACCACCCACTGATCAGGATAATGTGAAATAAGTAGCGAACTACTGGCAAGCAACCAAGTCATTTACACATGTATGGGGACGGAGATAGCCCCTAGGCATGCTCTGAATGATGATAAACTACGATGCCGTGGTTTGTGAAACTTATCTTTTGCTTTTTGATTGGACACTGCTTTTCTTTTTGGATTTGGTTTTGGAGTTTGGATTGAACTCCTGGTTTTGCTTGCCTTTTGATTTTCCTTTGGATGATTGTTTTCGGTTTTGGATTTTGGATTTGGATTTGGGTTGGATTTTGATTGGATTTTTATCTGGTTTTTGATAAACGGTCATCGGGTATGGATTATGCCAGGCAAGGGGTGAGTCACTTTGCCCGAACGTGGTAAATTGACTCATTCAGGTCGTCGAGTATGGACAATGCTCGGCAAGGGTCTGGAGTGACCAGGATTCGGCCTAGGACTTAGGCCCTGTATTATCAATTGTTATTTTCAGGTCGTTGAGTATGGACTATGCTCAACAAGGGTCCGGAGAGACCAGGATTTGGCTTAGGACTTAAGCCATGGCTTTGTACAACGTCCAGGGACACTGGACCACGGTCGTCAGGTGTGGATTGCGCTTGGCAAGAACCCGGAGAGGTTAGCACAACGTCCAGGGACAGTGGACCACGGTCGTCAGGTGTGGATTGCGCTTGGCAAGAACGCAGAGAGGTTAGCACAACGTCCAGGGACACTGGACCATGGTCGTCAGGTGTGGATTGCACTTGGCAAAACCCCGAAGAGGTTAGCTCAACGTCCAGGGACACTAGACCAAGGTCATCAAGTGTGGATTACGCTTGACAAGAGCCCGGAGAGGTTATGGATTCGGATATCGACCCGGAGAGGTCCTGGATTCGGTTATTGGCTATTGGATAGGGATGGATTAGGACTCGGTTGTCGAGTTCGGATGGATAGGGAATTGGCTAAGGCTTTGGTTATTGGATTTGGAATTGGGCATCAACTCGGAGCAGTCAAGGATGACATACTCTGGCGATATGGCTATGGGCTTTGGATATTGGAGTCGGAACTATTCAAAACACGCCTTCTTATCAAAAGGCATGTTTTGGGGGGCAAAGTGCTATCCCACTTTTTGGTCAAAACTGGAATATCAACAAATTGGCAAGGAATGATGGACATCGGGATTGGAGATCTATTGAAAGCAAGGCTACAATCGATGATGTCAAAATTTGGTTGAGCTCCGATCGGGACGAAATTGGTTGGAGATGATGGTAAGGATTAGGAAAGGCTATGTTTCAAATTTCAGATTAATCGGAGTTCGTATGAAGGAGATATGATCGATGCAAGGTAGGAAGAACATACCGTTCGAACCCATCGGCACGCAAGGATGGTTCGAATCGATCAGGGGTTGCGTTCGTATCAATACCTTTCGTGTCGATACCATTTCGAATCGATACCATTCGTATCGATTGGCGCGGGTTTGGCTCAGTGAAGTTCGCATCAGGTGTTGGTTCGACTCGATAATGTTCGAATCGATCGAGTTACTGGTTCGACTCGATAGGCTCGTATCGATCAGATAAGAAGGTTAGATGGATCTCGATTCAATGGCAACAAACCCAGAGTGGTAGCAAGCATGTGGAGGTTCTTCGAACCGATGTGCTTCATATCGATCAAGATGGGTGCAGATGGCGCATTTCGACTCCATGCCTTTTGCAAGTCTCCTTCATATCCATCCGGTAAGAGCTTCGTTCGTATCCATCAGGTGAGGTCTCATTCGTATCCATCCTTCACGACCGCTTCGTATCGATGTCCCCCATACTCGTTTCGAATCGATCAGCTCACATGGGATCGATACGGAATGAACTCCTGGAATCGATGCGAAGAGAGACACGAGTTAATGGATGCGAGCATGCCGTTGTGAAGTTATGGATATGGACGAAGAATAAGACATGGATGCAAGCCTACGTATCTAGGAGAGAATCGTTCAACACGACAAGAAAGGTGGATCAACCCAGGGATTTCGCGACACATCATCGATGCGCACGTGACCGATCGAGTCGAAGGGAGTGGATTCGAACCAATGGATTCGAACGCAACAGCCCTCACGAAAAACCACAACATGAATCGATCATATCTCCTAAACCACTGATCCAAATGCAACGAAATTTTCACAGCAGCTTCTATACAAGGTAAAGACCAATCCTGCCAAGTTTCAGCTCGATTGGATCATTTTTTGATGGATACGAAATCACTTCGTATCGATCACAGATCGAGTCGAAACTTGGTGGGGTCGGTCGCGTGGGCCCACTCACATGCCAGAAGGAGTCTCCCAAAGTTTGAGCGCAATATCAGCCTCCAACGCCTATAAATAGCACCCTGAAGCCTACAGAGAAAGGATCTTTTGGCTATTGGACGTCCAGACTCTGCCGGATTTATTTCTATACTTCCATACAACTACTGTACTCGAAATTCTTTATTATTACTGCTGTAATCATCTGTAACCAGCAAGGATAATCAGTAAAAGGATAAAACTTTGGAGTGGACGTAGGCCGGAGATAGCCGAACCACTATAAATCTCGTGTCTTTGTTCATTATTTCTGAATTGCTGTTTGATATTTGCTGAGATTCGATATTTGTGCTTGGATATTATTGGTTTGTGTCCATACACTGGTGCTTTCACGGTATTTGGGGTTTGTGACCAATTTTGGCGCAAATACTTTGGTGCTTTCACTGAGAAGGACTAGCCCCCGCTACATCGGATTTAAAGTTCAGATTTGAAGAGTTTGAAAAGTTTGGACTTGAGGACAATGACAAGGCAAAATAGTAGAAGGCAAAGGGTTGAGAGAAGCCAACAGGAAGGAAGTCAACAAGCATCCTCCGGAGCTGGGGAAGGACAGGCTTCGATCTACATAACCCGGGATGAGATGGAAGCTATGGCAAATTAATTGCAGGAGAGATTGTTGAAAAGTCAACAGGAAATTATGCAGACTTTCTTTGAACAGATGAGAGCTGTAGGGACGCAGAACTTAGGAACAGCTACAGCAACTGTTGATGCAGGATAGGGGACTAGGGTTGTGGAACCCAATGGAGGACATGGTACGGAGCCAGAAGGCAATCAACAAGGGCTTGGGGGCAGGCCCACAGGATATAACACAGGAGGGCCTTTGGAAGGAGTTCAACAGGCCAGGGCTAACATTGCTGCTAGTGAGCTCTATAAAGAGTATGTGCTGGAGTTCCCTCAGGGGCATGGGGGCAACCCCTAACAGACAATACTGGATTAGTGGAGATTATTAGAACTGTGCGAGGTGGTTTGACCAACAGAGACTTGGAAGGAGTGACAGGAGTCCGTTCGCTCGGGAAATAAGGATGGCTCAAAATCCACCTAAGTTCAAGCTACCTAGCATGGAGGTATATGATGGCAAAGCAGATCCAACTGATTACTTGATGAGGTACACCAGACAAATGGAGGTGCTGGGGGCATCGGAGGAAGTAATGGCACGATGCTTTCCATTATACTTGACAGTCCTAGCTGCAATGTGGTTTAGGCAGCTGGGAGAAGGGTCTATCAGGACTTGGAGGGAATTGGTGAAAAAGTTTTTGGGACAGTTTTGGGTTCACGTCAAGAGGCCGAAGAATGTGATGACATCGACATCGGTAAAGCAAAGGATGGATGAATCGCTTAGAGCTTTTCTAACTCGATTCAGTGCGGCGGTTGCTTCGGTGGATCGGCCTGATCCATCGATGGTTTTGATGGCGGCAGTATCAGGAGTCAGGGAGGATTCGGATTTCAAGGTATCTTTGATAAGAGATCCCCCACAGGATCTCGATGAGTTCTTTCACCAGGCGGAGAGGTTCCTTCGGCAAGAAGATGCGAGTATGGATCTAAAGTCAAAAAAGGTTAATGCAACTGAGGAGAGAGGACCATCCACCAAAGGTTCGGATAAAGACAAAGGAAAAAGGAAGTTAGACGATGATTCTGGAAAAGATAGGAAGCGATGGAAGGATCCGAAGTTTTCCACATACACAGGATTAAACGAGACGTTGGAGCGGATATAAGAGGTTACTCGGAATCTCCTTCCCTACAGAAGGCCGGCTAGGAGGGAACCATCAGAATGGGAGAGGACATCAGGAAGGCATTGCCTCTTCCATGATTTGGATAGACACGACACCAACAGTTGCAGGTATTTAAAGGATATAATCGAGGAGCATGTCAGGAAGGGACTGTTGCCACAATATGTCAGAACTCGGAATGCAACGGCGGAGCAGGAGCAACCACCGCCTACCTCAATCCACGATCGTGGGAGGCCCAAGAATGATGATCGATTGATCATCCACTGATCAGGATAATGTGAAATAAGTAGCGAACTACTGGCAAGCAACCAAGTCATTTACACATGCATGGGGACGGAGATAGCCCCTAGGCATGCTCTGAATGATGATAAATTGCGATGATGTGGTTTGTGAAACTTATCTTTTGCTTTTTGATTGGACACTGCTTTTCTTTTGGATTTGGTTTTGGAGTTTGGATTGAACTCCTGGTTTTGCTTGCTTTTTGATTTGGATTTTCCTTTGGATGATTGTTTTCGGTTTTGGATTTTGGATTGGATTTTTATTGGATTTTTATTTGGTTTTTGATAAACGGTCGTCGGGTATGGATTATGCCTGGCAAGGGGTGAGTCACTTTGCCCGAACGTGGTAAATTGACTCATTCAGGTCGTCGAGTATGGACAATGCTCGGCAAGGGTCCGGAGTGACCAGGATTCGGCCTAGGACTTAGGCCCTGTATTATCAATTGTTATTTTCAGGTCGTTGAGTATGGACTATGCTCAACAAGGGCCCGGAGAGACCAGGATTCGCTTAGGACTTAAGCCATGGCTTTGTACAACGTCCAGGGACACTGGACCACGGTCGTCAGGTGTGGATTGCGCCTGGCAAGAACCCGTAGAGGTTAGCACAATGTCCAGGGACACTGGAACATGGTCGTCAGGTGTGGATTGCGCTTGGCAAGAACGCGGAGAGGTTAGCACAACGTCCAGGGACACTGGACCACGGTCATCAGGTGTGGATTGCGCTTGACTAGAGCCCAGAGAGGTTATGGATTCGTATATCGACCCGGAGAGGTCCTGGATTCGGTTATTGGCTATTGGATAGGGATGGATTAGGACTCGGTTGTCGAGTTCGGATAGATAAGGGATTGGCTAAGGCTTTGGTTATTGGATTTGGAATTGGGCATCAACTCAGAGCAGTCAAGGATGACATACTCTGGCGATATGGCTATGGACTTTGGATATTGGAGTCGGAACTATATAAAACACGCCTTCTTATCAAAAGGCATGTTTTGGGGGGCAAAGTGCTATCCCACTTTTTGGTCAAAACTGGAATATCAACAAATTGGCAAGGAATGATGGACATCGGGATTGGAGATAGATTGAAAGCAAGGCTACAATCGATGACGTCAAAATTTAGTTGAGCTCCGATCGGGACGAAATTGATTGGAGATGATGAAGGATTAGGAAAGGCTATGTTTCAAATTTCAGGTTAATTGGAGTTCGTATGAAGGAGATATGATCGATGCAAGGTAGGAAGAACATATTGTTCGAACCCATCAGCACGCAAGGATAGTTCGGATCGATCAGGGGTTGCGTTCGTATCGATACCATTCGTGTCGATACCATTTCGAATCGATACCGTTCGTATCGATTGGCGCGGGTTCGGCTCAGTGAAGTTCGCATCAGATGTTGGTTCGACTCGATAATGTTCGAATCGATCGAGTTACTGGTTCGACTCGATAGGCTCGTATCGATCAGATAGGAAGGCTAGATGGATCTCGATTCAATGGCAACAAACCTAGAGTGGTAGCAAGCATGTGGAGGTTCTTCGAATCGATGTGCTTCGTATTGATCAGGATGGGTGTAGATGGCGCATTTCGACTCCATGCCTTTTGCAAGTCTCCTTCGTATCCATCAGGTAAGAGCTTCGTTCGTATCCATCAGGTGAGGTCTCGTTCGTATCCATCCTTCACGACCGCTTCGTATCGATGTCCCCCATACTCGTTTCGAATCGATCAGCTCACATGGGATCGATACGGAATGAACTCCTGGAATCGATGCGAAGAGAGACACGAGTTAATGGATGCGAGCATGTCGTTGTGAAGTTATGGATATGGACGAAGCATAAGACAAGGATGCAAGCCCACGTCTTCAGGAGAGAAGCATTCAACATGGCAAGAAAGGTGGATCAACCCAGGGATTTCACGACACGTCATCGATGCGCACGTGACCGATCGAGTCGAAGGGAGTGGATTCGAACCAATGGATTCGAATGCAACAGCCCTCATGAAAAACCACAATTTGAATCGTTCATATCTCCTAAACCACTTTATCCAAATGCAACGTAATTTTCACAGCAGCTTCTATACAAGGTAAAGACCAATCCTGCCAAGTTTCAGCTCGATTGGATCATTTTTTGATGGATACGAAATCACTTCGTATCGATCACAGATCGATTCGAAACTTGGTGGGGTCGGTCGCGTGGGCCCACTCATATGCCAGAAGGAGTCTCCCGAAGTTTGAGTGCAATATCAGCCTCCAACGCCTATAAATAGCACCCTGAAGCCTACAGAGAAAGGATCTTTTGGCTATTGGACGTCCAGACTCTGCCGGATTTATTTCCATACTTCCATACAACTACTGTACTCGAAATTCTTTATTATTACTGCTGTAATCATCTGTAACCAGCAAGGATAATCAGTAAAAGGATAAAACTTTGGAGTGGACGTAGGCCGGAGATAGCCGAACCACTATAAATCTCGTGTCTTTGTTCATTATTTCTGAATTGCTGTTTGATATTTGCTGAGATTCGATATTTGTGCTTGGATATTATTGGTTTGTGTCCATACACTGGTGCTTTCACGGTATTTGGGGTTTGTGACCAATTTTGGCGCAAACACTGTCCGTATATAATTTTCTATCATATGGTCAAGTGATACAGATATTTATTATTTCACTCCGCAAAATTAAATATTTACGGATATATATCGTTTCAACCCGCAATCTCAAAATTTGAATTCAATGAAAATCGCTTGGGTTTATCATTTCAACCCATAACGATTTTCCCTTAATCTATAAAATTGTTCGGGTATGTATCATTTCAATCCATAGGGAATTATAAACTAACAGGAAACTTGCAGAGTGTGAACAAATATGAAAATCATATTACACTTCAACAACAGGCATATAATCAGTGACAATTTAAATGTAATATATACAACATGTTATGGTGTCATATGCCACAGGTAAACAACTACAGATAATAGCATATCATATTTAACAATGAAATAGCTTAACAATTCTATTTAACAACATATTCCAATCGTCATTTCATGTAAATTAAATTTACTAAATATAAGAATGTTAATCGTCAGTGAATGCTCACATTTCAAGGCTGTGGAGACAATGATGGCGAAGATGGCGACATAGACACGCATACAGATACGGACATGAGCAAAGCAAAAAGCTGCTGCGGCCAATTTTGGACAGCGGTGACACAAAAGAAAGGCACAATGAACTGGATTTGATGAAGATCAATTATATAAGTGAACTTAAATATAAGCTATACAGATATATTAAAACCATTATTTAATTTAAAACACACATTAAAATTAAAATAAAACCTATATATTATATTTGAAAATCAAAACGCATATTTAAAATAAAATATCTATGTATTATTATATTTAGAAATCAATACCTATTAAAACTCATATATTAAAATCAAATATCCACTTGAAGCTTATAAAACTGGAAATATAAAACAAAATCATAAAACTTACACTTTAAAAATAGTTGGAAAGGTAGAAAGCAAAAGGATATAAAAGCAGGTAGGAGCAGTTTCGACCAAGCAAAATAAAATCATACTTTTCAGGATATATATATATATATACAAATTATATATTATTATTACTATTACATATACACACACACACTAATATATATGTTTAAAAAAATCTAATACACTTTATATACAGAACCGTAAAACAAAAGAAATAACGAACATACTTTGTTTTTTATAAGAAGAGAATGCTAACAGCGAGATCGAAACAAAATATAAATGAAGCTTATATATACAAACTTTATATTAAAAATTATAAGCAGGTAAAAGTATGTATCCATTCAAACTTTATATATTAGCTTTCAAATGAAGGTGGGTGCAGATCTAATTGGTTGCGGAAATGGCGAAGTGAGTTTTCGGAGTTTGGTGCAGTGCAAGGCGGAATACAGTGGTGGTTATCTGGTCGGAGGGAGGGTCAAAGGCAGCGGCAGCTGCTGTGTTTGGATGGATGATGCTGGGTGCTAGGGGAGGAATGAACGTGATGGTCAGTAGGGCCGGCTACATGGTGTTGTTGGCCAATGTTTGAGGTGGTTGGAGTTGGAATTGGCTACTGTCAAAGGTGAGAGAAAGGATGAAGGCTCGGTCACAGGCTGCACGCGCGAGAAATTTTTTCAAGGCTTTGGGTTTCAGTGGTGGAGAATGGCTGAGGACGTGCGTGGAGATGATGGAGGTTTGATGGGTTGCCAAGGCAAAGGTTGTCACAGGTAGTGGCAGATCTCGAGGCTTAGGTGGAGATGTGGTTATGTCTAATAACCAATTCCCAACAGAATGAAATAGAGAATAAAATATGAAGAATAGAAAATTAAAATAGTAAGATATGAACACATAAAGTTTTATACTGGTTCGGCATACTTCAGTCTACGTCTGCTTTAAAGGTTTTTCTTTTTATTTATATTGTTAAATCTAGCTACAATGATTTGAATCCGAATAATAAATTGACAAAGTGTAATGTAGGTAAGAGAGCCTGATCTTGTATTTATGGGAGAAGACGTGCAAATATCCAGTTGAAAATCCACATGCAAAGGCCCAAGACCAAGAGGGACCCCTTCAAGAAAAAAACAGGGCTCACCGTGTCTTTCTGAGGATCGGCACCAACCCTTATAAGGGAATTGGCACCGATCCCAATACTCGAACATTGTGTTGGCGACCCCTATGGTGGGTCCCCTTCCAGTCTAGCTCTGTGTTTCTCGAGTTGTTCCTTGGTTTGCGTTCTAGCAGCTCCCAATGCTCCAGCCTATTCAATTTGCCTGAGAGAATTCAAAATCATCTTCTCTTGTCTCTTCATCATCCGCTCCTGTATTGCCTTTATCATAATCGCCGTCTCGCTTCTAGTGATGTAGACGGAGGATTGATTAACTCCAGCTTTTGAGGAAGTCTCCTGACTTCCTCCCATGGCGACTTCTATCAGCCAATGTTCTCCTTGTTGATTGCCTGGCCATTGATTCCGAAATCCAATTGTCAAAGCTTCCAAATCCGCAGGTGTGAGTACGCTCAGTGAAGCACCAAATGTTGACGTCCAAAATGGCGCTAACACCCAAACAGTAGGAAAGCACCACAAATCTAATAACCAACTCCCAACAGAATGAAGCAGAGAATAAAATATAAAGAATAGAAAATTAAAACAGTAAGATATGAACACAGAAAGTTTTATACTGGTTCGCCGTACTTCGGTCTACGTCCGCTTCAAAGGTTTTTCTTTTATTTGTATTGTTAAATCCAGTTACAATGATTTGAATCCGAATAATAAAATTGACAGAGTGTAATGTAGGCAAGAGAGCCAAAGAGAAGATCCCTTTCCCTCAACCAATGATCTTGTATTTATAGGAGAAGACGTGCAAAAATATCCAGCTGAAAATCCACATGCAAAGGCCCAAGACCAAGGCGGACCCCTCCAGAAAAAACGAGGCCCACTGGGTCTTGCTGAGGATCGGCACCAACCCTTATATTGGGATCGACACCGATCCCAATACTTAAACATTGCATCGGCGACCCCTATGGTGGGTCCCTTTCCAGGCTAGCTCTGTGTTCCTGAGTTGTTCCTTGGTTTTGTGTTCTAGCAGCTCCCAATGCTCCAGCCAGTTTAATTTGCCTGAGAGAATTCTAAATCATCTTCTTTTGCCTCTTCATCATCTGCTCCTGTATTGCCTTTATCATAATTGTCGTCTCGCTTTAAGTGATGTAGACGGAGGATTGATTAGCTCCAGCTTCTGAGGATGTCTCCTGACTTCCTCCCTTGGCGACTTCTATCTACCAATGGTCTCCTTGTTGATTGCCCGACTATTGATTCCAAAATCCAATTATCCAAGCTTCCAAATCCCCGGGTGTAAGTACTCTCAGTGAAAGCATCAAATGTTGACGTCCAATGTGGCGCCAACACCCAAAAAGTATGAAAGCACCACAAATCTAATAACCAACTCCCAACAGAATGAAGTAGAGAATAAAATATGAAGAATAGAAAATTAAAACCGTAAGATATGAACACAGAAAGTTTTATACTGGTTCGCGTACTTCGGTCTACATCCGCTTCAAAGGTTTTTCTTTTTATTTATATTGTTAAATCTAGTTACAATAATTTGAATTTGAAAAATAAAATTGACAGAGTGTAATGTAGGTAAGAGAGCCAAAGAGAAGATCTCTTTCCCTCAACCAATGATCTTGTATTTATAGGAGAAGATGTGCAAATATCCAGCTGAAAATCCACGTGCAAAGGTCCAAGACCAAGACGGACCATTCTGGAAAAAAGAGGCCTATTGGGTCTTTCTGAGGATCGGCACCAACCCTTATTAGGGGATCGACACCAATCCCAATACTCGAACATTGTGTCGGCGACCCATATGGTGGGTCCCTTTCCAGGCTCGCTCTGTGTTTCTTGAGTTGTTCTGCGATATTTCCTAAATGAAATTTAAAGATATCGATGGATTTCCGTTGAGTTGAGCTGCCGAGTTAAGTGTTCATAACCATAGTGATCCAATCTGATCCCTTGCATATGGTAAGTGATAGGTAGCAATCCCCTGCCTAGGGAAAGTACCAATGCATACTTAACCAATTCTGGGATGTTATTCGTCTGAATCTGCTTTATTATCATCCATAATCTTGGTTACACCTGATTTCCAAACCTAATAACCATCCCTTAGGGCTTCTACATGGTGATTACGAAATTCGTTTAGTTAAATCCGTTTGTATACTGCCTGGTCAAAAGGCAGGTTAACACATATATTAGGATGATTATATGATATTTATATGACATTGATTCATTGTATAATTTGATACCAAGATGGATATTAATTATTTATTATAATACATTGATATAGTTGACATTTGTAATGAGTTGTATGCTTATTGTATTATTGTATTATATATATTATATGTTATCGCTGCAGTTGACTTTGTGTTATCTGTAATTCACTGCATATTATGTATTGTTCTGTCCTGCAAGTACACATATTTATTGCTTTGTATCAATATTGTATAATGTATTATTTATTTGATTTTTTTAATAAGTACCAATGTTAGTCCGAGGGGACATTCACATATATACCCCATATAGCTGCATTCTCCGTATTATTCGATAGTATTACTCTGTAGTACTCTTGGATAGTATGAGTATAGAAGTGAGTTGTTACAAAATGATATCAAAGCACGGTTCAGAAGAATACAGAGTACAAGAGACGTGAGACTTGGCTTTAGATGAGACTTAGAGTCCTTGTCCTCGGGGGTATGTGGTAGATTTTTATTTGTACTTAAATGATAGTAGGAATATATGATGATTATTGGGTTAATCATCTAGGGATGTACTTGTTATTTTTACTATATATATATAATATTATATATATATATATATATTCCTTATTTCTACCTCTAATGTGTATTTTTGTTTTCATATGAAACAGAAGTAGTTGAGGGAGGTGGTGAAGTGGGGAGTAGATAGCCAGACGAGTAGTGTCGGCATCGATGATGTTAAACAAACCTCTGTATGGTTTGATTATGAATGAAGTGATCTAATAGTGATCAAAGTTACACGACGGAAACTGATAGTTAGTTTTCTGCTGAAGGAATTTGTTTGAAAAATATGTGTTTTGTTGCATTGGTACTTTTGATTTTATAGATGAATTACTTGTGATGATTTTCATTGTTATTGATGAAAGATGAATTGGATGTATATACAAGTTTTGAAAAAAAAATTCACAAAAGAAAGATAATGATTTAATAAATATGAATTTGATTTTCACAAAGTGATTTAAAATGTTTTACTATTTTATTTTGGTTTTAATTTGTCCGTCGAGTGCTTTAAGAATTTCCATCGATGCGTTTTTGCTAACGTTATAGATAGGGATTTCTAAATACTAGGATGAAACATTTGGACATAATGTTTTAAAATTTTAGAGATATTTGAGATTTTGAGAATAAGAATGTTTTCAAAGGATACCGTGTTTTGCCAACTGTATATAAGAAAATAACAAGTTGCAAACCTACAAATCTATTAAACAATGTACATATCTTGATCGTACATAAACAAAGTTTATCTTCAAATTTGAATACAAGTTCAAAACAACATAGTTAACTTCAAATGAAAGCAACTAACCTACAAACCGTCATAACACCTAATTTCTTAAGTTTCTAATTGCGCGTGGTGTTCTTTGTGTTTGAGTTGGAGGTGGTTGAGATGGTCCATCTTCAACTATGTCCTGCCCCAGTTGACAGCGTTGTGAAGAACCATCCGCGCCTCTAAAACATCTTCTTTGGTATGCATGAGAAAATGCCTGGGGCAGACGAGGCACACATGGCGGCGGTCGTTCAAGCGTATGTCTAACAAGAAGCGACTTGATAATTTCTTTGAAGTTCAAACACTTACCTTTTACTCGATCTTCATCTGCAGGATCTACAAGAACATCATCAACTTCATTTGAAATGAGGTACAACCCTTGAACCTAAAATGAAAAAAGTGTTGGCGTAAGTAAGTAAAGCTAGTTGAAGGAGTTATAAAAAGTTATAAACACGTACCAACTCATGTTCCACCTGTCCTCGTGGAGCATATCTAGGCAACCTAGTATATGATTCTTTAAGAACAAATCGTCGCATTATATGCCAGTACCAACTGTAGTATTGTTTGATGGTGATTCTTGGTACGTGTTCAACTTGAACATGATCCAACTTATGATCCCATCTTCCTACGAACGTGTTATGCAAATCTCTATTCCAACCGTGTGACAAAATTTTCTTGGCTGCATTTGGTATATTGTGATAAAGCCCATCACTCTGTCTGAGTAGTGCACGGACATACTTTGCAAGCAAATGATCGGGGTTCTTGAATACCAAGTCTGTTCTCCATCCAAACAAATTGACGGCAAATCCTGAACAATCTCTGCCGTGTATGGCGTCCAATCAACATTATGCTGCTCCATAACATCGAGCTCATTGTGATAGAATATGGAATGATGGACTAGATTATCTCTCCAACGTCTATTTCCAGTCCATCTACAATCAAGATTAAAATAACGTGTGAATATTGTATTAAAACATAAAATTTTCAATATAAATTACTAATGGTTTTTACCTGGCCCCGTAAGGTAATCCAGGGACGGCATTGGCATGAACATTTGGACAACCAATCAAAATATGCGTCTATGACCATATCTGCACATTATCAGTATTAAAAAGATCTTTCAAAATATTAGTGCATTTATAAGTCAAAATTGACATACCTGCAGAAGAGTTAAGCAACTGCTAACCCGTTCGACTTTCTTAGTGCCACGTTATCTAACTCTTTATATAATGTGCATAAAACCGTGCTACTCCACGAATAATCAGATAGTGGCAAAGTCCTATAGCATGTACAACCATTTTACACTTACTCGACCCTTCGAATGGTTTGAAAAAAGACGGCATACTATAAGAAGTAATATAACAGCCCATGTGAACTGTTCTAGCTCCTCAATAGGTGAATCGAAAGTAATCTCCCAGCCAACTATAAGGTCATTTATCCATTTCACCTTCAACTCTCTTCCATTAACCACCACTTGTTGGGTGGAATTTCACTAAGCAAACGGTGACAAAAATCATCGGAGTCCATGTTACCACCGTAATTCAGAACAGCGCCCTCTATAGAAAGGCCAAGAAAAATAGTAACGTCTTGCAGAGTGATTATCATTTCTCCCATGGAAAAATGAAAGGTGTAAGTCTCGGGTTTTCATCTATCGCATAATGCTGTCGGTAAAGACCTATCAAATATGATATACTTTATTTGCATGAAATATCAGAAGCCCGCTTGATAAAGTAATTGTTGAACTCGGTGATCATCAACCATCTCCATCAAATCTTCGAAACTCTACGAATGATCTAGATAGCCTATGGGTTTTACCCTCTACAAAACAAAGAATTATAACGTATAGTTAAGTCAAAATGCTAAAAATCGTAAACTATTTACTATATTTACAAAATTAAAAATATTACCCTCATTAGATCTTCAAAATTTGTTCGATGATTATCCTGCAAATATAGCGATGTACCATCAACTGGTCCGCTTTCCGGCTCTGTAAAGTTCATGCAACAAAAACCCAAAATTTTAACATTATTTACAATAAATGATTGATTCAACTGTATGACTTAGATCATTAACACCTAACACATGATAATTGACAATGTTTCTAGCAAATATAAACAAGTAATACGCAAATTAGAAATTAATAAAAAAATAGGGTTTAGAGATTATCAAAATTGTATTGTGTTGAAGAAGATCCCGCTTCTATTATTATAGATTTTTTCTAATTAAAGATTGGTGAAGAAATTTGTAAAATTTGAGAGAAATTGATGGAAAAAACCAAGAATTAGGGCTTAGGAATGATAATTCATGTTTGAAAATGAGGGGAGTAAGTTGGTGAAAATGATATGGTGTGGGGGGAAAGGTTGTTGCTGCCTTTGTATGGCAGCAGTAACATGTGCAGGCACAACTACGAGTTGCGCCTGTACTAAAAAAAAATGACGCATCTCTTAAATGCGTAAAGGATGAAATTAAATATTTGGCGCAATTAAGAGTTGTGCCGATACGAAATTATAAAATATGGGCATAACTATGAGTTGCGTTTGTAAGAAAACAAGTTGTGCAACTCATAGTTGCGCCAAAAAATATAACTTCTATTATTTGACTTGGCGCAATTAAGAGTTGCGCTAATTAAAAAATAAAATTATAGGCACAACTAAGAGTTGCGTCCAAGACTTGACAGTTAAAAAACTGCTGAGTTGGACGCTGACTGGCAGATACTGGTCTTGTTTGGTAATAAATTTCAAAACCAGCGTCGATCGCAAAATTGTTTCGAAAACTAGCCTACTTCGAAAATTTGTCCTATTTTGAAAGGTAGCAATGAGTTGAGAAATATTAAAAAACAATAAAAAAAGAATGAAAACCTATGAATGGATGCTGATTATGTCACAACTAACATATACAACAAATTAAGTATATCTATGGAAAATGAAACCTGAAATAAAGCTTGCGTGTCAATTTCTTAACTGATCTTGCAAGCTGAATCTTTTCGTTCGATCGTTAATTTCAGGAAATGAATCATTCTTTCATATAACATATAGGATTTCACCTTCTTCAAGTGCTTTTCTTCTTAAAGTGCAGTATAATTTTTATGCAATATCTAACTCCCTAACTTAATGTACAAACGCTACTGATGCTATTTAATACTAGTCTGATGATTTTGCAAATCCTTGAAAGATTGGAAATGAATGTTTGCATTAGTTTTATAATAATGTTATGATTTTTTTTTGGATTATCATAATGCATTTACATGACAATAGTGATTATTCATTACTAGAAAATAAATGTTACATTAGTAATGACTAATCACTATTAGTACAAAGAAATTTTCAACCGAAAACTGATGATTACATCAATGATGTAGATGTCAAGTTAATAAAACCACACATGCTGGAATTTTTTTGCAGCCAATGACTTGAAGCAGCATCTAGATCTTGTTCATCAGCATATAACAGTGGCAGAGCAATTAATATGCTAACTAGGGCGATTGTTCATCAGTAAGTTATTTTGGAAAGCTAACATACCATACAATAATTCACTTTTTGACGTCGCCGTCTAATTTTGTGTTTATACCTTCAAAAGTTTGTCTCAAGTCGCATAAACCAAGACATCAAGTTGTTTATATACGTTAAATGAAAGTATACTTATTTTATCTCTTTTTATATGCGACTAATGTTTGTATTGAGTTAAGAAAAGATGATCAAGAGGCTATTTGGACTTATTGGCGATGTCCACTCATTTTTTCTTGCTTAATAATAAGCGAATTTGCTTAAAATGCTAATATAAAGGTACGTTTTACGGTATAGCGAGATATATAGTGATATTGTATTGTTCCCCCATGTCTCGGGATGGCCCGCGTTGGGATGCCTCGTCGAAGATGTATATTATGTAACTATATTGCGTTTTGATTTTTGGGAATGCTCTCAGTATCAAGAAGACTCTTCAGAAATTTTTCGAAAAATCCAGCAAGTAGAATTATTTTTTCAAAATATATCGTATGTGAAGAATATAAAATCGTTAATTGAATCTATTCGAAATAATTGCATACGATAAGAGATTTGGAATTAGAGCCATATAGAAGTTTGAGCAGTTGAATTTGATAGAAGATTGTTGTTACGAAGGAAGTCAGGGTAAAAGTTGTTTGACGTCTCCTTATAAGAAAATTGCGAGGTCACAATTTTGTTAGGTGGGGAAGTCTGTAATAACCCTCCTTTCTGCATCGTACAAATAGATAAATTTAATTAAAATAAAACTATTCAAATTCGATATTTGATGATTTATATTTTAATAATAAAATTCTAGTTCATTAAATTCTATTTAATATAAGATTCTGATTTAATAAATTGAATTATAGTCTTTTCAAATAATAAATTGAAATTTGAATAAATTGTTTTAATTGAATACAAAATATGTTTTTATAGTATAAGTAAATGGTTGTGATTAAAATAATGGAGAATTAATAAGAAAACGACAAATTGATTAAAACTATCCAATCACCGAAATATAATTTGTAGAATGGAATGTAAATTAATTTAAATTAAACTGAAATTTAATTACAAATACATTAAAAAATTAAAAAAGAATAAAATTAATTAAATTGAAAGGGCATTATATGAAGCCCAAGCCACCTTATTCCCTAGAATTCTCCGCTTCCTTCTTATACTTGAATGAACCCTCTGCTTATCAGAAGTTATACTCGAAGCCTTAATTTAGAAAAAAGTTGGATTCGGGACCTGACAGTTGAAAATAAAAGTAAAAATAAAATATATCACGCAATCAATCAATTCACGACAAAGGAAGAACTAGCGATGTTGACGTTGGAGCTGTGCAGTTAAAGAACTTAGCGGTTATGCGATGAAGGTGCAAAAGTTATAACGGGGATAGAGCAGAGATAAACCGGAAAATAGCTGAGGTGCAAAAAGCTGCATTGGACATAAAATCAAAAATTTAAAAATAATTTATTCTCATTCTTACATCACTTTTGTAGGAAAAAGAATTATTTTTTAATCTTACATAGCAAAATTGAATAATATCATGACTTATGCAAACTAGATTTAATGACTACAATAGATTTCTAACTTAAATTGAGCACTTATGCCTTAAATTAGGTTTTTACCCTAACTTTATTGTTTTTTTTTAAAAGAAAACGAGTCCAACCAACCTTTTATTATTAATGTTTCTAATGTGGGCACTAATAAGGTTTGATTTAGCGGGTGTAGCAGAAAAAAGCGGGGGTTAAAATGGACTTACTGTCACGTCCCGGCTTCCACTATCCAGAAAGATGCATCATGAATTAAGAAAGAAAGGGATAGAAAGAAAAAAGAAAGAGAAGAAAGAAGAAAACAACATCATAATCTCAACAGCGGAACGAATAAATTATATTAATAACATAAATATTACATAGTTTACAACCATTATTAGAGTTATACAGATTACACATCACATACTAGACAGTTATAAACACCTGTCTAGTTATACACCTCAATACAATACAAGGAAACTACTTAGAGAAACCAACACATCGGAAAACTATATATCTACACGTTGAAGCCTCCTGCTCCATTGCTCCTCCACAATTCGTCCAAGCTAACCTGAATCCCTTGGCTACTCGTAAAAATTGGAGTACCCAAGAGTTTAAAAAAACAGAAGATAAACTCCGGGCCAGACATGGGTCTGGTGTGAGTAACAGGTTAAGGTTGCTTAACTTTCAAAAACCTTTTGAAAAGAAAGGTATCACGTAAGACTTCCCACACATCAACATGGAAAAGTTTTTACCTTACGCTAACCAAAACATTTGATAGGAAATCCAGTGATATTATAATAGGTCTAGGGTTTTCAAGTAAATATGAAATAGCCGAAATTGTTACATTTATTAAATTCCAGCTACTAGCCACAAAAGTGGGTAATACAATCAAATCCGAGGGTACTTATTGGATTTTGGATTCCATACAATGGCAGGGCTACCGGGGTACCGCCCATCACAGTACGGGGCCTAGATCACCATGCCGAGGATCACTCCTAATCCCCTGCAACACAAAGCCGGAACCATCCCTTACTGGGCAGTTCCGAACAAGACAACCCCGACAGTTGGAGCTCACAACTGTCCACACAGCCGAAATAAAAGGGACCTCTAGATATGAGAAAATCTCATCCTACTTGGGCATGACCTACTTAGCCTTGCTGCACCTCCCCTGTTTTAGCCATTCCCGATTGATGAGGCTTGAGGCTACGATTACCTTTATAGAACACATCACTTAGAATGCTCATCATCCACCTGACGATGTTCTGAAAGCATTTAATCCATACAAGTTCGTTCCGGGTTCAAACAAAACCGAAGGCATTATCTCGTTACACTCATTTTGGAATCACCTTCAGAGTTAACGACGATAACCCTTGCACTCTGAATCTTCATCTTCACTTAAGATTCATGACCTGTCGTTAATTTGGATCGTTGTGGTTTTCGGATATCAAATATGGAAACCCGATCCCGGTCTCATTGAAATCCAAAATGTGTCTTTTAAGGCCAAGTTGTTTTAAAGTTTAAAACAATTCAATACAATTATCTATATACACACAGATAGATAATTCACAAATCACAAGAGATAATCACATTATCATTATAAACAGATAATCCATATTATCGTTATAAACAGATAATGCATATTTATCATCAAAATAGATAATCCATATTATTATCACAATGCAACCAAAGCATTCATATCACACTGCATTACTTATCTCATTTTTGAGATCTCAAAACATTCAAGGCGATCAACATCATCCATTCATACATAAGCAAAGATTTATTAATCACATCACCTATAATTAAATTAAATAAATTAAATAAATTACCTCCATCTCTAATTAATTTAAAGTGAATTAAATTAATTACTTCATTTTTAATTAATTTAAAATAAAGTAAATTAATTACTTCATCATTATAAATCTTGCTTATCTAACCATTAATTAATTACAAGTCAATTAATTAAGCATTCAAATTAATCACCTTAATTAATCATCCTTCATTAATTATCCTTAATTTCATTCAAGTAATTATTCTTTAATAAATTTCACAAATTAATTATCCTTAGCCAAAACAGCAATTAACCTTTAATTACCTCAATTAATTAATTAACTATAATCAATTACATTAATCCTTAACTAATTACATTAATTAATTACCTTTAAACCACTTATCATTAATTAATTAATTTTAATTAATCAACTTTAATTACATCATTAATTGTATTAATTAATGATCCCTAATTACATTTTTAATTAATTTCTTTATTTAAATTAATTACAATACGTAATTAACCATAATTATTAATCACTCCAGATTAATCACATTCAGTAATTAACTAACCTTAATTACTTCACTAAATAAATTAATTATTTCTAATTGATTATCTTAACCAATCCCTTGGTTACTTACTAAGTAATTATACTCAAATTACTTCAATTCTTAAATCATCTTTAATTAATTACATTCAGTTATTACCATTAATTACTTTACTAGGTAATTACAATACATTAATTACATTAAGTAATTATCATCAAATCATTCAGTATTTAAAATTAATTAAACTTAATTAATCAATTTAAACAATCATATTAAACTAAATTAATTACATTAAGTAATTAATTCTTTAATTACTTCCATTAAGTGATTACACTTAAACAATTCACAAATGATTATCATTAAATTAATTAATCTAATTAATTATTAAAATTAATCAATCTAATTAATTATTAAAATTAATCACATTAATTAATTATTAAATAATCTCAAGTTAATGACCTTCATTAACCATTCTTTAATTACTTCCATAAGTAATTAACTCAGATCAACCATTACTAATTACAATTTAATTTATCGTTAATTATCCATTTATTAATCTCTAATTATTTAATTAATTAAGTGTTAACTGTAACTTAATTAATCTTTAATTACTTGATTAATTAACCTTGATTATAACTTAATTGGTTAATTAAAAGATCTTTAATCATTAATTAATAATCATTAATCATCTAATTAATGATCTTAATTACCAATTTATTAACTCTTAATCAATTATTTATTAATCCCTAATCATTTAATTACTTAAATTAACTAATTATTCCTTAATTACCTCATTAATTAAATTAATTTCAAATCATTAAATCCTAATTTAACTTTGAGATAAAAACATTCTTAATTATGACTAAATTGTCATTAACAAAACATTTGAAATCAATTTACTTTAAACTTACTTTTAAATTTTATTTCAAATGTGAGATTTAAAATGAATATAATTTAACTTAAACAAAGTTTAAACAATTTAAACCTTTTTAAATTACATGGCAAACAAATGCTTGTCTTATAAAAGAAATTCATAAGAGTTTAAAACTAAATTCATTTTTAAATTCAATAATTTAAATTTACACTTTAACATACAAAGTTGTTTAAATCTTTCAAATTTAAAAACTTCTTTTATTTCAAAAACTGAACTACACATTTAAATCTTTGATTTCCATATCTAAACTTAACTTTAAAACTAACTCATATTTTTAAAACTTCATTTTTTTTTTATAAATTTAAACTGCTTAACCATTTTTGAAGTAGTTAAATCAATTCAAATTTAAAAACTTTACCTTATTTGAAAACTGAGATTTAAATTTTAAACTTGTATTCTAGATTTCAAACTTGAATTTAAAAACTTAGTTCAAACTCTTGCTTTACATTTATAAACTTCTGTTTTATAAAATTTTAAAAACAGGCATTACAGTTTTTTCTCAAAACCTGTAAACAATGTAAAACCCGACACACCCAAAATGCTTCGAGTTCAAAGCCCATCCTCCCTGAGAAAACTACCCCACAACTTCAAGTCAAACAGAGATTTACTCGAGTGTCCTTCTCTGCTTTCAAAACCTGTCCAAACATCCCCAGACAACTCACTTCACCGTGCATATGCACGGTGACTCCATCCACCATTGATCATCAACGATGATCGCAACACATCAGAGATCAACCCTGCAACCCACCGCGGTCATCAAATCATGCTTCAACCCTCGAATTCGAGTTCTAGAACCTTAAACCCAAACCTGGAAATACAAGAGTATCACCATCTCAAAACCTGTCATCACCTCGCCTGCAAAATTCCGACCACCTGAAGGTTTACAACTCCGGCCTCGACTTCATCTACTACCCAGCTATCATTCCCCAAAATCTCTTAACGCTTGATCAACTACACGTGCCGTGGTGATCGATTCATCAAACCCATCAAAACTAGGGTTCGAGAAAGAATCTCTCTGTTGCAACTTCCCTGATGAAATCCATCACCATTACCCATTTTTCCACCAATCTCCACTCATTCCCCCACCTCTAGGAGGAAACCCGATCTCCATATCCAAGTAGATCACCAGAAAATCAAGAACTTCCATATTATGTACAAACCAGAGCTGCACCTTAACCTCTTTACTAATTTTTTAGTTTTTGGTTTAAAAATCATATTTTTGATTATGTATTCAGCTTATAATACTGGATTTACAATTTCAAAGGTTTGAGTTTTGATATTATCAAACATGCATAGATGTTTTATGTTTTACAGAGACAAACAAACTTCTATTTTAACTTACTTAAATTTTTAGACCTTAACCAAAGATAAATCAAACAGCTTTGATTTATAAATTACATCGCATCTGAAACTAATTAAAAGATAAGGATTTTAAACAGAAATTTTGAGCCTGGGTACAAAACAGAACAGAATACCTATACACAGCATGCATACAAAAAATATTTACTTCAGACATTCATGCAATACATTTTTTTTCAAACATATTAGCATGCAACCAATTTTTAAATTTTAAAAAGTTACTCATCTATTTCTAAAGAAGACAGAGCCTCCATCTGAAAAGCTTTTGAAACATTTAAAACTGCAGTTGCCCCTTTTGATTTTAGTTTAAAACTTAAGTTGCTTGTTTTAAAAACTTGCAGACACTCCAAATATTTCCAGATTTGACTTGTCTTGAAATTAAAACTTGAATTGCAGACTTCCATTTGATACCCAAGTTGAAAGAATGAATGCAGGCAGCCTATTTTTGAAACTGCAGTTGCCTTGGGTTTGAAGATGTGTAGATTTGCATGCAATATCAATTCCAGATTGTATTTGAAGTGAATTACAGGGAAATGGATTGCATTTTGACTGAAGAGAATTACTGATTTTATTTGAACATGATTTCTGGATTTTTTGGTTTTGTTTGAAGAGCTGTTTACAAAGTTGCTTCAGATTTGATAATGAGGATTTTTGATTTGCATTTGTAAACTGATTTTGGAAATGGTATAGGTTATGCTCAGATTTGTTTATAGGGAAGTGATTTTCAGGTTTGAGAAATAACAGGTTGAAATTTTCTTTGATTAGAAAATGAGAAAAAGAAATAAGGGTGAAAAATGTATCCTTATATAGGTTATTTTTCTGATTTTATAAAATAAAAGAATTTTTTTTTAAGAGGCCACTTGTAAATTATTTCAACATTTGTCACATTGGAATGGTTATCTTTTGACATTTGTTATATGATGCTTAAGAAAACAACACATGTCCTTTTTAAAGTAATTAATATCAAATTTAAATGTTAATATATAGGTCATGCCTAATTAATTGGTTAGTTAGTATTTAATATGTATAGAAATGTTTGAAAAGAAATAAAAACAAATTATACCTATAAATAAAAGCTTATGTATATAAAAATCAAAACAATAAAAAAAAATCTATACTTTGGATTTTAAAACTTTATATTCAAATTCAAATCAAATTCTAAAATCTAATATTTAAAAATCAAGTTATACATACAAATTAAATTTGAAATAACAAATGCTATTTTTATTCAAAATCTATGTGTAAAGACAATACATTATTAATATTATTTTTAGAAATAACTCATTATCAAATTAAAATAATTATAAAAGAAATTATATCTTTATTAATAAATTACTTTTTTTATTAAGCTATATTTTTAAAAAGAAAACAAAAAAAATCTTTTTGTTAATTCATTTAAGTTTAAAACTTTAAGCCAAAATCATTTTAAACATTTAAACATCTATCTTAACAATTTTAAAACCATATAGTTAATTATTAAATAGCTTTGGAAAACTTAATATTAAATTAAATCAAAATTCCAAATTATTTAATATATATATTAGAATTTGAAATCAAGATTCATTTATTAAATTTAAACCAAGATTATTTATTTAATAACTTTTAATAGCTTTATATTAAATAAAAACAAATTTCCAAATTACTAAAAATATTAGAATTAGAAAATATGCTTTATTCATTAAATTTAAAACAAAGCTAATCTATTTAAAATATAAATCATATATTTATATTATAAATAGAAACCAATTTATTAGCTTTAAAAGATAAAATCTACCAATTATATATTTATTAAAGGAAAATTATTAAATCAATTTGAATTATTATTAACAAAATTATCAAATCAATTTAATTTTAATACCGATTATGAAATTGATATTGCCAAAAATTCCAGGATATTACAATCCTTCCCCCTTAAAAGAATTTCGTCCCCGAAATTTAAAACAAAGGTAATTTAATAATCTCATTAAAGATTTAATTTTTAAACACAAGCATATATCAATCATATCTAACAACCATAGCAACCAATTCATCCAATCAAACAAATCTAATTATCCAGACAAAATTCTGAACAGAATTTCCTCGAGTTTCCCCAAGTGTAAATACCGGGATACTCGCTCTACAGAATCCAAACATTCCATACTACTAAGATACAGAGCTCCTATTCATCTATATCTACAACACTGGACAAGATATCAGACTACAGACGAATCTGACTCAACAACCAAAACTCCCGAACTGTTGGTTCAAAAACCAAAGATAGATCATACACGTATTCACTCAGAGATACGTGAAACTCATCGAATCCCAGTTATCCAAACTGGCAATTCAATCCTGTAGATCAATCACTTATTCTTACAAAAAAGATCCAAAACACTTCAGAGCTAGCTTCTCAGACTTACCCAATCTTATAGCTCCTTAATCGGAGAAAAACTTATCCAAAATCAAATCTCCGACTCCGAAAATCCAAATTCCTTCGTCTCTTATCCACAAATCTCTTCGGACGATCCTGGGCAGCCTACATCCTTACTGATCAGCTCAACCTTCGCTGATGCCTCTAGAAACAAACAAAACCAATCAACTCAACAAAATGATCTCCTCAAGATCAACCAAAATCAAGAACTCAAACTCTACTCCTCAAATATCAGAAGACTAAACTTACTTCTCCCTATCGGGAAAAGACAATAAAAAACACTTCCAAACAGCTTCCGCTGCTCAACTCTGATCCGAAGTAGATAAGAATGCGATGAGGAATACGAGCACAAACAGGACAACACATCCCAAAAAATATGGTTCATCAGATCCACAAGAAAAATCAGAAACTCCACCAAAACCTGAGCTGCTTCATCAAATTCTATCTCTAAGAACCGTTCTTCTACTAAGCTGAACCACCGGTAGCACTCCTGGAATCCCAATCGATAAGGAAACCCAATCTCCAAATGCGGACAAACCTCTGATTTCTCTAAAGATATCTGGAAAAACCCTGATAACCCAAGAGAACATTCAAACAATCGCAAGTCACTTTTGCGATCAATCCAGACCAAATCCAAGGAAAACCTGTTTTCCCTTTACCAAAGAGAACAGCTTACACTTAACTAGCCAATCCATCGAAGAAACGAGTCCACTCAGCTGTTTTTGAACTCCTCCTTCAGAAAAACTACTAAGCCAGAAGACTCCCTGTCGACATAGAGAACATTCCAAGCTGCATTGCTGCCACAGATGCCAAAGATCTCCTAATCCAAAGCTCTTCGAGAAACTCGGACCTCAAACCAAACAAAAACACCATGCTGAACACAACCACAACACCGATGCAGGCCTACTTCCTTAAATTTGTTCCAAAGAAATATCTTTGGAAACATCCATAGTCACTGCATCACATCACGCAGCTACTACTTCCAGAGGTATTAAGATACCATCACTTGCTTCTGCCCAACCGACAGATCCAAACTTTACTCATCCAACTTCAAAAATAGACTCCGAACCTTAACAGGTTTTCGTCAGAGATCGATGAAATCCGTACACCACTGCAAAACTCACTCAAGATGGTATTAGTTCTACAGTCTCGACAGATAGACATCCAACCTCAAAACATTCAAAACTCCAACCAATGATAGTCGTGATACACACCACTACCACATCTACCTTTATAACTTATATTGGAAAACCTGAACAGGTAACCCAACAGATAGGTAGAAATAAATAAATATATTTATATATATCAAAATTACAAATACGCTCTCTCAAGATAGACACCACTCCAGAGCCTAGGTATTCGCTTAACCTAGCTCTGATACCAACTGTCACGACCCGTCTTCCACTATCCAGAAAGACGCATCATGAATTAAGAAAGAAAGGGATAGAAAGAGAAAAGAAAGAGAAGAAAGAAGAAAAAAACATCAGAATCTCAACAGCGGAACGAATAAATTATATTAATAACATAAATATTACATAGTTTACAACCATTATCAGAGTTACACAGAGTACACATCACATACTAGACAGTTATAAACACCTGTCTAGTTATACACCTCAATACAATACAATACAAGAAAACTACTCAGAGAAACCAACACAGCGGAAAACTATATATCTACCGCTGAAGCCTCCTGCTCCATTGCTCCTCCACAATTCGTCCAAGCTAACCTGAATCCCTTGGCTACTCGTAAAAATTGTAGTACCTAAGAGTTTAAGAAAATAGAAGATAAACTCCGGGTCAGACATGGGTCTGATGTGAGTAACAGGTTAAGGTTGCTTAACTTTCAAAAAACTTTTGAAAAGAAACGTATCAAGTAAATATGAAATGGCCGAAATTGTTACATTTATTAAATTCCAGCTACTAGCCACAGAAGTGGGTAATACAATCAAATCCGAGGGCACTTATTGGATTTTGGATTCCATACAATGGCAGGGCTACCGGGGTACTGCCCGTCACATTACGGGGAATAGATCACCGTACCGAGGATCACTCCTAATCCCCTAAAACACAAAGCCGAAACCATCCCTTACTGGACAGTCCCAAACAAGACAACCCCGACAGTTAGAGCTCACAACTGCCCACACAACCGAAATAAAAGGGACCTCTAGACAGGGGAAAATCTCGTCCTACTTGGGCATGACCCACTTAGTCTTGCTGCACCTCCCCTGTTTTAGCCATTCCCGGTTGATTAGGCTTGAGGCTACAATTACCTTTATAGAACACATCACTTAGAATGCTCATCGTCCACCTGACGATGTTCTGAAAGCATTCAATCCATACAAGTTCGTTCCGGGTTCGAACGAAACCGAAGGCATTATCTCGTTACACTCATTTTGGAATCACCCTCAGAGTTAACGACGATAACCCTTGCACTCTGAATCTTCATCTTTACTTGAGATTCACGACCTATCGTTAATTTGGATCGATGTGGTTTTCGGATATCCAAATATGGAAACCCGATCCCGGTCTCATCGAAATCCAAAAAGTGTCTTTTAAGGCCAAGTTGTTTTAAAGTTTAAAACAATTCAATACAATTATCTATACACACATAGATAGATAATTCACAAATCACAATAGATAATCACATTATCATTATAAACAGATAATCCATATTATCCTTATAAACAGATAATCCATATTTATCATCAAAATAGATAATCCATATCATTATCACAATGCAACCAAAGCATTCATATCACACCGCATTAGTTGTCTCATTTCTGAGATCTCAAACCATTCAAAGCAACCAACATCATCCATTCATACATAACCAAAGATTTATTTAATCACATCATCTATAATTAATTTAAACAAATAAATTAATTACCTCCATCTCTAATTAATTTAAAGTGAATTAAATTAATTACTTCATCTTTAATTAATTTAAAATAAATTAAATTAATTACTTCATCATTATAAATCTTGCTTATCTAACCATTAATTAATTACAAGTCAATTAATTAAGCATTCAAATTAATCACCTTAATTATCCTTGATTAATTATCCTTAATTACATTCAAGTAATTGTTCTTTAATAAATTTCACAAATTAATTATTCTTAGCCAAAACAGTAATTAACCTTTAATTACCTCAATTAATTAATTAACTATAACCAATTACATTAATCCTTAATTAATTACATTAATTAATTACCTTTAAATCACTTATCATTGATTAATTAACCTTAATTAATCAACTTTAATTACATCATTAATTGTATTAATTAATGATCCCTAATTACATTTTTAATTAATTTCTTTATTTAAATTAATTACAATAAGTAATTAACCATGATTATTAATCACTCCAGATTAATCACATTCAGTAATTAACTAACCTTAATTACTTCATTAAATAAATTAATTATTTCTAATTAATTATCTTAATCAATCCCTTGATTACTTACTAAGTAATTGTACTCAAATTACTTCCATTCTTAAACCATCTTCAATTAATTGCATCAGTAGTTACCATTAATTACTTTACTAAGTAATTACAATCCATTAATTACATTAAGTAATTATCATCAAATCATTCAGTATTTAAAATTAATTAAACTTAATTAATCAATTTAAACAATCACATTATACTAAATTAATTATATTAAGTAATTAATTCCTTAATTACTTCCATTTAGTGATTATACTCAAACAATTCACAAATGATTATCATTAAATTAATTAATCTAATTAATTATTAAAATTAATCACATTAATTAGTTATTAAATAATCTCAAGTTAATGACCATCATTAACCATTCTTTAATTACTTCCATAAGTAATTAACTCAGATTAACCATTATTAATTACAATTTAATTTATCTTTAATTATCCATTAATTAATCTCTAATTATTTAAATAATTAAATGTTAACTGTAACTTAATTAATCTTTAATTACTTGATTAATTAACCTTGTTTATAACTTAATTGCTTAATTAACAAATCTTTAATCATTAATTAATAATCTTTAATTATCTAATTAATGATCTTAATCACCAATTTATTAACTCTTAATCAATTATTTATTAATCCCTAATTAATTAATTAATTAAATTAACTAATTATTCCTTAATTACCTCATTAATTAAATTAATTTCAAATCATTAAATCTTAATTTAACTTTGAGATTAAAACATTCTTAATTATGACTAAATTGTCATTAACAAAAGATTTTAAATCAATTTACTTTAAACTTACTTTTAAATTTTATTTCAAATATGAGATTTAAAATGAATATAATTTAACTTAAACAAAGTTTAAACAATTTAAACCTTTTTAAATTACATGGAAAACAAATGCTTGTCTTATAAAAGAAATTCATAAGAGTTTAAAACTAAATTCATTTTTAAATTCAATAATTTAAATTTACACTTTAACATACAAAGTTGTTTAAATCTTTCAAATTTAAAAACTTCTTTTATTTCAAAAATCGAACTACATATTTAAATCTTTGATTTCCATATTTAAACTTAACTTTAAAACTTACTCATATTTTTAAAACTTCATTTTTATTAATAAATTTGAACTACTTAACCATTTTTAAAGTAGTTAAATCAATTCAAATTTAAAAACTTTACCTTATTTGAAAACTGAGATTTAAATTTTAAATTTGGATTCTAGATTTCAAACTTGAATTTAAAAACATAGTTCAAACTCTTGCTTTACATTTATAAACTTCTGTTTTATAAAATTTTAACAACAGACATTACAGGTTTTTCTCAAAACCCGTAAACAATGTAAAACCCGAGACACCCAAAATGCTTCGAGTTAAAAGCCCATCCTCCTCGAGCAAACTACCCCCCAACTTGGAGTCAAACAGAGATTTACTCCAGTGTCCTTCTCTGCTTTCAAAACCCATCCAAACATCACTAGACAACTCACTTCACCGTGCATATGCACAGTGACTCCGGCCATCATTGATCATCAACGATGATCGCAACACATCCGAGATCAACCCTGCAACCCACCGCGATCATCAAATCGTGCTTCAACCCTCGAATTCGAGTTCGAGAACCTTAAACCCAAACCTGGAAATACAAGAGCATCACCATCTCAAAACTTGTCATCACGTTGCTTGCAAAATTCCGCCAACCTGAAGGTTTACAACTCCGGCCTCGACTTCATCTACTACCCAGCTATCATTCCCCAAAATCTCATAACACTCGATCGACTACACATGCCGTGGTGATCAATTCATCAAACCCATAAAAAACTAGGGTTCGAGGAAGAATCTCTCTGTTGCAACTTCCCTGATGAAATCCATCACCATTACCCATTTTTCCACCAATCTCCAGACATTCCCCCACCTCCAGGAGGAAACTCGATCCCCATATCGAAGTAGAGCACCAGAAAATCAAGAATTTCCATATTATGTACAAACCAGAGCTGCACCTTAACCACTTTACTAAAAAATTTAGTTTTTGTTTTAAAAATCATATTTTTGATTATGTATTCAGTTTATAATACTGGATTTACAATTTAAAAGGTTTGAGTTTTGATATTATCAAACACGCACAGATGTTTTATGTTTTACAGAGACAAATAGACTTCTATTTTAACTTACTTAAATTTTTAAACCTTAACCTAAGATAAATCAAACAGCTTTGATTTATAAATTACATCCTATCTGAAACTAATTAAAAGATAAGGATTTTAAACAGAAATTTTGAGCCTGGGTACAAAACAGAACAGAATACCTATACACAACATGCAGACAAATAATATTTACTTCAGACATTCATGCAATACACTTTTTTTTCAAACATATCAGCATGCAACCAATTTTTAAATTTTAAAAAGTTACTCACCTATTTCTGAAGAAGGCAAAGCCTCCATCTGAAAAGCTTTTGAAACATTTAAAATTGCAGTTGCCCCTTTTGATTTTAGTTTAAAACTTAAGTTGCTTGTTTTAAAAACTTGCAGACACTCCAAAGATTTCCAGATTCAACTTGTCTTGAAATTAAAACTTGAATTGCAGACTTCCATTTGATACCCAAGTTGAAAGAATGAATGCAGGCAGCCTGTTTTTAAAACTGCAGTTGCCCTGGGTTTGAAGATATGTAGATTTGCATGCAATATCAACTCCAGATTGTATTTGAAGTGAATTACAGGGAAATGGATTACATTTTGATTGAAGAGAATTACTGATTTTATTTGAACATGATTTCTGGATTTTTTGGTTTTGTTTGAAGAGCTTTTTACAGGGTTGCTTTGGACTTGATAATGAGGAGTTTTGATTTGCATTTGTAAACTGATTTTGGAAATGGTATAGGTTATGCTCAAATTTGTGTATAGGGAAGCGATTTTCAGGTTTGAGAAATAACAGGTTGAAATTTTCTTTGATTAGAAAATGAGAAAAAGAAATAAGGGTGAAAAATGTATTCTTATATAGGTTAATTTTCTGATTCTATAAAATAAAAGGAAAACAAATTTAAAGAGGCCACTTGTAAATTATTTCAACATTTGTCACATAGGAATGGTTATCTTTTAACATTTGTTATATGATGCTTAAGAAAACAACACATGTCCTTTTTAAAGTAATTAATATCAAATTTAAATGTTAATATATAGGTTATGCCTAATTAATTGGATAATTAGTATTTAACATGTATAGAATTTTTTTAAAAGAAATATAAACAAATTATACCTATAAATAAAAGCTTATGAATATAAAAATCAAAACATTAAAAAAATTCTATACATTGGATTTTAAAACTTCATATTCAAATTCAAATCAAATTGTAAAATCCAATATTTAAAAATCAAGTTATATATACAAATTAAATTTGGAATAATAAATGCTATTTTTATTCAAAATCTATTTGTAAAGACAATACATTATTTAATAACTTTGAAAAGCTTTATATTAAATAAAAACAAATTTTCAAATTACTAAAAATATTAGAATTAGAAAATATGCTTTATTTATTAAATTTAAAACAAAGCTAATTTATTTACAATATAAACCATATATTTATATTATAAATAGAAACCAATTTATTAGCTTTAAAAGATAAAATCTACCAATTAAATATTTATTAAAGGAAAATTATTAAATCAATTTGAATTATTATTAATAAAAATTATCAAATCAATTTAATTTTAATACAGATTATGAAATTGATATTGTCAAAAATTCCGGGATATTACACTTACTATTTAATAGTGCTAAATTGAAATAACATAGCGGCTGAAGAGCGCTGTGCGCTATAGCAGGGATTTTGTGGGGCTTTAACTGCACAGCGTTGGAGGAGGGGAAGCGATGACCTGATATAAACGACCACGATAACAGTGACAGGTGGCTGATGAGGGGAATCGCGACCTAGAGCGTCGTGATTTGGTTTAATGTTGATGTTACCGCTTGAAGGGAGATTGCGTTTGTTGATTGCTAGCGACTCGATGTAGGGATGTCGGATAGTGGAAGTAAGTGTAACGTTTTCTAGGCTAGGTTGTGTTCAATGTTGAGATGGTGGGCTTGACTGTGCGATGTATGATAAAGATGCTGGCAACAAAAAAGTGTGCGACGACGGTATTGTGCTTAGGTTGAGCGTAATCATATCACTTGAGGTGAGTTGAACTACACAACTTTATCTATATTGTGCTTATGTTGAGTATAATCATATCACTCGACGACGGTATCCACCCTAGCGGCCTAATCGTGAAGTCGTGTCCTAAATTAGCAATACCGTTGTTGTACATTATATCGAATGCGCATCATAGTTGATGGGTAATGCCCATAGCCTAAGCAGTCTGTTACCTATAGGGGCAAAGTAAGGTTGTGACTGAGGCTACGCGTTGACGATCCATTGGTGGATATGAGTTACGATTTCCATCGAGGTAACTAAGGCTGTAGGAATAGATCCGATTAAAAGCATATGACAGTAGACTCTGAATTCCTGGAGCGGGCATACGATCATCAGTCTCCGTCTGGTTTCGGTATGTGTGGTAGATAGGCATATATGAGAAGAGATTATACTTGAGACTGTGTTCAAAATATGATTAACCTCGTATCCTTCTTTGGCAAATGACCTACTTATTATTGATTATATTTGGGTATTGTTATGAGCTGGCTCAAATCTTTCTTGTTGATTCTAGCGATTTGATGATGTCGTTGCATAATCTAAGATTGAGGGACACTTTGGGCATTGCTTCGTTATTGTCTGACTTCACTTGAGGATATCTCATTATTGTTGATTTTGTTTTCTATGATGTTGTTTTATTGTGTGGATGGTTCACTCATTGAATATGTTGTTTTTTATTTCTATTGAATTTTTTTTATATGAGTAATGACATTTTATACTGGTTTTTGTGGTGTTTTATGTATATGACATATGGAATTGTTTGAAATAACAATAATAATACCTAGTATATACAAAGTTCGTACATTTATTGACCTTGGATTTAGATGTAGTTTGATCCGTTTATTATTTATATAATCCTCGGGTTAGTCTGAGACATTTCAGGTGCAAAGACGACTTGACCAACTTGTATTTTAGTAGGCTTAGAGGAGATATATAGTAGAATGACTATATGATATTTATATAACATTGATTCATTGTATATTTTGACACCGAGATGTATATTAGTTATTTATTATAATATATTGAGATACTCTTATTGTATTATTGTATTATATATATTATACGTTATCGCTGTGGTGGACCGTGTTCTCTGTAATTCACTGTATATTACGTATTGTTATGTCCTATAGGCACACGTGTCAATACTGTGTACGCATAAATGTGTTATTTATTTGATGTTTTAATACGTATCCGTTGTACAAAAATTGCACAAATGGGGAAAAACAATAAACGGGATCTAGATTTGTCAATTTGAACATCACTTAATCTAGCACCAATTATTCTGTTACTCCAAAATAAATAGTAAATAACTATAAATAAGGAAAAGAGACGCACAATATTTATATTGGTTCCACTATCATCAAGATAGTGTACGTCCAATCCAATGAAGAGAGCGAGAGAGATTTTATTACACTTGAGAGAATTACAAGAGATACAAGATAAGAGTTTACATACCAAAGCTCTAAAATAGGGTTAATAAGAAGAGACTCTTCATTTGAGGATCACTGGCTGAATATCAGGATGGGTTTACAACGAAATCTACCCTCAATATATAGCCAATGTAAATTCATGTGAGTCATCAATCAAATTACCAAGATATGGGTAGATGATAATGGAGGCAAATTACAATGGTAACAAATCGCACAAATATAGCAAGTAGTTCACTCATTCCAAAAATGGAAGAAAATAATCCCAAAATAATGCGATTATGAAGAAAGAAATAATATGCATATCTTTTTGCATATATATTATTCCATAACGTGCACATGCATATATTTCCTTGCCATCTCATTTAAATGCGATCCAATAATTTATGCATTTCCATAATGAACAAACGTGATTACTTTCCTTCTTGCATATTTGTTTTCTTCTATTTGTGATTTTGTATCACAAAAATTTAACACTCCACCTTGATGCAAAATCACATATCTCCAACATCCCACCTCGACTCAAGTTCTCTTTTCAACATAAAACTTTTAATATCAAACTCCACCTTCAACCAAAATCTCTTAACGAGATGCAGACCAAAAATGAATATTTACTCAATGGGTTCCGGCAATGCCACCACACATCACACCTTACCAACGAGCTCAGATTATGTCCCTGTCCGCTAACAAAATATTGCAAATGTCCAAAATCAATAGAAGGTAGATACCAAAATATTCTCAAAGCTGTGTAGTTAATTCCCCGCTATTACCCTGCTACAACCCCGCTATATCTCATAGCGGATTTCTACAGCTACGACTTTTCCATATAGCCCCAAAATATAGCTTTTCCGCTTTAATCCCCGCTATTTCCGCTATATCTCGTTATTTCCGCTATATCTTTTTTAATAAAATGAATTGAAAAATTGCATTGATACATTACAAAATTATTAAACTAATTTATTTGATTTAATTTTTTAACATATTTTCAGAAATGAAAATACTCTAATATTCTACCAAATTCAATTATGTTATATAACAGTTTTTCGTTTATTTAAAGTATATCCGCACATGTTTTTACTTAAAATTATTTATGTATTATTTATAATTCAATTGAATGATAATTTTTCATTTAATTACCATTTATATATTTGTAAAAACATTAAATACAAGTTTTGTATGCTATTTTAGAGCCATCCGCTATATCCCGCTATATCCTCGCTGTATCCTCGCTATGACTTTTTGCACTTCCACCGCTTTGAATCTACCAAGCGCGTTAACTGCATAGTTTCAAAGCCATCATGGTCAAAAAATTCTCCCAATCACCAATCCAAATACAGAGCCAAAAAATAGAAATCAATGGACATAACAAAGCTAATCAAAATCTCTGTATGCAAGACAATTCTCTCTCTTTCCACATAGCTTATTTGTCAAACAACAAATTTTCCATGGAAATCAACATAAGACGCTCACATCAACATTGAGCCATGAAGCAGATACATATTCCCAAATCCAGCTATCCCTTTAATACACTAAACTTCTTATCACCAAATTTTCAAGACTGGAATGCTCTTCTCTCTCAGCATAATCTTCTCCATCTTTAACTTCCGTATTGCACAAATCTCCTTTTCCATCCAAATGAGTAATAGCATAATCACCATCGGTTTACCGCTCTTTCTAGAAGCCATTGACGAAAAAATTTAAACAAATCGTCTTGCTCTGATACCAATCTGTTATGCAAAAACTGCACAAATATGGAAAAACAATAAACAGGATCTAGATTTGCAAATTTTAACATCACTTAATATAGCAGCAATTATTTTGTTACTCCAACTAAATAGTAAATAACTATAAATAAGGAAAAGAGATGTATAATATTTATACTGCTTCCACTATCATCAAGATAGTGTATGTCCAGTCCAATGGAGAGAGAATTTATTACACTTGAGAAAATTACAAGAGATTACAAGATTAGAGTTTACATACCAAAACCTTAAACTAGGGTTAACAAGAAGAGACACTCCATTTGAGGATCACTGGCTGAATACCAGGATGAGTTTACAATGAAGTCTACCCTCAATATATAGCCAATGTATATTCATGTTAGTCATCAATCAAATTACCAAGATACGATAAGAAGATAATGGAGGCAAATTACAATGGTAACAAATCGCATAAACATAGCAAGTAATTCACTTATTCCAAAGATGGAAGAAAATAATCCGAAAGCAATGCGATTACAAAGAAATAAAAAAATATGCATATCTTTTTGCATATATATTATTCCATAACGTGCGCACGCATATATTTCCTTTCCATTTCATTTAAATGCAATTCAATAATTTATGCATTTACATAATGAACAAACGTGATTAGTTTCCTTCTTGCATATTTGTTTCCTTCAATTTGTGATTTTGTATCATAAAATTTTAACTGTATCAATGTTAGTCTAAAGGAATACTCACGTGTGTATCCTATATGGTCCAACTTTTCGTATTATCCGACAACATTAGTCTTGAATAATATGTGTATAGAGGTGGGTCTTACAACTTACCTGGACGAAAATGGAGAAATACAGTTAGACGGTATGATAAGGTAGTTCATGCATTGGATGGAATTTTACATATCATTTGTATACTTGTTGCTAATGAATCTGTATGCGTTCTCCTCTTTTGCCGAGAGCAGCTTAGATCCTTTAAACGATCTACAGGCCTTAGGCCCCAATGGATTAGCCTTTACAGGTTCTGGATTACTATACTTCTTTGAATATATTAAGCTTTTAACGCTAAAAATTATCTTGAGATGGCGTAAGTGAAGGAAAATTTAATGCTGTTCTACTCAAAGAGTTTGATGCGATAAACAGAACAAGCAATAATGATAAATTTATCATTTAGTTTAAATCACAATCTTGTAATAACAACTTTAATATTTCCATTACGGTAGGCTTGTCAGTCCCTTGAAGAAGATTATCTTCCACTGATTACATTTGTTTTCCAAAAAAGACATCACAAACGTCTTTTTCCTTGGAATTATGGAAGCATTCTAAGCGATAAGAGTGGCAATATACCTCTAAGTTTCTTGTACTATAACTTAATAGGAAACTTTCACAAGAAACACCTTTTTATTTGTAGCAAAGCAAACATTGTGTATAGATTTGATTTTCGAAAGAAAAGAAATTTTATCTAAAATAACTTTAGAGGTATAATTCAAAACAAGATTTTGAGGGGCGGATCCAAAGTTTCATATTTAAATAAGTGCTTAGGTTCATCTTTTTCTTACATTGGATATTGTGTACCCTAGTTCAGAACTTGTATTTTGCATCTTAATTATGAAAATCATGACAACTTCCAAGTGATCATGGTATATTCTGTTCTCTTTTGAAGTATTCCAAATCATATGATTTCATCTTTATTTTCAAATGTACATAAACTATTTTCAGTTTCATGGTTCACAATAATAAAAGATTCTACATAATCATAACATGACCGATTCAATTTTCTGTATGGAGAATGTGTCAGTATATTGATACGAAATCAAATTGTTGAATTATTCAATAATGTTGGTAAAACAAAAATCGTAAACTAATTACGCTCTTATATTATATGTGCTTAATCGTAGCTGTAGGATGCATGCCTATTCCTACTCATCAATGGATGCAATTTCTAACTGTTCTATGATTATAAAGAAAGAAAGAAAAAAGGTTCCTTCCTTTTGTTTTGTAATGGAGTTTATTTTATTTCAGGATTTGAGTTACATGTTGTTCACGGAAAGGTAGCTGAAGCCGGAACCATTGGCTAACCACAGCAGGTTCAAAATTATATTTCTATCCACTTTATTTTGTACATAGAATTGGTTATTTAGCAATTGTTAGATTCTTTGTGTGTTCTTCAACATTTTACTAGTTCATGTTTAAGCGTGTGCCACATTAAACCGATTCTATAATTCTTTCAACATTTTGTTTCAACAGATCTGAACTAACACATGTATTACTATAATTTTAATCCTGAATTATCTTTAGAAACAGCGATTAATTAATTGTATAATGATATGCATTCCTTGTTTGTTTATATGTACGCTTAATTAATTGTATAATGATATGCATTCCTTGTTTGTTTATATGTACGCTTTTTTTGCATATAGGTATATTGGGAGTTTAGTTGGTGATTTTCATAGAACAATTACATACGGAGGAATTTATGGGTATCCAAAGACGAGAAGAGCAAGAATGGTAAAATGAGATTGCTATATGCATGTGCTCCAGTGAGTTTTACTGTGGAACAAGCTGGAGGTAAAAGGTCAGATGGGCATCAAAGGATATTGGATATCAAACCTGAAGAGGTACTTAGGTAACATAAATATATACTTTCAATGCTAAAGTGTCTGCTTTAATGTCGTTTGGTCTGAATTTTAAAGCTTGTGTTATATTTAGTATGTACAACATATTTGTGTTGGTTTTGGCTTGAATATGATATTTTGTAACTATGTCAAGATATTATGAGTGGTGTGAATACATGAATCTTTTTGGAATGTTTAAATCAAGGTTCAAAATTTCGTTTTCCGTTTCCATTCCGGTCATTGAAAATTTTTAGAATTTCGGTTCCGTTCCGAAAATTCCGCTTTAATTATTCCGGTACTTTCTTGTAAATATGCCAATAAAAATACGATGTAGTACTAAATTACATTGATTTGTTCAAATTATGCAGAGGATAAAAAATCATAAAAATTTTAATACCAAAGACTGTTTCTTTGAGAATCATACAAACCGTGTTCATCGTTGTCTTCATTTATATCCCAATACAATGAACGTTTAACTGATAACTTTTAACTGTTAATTAAATAAAACATTTAACTATTAAACAATTACTCGTAATCCAATTACTGATCAACAATTATGCTTAATCCAATTAATGCAACCCATTACTGATAACAGTTATAAACCAACTAGCGTACTAAACAATTCACTTCAGATTTAGCCTAATCTAATTAATGATAAAACAATTACACATAATCCAATTACTCAATTACTGATAAAAGTTAAGCATAATCCAGTTACATACTAAACCTACTAACATATTACTAATTAGCCCAGCCCAGTTTAGTCCCCTAATCCAATTACACTCAATTCATTGTATCTCTGCCAACCGTGCCCTGGATTACTACCGCTCATCAATTTCACTGTCGCTCAAAAAATTCACTTCAGTTTCAAATTGGTAGATTAAAAAGAGAGAGAAAAAACAGATAGCTGCTTCACGATAACTCGCACGCGTTGATTCGATCGCACGGAGTAAGCAACGATTGCTGGATTAGCCGCAATTTAGATTTAGGATTCCTGAAAAGCTTTAAGTTTGTAAGCTTTTGTTTTGTGTATTGTTATATGATTCTTAGGGTTTTTATAGCATATAATTGAATCGACAGAAATTCAAAGCATGATTTTGTTGTTTGAATTTCTTTGCAAACTCCTAATTTGTAGGGTAAGCATGTTGAGATTCTCTCTTTTTTAATCAAGTTGAAGTTATTTGTTTTTGGTTTTATTAAACCATCCACAGTTTTTTAGCCTAGGTAGGGGAACGGGTCATTGGATGGATTCCGTTTCGGTCACCATCGGAATCAGGCCGAGATGGCCGGAGTTCCGGCATGCCGGACGGAATCTGGAACCTTGGTTTAAATATGAACATTTTTTTGTTATTTTTAGTAAGCATGGACGAATATGGTTGTTATTAATACAATATTTTGATTTTTAACTGCAAATTAGTTTTAAATTTATAGGTGCACCGCAGTAGCTTTTATATTTGGTTTTTCAAATTTTTTTAACAACGGGCAAAAACAGTTGCAAAAAACCTTATTGCAATGGACAGAAACGGTTGCAAAAGACCATATTGTAATGGGCAAAAAACAGTTGTAATAAACATATACTACAACGGTTGTTGCTAATGATTGAAGACAGTAGTAAAATGCACCCACTCTATTACAACTTCACATTATTATGATGGCTACATGATCGTTGTTAAAGATCTATTACTACTGGCATTGCCAATTGCAAAATAAGTATTTTGCTGTAGTGTTTATTCGCTTAATATATTGCTTAAATTTTAATGATTTTTTTTTTAAAAATACACCGTACAATCTTCGTTTAAAGGGTTCCATTTCAAGTTCAGTCAAGGGCCTCTTATATGCTAGGCCTGGACCTGATTAGACTTCAATCCAAAATGTTTGCCGATTCTTATAGTTATGGATTTGCCTCTTGGTTCACATTGATTAGAATGCAATAAGCTTGCAAGTTTGACACAACATAGATGAGGTGGTGGTGTTAGGCTTAGGTATCAATGAAGAAAACTTGATTTGCATGTTGTAGATGTTATCCCGCTTTTTGGCAAAGCCGTGATACCAAAAGATCGATCGAAAACGAAAGACATCTCGTCTTAAAGAATGGCTACGCATTGCTTCGCTATGAATATCGATGAATTTTGTCCGAGCCCGGATCAGGCTACGATTGATAAGACATGACAAGCAAATCCATAAAAGCCAGTGTTTCAAATTTCAAGTTAATCGGAGTTCGTATGAACGAGATATGATCGATGCAAGTTAGCCAAAGTACGTTGTTCGTATCCATCGAATTGTTGAGGAGATGCTCATTTCGAATCCATCGAATTCGTATCCATCAATGTTTCTTTGTTCGAATCCATCAGGTTCTACATACTTCGAATCGATCGAGTTCGAATCGATCAGTAACATGATATCGGCCTGTTCGAATCGATCGGTTTCGAATCGATCAAATGGGCATCGCCTCAGCATGTTCGTGTCCATCCTAGAGCACTGTTTCGTATCCATCAGTAGGCCACACTTCGTATCGATACCCATATCCATCACCACACCTCGGTTCGTATCCATCGGCTTCGTATCGATCGGAATGGCCAGGTCTTCGCACGATGGACTTCGTATCGATCGAACTTCGGCTAGAGTGTATTATTCGAATCCATCGGCATGGCTCCTTGATCGAATCCATCAGTATGCAGTTTACTTCGTAACGATCACCTAACATCAACTTCGCATCCATCAGAGATTTGTTGCTTCGTCTCCATCCCAAGACCATGTTCGAATCCATGAGCAGAGGCTTGTTCGTATCCATCTGGTCAACGAACCTTGGGTGACGTGTCATCCTTTGATACGAACAAGGCGAAATTTGTGGAGTCGATACGGTCAACTCGGAGTAAATACCGGATCGAGGCGAAGTATGCGCACCACATCATCACGAGACCACGTGAGGTGATCGAGTCGAAGACATCGTTTCGAATTGATGGATTCGAAATAAACAGCCAACCGAAACATACCAACTCGTTCGATCATATCTCCCAAACCGCTGATCCAAATGCAACGAAATTTTCATAGAAGCTTCCATACAAGGTAAAGATTGCTCCTGCCAAATTTCAGCTCGATTGGATCATTTTTTAATGGATACGAAATCACTTCGTATCGATCTCAGATCGATTCGAAACTTGGTGGGGTCGGTCGCGTGGGTCCACTCACATGCCAGAAAAAGTCTCCCGAAGTTTGAGCGAGATCTGAGCCTCCTACGCCTATAAATAGCACCCTGAAGCTTACAGAAAGGGGATCTTTTGGCCATTCGACGTCCAGACTCTGCCGGATTCAATTCTACTCTTCATTACCGCTGTTGTAATCAGATTTCAGAGCTATTATCAACTGTAATCCGTTGTAATTGATTGAAATCATCAAGTGAATCAATAAAGACATAAACTTCAGAGTGGACGTAGGCAAGATCGCCGAGCCACTATAAATCCTGTGCTTGTGACTGTTATTTCTGAATTGCTGTGTTTGGTATTGCTTAGATATGAGATTTGTGTTCATAAATGGGTACTTTCACGATATTGGGGTTTGGACCATTTTTGGTGCAAACACTTTGGTGCTTTCACTGAGAAAAGCTGACTCAGGAGAAATTGAATTTAAAGACTTAAGAATTCAGATCTAAGAGCTATGACAAGACAAACAAGTAGAAGACAAAGGCCAGAGAGAAGTGAACACCAAGGAAGTCAAGAGGCTTCCTCAGCAGCGAATCAGGCATCGATCTTCATCACTAGGGACGAGATGGAGACAATGATGAAAAGACATGAGGAGTTGATCCAGAGTTTATTTCAACAAATTGGGAAACTTGGAGCACAGAACAGAGGAGCTGATGGTGTTCAGAACGGAGCAGGACCATCCGTTCTAGCACCTGAATTATGAGGCACACACTTGGAGAATGTTGATCCAATACCAGAGAGAGAGAGAGGAGCATCTGCGCAACCTGGAGGTAGCAGAGGAATGAATGCTCAGTCAAAGGGGTAGATTCCAGAATTCCCTCGTGAACTCGGGGTGTAGGTCGAAACCGATGAACGAGGATTGCATCTTGGAGACAATGATAGATTGGTGCAAATAGTCAGGCGAGCCATGTGAGGCGGATTAATAAACAAAGATGTTGAAGACGTGAACATGAGTCTTTTTTCTCCTGCAATTAGGACGGCTAGGAACCCACCAGAGTTCAAGTTACCATTAGTAGAGATGTATGATGGGAGGAAGGACCCCGCGGTCCATCTGACAAGGTACATGAGTCATATGGAAGTGCTGGGGGGCATCACAGGAGGTTATGGCCCGGTGCTTTCCATTATATCTGACGGATATCGCAGCATTATGCTTTAGGCAACTGGAAAGCGGCTCCATAGGAACATGGGCAGATTTAACCGAGAGATTCATGAGACAATTTATGGTTCACATTGCGAGACCCAAGAATGTGATGAGTTTGGCAATTATGAAGCAGAAAGCTGGGGAGACTTTGAGGAGTTTCCTGACGCGATTCAATGCGGCAGCAGCATCGGTGGATCGACCAGATCCATCCATGGTTATGATGGCAGCTGTGACCGGAATAGCTGATGGCACAGATTTCAAAAATTCATTGACTAAAGATCCACCTATGGATCTAGGAGAATTCTATCACGAAGCAGAAAAGTTCTTGCGATTGGAAGATGCGAGTGCAGAAAGAGAAGAAAATGATGAACTCAATGTTTATACGGTCAAAGATGGAAATCCCCCTGAGAAAGGTACGGAAACTAGCAAGGGGAAACGAAAGGCTGAGAATAGCTATAACAGATCAATGCGACCACGAAAGGAACCAAGGTTCACCACATACTCAGAGCTGAATGATAGTTTGGAACGAAACTATCAAGATACCAGAGAGCAGGTTCCGTATCGTAAACCAATGCGAAGGGATCCAACTTATGACGAGAGAAAATCAGATAAGTTTTGCATATTTCATGAACTGAACGGTCAAAATAGCACTAATGATTGTAGGCATCTGAAGGATGAGGTGAAACGGCATATCAGGAACGGTATGCTACTTCAGTATGTGAGGAGGCGAACTCCAACGGTGGAGCCAGAACGACCACCGTCTACCTCAGCTAGAGGTGACCCAGAACCAGGACAACGTTTGATTATCAATTGATTAATTGACTGAAATAATGATGAACAAGTCGTAAACCTCTCACTAACACAGTTAAATCATTTACACATGTCGCACGATCCATAGGCATACTCTGAATAACTACTAAAAGCACCATAGTGAGAATTTACACTTTGACATCCTCGCTTTGCTTTTGTTTCATTTTGATTTGGACATTTAGACTTTGCTTGTTTGGACATTTCTGTTATGAGATTCGTATGATCATTACTTTGATATTTACAATTCTGTGAAAGAATTTACTTGTATGCCCGTTGGATCGCGAACGGTCCACGAGCACCTCCTGCATTGCGATGAACCGCCAAAGTCTTTGATTCGGAAACTCCCCCAAACATGAACTCCGGCATCGATAATACTAAGCCCCCCCTCCCCCCCGGGCACACATAATTCGCCTCGAACGGCACACGATCGCGAACGATCACAATTCGCCTCGAACGACACACGATCGCGAACGATCACAATTCGCCTCGAACTGCACACGATCGCGAACGATCACCATTCTCCTCGAACGGCACCCGACCGCGAACGGTCAGGATTCACTTAGTATGGTACTCGATCGCGAATGATCAACATTTGCCACGAACGACATCCGACCTCGAACGGTCACATTTCGCCATGAACGGCAGCTGATCGTAACGATCACCATTCGCTGCAAACGGCATCGACCGCGAGTGGTCTCATTCCATCCTTCGCCGCGAACAGCATCTACCGCGAACGGTCCCGATTCACCTCAAATGGCACACGATCCCGAATGATCGTCATTCGAGGTCACATGAAATTATCAAGTTCTTTACCGGTTGTTGATAGGATATGAACGTCCAACTTAAGGCATTACAAAACACATCTTCCTACCGCAAGGCATGTTTTGGGGGCGAATGTTATCCCGCTTTTTGGCAAAGCCGTGATACCAAAAGATCGATCGAAAACGAAAGACAGCTCGTCTCAAAGAATGGTTACGCATTGCTTCGCTATGGATATCGATAAATTTTGTCCGAGCCCGGATCAGGCTACAATTGATAAGACATGACAAACAAAGCCATAAAATCCAGCGTTTTAAATTTCAGGTTAATCGGAGTTCGTATGAACGAGATATGATCGATGCAAGTTAGCCAAAGTACGCTGTTCGTATCCATCGAATTGTTGAGGAGATGCTCATTTCGAATCCATCAGATTCGTATCCATCAATGTTTGCTTTGCTCGAATCCATCAGGTTCTACATACTTCGAATCGATCGAGTTCGAATCGATCAGTAACATGATATCGGTCTGTTCGAATCGAACGGTTTCGAATCAATCTAATGGGCATCGCCTCACCATGTTCGTGTCCATCCTATAGCACTATTTCGTATCCATCAGTAGGCCGCACTTCGTATCGATACCCATATCCATCACCACACCTCGGTTTGTATCCATCGGCTTCGTATCGATCGGAATGGCCAGATCTTCGCATCGATGGACTTCGTATCGATCGAACTTCGGCTAGAGTGTATTATTTGAATCCATCGGCACAGCTCCTTGATCGAATCCATCAATATGCAGTTTACTTCGTAACGATCACCTAACATCAACTTCGCATCCATCAGAGATTCGCTACTTCGTCTCCATCCCAAGACCGTGTTCGAATCCATGAGCAGAGGCTTGTTCGTATCCATCAGGTCAACGAACCTTCGGTGACGTGTCATCCCTCGATACGAACAAGGCGAAATTTGTGGAGTCGATACAGTCAACTCGAAGTAAAGACCGGATCGAGGCGAAGTATGCGCCCACATCATCACGAGACCGCGTGAGGTGATCGAGTCGAAGGCATCGTTTCGAATTGATGGATTCGAAATAAACAGCCAACCGAAACATACCAACTCGTATCGATCATATCTCCCAAACCGTTAATCCAAATGCAACGAAATTTTCACAGAAGCTTTCATACAAGGTAAAGATTGCTCCTGCCAATTTTCAGCTCGATTGGATTATTTTTTGATGGATACGAAATCACTTCGTATCGATCTCAGATCGAGTCGAAACTTGGCGGGTTCAGTCGCGTGCGCCCACCCACGTGGCAGAAAAAGTCTTCCGAAGTTTGAGCAAGATCTGAGCCTCCTATGCCTATAAATAGCACCCTGAAGCCTACAGAAAGGAGATCTTTTGGCCATTCGACGTCCAGACTCTGCCGGATTCAATTCTACTCTTCATTACCGCTGTTATAATCAGATTTCAGAGCTATTATCAACTGTAATCCGCTGTAATTGATTGAAATCATCAAGTGAATCAATAAAGACATAAACTTCAGAGTGGATGTAGGCAAGATCGCCGAACCACTATAAATCCTGTGTTTGTGACTGTTATTTCGATTTTGAATTGCTGTGTTTGGTGTTGCTTAGATCTGAGATTTGTGTTGAATATTGCTGATTTGTGTTCATAAACGGGTGCTTTCACGATATTGGGGTTTGGACCATTTTTGATGCAAACAGTAGAAACCAGTTGTGTTCTATCGGGTATAGAAGTTAGTATTGAGTATATGGTTATCCCTCCTGGACACTTGATTATTGTTCAGTTTTTAAAACCACAGTACAGTTTTAAGTGCACTGCCATATTCCTATGTCATCTTTATTTATTTGAGAATGGCAGTGAAACTGGTGACGGGATTTGGTTACAAAGCATATTACAACATAGTGAATGGATGAGGAATGCGATGCTAACAAACGACATGAAAATGTACACATCACAGATTCACAATGCTTTATAATCATATAGCAAGAACTTGCATTATGTTTATTTTATTACCAGTAAGAAAGTAATACTCAGCTCTCAGCTTGTCTTGATGTAATTTACATGTGCCTGCATTCATTATGTGTAACATGTTTTGTCTTATTCCAAAACCTTTTTTTCTCTTCATTTACAACGCTTAATTTATTGTTTTGAGTTAACCCGATAATTCACTTATTCACATCAAACTGTACTGTAAACTATAATACTTCATGGGACAAATTTTCAAATGGTCAAACACGCGTATCTTATTCCTGGTATTGTTTCTTCCACTAAGAACTATCAATATTATACCTTTTAGCTTTCCCACATAGCAATGTTAGGTTTCCAAATGAAAACGAGTTGTTTCCTCTGCCATTCTTTTATTTCTAGCCCAGTATTGCTATCAGGTGGCCTAGATTGCAGTACTGCCACCGTTGTTTAATTCAGATCCGATTTCTCCTCTTTCTTTCTTTTTTTCAAACATTAATTTCATGTCATTTCTTTTAAAATCAAATAATAGAACTAATCATAGATGCAAACAATTGTAATCATTGAAAGCTTAGTAAAATATTGAAATGTCTAAAATATATGATTCTTTTTCACCTTTTTTTTTTAAATTTCTTTGGGTTGAATATATAGAAAAATTATTTTTAAAGAAAGGATTTATTGAAAAAAAATATGATTTGATAAAGATTTTATTTTTTTCCAACAATTGGGTTTATCTGGAAATTTTTAGTTTAGTTTTAGAAATGAACCTTTGAGCAAATATTCAGTTTTCAGACAAAAATTTTGTATTTTGAAACATTTGTATATTTTGAAAATCCGGAATTCTTGCATAACTTTTTTCTTATGGAAAAAAAAATGAACTTTTTATAAGTGATTTTACCTTTATAAATAATTTGATTTTTCTGAGTTAATTAATGTACTTTTGAAAAATAATTAATTTTTTAATATTGAATTTTGCTGAAATAAAATATGAATTTTGTGCAAATTGTTGATTTTTTGTGAAATAAACGAGTTTATTCGAAAGAAAATGTTCTTTCAATCTAATCACTGTTCTTTCAATCTAATCACTGAAAATAATCAGAAACCCCAAAAATAATAAATTAATTCCTATACGCTTATGTTGATGAGAAAATGTCTCATTTTTTTTTGTGCGAAGTCGTTTACATGGAAGGTTGCAATTGACGTTACTAAGATTTTGATAATACTTTAGTAGGCCACTATAACTTTCCGTATAAGCGACTACGTTCTAAAAATAGTTTTCTTCGTATGATAAATAAATAAATACAAAAGATATCACCCCTTGCATGCATTACCAATTGGTTTAACTATAACTGGTGGTGCTCAAAATTATACATGACATCCGCATATGCACTAAAGAAGTTTCAGTTGACACATTTCACTACACTATATTTAATTAATTTTAAGATCATAGGTTTTAATGATTAATTGTTTTAACAAGCTCATATCAAAAATCAAAGAATGCCCTTCTATGTTCTGTTCCTAATCAGTCAGTTATGATTTCTCTATTCTGATTTGTGACAGACCTGTTTAAGCAACTTATCCCGTGGGACAGTTCTGGTCTGGTCTGGTCTGTAATAGATTACTGAGTGAATTAAAGTTACACTTGAGATTTTTATTTGAAGATAAGATTAGAACCACTCTTCCGATCTTCTTTTATTTTATTTTTTTGTTGTTGCACTGGTCAAAATTTACATACTGATGCTTTCTCTTTTACTTTTTTGGGTAGATCAAAGAGTGATGTAAGCGTAAACATTTAAATATGTTAACAATAATATTATTGTGCATATCTAAATCCAATAGTAACTCAATCTTATATTCCAAATCTAATCCATGTGGCAGAAAAAATCAGCATTACTGATACTTCATCAGTAAGAATATATACTGAAATTTGTTCATGTTTATGGGTTAATCGCATAATTACTTTTTCTCTATGTAACTACAAATCTAAGCTGGTAACTAGCAAATTAATAGCTTGGAGTTGATAACGCTGTACTTCCCAGAACTTGACTAAACATATAATTGTTATATTGATTTTGTGGTATAAGTTCTTACATGAATGTACTTATTTCAAATCGAATATTTCATAATTTTTTGCCTACATTCTTGGACATGATCATAAATGAACTAAAAGTGCATGAAAAAGCATGGCATCTACTTTGAAAGTGCATCTCAAAAGTATGAGCATTAAACAATACTTCATTAACTCCTATGACGCAATAATGTTCCCTAAACAATAAAACATTGGATTTATTTGTTTTGAGCTAGAAAAGTTTTTCCTGAGATCTTTGTTTGCTTAACTCTTCATACTTCTAGAAAGCAAAAGCAAGTTAACACTTTACACCTATATATCCTTTTAGGTTAATATTTGATTTAAAATGTCATTAAAGCTCCTTTCCACTTTGGTTTTATCTTCTAGTCATATGTCCTATTGTGCTTGAGTGCATATGAATAATATATACCTGCTATGTACATATTTTATATTTATACTCGTAATTAATTCTTTTTTTTATAAGCAAAGATGGTACTGATGACTCACCTGCCTAGTCTAACTCTACCAAATAGCTAAATATAGTAACATGCAAGTAAATCTTTGTGTAGATTTATAGTTAAATCTTTGCGTATTGAGTATTAAAAGATTTGTTTTATTTATGTATGTTCGTATTTCACAAGCATCAATAATTGGTTTTCACTTTGAATAATCAGAACGGTTTATGGCGTCTAAAACAATCTGGACATTAAACAGTATCAACTTTTGGCGATTAGGGCTTGGTACTTAATGTCTTAACTTGAGGTTTTGTCTAAAACACAGAAATTGAAGTGAGATTTGAGATTATCGGACGAACTTTTTTTTTAAAGATACTTAGAGCAGATATTAACGAACAAAAATAGCATTCTTTGTGCTTGGAAATTATAAAATTTCTCATATTCATTTTATTAACCTAAATCTGGGTATAATAAATACTCAAGGAATTTTTTCAGTTAAACAATCTCAACATAAAACCTTACCATTAATAGCTGTTTTGCATGTACATGGAGGGCATGGTTGGAAAAAACATGGATAGTTCTACGTCAAGTATAAATTAGGAGTTCTGTGTTAAATTTATGCGTTATAATATCACATTTAGATGAGAAAATAAACATACAAAAGAAGGAAAGAATAAATTTGGATTTTCTTAATTAATAGGCTTTGTCTCTGTTGTAAAGTTTTCAATAATTAGTTTGGGGCTTTGGTTTTTTGATTTGGAGGAGAAGAAGTAAAAAGGAAGAAGAGAACAATAGTCTCACATGCTAGAAAATTATACAATGATTTTATATAAATATAGTTTTCTCATGTGAATGTTGGGGTCTTGTGGCTTCCACATGTTTGCTTTCTTGTAAGGAGAGAAGTCATTTTTAAGAAGCCCGGCCTGTAATTTACTAAAGAAATCTTCTGCTTATATTGTTGATTCTATTAATTTATGTCATACTAGATTAGTACATGTTAATTATAATTCTATTAGAAATACGCATAAATTAAGCTTAATTTCTGATTGTGATTTCGATACTATATCTAAATGTGAAATGTGTGTTCAAGCAAAAATACACCGAAAATCCTTTAAATCCGTAGAAAGGAAAACTGGTTTGCTTGATTTTGTATATAGTGATGTGGGTGACTTAAAAAATCATATCGCCCATGGTGGTAACCTACATAACATTCATTGATGATTATACTAGATATGCATATGTATATCTAATGAAAACTAAAGATAAGGCTTTTGATAAATTCAAAATTTACAAAGCACAGGTCGAAACACAATTAGGTGTTAAAATTAAAATATTACATTCAGATCGTGGTGGTGAATATTTCTCAAATGAATTCACCTTATTTTGTAAACAACAAGGTATAGTTCACCAATGTACTGCCTCATATACACCACAACAAAATGGTGTTGCTGAAAGAAAGAATAGAACTTTAGTAGAAATGGTTAATGTCATGCTCATAAGTTCTAATTTACCTTATAACCTATGGGGTGATGCTATGTTATCTGCATGTTATGTTTTAAATAGAGTACCACTTAAATATATTTTCCCTTATGAATTATGGTTTGAAAGGAAACCTAACCTAACTAGACTTAAAGTTTGGGGTTGCTTAGCATATATTAGAAAACTAGACCTAAACGACCAAAGTTAGGAAATAGAGCATTTAAATGTGTTTTCATAGCATATTCACTTAATAGTATAACTTATAGATTCCTTATTCTTGACACTCTAGAAGTTATAGAATCTGTAGATGTAGAATTTTTTGAAAATCAAACTGTTGAGATCCTATTGAGATCATCTAGTCCAGAACCTAGTATGACTAATGATATCAATGACGATGATTATGCTCCTGCTCAAAACAGCAAGGAAATGTCAGTACCAGATAATAGTACTGAACAACAAAGAAGTAAAAGAGCGAGAATAGAGAATGACTATGGTCCTGACTTCATTACATATCTAGTAGAAGGCAGTAAGGACGAAGTCCTTAATATGACTAAATATGTAATGAACGTCGATGACGATCCCAAAACTTATTCTGAGGCTATGAGTTCCAGAGATTCCAACTTCTGGAAAGAAGCTATCAATGAAGAAATGAGTTCCATACTATTAAACCAAACTTGGGTTTTAATGATCTACCTCCTGGTGCTAAACCTATAGGATGTAAATGGATATTCAAGAAAAGCTTAAATACAAATGGATCCATTGATAAGTTTAAAGCCAGATTAGTTGCTATGGGATATAAGCAAAGACATGGAGTAGATTACTTTGATACATATGCTCCATTTGCTCATATATCTTCTATACGCTGTTTAATTGCACTTGCATGATGATTCACAAATTAGTCATACATCAAATGGATGTAAAGACTGCTTTTCTAAATGGAGATTTAGAAGAAGAGATATATATGGAATAACCTGAAGGTTTAAAAACCGCAGGCCAAGAAAAGAAAGTTTGCAAATTAGTGAAATCTCTTTATGTCCTGAAGTAAGCTCCCATGCAATGGCATGAGAAATTTGATAAAGTTGCACTGTCATATGGATTCATTGTTAATGATGCTGATAAATGTATTTATAGCAAATCGGATAACATCGGTAGTGTTATAATATGTTTATACGTTGATGACATGCTAATATTTGGTTCCAATATATCCTATGTGAATGAAACTAAAAAGTTTATGTCTTCTAAATTCGATATGAAAGATCTAGGAGAGGCTGATGTAATTTTGAGAATTAAAATTGTTAGGAAAGAGGAGGAGTTATTACTCGCTCAATCTCATTATATAGAGAAATTCCTACAAAAGTATGGTCATTACGATGACAAACCAGCACCAACTCCTTTAGATCCTAGTATTAAATTAGAAAAGAACACTGCACGTATTGTCTCTCAACTAGAGTATTCCAGTGTTATTGGGAGTCTTATGTATGCTATGCATTGCACTAGACCTGACATCGTACATGCTATAAGTGTATTGTGTCGATGTACGAGTAATTCAGGTTTCGAACATTGGAAAGCTATTTCCAGAGTTTTAGCTTATATGAAAGGAACCATTGAATATGGTTTATCTTATAAAGGATATCCTGCTGTGATAGAAGGATATAGTGATGCAACCTGGAACAATGTAGAATCCAAATCCAAGTCTACGAATGGATGGATCTTTACATTAGGAGGCACTGCTGTGTCTTGGGCTTCCAAGAAGCAGACCTGTATTTCTGACTCAACAATGTTGTCAGAATTGATTGCATTAGCAGATGCATATAAAGAAGGGGAATGACTTAGGAATTTATTAATGGAAATACCTTTATGGAAGCAGCCATCTCCAACAGTCTTGATTAACTGTGACAATCAAATAATGATATACAATGTGTCTAATAAGACATATAATGGAAAGTCTAGACATGTGAGTCTAAGACATCAAATGGTGAGACAGTTACTCAAAAGAGGAGTTATAACTGTTGACTACATAGAAACGAAGAAAAACTTGGCTGACCCACTTACAAAGAGTTTTCCAAAGGCAATGGTTTCTATAAAGTCACAAGAAATGAGACTAAGGTCTATGAATGAAGGTTGATCATCCTTAACAGAAACCCAACTTATGTCTTGAAAAGGATAGACAAAGTTCAATGGGTACCAACAAGTTAAGAGAATGATTATGGAACACTAAATCGATAATCCCATAATATTTAGTGTTGGATTCTGCAAGAACAAAGGATGGATATATATCCTTAATAAGTCTAGAAACCTTAAAAGGTGTATCGTAGAAACACCTTAAGAGACTTACCTATATGAGTATGGAAATTGGACCGTTTCCTAGGAAAGTAAGACCACTTTCTAAATTGACTCATGAACCAGGATTTAAGCACATGGTCATTAACGTGCTGAGCAATACAGAACGCTTTACCTAAGAAAATCAACATGTGTGATTGTTTCGGTTTTATCACTAGGGATACTTGGTTCAAGTTTCGTTCACCATAGAATCTCGATAAGGCTTTGAATGGTTTACACTAAGTAAAGGTTCAAATCCAAAAGATACCTTTTATTTATATGTTGGTTTTCACGATGATGCAAAACTTGATCTTAGAACTACATAGGCTTGATCCCACTTGGGTATGTAGGAAGTCACTCTAGTGATTCAGCCGTCCTTTTTATTTATTTTGAAAATTGAGGGAGATTGTTGTAAAATTGTCAATAATTGGTTTGGGGCTTTGGTTTCTTGATTTGGAGGAGAAGAAGTAAAGAGGAAGAAGAGAACAATAGTCTCACATGCTAGAAAATTATAAAATAATTTTGTATAAATATAGCTTTCTCATGTGGATGTTGGGGCCTTGGGGCTCTTACATGTTTGCTTTGTTGTGAGGAGAGAAGTCATGCAACACCACACGCGCGCTGCCGCCGTCCATCCTTCCGATCGAACCGAACCAGGCCGGGTCGGGTTCGGGTACGAGTTTCGGGTTCGGATTCGAAAATATTTTTGGATCATATGCGAACAGTAACGGGCCAAATTTTAGCCCGTTAAGGACCCAGAACTGAATTTCTGAATTTGAATAAAGGACGGAAATTTTATAACGTTTTCTAAACGTTGCAAATGAATAGACGCGACGTTTAAAAGTTGAATGGAGATAGCCGTTCGTGACAGATGTGAACCGTTGTAAACGGTTGTGACGCTTGGCGAATAGACACCTCTCCACCACTATAAATAGCAACACCCAGAAAACGTTGGAGACAGTTTTCATTCTGAATTCGTCTTCTTCTTCCTCTTCCTACATGAATTTGCGACGCCAGGTAAGTGTTGCTAATCGTTGCACTTCCATTACTCTATATTTTGTAACATTTGCAAGGTGTTGCAAACGTTGAATTGTTGCAGATTTGTTTCTTCTTCTTCTTCTTCATCCCTTTCTCTGCATATTACATCGTCAGATATCAAATATTAAAGTGTTCTTGGTCAGATCAAAGATGTACAGACTTTGAATCCGATTACGCTGTTATAAGGCTTCATTGAATCCTGAAAGTTGATAGTTCGATAACCCGTTGGTACCTGATGGGTTGAACTATTGTCTGAAAGAATCTATTCCATAGATCCTTGAAGTCGGAAGTACAACATTATCTTCGTCACAATTGCCATCAAATTTGTCTCGAACCGCAATATTCCCAACATTCTCTTTGTAATTGGATATATATTTCTTGTCATACACATATTCACTTGGTCATTAAGTAAGTGGTTGTTGTAATATAGCCTAAAAGAGTGTGTAAAATTGTTGAAAAATATTTGATATTTCTCTCTTCTTCAAACATTAAAAAGTCATTCCCACTTCGTTCTCAATTAAGTTATTGATTTTTTTTCTTTTTTCTTTTACTTTTATTTGGTAGATTAATTGTAAATTATTGTTTTTTGAAGAATCAACAAACGGGTGATTGGGTGAAATCTTCTATGTTGATTCTTTTTTTTTCCTTGTATTTTGGGACTATCATCACCATTATTTGAGTTCAATTATCATTATTTTTATCCAGTATTATCCCTTTGTGACCTTGTGATATAAGAGTCTGGGATAGGTCTTTGCAACATTTTTTTATCAATTATTAGGATTTGTAGAGGAAAAAAATGAAAGGTGGGTTGACAAACACCTTTGTCCAAGTGGTTAATTGATCCGGCTTTGGTGCAGGATGTCACAAGTTCGAAACTTGCTTTCGAATGTTTATTTGACATGGGATATGCTGTCCCAATGATTTGTTGTATATAAAGTACCAGTTCAAAAAAAAACGGTGGGTAAGAAGGCGATTTTGCATGTCAGCACTTGATGATTCAGTTTTCCACCGTGTGCCTAGTTGTAAATCCGTGAATATTTTATGGGATAATTTGATATCTTTGTATGAGTCAAAAAGTGGTATTAGTATATTTTTCTTATTCGAAAATTGGTTCAGTTGAGGCTAGATGGAGAGAAATCTGTGGCAAAGCATTTAAACGAATTTCAAGATGCAACAAATTAGTTAATAAATATGGATGTCAAATTTGAAGATGAATTCCAGCTCTTTTGTTTATCAGTCCACTTTTAGAGAATTGAGAAACATTAATTGTGCCACCGAGTAATTTCAATGCTAATAGAACTATCTTATTGTATCTGTGCAGCTAAAGCCTCGTAAAATCTCCGCTATAGCGCATAGCGCTCTTCGATGTCCATGCTTTTTCAATTTAGGCTATTGAACTATAGATTCATTTTAAATTCCGCTGTTTTGTACTATATGTGCTAAATCAAGGATTTTTAGCACTCGCTTTAGCAACAATAATAGAAAAAAGATTGATTTAACTAATTCGCTTTTATATCAAATTAACAAAATCAGGGTGAAGACCTAATTCTAAGGTTTAAGCGTTCAATATATGTCAAAAATCTATTGTATTCATTAAATTTGGATTGCATAAGTTGTGATATTTCTGGGCTTTGTTATATAATATTAAACAATATTATTTTCTACACAAATGATGTAAAAATAAGGGTAAATTGACTTTAAATATTTGGTTTTATGTATAATGAAGCCTTTTGTAACTTCATCATTTTCCGCTATATCTTCGTTTTCTATAACTTTTTGCACCACCACCACTACGGAATAACTAACCATTTTGATTGCAAAGCATAGGATACTATCTGGAGTAATCTCTTAATGAAGAGCTTAGGAGAAAAAGATCAACCTTTAAATTTGTTTAAGATGAGACAATGGTGGCAAAAGACTCAATGTGGGATACAAGATCGAAGAAAAAGTCGCTATTGGTAAAGGTATATTGAAAAATATTATGCATAACAGGTGTGAAGCATATAAGAGAGATCAAAAAAGGATATACATAGTGATAGTGATAGCGATATACGAACCAGCATAGCTGAAGGTAGCGACAGAGATACTTTGTGATGTCCTCATTAGTGATGTTAAGTTTTGAAAGATATATTTGGATGCTATTTTTCACATATGTGGTGATGTGGGGTGTTTTTCTACTTCTAAGGAAATTGCCAACATGATTGTGACCACCAATGAAGTAAAGTTATCATTTTTTAATATTGGATTTATTCGGTTTTGCATGCATGATGGAGTGGTTAGAGAGGTCTCGGACATGAGATGCATACCTACTAGTTCACATAATCTCATTTTCCTTGGTCAGCTGGATCACCGTGGTTGCACTTATAAGACTCGATGTAAATTTGAGAGTGGTGAGAGATGATCACATTGTGATGATAGGAGAAACGATAATTTGTAGATTGGTTATTCGAGTGGTCGATAGTAGAAAACGAATGATAATTGGAGAGCCCAGTCCCAAGGTAGGTGAAGAGGTGAATGTGTATACTACTTTTGATGGTTGTGTTGATGATCATATTCTCAACAAGAGTCTTCCTGTTGATGATGCTCGAGGTATCATTAGTGATTGTGTAGAGAGCTCATGTTAAATGGTGTACGAGAATCGAATTGGAAAATTCACGAAGATTTTATAGAGGTCTTTATGGTATTACAAATGTTTTTAAGACCGGGTGGTGTAGTGTATCTGATGATGAAAGATGCATCACTTGTAGGTGGTAGCAGTAGTTTGTGGTTGAGTGTGATTAAAAAAAGAGTTGTACATGCTTGTGTTTTATTTTATAGGCTCATTTTTTTATTTTTGTTTTGAACAAGCGATTTGGTTGAAGGTGGAGATCGAATATATGTTGAAGATATGTGATTTTGCATCAAAATGAAGTGCTAAATTTATGTGGTACAAAATTACTTTTAAAAGAGGAAATAAACACACAAAAGAAGAAAAATATAGATCTGGATTTTTCCCTAATTAATAAGCATACATGGACATGCTTATTTCTCTCTCTTATTGGATAATCAATTTATTTTATGTCATATACATATTATTAATTTGGATATGAAGTATTTGACTGTTATAAATATAGCTTGAAAGTAAAAAAATTATGAAAAATATTTGGTATTTCTCTTCCTTCATCTTTGTTCTTCTTCTTCAAACACTAATTAAGAAGTCATTATCATAGAGATCAAGACTCTGTTCTCAATTAGATTGTTGATTCTATTTTTATTTTGTTCACTTTTGTTTGATACTTTAATCGTAAACAATTACTTTTTGAAAATCAATATAGAGGGTGATTGGGTGGAATCTTGTGTGTTGGTTCTTTTCCATTTCTATGTGTTTTGGGACCCACCATCATTGTTTGAGTTCAAATATCATTATTTTTATCCGAAATATCATTATTTTTATCTTCCATTATCCTATTATGGTCTAGGTGATATAAGATTATGGGATAGACATTCGCAATATTTTTATCATTTTGTTAGGTTTTACGCAACAAAAATCCTAGCATTCTATTTTTTAAATAGGGAACGTTTGCCATACATCCTTAATAACTTTTATAGTTCACCAAAAATCCTTTAGATACAAAACATATAAATTTCATCCTTGTTTTTAAATGCATTTCTTTCTCCAAACTACCCTTAAAAATCATCCTAAAACCCTGAACCCACGCTTTTTTTATCGTTCGACCTTTATTACAATTGGAATCACATTTTCTTCAACAAAGTCCGAAAGGTCTACAAAATCGAACATCAAAAAAACCAAAATCAAGTCGAAATCTGACGTTTTCAAAATCAAAAAAGGCAAAATGGGAAGATCGAATGTGATATATCTCAATTTCAGGAGTAGTTGATTTATATTACACTGTTTTCAATCGACAGATCTTAGGGTTTTGCAAGTGATTTAAAGATTTTCGAGTTAGCCATGCCTGTAAACGATCTTTTTTATGGTAATACAAAAAAAATTGAGAATGCAGATGATAAACTACAAAACATTATCTAATTACTGCAATTTTTGTTAAAAATTGTTCAAAAAATTGTTTTCTCTCTTCAAATTTTAAGCGGATGTTATTAATGTGTTTTTTTGCATACTTTTAAGCAATACATTCAATCAATGTCAGTATTTGCCGGCAATTTTTCACAATAATTACAAATCTAATAGTAAATATCATAATAATGTCAATTAGCACAATTATTGCAGGCAAGTATGCAACTGTGTTGAATTTTTTTGAATTTTTCTGCAACATTTATGTATTAACGAAATTAAGTAAACATTACTGGCAATATCACATATGGCTTCAATAATTCACCCTAGTTGCTTACTTTTCAGTAATAAAGCAGTTAAACGGAATAAACTTACTTTTATCTGTAATTTTTAGAATAGTTTAATGTCAATTATTCATATTATTGCAAACAGATATGCAATTATACTGAGCACTGTTGAATATCTTTGCAACATTTATGTTTGAAAAAAAATAATCATTACCGACAATATCACATATAGTTGCAACAATTCAGTTTAACTGCTTACTTTTCAGCAATAATTCAATTAAACAGAGTAATCATATTTTTATATGGTACTTTTTGAATAGTTTCATTGAAAACCAATCTATTTAGAAAAACTGAAAATAAAATCTAATAATATTTATAATTATAAATGCCATATTTTAAAGTTTACAATTATTCAAATTGTTGCTGAAAATTAAGCAATTAATTTTTAAAACTGCTGACATATATGCAACTACAACATATACAAGAAAATTTTGTATAAGGTAACAGTTTTTTCAATACTTTCATTGGATTGCCAATCTATTTCCAAAAAGTGAAGAAAATTCTGGAAATATGTATGATTAGAAACAATAAAATTTCGATATCATAGTTATTCAAATAATCGTTGAAAATTAAGCAATTATTTTTTAAAACTGCTAAATTATATGCAACAATTCCACATACACGAAAATTTGCATATACCTTAAAATTTGCTGAACAGACTACAGTTATTTAAGATAATTGCATACATTTCTGTTTTTTCTACATATTCATTATAACTGGTATTTAACATCACCTATCATATTATTAGATTGTTCGTATTTATTTCATAATTTTTAATGTACTTTTACAGAAAATACAAAAGAGGAAATAAAAGAAGGAAAAAAAAGCAATTCTGGAAACATCAATTGCTCCTGTTGAACAACAATCAGGATTAAATATTCTACAGAAAAAAAAACAATCAGTGAAGAGAAAATTACATCAAGGGAAGAAAACTACAGAAAAAATTTAAGGTCTTTCATCAATGTTCTTGGCAGGATTAAGAAGGAAGAATTACTGATAGTATCACATACAAAATATCTTTAAAATTTACCTTTCTACAAATTCATTCATATGATCTATGTTGGAATTATACAAACAAAGAAAAACACAAAAAACTCAACAAGTATAAGCACAATCATCAAAGCCTACAGAAAGAACTTGAACAGCTTCCAATTTGGAGATATGTTATTAACATTCACAGAGAATGATATAAGCCAATTATTATCAATTCCTATAGATGGTCAGCAAATCAAAACTTCTGGCCATATGAAAAAAGAGGGTAAAATCAGTGCTCAGTTTACATCATTCATCAACAGGCACTTTGAAGGAGGACAAGTGTAAACAAAAAAACATAGAAAGGGAATTGTTTACAACAATAAAAGGAATATCAAAAGAAGAAAATATTGATACGGTAAAGCTTTTACAACTGCATTTGGTTGCAACATTCTTAATATCAAATCCAAACTCAACTGTATCTTGGAATATGATTCCATATTGTGTTTGTCAAGATAAAATGCAGCAGATATCATGGCCAAAAACGATTCACAAACATTTGATAAATCAAATTAAAATATATATTGACACATCAAGGAAAATAAATGCTTGCGTTACATTGTTACTGGTATTAAATTTTTGATTAATTAGATAAATATACTATTAACTAATAATTTATTCTTATACTAATTGTCTTTTTTGCAGTAGTGGATCTATGAGAAAACAAAATTTTTGAAATCTGCTAAATTGCAATACAAAAATTCATATCCCTTGGCTGGCAAATGGGATATATCAAAACTCAAGCCAAAAATGTTAATGACCATAGAATATAACTCAATAAGTATAACTGCAATTTAATTTGTAGAATGGTTAAGTTACAATACAAAAATAGCCAGTACTCTATTTTTTTGCAAAGTTATCCGCAACAATTAACAATAATTGCAGATATATCTGCAGTTGTTAGCAGCAGTTGACCATTTTTAGTGAAATTATTCACTACATATGTTGACTTATCAGCAATTAGTATAAACAACTGCATATTTATCTGCAGTTAAAATAGGAAAAATGAACACAGGTCTACAATTATTTACAATAATTAAAGATATATCTACAATGTTGCATAATACTTGCAGATTTTTCTGCCATTATTAAAAATATTTATGGACATACATACCAATCATAATTAAAATTAAATACATTTTTCCAATTATTCATAGTTCTTACATAACTATATTCAAATATTCTAAAACTTCAATTTTGATTCAATTCTTTATTCCAGGATTTTCAAGGAGAGGAACTAAAAATGTTGAAAGAAGTAGTTGAAAAAGATGAAGAATATGAAGTATTATACAAGAAAAGAGAAGAAAAATACAAAGAAACAAAAAAAAACTTGAATTGGACAACAGAAAACTTCAAGCTGAAAATACGCTGCTAAGAAAGCAATTGAGACAAAATGTGGAACATCATCATCCAGACAATCCGAGAATGTAGAGCTACCAATAAAAGAAATAAGTGGTAGTAAACTAAACTCCTCAGATGAAAATGAAGAAAGTGAAGATAAAGAAACAGAAGAGAATACGTCATTTGGTATATCTACAAATATTCTTACTATATGACAAAAGCATTTTTAAAGAATAAATGCAGATATTATTGCAATAATTATTAAAAAGTGCAGCATATTCTTCATTTTTACATAATACCTTGCAACATAACACATAAAATTCATAATTATTTCAAAAATAATAAAAAGTTGAATTGCAAACATATATTTCAGCTCAAAGGACAAAAGAAAAGGAAAATCAAACTGATGTTCAAACTGAAGACAAAACTATTGAGGATGAATCTCAGCTTATGGAGAAAGATAAAGATGAAGAAAAAGAAGAACAAAAAGGAAAACATCTTGACAATGAGGAAAAAAATAAATTTCGAAGAAAAACAAAAAAGATCCAGATGATGGTGAACAAACAAAAACAGTTGAGGATGATAAAGTAATTGAACAAAATCCTTCATTTGGCAATGCTTTGAATAATTATAATTTTTCAACAACACTGTAAAAATTAAACAAATTTGTTGATACATCCGCAAATATTCTTATTATATTAAAAATACGCTGTTAAAGAATAATTGCAGATATTAATGCAACAACTGTTGTAAAGTGCAGCATATTCTTCAAATTTTCACAATTATTCACAAAATTACAAATAAGATTCATTATCATTTCAGAAACAGTAAAATTTTCAATTGAAAATATATTTTTCTGCTGAAAGCACTGAGGAAATAGAAAATCAAACTATTACCGCATAATAAAACAAAAATATTAAACAAGAATGCAGACTTACAGAAGTTTAAAAACCTGAAAATAATCAAATCACAGAAATTGTATTCCAAAAACCAATAATGAAATATTAACCAACATTCAAATTAATTTCAGGTGAAAGCATTCAGAATTATCCACAACTACAAGGAAAACAAGCAAAAGATGAAATGTCTACTTCAGCAGAAAAAAAAACTGAAGAAATCGAAGAGAAAACATTGGAAATTGAAAAGTAAAAGAAATGTATAAATCAGCTGAATAAGTGGATTTTCAAACTGAAAAGAAAGCAAAAAAAGCAAAACAGCAAGTACAAATCCTACCAATAATAGTTGAAGAATATGAATCTGAACCTAGATCAACTGAATTATCTACCACTATAAGGATAAATGTCAAAAAAATGTCGAATGTAGGAAGTCTATCCGAAGAAAAAATCATGCTGCTTGAGGACTTCTTTAATAACTCTGACCTCAGGTAAAATTGTACAATTCTTTAAATATGCAAGTATACCGATAATTGCTCAACTAAAATAATTATTTAAATTTGCTACTGGCATATCGGCAAATATTTAAAAATGCAAACATTTAGTAATATTGATCATTATATCACAGCAAAAGTGCATACTTAAATGGAGACGATGACATAATTATAACTGGAACAACACTTGATGAACTAATTATAGGAAGATTTCTTGAGGCCTGGTAGAACTTTACTAAAAAATTTCATTTATTTGCAAATTTATTAGCAACATTTCATTGGACTTGCTGTTTTATCTGCAAAAACCCATTTATCCGCAACAACTCCATTTATCTGCATATTTATCAGCAACATTTGTTAAACTTATTGTTTTGTCAGCAAAATTCCATTTATCCGAAACAAATACATTTTTCTACAGATTTTTCAGCAACATTTCATCAAACCTGTTGTTTTTTATGCAAAATTCCATGAACTTATTGTTTTTTCTGCAAAACATGTTATAATCTTCTATCAACAAATATACTATCACTATTTCCTTATAATAATTTTTGTAGATCATTGACTGGTATTCACATGAATTGCATAAAGTTCATGTAGAAAACTTGACTTCAAAGTTTACGTTGTCGTAAGTCTTATAATCTTCTTGTGAAGAATTTGTTTAAATATTCATAAATTCAATTTGCTAATATATTCTCTTACAGACATTTCTACTGAGCAATTCGAAGAATGTAACACCAGCCCTAATCGATAATGTAGTAGCTAAAATTTTTGCAAACTTCAATAAAATGTTCTTCCCTATTCACCAAAAATCACATTTCACACTCTTGGAGTTTATTAAACAAGATAGATTATAGATTCACTATGATTTCATAAAACCACGGCACGAAGGAGAACATCAGAAGCAATAAGAAAGCTGGTATGTAAATTATATAAAAAAAAAATCAAAGAAAAATAAACTGTTTAACAAAATCTATTTTTCTTTACAGAGAGTTATATCACAGCTGTACTAAAGAAATTGGAAAAAGCAGAGCAAGAACCATCAAAGCAAATCACTTTTGCTAACATCCACGTTCTGATTCTTACACAACAAAAAAAAAGCACAAATATTTCCACATCATAGAACATTTCTTCTAACAATTTTGTAATATTTGTCAATCATCGTAGAGTTGACTATGACATGTTTGTAGCGAACATTATGAAACAAAGAAGTGAAGGCAATGAAATCAACAATGATGACCCTAGATTCGCATTGGACTTACAAAGAGCTGAATTGACACATCTAATTTTTTCTTGCAAACTTTATAGTTGGAGCTTAGAAGAAAGCTTGGACACAAAATTTTTACTTTCTGAAGCAAACCAAATATTTTATGTATCAAACTATAATGTTTTCTCTAAGAATACTGAAATGTATATACATATTTTGCTAAACTTATGTAGTTGAAAGACAATATTACTGTGTTAACACAATATTAGAGTTTATTATCAAAAAATATATATATAAATTTCTTACAATTGTATTCAGCAATAAAAGCACATATTTGTAGATATCTCCACAAATATTTAGTTATTCCAAATTCTTGCTCATAATAATTGCAGAAATGTCAGCAATAAAAGGATATATTTGCATATATCTCAAAAAATATTTATTTATTCCAAATTCTTGCTCATAATAATTTCAAAAATGTCAGCAATAAAAGCACATATATGTAGATATCTCCAAAAATATTTAGCTATTTCAAATTCTTTCACCAAATAGTTGTAGAAATGTCAGCAATAAAAGCATATATCTACAGATATCTCCACAAATATTTAGATATTCGAAATTTTTGCACCAAATAATTGCAAAAGTGTCGGCACAAAAATAGATAATTGCAGATACCTCCATATTTATTAACAAAAATTGCACATACTTATAGATGTACCTTATTTACTTCGTGCCAAACAATTATACAAATATCATCTTCATATAAAAAGTAGTATTCACAAAAGAGGTATAAAAAGTAAACGAAAATTCAGAAAAACTTCAGAAACATGTGCAATTAATCATAATAATTGCATAAAATACTACAACAATGATTAATAGAAGCATACCATGATTAATACATTACAAACATTAAACATCTAACCTAAGTATAGAGAGAATACTATTAAAATGAATAAGAAAAACATAAACTCAACTCCACACTTTTTAGCTTTCCCAAAGAAAAGAAAAAACTACACGTGTTTCAGTGAACAAGTCCTTTTATCGCCCAACTTCTTGCATATACTGCATCTAATAGTCTTTGAAATTTCACCAGCAGATTTTATCCTCTTAGATGATGATGATCGACCAGGCATTCTTCTACCTTTAGGAGGTGCTACAAAAACATCTTCAATCAAAACATCTTCTTTCACAAAGTTTATAATAGGATTGACTGGATGAGAATATGCCGATCGAAAATAAAAAACTTTGAAATAATCTTCAATGTAATCATAAACATTTAATTTTCCATAACTCAAAATACGTCTAACAGCATGAGCACAAGGAAAACCATATATTTGCCACAAATTACAAGAACAAATCCAATTATTTAAATCAACAGATTGACGAATAAGAGAATGAACTTTACACACATGATCACTTGATTTTATAACAAAACACGAAGCTCCTTCCAAATAAAAACTTTTCAACCGATTTTCATTCATCGGACATACAACATTATTCCAACTATTAGCAAGTTCTCGATGATCAGAAATTAGCTTCATTAACTTAACTCTAATGTTATCCAAACATGCAGTGATTGTTAAATGTCTTTCTTCCAAAATCCATTTAATGAAACTCTTTGAACAATTTGATGACATTTCGCCATAACGACAAGCAGGGAAAAAAACCTTAGCAAACTTCTCAATGGGAATTCCATTCAAAAAGTTTGCTACAGTAGAACCACCAGCATCTTTAAAATTCTTCAATGCAACATGAAATCATCCAAATTAGAAGCATATGCAACACGTCCAAACAAATCTATCAAACATTTCTTTTTTGATTTGGAAAATTCAGATTTTAAAGCAACTTTTAAATTATTGTTTAAATGATTAAAACAGGAACCATGAACTGAATTTGGAAACATTTTGGGAATAGCAACAAGAATACCAGGATGACGGTCAGAAATGAAAACAAACTTTCTACTATCATCTTTCAAAAAATCTTTAAGCTGTTCACGATACAAAATCCAATTATTTTCATCTTTACCAGACACAATTGCAACTACTATAGGGAAAAAAACCTGATAAAACAACAAATATACAAATAACTGAACAAATTGCATAATACTATGCACTTATATTGAAAAGGTTCAGACAAAACTGCAACTATTACCAAGACAAAACTACAACTAATACCAAATATTACTGCATAACAATTTTTTCATTATTTCAAAAACATTGCAGACTTTTCAGCAATTTTTTATGTAAAATTGCTTCAGTTTCTGCAATGATTTCTATTAGTAAGATATTTTTTTTCTTTTTAATAAATGCTGATGGTGCAACAACAAATAATAATTATTGTAGATATTGATGAAATTATATATTAATCTACAAACAAACAACATACCTTCATTACCATTTTTACCAGTAGCAGCCATCAAACAACCTTGAGCTTACCCTCAAGTAGCATCAACAAATATTAAAGGCCGACAAAATTGAAAACCATGTGCATAAGCTTCAAAACCAATAAAAACCCTCTCAAATTGACGAGTATCATGATTACACTCCAAAACTACTTTACTACCAGGATTACTTTCGAGTGCAGCATCATAAAAAGACTTCAAATGGTGATAAGACATCATATCACTTCCATGTAAATCTTCTAAAGCCAATCTCTTCCCACTATAAGCAAAATAATACTTCAACATGATATTATACTCAGTTTGAAATAGGTTAATAATGTCATTTGTCTTCATTAACCGATTAGCTTGAATATGATCATAAACCAACAACTTAATCAATTTACTTGAAATAGGAGGATCATTAATATCATGAATTCCAACACCATAAGTATGTTCAGGATGAATTCTCTTTATAACAAAATAGCTATAAAGATTAAACTTGACAGAAGCATGAATCCTGAAAGTACATTTTGTTCCAGAACAAACAGTCGTCACTCTTTCCTTATCATTCTTAACCAAATCAAGCTTATACCCAGCCTTAATATTATATATCATCAAATTGAGCCTAAATTTAGTAATACCGCTTGGAAATTGTTTACCAACATCCGTAAAAACCAATTGATTGGAATCATTTCTCAATAACTGTCTGAATTAAATATTAGGATCACCGGTACTAACAAATGAGGAATCACTACTACAAGAAACAACATCTGACCTAATATTTGTAACTGAAAGACTAGTAGGAACAACATTAACAAAAATAACAAAGTAATCTTTAGGTTTATGAGCAGCCAACAACAAAATAGATTGAAGATCAAAATTAGTTTCAATATTCCTTCTCAATCCATCTCTAACATGGTATAATTCAAAACAGTGAACTCAATTCTGTCCATTCACCACAAATAGCACTTCTCAACATAACAACCGAACTATAAAATTGAAGACGTAACGAAAAGCTATCATATCCAAACTTCAATAGTACAAGCACTCCAGCACCACCAGGAACACTTTAATTTAAAAATAAAAGAGAATTACAATTATAAAAAAATAAATAAAAAAAGGATATGTATATATTATACACCGATATGTGAGCAATAATTTTAAAAAATTGCAGACAAATTAGCACAAAAAATAGTATTCTAATATGTAAGCAATATCATTTGTTGGTATGTAAGCAGTATTTCTAAAAAAATGCAGATAAATAAGTAGAAGTCTGAACTTAATCAAACACGGTGAAAAACGAACAATACTTGCTGATATGCAAGCAATAATTGTAAAAAATTGCAGATAAATTAGCAACTATTAGTAATTTGTACCACTTTCACCATACATATTCAAATTATTTGCGGAGAAGTCTGTAAAATATTTAACAATAATCCCAGACAAATCTGAACTTAATCAAAGCTAACAAAATATATCATCAAACAGTACCCTGTACACACGCATAATTTTTCAACTGAAATAAACAATAGAATACTTATATAACAAAACCGACTACAAATCCAAACAATATTTTACCTGGAGGAAGATAAAGCCATGAATCCAAAATAATCTCTTAAAACAATGATCGAAATGAATCATAATTAAAAATTTGCAGTCGAAATCATGACCACCATTAAAATTAGCGCGAAAGGTAAACAAGATTATTTATGGAATAAATATAGCCGCAAATAAAAATAGAAATCGAAAATATAAGTTTACAAAACGGGAGGAGTTTTCGTGGACTAATTTTAATTAATGGACGTGGGTCTAATTTTCACTTTAAATGTGTGTCATCTCTTTTTTAGTCAAGGGCAATCAAAGCTGATGTACATGTCTGACTTAGTTCATGCATGATGTTTCCCTCAGCACCAATGCGTACTAAATGTCAATACGTCCTTCGTTAAGCTATACACACCTGGGAGAGATCAAGATGTCATTTTTTGGCTCGAAATGTATTTTTTCACTACAAGAGGGAATAGTTATTTAACGGCTAATAGCCGTCAGCAGCCGACGAAAGCCAATGAAAATAGCCATCGAAATAACGTCCATCGAGCAACTGCTCATTGACAGACTTTTCGACGTCTTCATCGACAACTTCTAGACGGCCTTCATTGAACTTTTTGACGGTTTTCGTCGCCTCATCGAGCACACGTTGCAAGCATTAAGGCTGTCACGTTTTGGCAAATAGGTCGTCGGTAGCCGTTGAAAGATATCAGAAATTTGAAACTTTTTTGTGCAATTCAACCGTGATTCATACCTCAAATAACATATATATATATATATATATATATATATATATATATATAACATTATATATCGCAACATAATTTCACACATATAAATCATATATACTAAAGCCCAAATCACACATATCATATATAACACAAAATACATTACATCAATAATAAAAAATGCATCAAAATATACAATAAGCTTAAGTTCAACATCAAAAGTCCATCACAAAGTTCAATCTTAAGCATCCGTCAACATCTTAGAATGAATCATATATTACATCAAACCAACTTCACTCATCTCATAGTATATATAACTATCATGCTCCTCAAAACATTAAAGTGCATATCCACAATATATTGACATAAATTAAAAAAACCATACCTACTCCTTATCGCCTCTGGATCCTTGCGATGAAGGAAATCTACTATGATGTTACATATACGCAGCAATGTGCTCGTCCAACATTTGATACATCTTCTCAATCTTATGCAAGTGTCACTCCTCGAGGTCAGCAATCCAAGCTCTCAAGTCTGCAATCTCCTGAACGTCCTGAGATATTTTATAGTTGGCTTGTCTTCGTGTAACCTATAACATTATTTTACCAAAGTATATGAGCTTCATATAGTGTGATTAATTAAATCAATGTGTAATACGTTATTCATAAATATATTATATATAAACATTGCCTCTTGATTCTCAAAACCATAACGCTTATTCCTCATTGGCAGTTTCATGATAACGCTAAAAATATGTCATCCACATCAACGGTCAGCTATCTTATCTTGACATTATAGGATCAGGTGCAACAAATTCTCCATGATGACCCACATATAATAATCAGACACAAAATTATTTTGACACAAATGTACTATAATCATATTTGGTTTTCAATACTTCAAATGTTTGCAGTTACTACAAGAGCAACGAACTTCTTCATCGTTTTCATTATTACTTAAAGCGAATTTAATAAATTTATGTACACCATTATAAAAGTGTTCGTTTAATGAGCCTTTCATTCCCTTTCGTCCATACATCCACCTCTCTCGATCGAAAAAATAATTGATCCTTTTCTATTTCAAAAAATATGATAAATATTGATCATTTCCCTTTTGTTTTCCGTATCGTACACAAATGCGCATACATAACAAAAAGAAAGTATTGTCGAAGTTTTGTGAACCATTTCACATGAAATGATTTATGAAGTGTTATTATTATATTGTTTTTGAAACTTGTCCAGTACAGGGACAAATTCGACAAATACTATATCAGATAAATATTGATATCCATTTTGTAGTAAAAATGAATATCTATATAATGATCATATATATACTTTTCAGACAGTGCAAAAAAAATCTAAGGGATTCAAAAAATAAAGTATATTTTACACTAGTTTGTTTATATTAACACATAAACATAAACTAAATTTATATATAATTAACATTATAAACTAATAAAGGGATTCCGTAGATAAATTGTTTTTTTTTACATTTTGGCTAACACATACACTAATTAACATTAAATTATGTCACACTAATAACCACATACACTTATCATTCCAAATTAGCCCTAATTATACATTAATTTTATATTTAACATTAATCCTAATTTGATTATAATTTACCCGATCAACATTTTCAAATAAACCAATACACAATTATAACCAATCATTAGGCTAAATTAGGCATAAATTAACACTGTTTTTATCACAATTCGAAATAATTAGTTTAAGAGAAGAATATACCTAATTTTGATGGACTAAAGGTGTAGAAGCTTGGAGAATCCAATTTGATAAAGATTGCGATGAATTTTGACGGATTGTGGTGTCTAAGGACGATTTAGGATGGATTTGGGGGTTTAGAAAGTTAGATTGAGGTTTTAGAAAATATGAGAAATGAGTAAGAAAGGGTTTCGGCTGCAGGCATATTCACGATTTTTAAGTCTACCAATGGCCATCGAAGGGTTAAAATCCGACGATTTTCGATGACTTTCGACAACTTTAAATAAAGAATAGTTTCTCTCTTTCTAGAATAAATTTAATTTATTACAAAAAATTAAAAAAGTTTAGAATAACCTAATTTTGTTTCTAAATATTAAAAAGTTAATTTTATTCATTATATAATACCTTTTTAACGATTTAATAATTAACTGTGAATGTTAAATGTATTAAAAATAGTAAATTCATATAAAATAAAATATTTGATAAAAAAATAAATTTGTTGAATCTTATGTCGATCCGAAGTATTTAGGGCATACGATCAAAATATTTTCAAAAAAATAAAACAGGTTTAAGATTTCAATTTTGATTTTCAAACTTATAGTTGTTTGTCGACATTCAGACTTATACTTTTGTTCAAAGGTCAGATATGAAAACGAGACGAAATTCAAACCATATATACTTATTATGTATTTATCCAATCTGTGTGGTTGGATTTATAAAAAACAGACAAAAAAGTTAAGACTTAAAACAAGTCATTGTCATAAAAAGTTTTTCTAACGATATATGCAAAGTGTTATACAACTCATTGGAAAATGATATATTTTGAGTCTAATTTTTTCCTTCCGTTTTTGTTTGCGATTTTAACTATACAAATTGGGTAAAGACATTATAAAGCATACATTGTATGAATTTCGTCTCGTTTGGCCTTCGAACAAAAGTTTTTAGTCCGAACATTGACAAACGACTGTAAATTTGAGAATCAAGATCGACATCCTAAATTTATTTACCTTTTAAACATATTTTGAAAGTAGGTCCAAAATATTTTGAATTGGCATAAGATTCAAAAAAAATATTTTTCTACCAAAATATTTTTTTATATGTATCTGTAATGTTAATACATTTAAAAATTCATAATTTATTACACAATGGTTAAAATATATATTTAAATTCATAAAACTGTTAGACATCATAAATTTTACCAAAGTTGTGTAATAAATGGACTGAAAGTTGCATGGATTAATTGTTTGAGTTCGATTTTCAATAAATTTAAATATCAAATTACACAGCAAAAATTATCGAAAATACTAATTTAATGAATCACAAACCATCGTAAAATTTAAGAATCGATTAAAAAGATGATCTTTAATTTTTAAAAACGAATTACAAACTTCTATAAGGAATAAGTTATAACAATGTGATAAATTAAATTAATTAAAATAGCATGCCGTTGAAAATGCTTGACAGAGCCGTTGGCGGCCATCGAAACTATTCGTTGCTTTTTAGCTCTTTCCTAAGATTGTTGTTGATACGTCATGTTCATTAGCAATATAGTTTATGAAAATTTAGAACCATTTTGAAACATTTAAGCTTCGAACTCGCAAGCCAAAATGAAGCATTGAAAATATTTATTTTAGTCTTTGATTTGAATCGTGATTTTGAAGGGGATAGAAATCTTGGAATGAATCGCAATTTGTAAAGAAATCTTGCTATTGAAAACAACTTATGCGCAAAATTTATTCGATTGGTAAAGTTTTTGCAAAAAAGGATAAAGAGGAAATTTAAGCCGATAAATAAAAAAGGATATGTATATGTGTCTCATGGATCAAAATTTTGACTTTGAATTCTGGTTGTTCCCTTTTGATTTCGGTATTGATGATATATATCCTTATTTATAAGGTGTGGGACTTCTCAAAATCTCTTTCTTCTCCAACTACTACAAGAGAAACCGGCTATTCCAACGGCTCTCAGCCATTGGCGGCCGTTGGGAGCCATTGGAAAAGCCGTTGGAATAGCATTCACGCTTTCCAACGGCTTCCAACTAAAGCAACGGGGCTATTCTAATGGCTTTTCCAACGGCTTCAAAAGGCATTTAGCTGATGGAGGCCGTTGGTTTAAAATGACCAAAGAGCCGTTGGTAGACGTTGCTAATCTGGGTGAATTTTTTTTATAACAGCAAGCTATTCACCTTCCAGCCACACACAATCAATATATATCCATTTCCATTCCATTTCCATTTTATTTCCACTCCATTTCACATATATATCATATATCCAACACATTATACCACAAACAATATAAATAACCAAAAATCAACATCAAACATTACGTTTTCAAACCAAACTCTAAGTCAATATGTACATAAACAACAAAACCCTCACCAATACCAACTCCAACTCCATACTCAAGTCAATATATACAATGCGTACACTTAAACCTCACCACCTCAAAGTCAATATATACCAGTAACCATCAAACACAATCATCACCACCTCAAAGTCAATGTATACAATAACCAACCACAAAGACAATAATCATCATACCTTTCAAGCATCATCATCACCTCCGGAAGCACCAGACGACGAAGGGAAGGAACCATGCCTCTGCGTGTACTCCGCTAAACGTTGATTCAGCTGCTCCATTTGTATAGCGCGAAGATGGTCCTGCTCTTGCAGCTGCTCAACCATGGTTCTAAGCTCTTTTATTTCAGCTATGACACACGCCTTTTGAGCTGCCCAAACCTGCAAATAGAATGTACGACGTTCACATTTGTATTATAATCATTTTCTTAAGCAATGCATATTTTAAAATATAGAAACGTAAATGACGTGATCTTAAGCAATGCATATACTACAAGGAAATGCATATTTTATTAAATGTTAATGGTGCAGGATGATAAACGATAAAAAACATTACCTTTTCAATATCAATTTTGGTGTATGATGCCAAAATACCAGATTTTCCCCTACTTTACAATGAATTAATTAAATTCTTAATCCATTTCCACTTGTTTCCATTTTGAATGAAAAATAAAAATGGAATGTGTTAGAGCTATACAAATTTGATTCGAACTATTGGAATTTTTTTGAAATTATTTATTACTACAATAATGTCTTACATTGTTCAATTAAAATAACTTATCAAACATAGAATGTTCTTTTGTGCAATTTTAGTTACTTTTATTGTACATTGCATTTTTATATCGCAACCTAAACCCGTCACTATTTTGGTTCATTGCATTATTAGAGTCTAAGGTATAGAATGATTTTAAATTTTGTTGTTTTTGGTAAAATAGTTTGGATATTATATCAGCAATAATAATAATATATTTCATGAAATTATATAATATAAGCATACTAGATATTAAAAATATTATAAATTTGGATTGTACCTTATATTTTAATATTACAAGCAATTTGAACTGTCACCAGTGAATTAATTTGATTTTTTTTAATTTGCATTAATAATTTAGATTATTGATTTTTTATTGTTATGAATTTGAGTGCGATTTCATTATTGTAAATTTTAGGGATTTAATTTACGACATGCAAAGAGATATGGAGATTTCATCTATTTTCATAAATAGCAGGGGTATAAAGCATGAGTTTCCCTTTAACTTTGTCATATAAGACCTCCATTAGTACGTTCTTTTTAGTTCCATTTATTATTGTTAGTACTACTGCTATTTTTTTAGGTACATGTTTTTGGTTCCTAATGTAAAATAGCGAACCCTTTTCTTGGAATATATATCACAAGGAAATGGATTCTTTTTAATACAATATATAGGTGTTAAAAGTATTCTTATATATTTTTCTGGTTCATCCATTTTCATCACATATCTTTGAATATTTTCCTTTTTTGCTTATCTAATATTTATAAATCACGTATATGTTAGATTTAACTCAGGTAGAAATCATCATATGTATAGTGTATCTATAGGTTAATTTATTAAATATAATATTGCAATGTTTATAAGATTACCGCTTGGTTTCCATTGCCATAGCGTCTAATCCGCTACGACGGATCCATAATAACGTCGAAAATATTATCTTGCTCCTCTACCGATAACTCATCGCGATCCGATTCTGAAAGCAGCTCTGCCTATGCCTCCTGAAACTTTGCCTAAAATAAAAAACAATTACAGCTTAAAATTAGTAGAATATGATTTATACCTATCGACATTAATAAAATAAGATTTAAAATATGCATACATATGTAGCCGTCGCCTTATCATCATCATCCCACTAATATGTAATATTGTCAGCATTGTCTTGATGCGCAGGTGCGGGTAAATACCTCCATCATAGACATGGGACGTCCAAACGATCTTTCCTTCAATAAATAATTTATATTTTAATTTTTCATAGCTAATTACTGAACTGATTAATATACAAAATGTAATGACGGTTTAGGTTCGTAATTGATAAATTTACCAAGTCCTCACGGTGATGCTGAAAAGACTTGGATCCATCACGATGCGTTACAGGATTCTTACTTCTAATGGCATAGTTCCTCTCCGACTCCACCTGCAATTTAAATTGAATATTATATTTACTAATTGCGAAATAATTAACTATATATTTGGTAGATTTACCTTAAACTCGTCGGTCTCCCACCAACCCATCCAAGAATCCCATACGGAAGCACCAATACAGTTCGGTTTCTTCCCCATTTTTTAAGAGCTGACATTACCTCCCTATAATTTTTGGCGACCTTCGAATTCCAGTGGCGCCGAACCATGGTGACATCGGGCTCCGCCAAGTCTACTTGCCCCTGTACAAAGAGAAAATATAACTAATTATTCATTTATACTTATTCATATAGTAAAGTGGTATAAACTCACCAGAAAATACTGCCAGATGGCCTCCCTGACTTGGTCAGGGATCTTACTCCACTTAGGCCAGCAATCTGTCATCCTGCTCATATATGATTGTTTGGCAGTGCCAAGCACAATTCCTAAGGGCTCCAAATCAAATCCCCTGTGTTAAATGTAAAACAAAGTTTTAGACAAGTATGTATATGTATGAACAAATTTATATTGTTATCATTTTAATTATGATACTTACGCTCCATCAGCCTTCGGCTGCAAATATACAAGTGGTCGAGCCGGAGGCTCACCACTACTCTCGCCGGTCGAGCGAGAAGAGCTACGACGTCTGGAGCCTGACATAATACCTGTTGAAAGTTTCATTTTTTTATTATAAACATTGATAAAATGATGATATGTGGTGCATGTTATTAAGTCATTTTTAATTGGTGGTGCATGTAATGACGATGATGATATGTGATGCGCGTGCGTGAATAATTGTAAAAATTATCGGATATTACTCAGTCCTCGTCGTTTTTTGATTCAGATTCGGTCTCGTATTCTGTATCGTTTTCCTCTACACTCTCAAATTCTTCGACTAATACATTTGTCTCATTACTTAATTGTCCAAAATCAGTTTGATCGTCTGTAATTGTGATTCCAACATTTTACTCGATATCTGCTTGATAGGCTTGTTCTTCTAGAATATTCTTTCAATTGAATGTAAATCTCGCCTTGGTTTTAAACATCGCAGACCAATCCGCTTTATCTCTTTTTAGAGATGAATAAGGGACGTAATAAACTTGTAGGGCTTGTTTGGCTAGTACAAAAGGATCGTACTGCTGATAACGGGAGGTATGTTTTATTCTATAAGATTATAATTTGGATGCACGTTAATACCAGAACCTGAAACATTGCTGAACCAGCAGCATCTAAACAAAAAAACTTCATCCGCGGGTCTTATAAAATATGTCAATTGCAAAATCTGGGTTAACACGCCATAAAAATCATGTTTATGATTATTAGGATCATCACCGCCTTTACAAATACACCGGTATTGTTTGTTACTTTTTCAGCACCGTATTCTTTGGTGTTGAATTTATATCATTAACGAAAAATATATAATTCATGTGTGTGTGTGTGTGTGTGTGTGTATTAAATTATATACTTATCTAATGCTAATATGTTTTGTAAAAGATATAATTCATGTTCGTAAAATATTCGACTAATTCATGTTTGCCTAATATTTTACAAAACATACGCAAAATAATTTAAATCAATCCTAACTAATCTAAGGCTAACTCAAATGCGCATTTACGCTAAATTATCGACATACGTATATATGTGCATAATATACACACACAAAGGATTCGGACGTTTGGATGGTAATAATTGTAATTAGCACTTAGTTTGGTATAACAAACAATCAATAGGCCATTAGATACAACTAACAATAAATTAAACACAAAATTAGCTAAATTTAAATTTTTAGGGTTTTAGGCAAAACCTGATTTTGAAGCTGTATTTGGATGGAGAGATGCCGCTGGTGTTGATTGATGGCGTCGGAGTGGCTGCCAGTTGCGTGGGGAGGCTGCGAGCAAGAAAAGAGGAGGAGTGGAAGAAGATAGTGATGGATTTGGGTGTTTTTGGTAGGAAGAGAGAAACGTTTGTGCTCTCGGCTTGGCTACAGGTTTACACGAATAATTCCAACGGCTTCCAACTGCCGCAAACGGCATTTTTACAACGGTTACCAACGCTATCAACGGCTTGTTAAAAAATAACGAGCCGTTGGAAATTTCTGTTGACGGCCGTTGAAACCATGTCGTGGTTGTATACTGTAGCTTTAGTAGTGAACATTTTCTCATCCTTTAAAATCAAAACAAAACAAAACCCAAATTTTATTTATATATAAAATAAATACATAAATTTTGTATTATTTATTTTACAAAAACTACAGTCTTAAGAAATAATTTAATGCCCGTTAAAGATGTAATTAGAACGAGTGCCGTCCTCTTAGAAAGAAGGTACCCGACACCCAAAAAATCCAAAAGAATCTATCAATATCAAATATTTAAAGTGGTATATATACCCATAGTAGGAAACATTTCACTAATTCATTGGTTCTTTACTGGGTAAAAAAAGAGAAATGAGAGTGGATAGATCTCATATAGCTAGTAAGCAATATGTACATTCTTGATCTATCTCTAAGATAATTTAGATCATAAGATATTTTCCATTGTAGTTTAGTATCTTAATTAATTAATTAACTTAAACAATGTCTTAATCCCAAACATCATAAACATAGCAGGTGTCGACCCTATGACGCGTCAAGGTCTTCGACTATTGCGTTATCAATACTTTAACATTTAATTAACAATATTTTATCTCAAAGTTGCTTAAAATGGCATCCAACAAGATACATCTGAGCCAATAAACAAAGAATATTTGCATTTAAATCAAGCATGAGTTGTAAAGGCTAACCATAACATGTGGTTACTATTTATAGGTCCATGTTTAAACAACTAATTAGACTCTTTATTTTTATTAATTTATGCATATTTAATTCACTTTTATTTTTAAGAGTATATAATGGGGTGCTGAAAGGCCTACGCATGCAAAAGACTTGTGTTACGTGGGTGTAAGCCAATGGTTCGTACTTAGTTATATATTTTTAAAACATCAAACCTAGTGAGTTTAATAAGATTAAAAAAGATATGAAGAAATCTAGGAACATGTCATCTACATCACTGTGTTGTTCATTCCGTGTATTTTGAATTAATTATTCTCCAGCTTTATGATTGCATTCAGTACAGGCCTTCTTGATGTTTCCTTTATATAAACAATTTACAGAAAAATAGAAAAATAGGCAATAGGACAAATTTAGAAAAAAAATCAGACCAAAGGACAACAAGTTTATTTTTAGGCTAAATGACAATACTAGTTATAATTAGCATTTTGTATAGCATAAAACTGAATATAATGTTAGATTTAAATAACATTTTGTATAATAGAAAAGTAGAATATAATGCTAATTATGACTAGCATTTGTACTCTAACCTAAAAATGAAACTTGTGTCTTTCAGTCTAATTTTTTTTTAAAGTTTGTCCTTATCCTTAATTCACTCGACAATTTATATGGTACATATCATATATAATTTAATTTTCATTTAGAAAACATATAAGATCACATGCATACATGTGTATCTGATTGTTGATGTATATATGCACACATTCCAAGCTTGGCCTTTAGATTCAGAAGCAACTTTTACCTTAAAAATATGAAAATTGATTAAGAAGAAATGTTGTAATGTATAGTTTGTTGACCGGTCATATATTGTTGAGCTATTGTTTCCTATGTTTGGTCAGAATCTAGATGTGTTTGATGCGTCATATCAAATTCTAACGAGACATATATATTAGTGATATGCATGAAAGAAAATAAACTTTAGATATTATTATTATTACTACTACTAAAATAATTATAGCAACATACATTAAAGAAGGATGCTAACGATAGGGACATGGAATAATAATGCAAAATGTGGCACGTATAAATAAGTAGCCACACTCCAAGCACAATTGTCTCATATTCATGGTGAAAAAAAAACACTTCTTCCATATTAATTAGTAAATAATACCTCTATTTTATTCTTACAAATTGCTGATAAACTTAAGATTTATAAGTGATGGAAAGTCATTTTGGGTGGAGGTCTTGTGTTAGTGATGATGGATGGCGGAAAGGGCCATGGACTCCTCAAGAAGATAAGCTTCTTATTGAACATGTTAATCTTCAAGGTGAGGGAAGATGGAATTCCGTATCTCGCCTTACAGGTACAATCTTTTACTTGCAAACATATATGTCTTAAATATCATCTTTTATCTTCATTAGTATATGCATGTTAACAATTTATTTTTCTTTTCTTTTTGGTAATTTTAGGATTGAAAAGGAGTGGAAAGAGCTGTAGGCTAAGATGGGTGAACTACTTGAGGCCTGATCTCAAAAGAGGAAAGATAACACCAAATGAAGAGACTATCATTTTAGATTTGCATGCTAGATGGGGAAATAGGTGAGTAAATTATTTGCAATGTGTTAACCCGTTTACAATTAAACCAGATTAATGTATTCATTGCTTGCGCCACAAAATAAAAAGATTGGAGAGAGAATAGTTTGTGAATTTGGTCATGAGATATAAAAGCAACTCAGTTGATTGGTTTGTAGCCTTCAGTAACTCTCTACGCAAGGACGTAACTTCAAAATGTTAAACTCATACATTTTTTAGTGACGAGTTTAATTACCAATAGTAAGGTTAGCCTTGATGGGTGGCTGAGTGCCTTTTTGAATCAAATTTAGACAATAAAGGTACAAAGTTCAAATTACAATCATAGCATATACACATTCTTTGATGTACTGGATGTATATTAAGGTCGTACATCCATCAGGGACTTTCACTTTGTTGTTAGTAGTAAAATTGTTGCTTTAATAAATGAGCAGATGGTCAACAATAGCAAAAAGCCTTCCGGGAAGGACTGACAATGAAATCAAGAATTACTGGCGAACACACTTCAAGAAAGGAAAATCCTCAAAGAACATTGAAAGAGTAAGGGCCCACTTCCTTAGACAACAACAAGAGCAGAAGAAACTGCAATTTCAGCAGAGTAATGAACCGAGGCCTCAACAAGTTCAAGAGGCTGCAACTGCTAAATGTATGAATATGCCTCAAGAAATTCACGCAGCTGAAATGTATCAGGACATACAAGATCTGGCATATATGTTCCCTATGTCCTACATGCTTCTTCAAGAAAATGAAACTGTTGGTAGCCCAACAAGCGAAGAAGGTTCATTTGAGGATCAAATTCCAGATGCATGGGAGAATATATGGAACTTAGATGACCGAGTTCTTTACTATTAATTAAGTGATGTTAAACAGCTTTTCCTTTTCTTTTTTTCTTCCTTAAATGTACCATAAAAGTGTGATTATTGGATGATAGTATTATGTATACGTCCACCTTGTAACAAGAAATATGATCTAATTATGTTTTCCGAAGGATAAGGATGCTAAAAACTTTAAGCCACCTTATTTTACTGTCCTTTCTATGAAGCTATGATTTACGTTCCATCTTTCATTTAATTTACCTAATGGAATATTAGTGTTTTGCTAAGACAAGAAAACGAGGGATTAGAACATTATTAATTACATTTTTAACATATTTAATCTTGCCAACTCAAAAGTTTTGCATGGATTTCGTGACGCTTGGGATCAATCCTGACATCTTGTCTCTATGCTAATCAGCATGTTTATTGGACACTCAAATTTATTGTAGGCTAAGAAGAATAAGACTCTTGAAGCATTTTTTTTTAAACCAGTAAGGCAAGAACGGGGTTCACCGGGCCATTGTTTAATGCAATCAAATATACTTGACAGGAACAAGTTCAGAAGGACACCCAATCGATGCATTTTTGTAAAGCGCAAAATCAAATATAACGGCTTTTACAAAGTTGGGTAACTCGCATCATTCGTCTTATACTTTTGCTGCAACATGAGACACAGGATCGCAATTCGCTTTTCAGATTACAGTAAATCCTAAACATAATAAATTATTCCTCATCGCAATTAGAGACCCTCGTTGCTACTCTCCCTTCAAATCGAATATCACCACCCTAAATCTTCAAATTACTCCTCATAATCCAAATCTTAACGATTTCTATACCGTAATTATCGTTACTATTAATAATGAGAATTCAATTCATTAGTTTCAACCTTATCTTTTTAAGATTTTAAAAATGCCATTTAAATCACCAAAAGCTCAAAATACCCTTTGAATATTAGAAGTTAAACACTATCAAATCCTACATACCACATCTTTCAATTACCATGAATAATGACAACTTCACTTCAATTACCCTCTCCACCTCAACTCAATTTTATAGATCTGCATGGAGTGACATACTACTGCTTCCTCTCCTAGATTATATACACTGACAATTAAGATATTTTTGGCGACGTGGAATTACTGAAAGTTAATTAGTTTTCATGTACGACTATAATTTTTTCAATGCTTTTGCATGTCAGGCTATCTCTCATTTTCCACTTAATCTTCTGCCTACTCTTCTGATGCCTAAATTAATTTTACAGGCTATATGTAATGATTCAAACTCTACTTTTATTATGCTAAGATCACACTAACATGCATGTCTGTCATAATGAATAGATACTTTTATTCATGGATTATCCCAGCATTATTTGGGACTCCTCATAGAGTCACACATGGTGGTACAAACACAAAAATGATAGTAGAACTACCCATCTTTCTATCACAATGAAATTATTAACAATAAATTGGAATTGACAACAGAAACACTGTATGTGTTAGTACATGCGTATCAAAAATGAAAACAAACAGACTAATTCTCCTATAAGAAAAGAATAGTAGAGTTGGGATAGGAGCAGTTTGTAAAACAAAATTATAATAAGAATGGAAAGAAACACCTTTTCAAATATTCAACCATTAGCATTCACTGCCAACTCAGACAAACGCAGCCTAACCCTAATTTAGTTTCATTAGCCACCGATTCTATGTGAAGAACGTCTGCATTCGCACTCTCGAGTCGATCTGATTTTTGAGAAGTTTTTTCTGTGATCAGAAACATTTATTGACAAACAACTAAAAATGAAGTTCAAGAAAGGGGAAACGATTGAGGTATTTAGCAAGAGAGGAGAGCTAACATTTTCATGGACTGCAAAAATCGTATCATTCCACGGGCCCACACGTATGTTGGAATTCCTAAAGAAAAAAATGAATGAAATATACAAAGTCCTACATCGTCAAATTATTGAGAGCTATATTGGTTTATATATGGCTTTCTCATGAGTAGGTCGGGGGCCTGGGGCTTCTAAATGTATGCTTCGTTGTGAGGAGGAAGATCATGCATCTCCACCACACACGCGCGCGCGCCGATCGACCGAACCGGGTACGGGTCTAAACTGACCATTCTTTTTGCTAGGCTATTGTAAATACAATCATGGAATCAAGAGATGCCTCATTCTTTGAAGATGTGTTTCCGCACAAAAGGAATGTAGGAAATAATGTCCCAAGAAGGATAAGGGAAGAATCAAACGATTCGCATGAAGATGAAACTCATCATGAAATTGAGGATGCTGAACCAAGAAGAAGCGTAAGGGCTAGAACTTCCAAAACATTTGGTTCAGATTTTTTTTACATATGTATTAGAGCACGAACCTCAAACGTACAAGGAAGCAATGTCATTCTCTGAATCCTCATGTTGGAAAGAAGCAATCCAAAGTGAGATCGATTCAATTCTAAGTAATAAAACTTGGGAAATTGTTGATATTCCACCAGGAATAAAACCAATTGGCTGCAAATGGATTTTCAAGAAGAAAATGAAAGCAGATGGCTCTATCGACAAGTATAAAGCCAGATTAGTAGCCAAAGGATATCGTCAAAAAAAAGGAGTAGACTTTTTGATACATATTCGCCGGTAACACGAATAACCTCTATAAGAATGCTAATAACAAGTGCATCCATCTATAATCTAGAGATTCATCGGATGGATGTAAAAACAGCATTCTCAAATGGAAATCTCGATGAGGAGATTTACATGGAGCAACCTGAGGGATTTATTTCCAAAGGAAATGAAAACAAAGTCCGTATATTACTCAAATCATTATACAGACTAAAACAAGCTCTAAAGAAATGGCACGCAAAATTTGATAGTGCCATGATGAGAAATGGTTTTCGTATAAATGAATGTGACAAATGTGTTTATTATAAACAACTTGGACAATCATATGTGATGACCTGTCTATATGTGGACGATATGCTAATATTCGGTCCAAATACTAAGGTAACTGAGACCATAAAGAAAATGTTGATCAACAATTTCGACATGAAAGACTTGGGTGTTGCAGATATTATTTTGGGAATAAAAATAATATGAACACCTAATGGTATTGAGTTATCTCAATCACATTATGTAGAAAAAGTGATTGAAAGATTTCAAAATTTTGGAATTAAAGGAGTAAATACACCTTTTAATCCATCAGAAGTACTGCATAAAAATACTAATGAAAGTGTAATGCAACTGGAATATTCTCATGTAATAGGATGTCTCATGTATCTCATGAATTGCACAAGACCAGATATAGCTTATGCAGTAAGTCGATTGAGATGGTATATGAGCAATCCAAGTAAGGAACACTGGAAAGCACTAATGAGAGTGCTTGGATATTTAAAGAATACCACTAATTTTTCCTTACATTATGGAAAATATCCTGTCGTCTTAGAAGGATATAGTGATGCAAACTGGATTGCAGATTTAGAGAAATCAAAATCAACGAGTGGTTATGTCTTTACCTTAGCAGGGGCAGCAGTGTCATGAAAATCTACTAAACAAACATGCATAGCTTGATCCACTATTGAATCAGAGTTCATCGCATTAGATAAAGCAGGCGAAGAAGCAGAATGGCTTCGTCACTTTTTAGAAGATATTCCGTTCTGGCCTAAACCTGTACCGGCCATATGCATACACTGCGATAACCAAGCAGCGCTAAGCAGAGCGCAAAACTTTGCGTATAATGGAAAGTCACGACACATTCGTCGACGCCATAACACAGTTAGGCAGTTACTCTCAAATTGAACTATTTCCATAGATTATGTAAGAACAAATGATAACCTAGCGGATTCGTTTACTAAAGGTTTATCAAGAGAGAAAATTGACTGCGCATCGAAGGGAATGGGTTTAAAAGCCTAAACCAACAAGAGTTATCTTATACGGAAACCTATCCTAGTGACTGGAGATCCCACAGACAAGGATCAATAGGCAAACCAGTTCTGAATAACTCAAGACGTAATGCATTTGGATGGACATAGTCCAACTCCATTCCTATGGTGCACAACATAAATGCATGCCTACAGAAGTATTTTAATGGTTAAAACTATGTTTTTTAATGATGACCATATCTTGGAAATAACAAGTGAGGTATATGTAGGATACTCTTAATGGTTGCGATCACCTATGTTAGTGTGAGCAGGGTCGGCTCTATGAGAATATTAAAAGGATTTTATTCTCTAAAAGCACTCACAGAACCAAAAATTGTTCAGGACCAAAATGAACACAACCAAGAGAATGGATGAGAAGGGAATCAATACTTCGTAAAGCTTATTGTATGGATATACAATAAAGGCCGACGGTTCAAGATGAAATAATTCACCGATTAGCCAAGTAGATCCGATAAGTTTTAACCAGGAAAAGTTCAAAGTGAAATATCTACTTATCCACGATAAAGCATTATTCATATATACTCTGTGATATTTCGCTTTGTGTGGGGGATATGTATATTATCATTCATGTGGGGGATTGTTGGAATTCCTAAAGAAAAAAAAAATGAATGAAATATACAAAGTCCCACATCGTCAAATTATTGAGAGCTATATTGGTTTATTTATGGCTTTCTCATGAGTAGCTTGGGGGCCTGGGGCTCCCAAATGTATGCTTCGTTGTGAGGAGGAAGATCATGCATCTTCACCACACACGCGCGCGCCGCCGTCCGTCCGTCCGACCGGCCGAACCGAACCTGCCGGGCTCGGGTACAGGTCTAAAATGACCATTCTTTTTGCTAGGCCATTGTTTAACGGTTTTGGGCTTCGTCTGAAACTGGGCCGAGCCTGGGATTTGAAGAGAAGCGGGCTGGTGAAGACGGACGCGGGTTTTGGCCTGAAGAGGTGGCATTTTTCTGAACGGATGCGACCCGTTATGGCATGCGGCCCGTTAGCAGGCGCAGTTTAATTTTGGCGAACGGATGCGTTTTTTGGCGAACGGATGCGGCCTATTCAAAATGAATGGGCACAACCGATAAACAGCAGAAGAAACTGGTGCGACCGTTTGGACAAACGGGTGCAGACGCGACCATTCGAAAGGATACGAACCAACTATAAATAAGGAGGAAAACTGATCACTTTCCTCACTCACTTCCGATTCGAATATCTCCTCTCTTCTAACTGCTGTTCTTATATATTCAAATCACATAGTGATATACTCATTACAATTTCGAGCAAAATTCGTCTGTTGTATCTTGGGAGAATTTTGAAATAAAATTCTTAAGGAAATCGTTACGACGAGCCTCAGATATAATCCGGTTAGAATTCTAATCTGTCTGTATATTTATATACATTATTCGATATTCTATCCGTTATTCAGGTTATACTATTTATTCAAAATAGTATAACGCTGTTGTTGTAACTTATTTACAATACGTCCACTGTATCAAATGCCGCACAGCCGAATGCCGGAGAACCGAACCATTAGGGTTAAAGAAGAAGAACATAGAAGAAGAACAGAAACAACAACAGAATCTCACATTTCGCAGCGAAACAAATATAATAGATAAATGAATATCTTTAAATAAAATCACTATATCAGTTTACACATTACAACATCAGAGTATAACAACATATTGTTTTAATAATTAATAATGAATTCCAGTGTAGTGAAAATCTAAGTTATAAACTTGTGCGATGAGTTTATAATTGATTATTCTCTGTTTTGGTAAACTGGACATATCACATCTTAAGAATTTAACTGTTTTCTTACAAAAACAGAGATGGCAACAATAGAATTTTCAAAGAATACTACTCACAACAGACCTGGACTGTTCAAGGGAGATGGTGATGATTTCTTGACATGGCAGAATCAGATGTTGTTTTATCTCACCACACTCGGTCTGCAAAAGTACCTTGAGGAGGAGGAACCGATTCCTGCACCAGGCAAGGAAGCAGAGGTGAATACATGGAAGCATTTCGATTTTTTATGCAGAAACTATATTCTGAATTGTCTCGACAAGGTGCTATACAAAGTATATCAGCCTTCAAAGACATCAAAAGCACTTTGGAATGCACTTACCACAAAGTACAAGACGCAGAATATCAGTTTTAAGAAATTCATTGTAGACAAATTCATTGACTACAAGATGGTTGACTCCAAACCGGTGACCGCTCAACTGCATGAACTGCAAATCATCTCATGAACTCGAGGCGGAAGGTCATGCTTTTAACTTCTGGTCTACCGACGAACTTGTGGGGGGAAGCCTTAAATATGTCTAATCACATATTAAACAAAGTTTCTCACAATAAAACGGAAACAATTCCATATGAGATATGGAAAGGACACGAACCAAGCTTTAAATACCTCAAAGTATGGGGGTGCTTGGCCAAAGTCCCAGTTCCGCCCCCCAAGAGAGTCAAACTTGGATCAAAAACAGTATATTGTTATTATCTTGGGCCAACCCAAAATAGTAGTTCTTACAGATTTTTGGTATTCAAGTCTGATATAATTGATATTCATGTAAATACAATCATGGAATCAAGAGATGCCTCATTCTTTGAAGATGTGTTTCCGCACAAAAGGAATGTAGGAAATAATGTCCCAAAAAGGGCAAGGGAAGAATCAAACGATTCGCATGAAGATGAAACTCATCATGAAATTGTGGATGCTGAACCAAGAAGAAGCGTAAGGGCTAGAACATCCAAAACATTTGGTTTGGACTTTTTTACATATGTATTAGAGCACGAACCTCAAACGTACAAGGAAGCAATGTCATCTTCTGAATCCTCATGTTGGAAAGAAGCAATCCAAAGTGAGATTGATTCAATTCTAAGTAATAAAACTTGGGAAATTGTTGATATTCCACCAGGAATAAAACCAATTGGCCGCAAATGGATTTTCAAGAAGAAAATGAAAGAAGATGGCTCTATCGACATATATAAAGCCAGATTAGTAGCCAAATGATATCGTCAAAAAGGAGGAGTAGACTTTTTTGACACATATTCGCCGATAACATGAATAACCTCTATAAGAATGCCAATAGCAATTGCATCCATCTATAATCTAGAGATTCATCAGATGGATGTAAAAACAGCATTCTTAAATGGAAATCTCGATGAGGAGATTTACATGGAGCAACCTGAGGGATTTATTTCCAAAGGAAATGAAAATGAAGTCTGTAGATTAGTCAAATCATTATATGGACTAAAACAAACTCCAAAGCAATGGCACACAAAATTTGATAGTGTCATGATGAGAAATGGTTTTCTTATAAATGAATGTGATAAATGTGTTTATTATAAACAAATTGGACTATCATATGTGATGATCTGTCTATATGTGGACGATATGCTAATATTCGGTCCAAATACTCAGGTAACTGAGACCATAAAGAAAATGTTGATCAACAATTTCGACATGAAAGACTTGGGTGTTGCAGATATTATTTTGGGAATAAAAATAATAAGAACATCTAATGGTATTGAGTTATCTCAATCACATTATGTTGAAAAAGTGACTGAAAGATTTCAAAATTTTGGAATTAAAGGAGTAAATGCACCTTTTAGTCCATCAGAAGTACTGCATAAAAACACTAATGAGAGAGTGTAATGCAACTGGAATATTCTCGGGTAATAGGATGTCTCATGTATCTCATGAATTGCACAAGACCAGATATAGCTTATGCAGTAAGTCGATTGAGCAGGTATACGAGCAATTCAGGGAAGGAACACTGGAAAGCACTAATGAGAGTGCTTGGATATTTAAAGAATACCACTAATTTTTCCTTACATTATGAAAAATATCCTGCCGTCTTAGAAGGATATAGTGATGCAAATTGGATTGCAGATTCAGAGGAATAAAAATCAACGAGTGGTTATGTCTTTACCTTAGCAGGGGCATCAGTGTCATGGAAATCTACTAAACAAACATGCATAGCTCGATCCACTATGGAATCAGACTTCATCGCATTAGATAAAGCAGGTGAAGAAGCAGAATGGCTTTGTCACTTTTTAGAAGATATTCTGTTCTGGCCTAAACCTGTACCGGCCATATGCATACACTGCGATAACCAAGCCGCGCTAATCAGAGCGCAGAACTTTGTGTATAATGGAAAGTCACGACATATTCGTCGACGCCATAACACAGTTAGGTAGTTACTCTCAAATTGAACTATTTCCATAGATTATGTAAGAACAAATGATAACCTAGCGGATCCGTTTACTAAAGGTTTATCAAGAGAGAAAATTGACTGCGCATCGAAGGGAATTGGTTTAAAAGCCTAAACCAACAAGAGTTATCTTATACGGAAACCTATCCTAGCGACTGAAGATCCCACGGACTAGGATCAATAGGCAAACCAGTTCTGAATAACTCAAGACGTAATGCATTTGCGTGGACATAGTCCAACTCCATTCCTATGCTGCACAACATAAATGCATGCCTACAAAAGAATTTTAATGGTTAAAACTATGTTTTTTAATGATGACCATATCTTGGAAATAACAGGTGGGGTATATGTAGGATACTCTTAATGTTTGCAATCACCTATGTTAGTGTGAGCTGCGTCGGCTCTATGAGAATATTAAAAGGATTTTATTCTCTAAAAGCACTTGCAGAACCAAAAATTGTTCAGGACCAAAATGAACACAACCAAGAGATTGGATGAGAAGGGAATCGGTACTTCGTAAAACTTATTGTCTGGATATACAATAAAGGCCGAAGGTTCAAGATGAAATAATTCACCGATTAGCCAAGTAGATCCGATAAGTTTTAACCAGGAAAAGTTCAAAGTGAAATATCTGCTTATCCACGATAAAGCATATTCATATATACTCTGTGATATTTCGCTTTGTGTGGGGGATATGTATATTATCATTCATGTGGGGGATTGTTGGAATTCCTAAAGAAAAAAAATGAATGAAATATACAAAGTCCCACATCGCCAAATTATTGAGAGCTATATTGGTTTATATATGGCTTTCTCATGAGTAGTTTGGGGGCCTGGGGCTCCCAAATGTATGCTTCGTTGTGAGGAGGAAGATCATGCATCTCCACCACACACGCGCGCGCGCCGCCGTCCGTCCGACCGAACCGAACTGGACAGGCTCGGGTACGGGTCTAAAATGACAATTCTTTTTGCTAGGCCATTGTTTAACGGTTTTAGGCTTCGTCTGAAACTGGGCTGGGCTTGAGATTTGAAGAGAAGCGGGCGGGTGAAGACGGACGCGGGTTTTGGCCTGAAGAGGTGGCATTTTTCTAAACGGATGCGACCCGTTATGGCATGCGGCCCGTTAGCAGGCGCAGTTTAATTTTGGCGAACGGATGCGGTTTTGGCGAACGGATGCGGCCTATTCAAAATGAATGGGCGCAACCGATAAACAGCAGCAGAAACTGGCGCGACCGTTTGGACAAAAGGGTGCAGACGCGACCGTTTGAAGGGATACGAACCAACTATAAATAAGGAGGAAAACTGATCACTTTCCTCACTCACTTCCGATTCGAATATCCCCTCTCTTCTAACTGCTGTTCTTATATATTCAAATCACAGAGTGATATACTCATTACAATTTCGAGCAGAATTCGTCTGTTGTATCTTGGGAGAATTTTGAAATAAAATTCTTAAGGATATCGTTACGACGAGCCTCGGATATAATCCGGTTAGAATTCTAGTCTGTTTGTATATTTATATACATTATTCGATATTCTATCTGTTATTCTGGTTATACTATTTATTCAAAATAGTATAACGCTGTTGTTGTAACTTATTTACAATACGTCCACTGTATCAAATGCCGCACAGCCGAATGCCGGAGAACCGAACCATTAGGGTTAAAGAAGAAGAACATAGAAGAAGAACAGAAACAACAACAGAATCTCACATTTCGCAGCGAAACAAATATAATAGATAAATGAATATCTTTAAATAAAATCACTATATCAGTTTACACATTATAACATCAGAGTATAACAACATATTGTTTTAATAATTAATACAGAATTCCAGTGTAGTGAAAATCTAAGTTATAAACTTGTGCGACGAGTTGATAATTGATTATTCTCTATTTTGGTAAACTGGACATATAACATCTTAAGAATTTTACTGTTTTCTTACTAAAACAGAGATGACATCAGTAGAATTTTCAAAGAATACTACTCACAACAGACCTGAACCGTTCAAGGGAGATGGTGATGATTTCTTGACATGGCAGAATCAGATGTTGTTTTATCTCACCACACTCGGTCTGTAAAAGTACCTTGAGGAGGAGGAACCGATTCCTGCACCAGGCAAGGAAGCAGAGGTGAATACGTGGAAGCATTTCGATTTTTTATGCAGAAACTATATTCTGAATTGTCTCGACAAGGTGCTATACAAAGTATATCAGCCTTTAAAGACATCAAAAGCACTCTGGAATGCACTTACCACAAAGTACAAGACGCAGAATATCAGTCTTAAGAAATTCATTGTAGACAAATTCATGGACTACAAGATGGTTGACTCCAAACCAGTGACTGCTCAACTGCACGAACTGCAAATCATCTCATGAACTCGAGATGGAAAGTCATGCTTTTAACTTCTGGTTTACCGACTAACTTGTGGGGGGAAACCTTAAATATGTCTAATCACATATTAAACAAAGTTTCTCACAATAAAACAGAAACAATTCCATATGAGATATGGAAAGGACATGAACCAAGCTTTAAATACCTCAAAGTGTGGGGGTGCTTGGCCAAAGTCTTAGTTCCGCCTCCCAAGAGAGTCAAACTTGGACAAAAAACAGTAGATTGTTATTATCTTGGGCTCAAAATAGTAGTTCCTATAGATTTTTGGTATTCAAGTATGATATAACTGATATTCATGTAAATACAATCATGGAATCAAGAGATGCCTCATTCTATGAAGATGTGTTTCCGCACAAAAGGAATGTAGGAAATAATGTCCCAAAAAGGACAAGGGAAGAATCAAATGATTCGCATGAAGATGAAACTCATCATGAAAGTGAGGATGCTGAACCAAGAAGAAGCGTAAGGGCTAGAACTTCCAAAACATTTGGTTCGGACTTTTTTACATATGTATTAGAGCACGAACCTCAAACGTACAAGGAAGCAATGTCATCTTCTGAATCCTCATGTTGGAAAGAAGCAATCCAAAGTGAGATCGATTCAATTCTAAGTAATAAAACTTGGGAAATTGTTGATATTCCACCAGGAATAAAACCAATTGGCTGCTGCAGATGGCTCTATCGACAAGTATAAAGCCAGATTAGTAGCCAAATGATATCGTCAAAAAGAAGGAGTAGACTTTTTTGATACATATTCGTTGGTAACACGAATAACCACTATAAGAATGCTAATAGCAAGTGCATCCATCTATAGTCTACAGATTCATCAGATGGATGTAAAAACAGCATTCTTAAATGGAAATCTCGATAATGAGATTTACATGGAGCAACATGAGGGATTATTTCCAAAGGAAATGAAAACAAAGTCTGTAGATTAGTCAAATCATTATACGGACTAAAACAAGCTCCAAAGCAATGGCATGCAAAATTTGATAGTGTCAGGATGAGAAATGGTTTTCGTATAAATGAATGTGACAAATGTGTTTATTATAAACAACATGGACAATCATATGTGATGATCTGTCTATATGTGGACGATATGCTAATATTCGGTCCAAATACTCAGGTAATTGAGACCATAAAGAAAATGTTGATCTACAATTTCGACATGAAAGACTTGGTGGTCGCAGATATTATTTTGGGAATAAAAATAATAATAACACCTAATGATATTGAGTTATCTCAATCACATTATGTAGAAAAAGTGATTGAAAGGTTTCAAAATTTTGGAATTAAAGGAGTAAATACACCTTTTAATCCATCAGAAGTACTGCATAAAAACACTAATGAGAGCGTAATGCAACTGGAATATTCTCGTGTAATAGGATGTTTCATGTATCTCATGAATTGCACAAGACCAGATATAGCTTATGCAGTAAGTCGATTGAGCAGGTATACGAGCAATCCAGGGAAGGAACACTGGAAAGCACTAATGAGAGTGCTTGGATATTTAAAGAATACCACTAATTTTTCCTTACATTATGGAAAATATCCTGCCGTCTTAGAAGGATATAGTGATGCAAACTAGATTGCAGATTCAGAGGAATCAAAATCAACGAGTGGTTATGTCTTTACCTTAGCAGGGGCAGCAGTGTCATGGAAATCTACTAAACAAACATGCATAGCTCGATCCACTATGGGATCAGAGTTCATCGCATTAGATAAAGTAGGCGAAGAAGCAAAATGGCTTCGTCACTTTTTAGAAGATATTCCGTTCCGGCCTAAACCTGTACCGGCCATATGCATACACTGCGATAACCAAGCAGTGCTAAGCAGAGCGCAAAACTTTGTGTATAATGAAAATTCACGACACATTCGTCGACGCCATAACACAGCTAGGCAGTTACTCTCAAATAGAACTATTTCCATAGATTATGTAAGAACAAATGATAACCTAGCGGATCCGTTTACTAAAGGTTTATCAAGAGAGAAAATTGACTGCGCATCGAGGGGAATTGGTTTAAAAGCCTAAAACAACAAGAGTTATCTTATACGGAAACCTATCCTAGCGACTGGAGATCCCACGGACTAGGATCAATAGGCAAACCAGTTCTGAATAACTCAAGACGTAATGCATTTGCGTGGACATAGTCCAACTCCATTCCTATGGTGCACAACATAAATGCATGCCTACAGAAGTATTTTAAAGGATAAAACTATGTTTTTTAATGATGACCATATCTTGGAAATAACAAGTGGGGTATATGTAGGATACTCTTAACGGTTGCGATCACCTATGTTAGTGTGAGCGGGGCGGCTCTATGAGAATATTTAAAGGCTTTTATTCTCTAAAAACACTCGCAGAACCAAAAATTGTTCAGGACCAAAATGAACACAACCAAGAGATTGGATGGGAAGGGAATCAATACTTCGTAAAGCTTATTGTCTAGATATACAATAAAGCCCGACGGTTCAAGATGAAATAATTCACCGCTTAGCCAAGTAGATCCGATAAGTTTTAACTAGGGAAAGTTCAAAGTGAAATATCTACTTATCCACGATAAAGCATTATTCATATGTACTCTGTGATATTTCGCTTTGTGTGGGGGATATGTATATTATCATTCATGTGGGGGATTGTTGGAATTCCTAAAGAAAAAAAAAGAATGAAATATACAAAGTCCCACATCGCCAAATTATTGAGAGCTATATTGGTTTATATATGGCTTTTCTCATGAGTAGGTTGGGGGCCTGGGGCTCCCAAATGTATGCTTCGTTGCGAGGAGGAAGATCATGCATCTCCACCACACACGCGTGCGCCGCCTTCCGTCCGACCGACCGAACCGAACCGGGCCGGGCTCGGGTACGGGTACGGGTCTAAAATGACCATTCTTTTTGCTAGGCTATTGTTTAACGGTTTTGCGCTTCGTTTGAAACTGGGCTGGGCCTGGGATTTGAAGAGAAGCGGTTTTGGCCTGAAGAGGTGGCATTTTTCTGAACGGATGCGACCGGTTATGGCATGCGGCCTGTTAGCAGGCGCAGTTTAATTTTGGAGAATGGATGCGGTTTTGGCGAACGGATGCAGCCTATTCAAAATGAATGGGCGCAACCGATAAACAGCAATAGAAACAGGCGCGACCTTTTGGACAAACGGGTGCAAACACGACCATTCGAAGGGATATGAACCAACTATAAATAAAGAGGAAAACCGATCACTTTCCTCACTCACTTCCGATTCAAATATCTCCTCTCTTCTAACCGCTGTTCTTATATATTCAAATCACAAAGTGATATACTCATTACAATTTCGAGCAGAATTCGTCCGTTGTATCTTGGGAGAATTTTGAAATAAAATTCTTAAGGAGATTGTTACGACGAGCCTTAGACATAATCCGGTTAGAATTCAAGTCCGTTTGTATATTTATATACATTACTCTATATTCTATCTGTTATTCTGGTTATACTATTTATTGAAAATAGTATAACGCTGTTGTTGTAACTTATTTACAACATTCATATTGTTTTAATAATTAATACAAAATTCCAGTGTAGTGGAAATCTGAGTTATAAACTTGTGTGATGAGTTTATAATTGATTACTCTCTGTTTTGTAAACTAGACATATAACATCTTAAGAATTTTACCGTTTTCTTACTAAAACAGAGATGGCAACAGTAGAATTTTCAAAGAATACTACTCACAATAGACCTGAACCGTTCAAGGGGGATGGTGATGATTTCTTGACATGGCAGAATCATATGTTGTTTTATCTCACCACACTCGGTCTGCAAAAGCACCTCGAGGAGGAGGAACCGATTCATGCACCAGGCAAGGAAGCAGAGGTGAATACGTGGAAGCATTCCGATTTTTTATGCAGAAACTATATTCTGAATTGTCTCGACAAGGTGCTATACAAAGTATATCAGCCTTCATAGACATCAAAAGCACTCTGTAATGCACTTACCACAAAGTACAAGATGCAGAATATCAGTCTTAGGAAATTCATTGTAGACAAATTTATGGACTACAAGATGGTTGACTCCAAACCGGTGACTGCTCAACTGTATGAACTGCAAATCATCTCATGAACTCGAGGCGGAAAGTCATGCTTTTAACTTCTGGTCTACCGACGAACTTGTGGGGGGAAGCCTTAAATACGTCTAATCACATATTAAACAAAGTTCCTCATAATAAAAGGGAAACAATTCCATATGAGATATGGAAAGGACACGAACCAAGCTTTAAATACCTCAAAGTGTGGGGGTGCTTGGCCAAAGTCTTAGTTCCGCCTCCCAAGAGAGTCAAACTTGGACAAAAAACAGTAGATTGTTATTATCTTGGGCCAGCCCAAAATAGTATTTCCTACAGATTTTTGGTATTCAAGTCTGATATAATTGATATTCATGTAAATACAATCATGGAATCAAGAGATGCCTCATTCTTTGAAGATGTGTTTCCGCACAAAAGGAATGTAGGAAATAATGTCCCAAAAAGGACAAGGGAAGAATCAAACGATTCGCATGAAGATGAAACTCATCATGAAATTGAGGATGCTGAACCAAGAAGAAGCGTAAGGGCTAGAACTTCCAAAACATTTGGTTCAGACTTTTTTACATATGTATTAGAGCACGAACCTCGAATGTACAAGGAAGCAATGTCATCTTCTGAATCCTCATGTTGGAAAGAAGCAATCCAAAGTGAGATTGATTCAATTCTAAGTAATAAAACTTGGGAAATTGTTGATATTCCACCAGGAATAAAACCAATTGGCTGCAAATGGATTTTCAAGAAGAAAATGAAAGCAGATGGCTCTATCGACAAGTATAAAGCCAGATTAGTAGCCAAAGGATATCGTCAAAAAGAAGGAGTAGACTTTTTTGATACATATTCGCCGGTAACACGAATAACCACTATAAGAATGCAAATATCAAGTGCATCCATCTATAATCTAGAGATTCATCAGATGGATGTAAAAACAGCATTCTTAAATGGAAATCTCGATGATGAGATTTACATGGAGCAACCTGAGGGATTTATTTCCAAAGGAAATGAAAACAAAGTCTGTAGATTAGTCAAATCATTATACGGACTAAAACAAGCTCCAAAGCAATGGCACGCAAAATTTGATAGTGTCATGATGAGAAATGGTTTTCGTATAAATGAATGTGACAAATGTGTTTATTATAAACAACTTGGACAATCATATGTGATGATCTGTCTACATGTGGACGATATGCTAATATTCAGTCCAAATACTCAGGTAATTGAGACCATAAAGAAAATGTTGATCAACAATTTCGACATGAAAGACTTGGTGGTTGCAGATATTATTTTGAGAATAAAAATAATAAGAACACCTAATGGTATTGAGTTGTCTCAATCACATTATGTAGAAAAAGTGATTGAAAGGTTTCAAAATTTTGGAATTAAAGGAGTAAATACACCTTTTAATCCATCAGAAGTACTGCATAAAAACACTAATGAGAGCGTAATGCAACTGGAATATTCTCGTGTAATAGGATGTCTCATGTATCTCATGAATTGCACAAGACCAGATATAGCTTATGCAGTAAGTCGATTGAGCAGGTATACGAGCAATCCAGGGAAGGAACACTGGAAAGCACTAATGAGAGTGCTTGGATATTTAAAAAATACCACTAATTTTTCCTTACATTATGGAAAATATCCTGTCGTCATAGAAGGATAGAGTGACGCAAACTGGATTGCAGATTCAGAGGAATCAAAATCAACGAGTGGTTATGTCTTTACCTTAGCAGGGGCAGCAGTGTCATGGAAATCTACTAAACAAACATGCATAGCTCGATCCACTATGGAATCAGAGTTCATCGCATTAGATAAAGCAGGCGAAGAAGCAGAATGGCTTCGTCACTTTTTAGTAGATATTCCGTTCTAGCCTAAACCTGTACCGGCCATATGCATACACTGCGATAACCAAGCAGCGCTAAGCAGAGCGCAAAACTTTGTGTATAATGGAAAGTCACGACACATTCGTCGACGCCATAACACAGCTAGGCAGTTACTCTCAAATAGAACTATTTCCATAGATTATGTAAGAACAAATGATAACCTAGCGGATCCGTTTACTAAAGGTTTATCAAGAGAGAAAATTGACTGCGCATCGAGGGGAATTGGTTTAAAAGCCTAAAACAACAAGAGTTATCTTATACGGAAACCTATCCTAGCGACTGGAGATCCCACGGACTAGGATCAATAGGCAAACCAGTTCTGAATAACTCAAGACGTAATGCATTTGCGTGGACATAGTCCAACTCCATTCCTATGGTGCACAACATAAATGCATGCCTACAGAAGTATTTTAAAGGATAAAACTATGTTTTTTAATGATGACCATATCTTGGAAATAACAAGTGGGGTATATGTAGGATACTCTTAATGGTTGCGATCACCTATGTTAGTGTGAGCTGGGCCGGGTCTATGAGAATATTAAAAGGCTTTTATTCTCTAAAAACACTCGCAGAATCAAAAATTGTTCAGGACCAAAATGAACACAACCAAGAGATTGGATGAGAAGGGAATCAATACTTCGTAAAGCTTATTGTCTGGATATACAATAAAGACCGACGGTTCAAGATGAAATAATTCACCGATTAGCCATGTAGATCCGATAAGTTTTAACAAGGGAAAGTTCAAAGTGAAATATCTACTTATCCACGATAAAGCATTATTCATATGTACTCTGTGATATTTCGCTTTGTGTGGGGGATATGTATACTATCATTCATGTGGGTGATTGTTGGAATTCCTAAAGAAAAAAAAAAGAATGAAATATACAAAGTCCCACATCGCCAAATTATTGAGAGCTATATTGGTTTATATATGGCTTTCTCATGAGTAGGTTGGGGGCCTGAGGCTCCCAAATGTATGCTTCATTGTGAGGAGGAAGATCATGCATCTCCACCACACACGCGCGCGCCGCCTTCCGTCCGACCGACTGAACCGAACCGGGCCAGGCTCGGGTACGGGTACAGGTACAGGTCTAAAATGACCATTATTTTTTCTAGGCCATTGTTTAACGGTTTTGCGCTTCGTTTGAAACTGGGCTGGGCCTGGGATTTGAAGTTAAGCGGTTTTGGCCTGAAGAGGTGGCATTTTTCTGAACGGATGCGACCCGTTATGGCATGCGGCCCGTTAGCAGGCGTAGTTTAATTTTGGCGAACGGATGCAGTTTTGCGAATGGATGCAGCCTATTCAAAATGAATGGGCGCAACCGATAAACAGCAGTAGAAATAGGCGCGACCTTTTGGACAAATGGGTGCAGACGCGACCGTTCGAAGGGATACGAACCAACTATAAATAAGGAGGAAAACCGATCACTTTCCTCACTCACTTCCGATTCAAATATCTCCTCTCTTCTAACCGCTATTCTTATATATTCCAATCACAAAGTGATATACTCATTAAAATTTCGAGCAGAATTCGTCCGTTGTATCTTGGGAGAATTTTGAAATAAAATTCTTAAGGAAATTGTTACGACGAGCCTCAGACATAATCCGGTTAGAATTCTAGTCTGCTTGTATATTTATATACATTATTCTATATTCTATCCGTTATTCTGATTATACTATTTATTCAAAATAGTATAACGCTGTTGTTGTAACTTATTTACAACATTCATATTGTTTTAATAATTAATACAGAATTCCAGTGTAGTGGAAATCTGAGTTATAAACTTGTGTGACGAGTTTATAATTGATTACTCTCTGTTTTGGTAAACTAGACATATAACATCTTAAGAATTTTACCGTTTTCTTACTAAAACAGAGATGGCAACAGTAGAATTTTCAAAGAATACTACTCACAACAGACCTGAACCGTTCAAGGGAGATGGTGATGATTTCTTGATATGGCAGAATCATATGTTGTTTTATCTCACCACACTCGGTCTGCAAAAGTACCTCGAGGAGGAGGAACTGATTCCTGCACCAGGCAAGGAAGCAAAGGTGAATACGTGGAAGCATTTCGATATTTTATGTAGAAACTATATTCTGAATTGTCTTGACAAAGTGCTATACAAAGTATTTCAACCTTCATAGACATCAAAAGCACTCTGGAATGCACTTACCACAAAGTACAAGACGTAGAATATCAGTCTTAAGAAATTCATTGTAACATCCAGCCTTTTCGCACACTTTAAACCGACACACGTGCCAGTTCAAACCATACGGAAGGGCGGATTGTTATGGGGTAAATAAGAAAACAGAGAAGAAATAAAAACAAACAGAATCTCACAGCGGAAGGATAAAATATAATAATAAATATACAGTTCATAAATGGTTACAAAACAGTTAATTCTTTTTTTATACAATAAATATCAGAGTTACACATACCAATACAAACGATGCAGCGGAATAGAAAGAGTGAGGTGCATACTATAAATAATAATAATATGGATTCTTCGTCTTCGTCCTCCAAAGCTAAAATCTTCGATCCTGAAACGCTCGGACTGACCCGAGCGAATTTGAAAAGACAAACACTCGAGTCAGACTAAAAGATCTTATGTGAGTTAAATTAACAGAAATAAATATGAGTACAGTAACTCAAGAGATGTTCGGGATTTACATCTCCTAAGGATCCGTTAAACTATTTACTATGTAGTATATTGCGCTATTATAATAGTGTCTATTCATAAAATAAACTTACTTTTAAATAGCGTTAAGGCTTTACATTTTCCACCTTAACACGTAAAATGCCAATAGTCTATACAGTACCGTAATACCTCCTGATCGGGAGGCTACCAGAGGATACTCCATAGGTACGACACAAATAGAAACTCGTAGTAAAGGCTCGGTATGGTAGGTGACACGGCACAACTAGGCAATGCCAGGGTAGATATACCAATTGCTATCCAGGCTGGTGGAAACGCGTAGCCGCAGTTACCGCCCACCTCGGACTAACTCCCCAAAATCAAAATATAGAAGTGGCCACTGAATCAATCCAAAATCAAAGTATAATATCGAAGAGGAGGGTCCGATCAGAGGAATGACCTCATTGGCCTGAGAATCGCTCCTGTTTTAGCCACCTTATGCCAACTCACGGGAGTCGGGTCCACGTATTTACCTTACAGGAAACGCCGCCACCACCTACTTCATTCTGGAATCTCCACCGCGTACACGGTTAGTCAAAGTGGTTTTCGGTATCGACAGAGAGTATGTCCATATCCGATCCCGGTCTCTTTGCCAACCCATCGTTATTGTAACACCGCGGTCATTTAAAAATAGTTTATACTTTAAAACCAGAATATACATTTCCATTTTAAAATTATGAATACGATATCATTTTTAAACCCAAAACAACATGATATCATTTATCCCAATTATAAATCTTTTCCAAAATCATAATGCTTTAAAATTTATAACGTCTGAAAGCCAAATATCCTTTCAAAGCATAATATTTCGAAATTCAAAATTTAAAACCATAACTTTTAAAACTTGAATGGTTTGGATATTCAACGGTATATAAATTAAATGGTTTAACTTTACTGTTACTTTGTAAAGAAATAATTTACATGGCTTTACAAATATATTTCTTTATTAAAGTCTAAACCAAAATTTACGTTATCTCTCTCAAGTCCCAAAACCACTTCAATTTATTTATATATACGTATATCCATTTTGAGTAACAATATTTCAAACTAAAATTGGATTTTATTCTTTCAACAGATCAATTGTTCTATTAATTAGTCTTGAATATTCACATAAAATCCATAATAAGACTTCAATTTCTAGTAATAAAATATATATATTTTCCCAATTCAAATTATACTAGAATATTCATTTCAATTTATTTTGGGAAAAATCCAATTATAAATATCTTATCTTAAAATTTCCAAACTTAACATTTAAACATATGATATAAATTATTAAACTCCATTTTCTTCATTTTCTTCCATTTTTAATAAAGATTTTTATACACCTTTTAATTTCAAAATTTTCAACTTCATATGTATATATATATAGAAGAAAAATATTTATACAATATAAAATTTAAGATTATTATAAACCGTATTCCATCCAAACCATATAAATCACATTAAAATAGTTATATATAGACCGCGGTGCCTGTATATAATTTTCTATCCTATGGTCAAGTGATACGGATATTTATCATTTCAATCCGCAATCTAAAAATATAAAATTTTGCGGTTATATATCATTTCAAACCACAATCCCGAATGAAATGAAATATGCATGATAATTTGCAATTTAATGATATACAATAAAACATCCATCACATCACCCATCATCCAATCAAAATCATCAAGCAATATCAATCAATAACAATTTATATTTGATAATATATAACAGGTAATAACTGGCAATTTTATTCAGATTAAATTTAACAGCTATTAATCTACAGTCTATATTCAGTAATAAATTATATAACTGTTAACTAGCAGTTCATATACAAACTAATAAATTTTAACTATAAATTTATACGCAATAAAATAATTAAATTAACAGTTAAATTTAATAAACGCAATTCAACAGATATGAATAAAATAAACATGCCAAATACCCATAAATAAATTTCTATTCATTTCTAAAATTAATTTAACAAACATAAAAGCTTCTAGTAGTTGTGAGTGGGTTAAAACACTCACCTTTTGAATTTAAATCGAATTTAAATTCGATTTAAACCCAAAAATTCGCCCATCTCGGAATTCGTCCAAACCAGCGTCATCAGATCCGGAATTTAATAACGATCCTAACGGAAAAAATTTCGCGTGAAAACGAGTTCGTTTGAGAAAGTTATGACGAAAATTCGATTGAACATAAAATTTTAAAAAATAAATAAAAGAGAACACTTTGATAACCTTGGACACGTCAGCAAAACTTTTCTCCAGACCGCATTTTCCCTGTACCACGCACGCACACGATCGCCCTCTCCAGCCTATGCTTCCCATCGTTGACCAGCGCCTTTGACCATCATTTACTCCTCGCCTCGACCACCTGAGAGCCGCCGACCACCATCCTTGTGCTCGCGACCTCGCCCTCCATCAAACCAAACCGGTCCGGCCGTCTCTGGTGAAGCCGCCGCCGCCCGATGAACCTAGGGTTCGAACCCCAATTCGAATTATACGAACCATCCAACCATCGAATCGACGAACGAATTATACTGATGTACTCCCCATCGTCCATACTACAATACCCAGAAACAGAATTCCGATCAGACGAACTTTGATGCGACGCTGATGAACGGCCACGAACTGTTTGAATTTATTCTGGGTGAACGATAACTTCAATTGAAAAACGAATTTCACCATGAGATTACGTGCATCGAGAACTATGATATATATTTTTTCGAGATTTTTAGGAGGACTTTAAATTTTCACTTTGTTTTTGAACTGACTGGATCTAGGGTTAGCCCCCATTGAAGAAGAAGAGAAGCTTGAAGAAGATGAACGTACAGCAAATAGACAATAGGATGGAGCTAGGGTTTATAACTGTATATTTATAGGTAGGGTTGGGTTAGAGCAGATAGGCTAGATAGATGAACGTACGGAACACTCTAAGGCCCAAAAAGCCCGCTATGCCCCCGGAACCGAATTGGTTAAATCTATATATCCAAATAGGTATTTTAAAATATTCTGAACGCGATGGAAAAAGTTTCACGACCAAATTCGATCGTATGAAGAAGTTATGCTGAAAACAAAATTTCCAAATTGATTTCAAATTGATTTTAATAAAATTGATTTCAAGGCGTTTCGCGTCCGTACGATCAACGACATGTCCGATCGATACGAAACTTGAAACCCTATAATAATTCACCGATACGGATCCGATGAAACTGGTTTCATCGAAATCCGAGTCCGTGACAAAAATGGCTATTTTTATATTCATTAATTAAATTAAAATAAATTATAAAATCCAATTTTATATTATATTCTAAAATTGTCCAAATTTTATTACTTATATAATTTAATCAATTTCAAATGGTTTAACAAGCTTGGATGTGAATTAAAATTATAAGTATATCAATTTGCAGTGTAAATTTCTGCACTTTCCTATATTTAAGAATTATAAAATTAAATGCTCAAAACCCCATATATTAGATTTTAACTTTTATATACTCATTCTTTATCCAAATAGGGATGCCACATACTTTGGTTCATGATTCAAAATATTATTCTTAAAGTCCATTTTAAATTTCAGTAACGTAGTATTCAACGTTAAATTTAATAAATCCTGTTATTTAATAATTATTGCTTAGAATCTGATTTTAATCTTCTCATTATCTATTTAATTCATTCTAGAATCATAGCTAATATTTGTCATCCCTTCATTACCCAAATGTTCTTATCCATCAAATTTTAAGTTATCGAAATATTAAATGTCAATTTCTTTAAATTGCACTAAATTTATCTATTAAAGGTTGCACTTAACCCAAATACATAAAACTTGCCCAATTTCTCCTTAAATCAAAAACCTTCATATACAAATATGTTTATCATAAATTTTATCTACTCTTCCTTTTTAGGTAATGTCCTATATATTAGATTTCCATGTAATTTGCAATAAATCATACTCGTAGTTATATCACATTAAATGAATAAATAAGTGTTGACTCTATTCTTTTGATTCAACATTGGTTTACGTTATATTTCATTAATATTTCTACATACATCAGGATTTTTAAAAATGGTTGTAACGTGAAATCTCGTCTACTTCCCATTTTATATTTAAGGCTTCTAAAACCGATTCATATCATTTCTCTAGTCCAAATTTTATTAATATAACCTTAAATTTAATTTATTCCTATCGATGTAATGGTTAAACACAAATTTCACTTATTTGCAATAAATCCACAAATTGGATTTCAAATTTTCATATAAATAAATAAATTTTAGTTTATCACTTCTTAAATACCCAAACGTCAATGCCTTAATTTAAACTGCATTTATTACATTTTATAAAAATCCTCCATCTTAAGTGACAAATCGAAACTACCCTAACTACACAATTTATGGTAATTAATTCCAATTGCTTTTCTATTAAACTACATAAATTGTCCAATTGCAACCTACGTAGAATGTTTATTTATTTACAATTCTACTGTTTAAATGAATTGATCCTTTACGGTATAATTCACATTTGACTTGATTTCTCATTTATTTTGCCAAAAAGTAAATTTCAATTGCTACCAACATTATATTTAATATTAGATTTCCAATTAATTCTATTGGAATCAATATATCTTTATATATATACTTTACGTATAAATATCTAAATTACCAAATCAAGTACATTTATTAGAGACAACATTCAATAAAATTACTTATCACACTTATTGCATTGATTTATTCCAACGGACACTTTTATTTAGTCACTATTTATTATTACAACCAAATGTACAATCTCCACTATTTATTTTATATTAAATGAATTCCATTCTAGTAAATATTTTTATTAATATTCACTGATTCACATTTATATTGGTTTCTTATATTTAACTTATAACAAGGTGTGCAAATTTACATAGTTCAAATCTATTTCCATGTAACTATTAAATTGTTACATTAAATTCCAACTACTAAAACAAATTACTACATTTTCTCAAATAAAATCTTAAGACCTTTATTTTTCTAAAAGATTAGAAAAATATTAATTTAATTCATTTAACATTATCAAATTCAACGGGTCGTTACATTCATTGTAGACAAATTCATGGACTACAAGATGGTTGGCTCCAAACCGGTGACTGCTCAACTGCATGAACTGCAAATCATCTCATGAACTCGAGACGGAAGGTCATACTTTTAACTTCTGATCTACCGACGAACTTGTGGGGGGAAGCCTTAAATATGTCTAGTCACATATTAAACAAAGTTCCTCACAATAAAATGGGAACAATTCCCTATGAGATATGGAAAGGACACGAAACATGCTTTAAATACCTCAAAGTGTGGGGGTGCTTGGCCAAAGTCCCAGTTTTGCCTCCCAAGAGAGTCAAACTTGGACCAAAAGCAGTAGATTGTTATTATCTTGTGCCAGCCCAAAATAGTAGCCTACATATTTTTGGTATTCAAGTCTGATATAACTGATATTCATGTAAATACAATCATGGAATCAAGAGATGCCTCATTCTTTGAAGATGTGTTTCCGCACAAAAGGAATGTAGGAAATAATGTCCCAAAAAGGACAAGGGAAGAATCAAACGATTCGCATGAAGATGAAACTCATCATGAAATTGAGGATGCTGAACCAAGAAGAAGCGTAAGGGCTAGAACTTCCAAAACATTTGGTTCGGACTTTTTTACATATGTATTAGAGCACGAACCTCAAACGTACAAGGAAGCAATGTCATCTTCTGAATCCTCATGTTGGAAAGAAGCAATCCAAAGTGAGATTGATTCAATTCTAAGTAATAAAACTTGGGAAATTGTTGATATTCCACCAGGAATAAAACCAATTGGCTGCAAATGGATTTTCAAGAAGAAAATGAAAGCAGATGGCTCTATCGACAAATATAAAGCCAGATTAGTAGCCAAATGATATCGTCAAAAAGAAGGAGTAGACTTTTTTGACACATATTCACCGGTAACACGAATAACCTCTATAAGAATGCTAATAGCAATTGCATCCATCTATAATCTAGAGATTCATCAGATGGATGTAAAAACAGCATTCTTAAATGGAAATCTCGATGAGGAGATTTACATGGAGCAACCTGAGGGATTTATTTCCAAAGGAAATGAAAACGAAGTCTGTAGATTAGTCAAATCATTATATGGACTAAAACAAACTCCAAAGCAATGGCACGCAAAATTTGATAGTGTCACGATGAGAAATGGTTTTCGTATAAATGAATGTGACAAATATGTTTATTATAAACAAATTGGACAATCATATGTGATGATCTGTCTATATATGGACGATATGCTAATATTCGGTCCAAATACTCAGGTAATTGAGACCATAAAGAAAATGTTGATCAACAATTTTGACATGAAAGACTTGGGTGTTGCAGATATTATTTTGGGAATAAAAATAATAACAACACCTAATGGTATTGAGTTATCTCAATCACATTATGTCGAAAAAGTGATTGAAAGATTCCAAAATTTTGGAATTAAAGGAGTAAATACACCTTTTAGTCCATCAGAAGTACTGCATAAAAACACTAATGAGAGAGTGTAATGCAGCTGGAATATTCTCGTGTAATAGGATGTCTCATGTATCTCATGAATTGCACAAGACCAGATATAGCTTATGCAGTAAGTCGATTGAGCAGGTATACGAGCAATCCAGGGAAGGAACACTGGAAAGCACTAATGAGAGTGCTTGGATATTTAAAGAATACCACTAATTTTTCCTTACATTGTGGAAAATATCCTGCCATCTTAGAAGGATATAGTGATGCAAACTAGATTGCAGATTCAGAGGAATCAAAATCAACGAGTGGTTATGTCTTTACCTTAGCAGGGGCAGCAGTGTCATGGAAATCTACTAAACAAACATGCATAGCTCGATCCACTATGGAATCAGAGTTCATCGCATTAGATAAAGCAGGCGAAGAAGCAGAATGGCTTCGTCCCTTTTTAGAAGATATTCCGTTCTGGCCTAAACCTGTACCGGCCATATGCATACACTGCGATAACCAAGCAGCGCTAAGCAGAGCGCAAAACTTTGTGTATAATGGAAAGTCACGACACATTCGTCGACACCATAACACAGTTATGCAGTTACTCTCAAATGGAACTATTTCCATAGATTATGTAAGAACAAATGATAACCTAGCGGATCCGTTTACTAAAGGTTTATCAAGAGAGAAAATTGACTGCGCATCGAGGGGAATTGGTTTAAAAGCCTAAAACAACAAGAGTTATCTTATACGGAAACCTATCCTAGCGACTGGAGATCCCACGGACTAGGATCAATAGGCCAACCAGTTCTGAATAACTCAATACGTAATGCATTTGCGTGGACATAGTCCAACTCCATTCCTATGGTGCGCAACATAAATGCATGCCTACAGAAGTATTTTAAAGGTTAAAACTATGTTTTTTAATGATGACCATATCTTGGAAATAACAAGTGGGATATATGTAGGATACTCTTAATGGTTGCAATCACCTATGTTAGTGTGAGCTGGGTCGGCTCTATGAGAATATTAAAAGGCTTTTATTATCTAAAAACACTCGCAGAACCAAAAATTGGTCAGGACCAAAATGAACACCACCAAGAGATTGGATGAGAAGGGAATCAATACTTCGTAAAGCTTATTGTCCGGATATACAATAAAGACCGACGGTTCAAGATGAAATAATCCACCGATTAGCCAAGTAGATCCGATAAGTTTTAACTAGGGAAAGTTCAAAGTGAAATATCTACTTATCCACGATAAAGCATTATTCACATGTACTCTGTGATATTTCGCTTTGTGTGGGGGATATGTATATTATCATTCATGTGGGGGATTGTTGGAATTCCTAAAGAAAAAAAAATGAGTGAAATATACAAAGTCCCACATCGCCAAATTATTGAGAGCTATATTGGTTTATATGTGGCTTTCTCATGAGTAGGTTAGGGGCCTGGGGCTTCCAAATGTATGCTTCGTTGTGAGGAGGAAGATCATGCATCTTCACCACACACGCGCGCGCGCCGCCGTCCGTCCGACCGACCGAACCGGGCTTGGGTACGGGTATGGGTACGGGTCTAAAATGACCATTCTTTTTGCTAGACCATTGTTTAACGGTTTTGGGCTTCGTCTGAAACTGGGCTGGGCCTGGGATTTGAAAAGAAGCGGGCGGGTGAAGACGGACGCGGGTTTTGGCCTGAAGTGGTGGCATTTTTCTGAATGGATGCGACCTGTTAGCAGGCGCAGTTTAATTTTGACGAACGGATGCGGTTTTGGCGAACGGATGCGGCCTATTCAAAATGAATGAGCGCAACCGATAAACAGCAGCAGAAATGGGCGCGACCGTTTGGACAAATGGGTGCAGACGCGACCGTTCGAAGGGATACGAACCAACTATAAATAAGGAGGAAAACTGATCATTTTCCTCACCCACTTCTGATTCGAATATCTCCTCTCTTCTAACTGCTGTTCTTATATATTCAAATCACAGAGTGATATACTCATTATAATTTCGAGCAGAATTCGCCTGTTGTATCTTGGGAGAATTTTGAAATAAAATTCTTAAGGAAATCGTTACGACGAGCCTCAGACATAATCCGGTTAGAATTCTAGTCTGTTTGTATATTTATATACATTATTCTATATTCTGTCCGTTATTCTGGTTATACTATTTATTCAAAATAGTATAACGCTGTTGTTGTAACTTATGTACAACATTCATATTGTTTTAATAATTAATACAGAATTCCAGTGTAGTGGAAATCTGAGTTATAAACTTGTGCGATGAGTTTATAATTGATTATTCTCTATTTTGGTAAACTAGACATATAACATCTTAAGAATTTTACTGTTTTCTTACTAAAACAGAGATGGCAACAGTAGAATTTTCACAGAATACTAGTCACAACAGACCTGAACCGTTAAAGGGAGATGGTGATGATTTCTTGACATGGCAGAATCAGATGTTGTTTTATCTCACCACACTCGGTCTGCAAAAGTACCTCGACGAGGAGGAACCGATTCATGCACCAGGAAAGGAAGCAGAGGTGAATACGTGGAAGCATTCCGATTTTTTATGCAGAAACTATATTCTGAATTGTCTCGACAAGGTGCTATACAAAGAATATCAGCCTTCAAAGACATCAAAAGCACTCTGGAATGCACTTACCACAAAGTACAAGACGTAGAATATCAGTCTTAAGAAATTCATTGTAGACAAATTCATGGACTACAAGATGGTTGACACCAAACCGGTGACTGCTCAACTGCATGAACTGCAAATCATCATTCATGAACTCGAGGCGGAAGGTCATGCTTTTGACTTCTGGTCTACCGACGAACTTGTGGGGGGAAGCCTTAAATATGCCTAATCACATATTAAACAAAGTTCCTCACAATAAAACGGGAACAATTCCATATGAGATATGGAAAGGACACGAACCAAGCTTTAAATACCTCAAAGTGTGGGGGTGCTTGGCCAAAGTCCCAGTTCCGCCTCCCAAGAGAGTCAAACTTGGACCAAAAACAATAGATTGTTATTATCTTGGGCCAGCCCAAAATAGTAGTGCCTACATATTTTTGGTATCAAGTCTGATATAACTGATATTCATGTAAATACAATCATGGAATCAAGAGATGCCTCATTCTTTGAAGATGTGTTTCCGCACAAAAGGAATGTAGGAAATAATGTCCCAAAAAGGACAAGGGAAGAATCAAACGATTCGCATGAAGATGAAACTCATCATGAAATTGAGGATGCTAAACCAAGAAGAAGCGTAAGGGCTAGAACTTCCAAAACATTTGGTTCGGACTTTTTTGCATATGTATTAGAGCACGAACCTTGTCATCTTCTGAATCCTCATGTTGGAAAGAAGCAATCCAAAGTGAGATCGATTCAATTCTAAGTAATAAAACTTGGAAAATTGTTGATATTCCACCAGGAATAAAACTAATTAACTGCAAATAGATTTTCAACAAGAAAATGAAAGTAGTTGGCTCTATCGACAAGTATAAAGCCAGATTAGTAGCCAAAGGATATCGTCAAAAAGAAGGAGTAGACTTTTTTGATACATATTCGCCGGTAACACGAATAACGTCTATAAGAATGCTAATAGCAATTGCATCCATCTATAATCTAGAGATTCATCAGATGGATTTAAAAACAGCATTCTTAAATGGAAATCTCGATGAGGAGATTTACATGGAGCAACCTGAGGGATTTATTTCCAAAGGAAATGAAAAAAAGTCTGTAGATTAGTCAAATCATTATACGGACAAAAACAAGCTCCAAAGCAATGGCACGCGAAATTTGATAGTGTCTTGATGAGAAATGGTTTTCGTATAAATGAATGTGACAAATGTGTTTATTATAAACAACTTGGACAATCATATGTGATGATCTGTCTATATGTGGACGATATGCTAATATTCGGTCCAAATACTCAGGTAATTGAGACCATAAAGAAAATGTTGATCAACAATTTCAACATGAAAGACTTGGGTGTTGCAGATATTATTTTGGGAATAAAAATAGTAAGAACACCTGATGGTATTGAGTTGTCTCAATCACATTATGTAGAAAAAGTGATTGAAAGATTTCAAAATTTTGGAATTAAAGGAGTAAATACACCTTTTAATCCATCAGAAGTACTGCATAAAAACACTAATAAGAGTGTAACGCATCATGTAATAGGACGTCTCATGTATCTCATGAATTGCGCAAGACCAGATATATCTTATGCAGTAAATCGATTGAGCAGGTATACGAGCAATCCAGGGAAGGAACACTGGAAAGCACTAATGAGAGTGCTTGGATATTTAAAGAATACCACTAATTTTTCCTTACATTATGGAAAATATCCTTCCGTCTTAGAAGGATATAGTGATGCAAACTGGATTGCAGATTCAGAGGAATCAAAATCAACGAGTGGTTATGTCTTTACCTTAGCAGGGGCAGCAGTGTCATGAAAATCTACTAAACAAACATGCACAGCTCGATCCACTACGGAATCAGAGTTCATCGCATTAGATAAAGCAGTCGAAGAAGTAGAATGGCTTCGTCACTTTTCAGAGATATTCCATTCTGGCCTAGACCTGTACCTGCCATATGCATACACTGCGATAACCAAGCAGCCCTAAGCGGAGCGCAAAACTTTGTGTATAATGGAAAGTCACAACACATTTGTCGACGCCATAACACAGCTATGCAGTTACTCTCAAATGGAACTATTTCCATAAATTATGTAAGAACAAATGATAACCTAGCAGATCCGTTTACTAAAGGTTTATCAAGAGAGAAAATTGACTGCGCATCGAGGGGAATGGGTTTAAAAGCCTAAACCAACAAGAGTTATCTTATACGGAAACCTATCCTAGCGACTGGAGATCCCACGGACTAGGATCAATAAGCAAACCAGTTCTGAATAACTCAAGACGTAATGCATTTGCGTGGACATAGTCCAACTCCATTCCTATGGTGCACAACATAAATGCATTCCTACAGAAGTATTTTAAAGGTTAAAACTAAGTTTTTTAATGATGACCATATCTTGGAAATAACAAGTAGGGTATATGTAGGATACTCTTAATGGTTGCGATCATCTATGTTAGTGTGAGCTGGGTCGGCTCTATGAGAATATTAAAAGGCTTTTATTCTCTAAAAACACTCGCAGAACCAAAAATTGTTCAGGACCAAAATGAACACAACCAAGAGATTGGATGAGATGGGAATTAATACTTCGTAAAGCTTATTGTCTGGATATACAATAAAGGCCGACGGTTCAAGATGTAATAATTCACCGATTAGCCAAGTAGATCCGATAAGTTTTAACTAGGGAAAGTTCAAAGTGAAATATCTACTTATCCACGATAAAGCATTATTCATATGTACTCTGTGATATTTCGCTTTGTGTGGGGGATATGTATATTATCATTCATGTGGGGAATTGTTGGAATTCCTAAAGAAAAAAATATGAATGAAATATACAAAGTCCCACATCGCCAAATTATTGAGAGCTATATTGGTTTATATATGGATTTCTCATGAGTAGGTTGGGGGACTGGGGCTCCCAAATGTATGCTTCGTTGTGAGGAGGAAGATCATGCATCTCCACCAGACACGCGCGCGCCGCCGCCGTCCGTCCGACCGACCGAACAGAACCGAACCTGGCCGGGCTCGGGTACGGGTACGGGTCTAAAATGACCATTCTTTTTGCTAGGCCATTGTTTAACGGTTTTGGGATTCGTCTGAAACTGGGCTGGGCCTGGGATTTGAAGAGAAGCGGGCGGGTGAAGACAGACGCGGGTTTTGGCCTGAAGATGTGCGACCTGTTGGCAACATTTTTTTGAACGGATGCGACCCCTTATGTCATACGGCTCGTTAGCAGGCACAGTTTAATTTTGGCGAACGGATGCGGTTTTGGCGAACGGATGCGACCTATTCAAAATGAATGGGCGCAACCGATAAACAACAGCAGAAACGGGCGCGACCGTTTGGACAAACGGGTGCAGACGCGACCGTTCGAAGGGATATGAACCAACTATAAATAAGGAGGGAAACTGATCACTTTCCTCACTCACTTCCGATTCGAATATCTCCTCTCTTCTAACTGCTGTTCTTATATATTCAAATCACAGAGTGATATAATCATTACAATTTCGAGAAGAATTTGTCTGTTGTATCTTGGAAGAATTTTGAAATAAAATTCTTAAGGAAATCGTTACGACGAGCCTCAGACATAATCTGGTTAGAATTCTAGTCTGTTTGTATATTTATATACATTATACTATATTCTATCCGTTATTCTGGTTATACTATTTATTCAAAATAGTATAATGCTGTTGTTGTATCTTATTTACAACATTCATATTGTTTTAATAATTAATACAGAATTCCAGTGTAGTGGAAATCTGAGTTATAAACTTGTGCGACGAGTTTATAATTGATTATTCTCTGTTTTTGTAAACTAGACATATAACAACATATAGTTAATTACAACCACAAATTGGATGAAGACTTGGGAGTTAACTTGGAGCAAGTACGTGCGCAAGCAGTTAGACCCTATCCGCCTTTTGTTTATGAGCCAACTTGGGTAGCTGGTGATATTATTGAAGTATTTAACGATCATTCATGGAAGCCTGCTGAGATCTTGAATATTGTTCAAAAGCGGCACACTGTCAAATTTCTTGGATTGGACAAAATACGTAAAGTTCACTCATATGATATCAGGATTCGTTTATCTTAGGAGAATGAGGAATGGGTTGTCATTAAGTAGGAATTTGGGAAAACAAAGCTGTGTGTGCCTATGGATAGAGTAGCATATTGCCATTCAGTTGTTGAAGATAAAATGATTCCACCTTCAAAAAGACGACACGCTCAAATTTGTGCTGATGTTTGTGATAAGATAATTTCATCCCATGAAAAGGGCACACTTGGAGGCTACAAAGCTTTGCTTCTACAGCTCAGTGCCACTGCTTTTACGATCTGAGCAACTTAAAATAAGTGACAGAATTTTAGGTCTAAGACAATTGGAAATATCAACACAGCAGAAAGCAGCTATTCATGTCCTAAGGATTTGTGAGCAGTACTTTTGAGGAAACATAGCTCACACATGTTTTCTTACTGAGAAGACATACTTCTTTGATAAAGATTATGCAACATACAGAGATTTCAGCCATGTACAACAAAGATTCTCCAAAAAAAAGAATAGTAAGACACGTGCCAAGAAATGGCACAAAGCAAGTTGAACTACATGGAGACAACGCAGGGTCGGGTAGCTATGGACTCCTCTGGAAAAGCTGTCTCTTACATTTTCAAAAGATGGTAACTTTTGTTACGTTAACTATTTGTTTCATAAGGTTTCTTCCAGTATCTAAGCCTTCGACGGTTCTAGAATAGAGCAGGAATACAAACTACTTTATATTATATACACGGAGCTATATATGTCAGTTATGGAACATCAACCAACACAACCATCTTTCAAAAAGCTCCACCTTAACTCCATCTATATCAAAAATTAATATCGTAGATTACCTATATTGGGCCTATTAATGGCTATAGCTTTGGATTTATCTTCATTTTCACTAAAATATAAGATTTCTATAAAATAAAAAGGTGATCACGGTGCTAATCCATTATTAGTAAAAATACCTTTGATGTCTGCACAGTTAGTGGCTTTGTTGCAACTAATTCTTTAACTATCTTTGTTATTCATAGAAGGAATACTTACCACCTATGGTTCATAATATGCTTGAGTTAGAATACGAAAAAATGGATTAGTTTTATATTAAACGTGTTTTTATTAAGTTGTAAGAGAATGTGTTTTATTAAGTTGTAAGAGAATGTGTTTTTGTTAAGTTCGCTACAGGCCACCCGAGGCCATGAGACCGTGTGCTGATTGTGTTTTTCTTTTGTGTTCAGATAATCTAACAACATGGTTCAGTTCCACTTTCTACACTGGAGTTTGCAGCATCAAATGTCATTCTTTTTTTAAGATTCTATGAGTTGATGAGGTCATCATTTATTGATGAGTTTGTTATAAATTATTAGGAACTGCATTTGCATTACTATCTTCATTTGTAATTGTATGAACCATGAAAAAGCAGTCCATTATTTAACTATCATCTTCATTTGGGGTCTAATTGAACTAGCTATGTGCCTATTTTTTGTTGAAAAACTTCATGATGTAAAGGCATAAGCCCGATTTCTCTTGAAACTTGATGTCCTAGATATGTTGTGTTATTTGTTGCATATCATGTACTTTGATAATTGTGGTACATTTGACAGTTTTGTATATATTTGGTAGATGACTTTGATTTCAATTTATTAAAAAAAATTCTCTTAACTGTTTACAATTTATTAGTATAAGTGATGATAAAAAATTTACTGTGCCAAAAAATAAATGGTACCAAATCAATTATGGTCTGTGCGTGCGCATTTGATACATGTTTACTATTTGCTATATCACTGCACGTAGAAAAAATTATTAACATTTTGGTGTGTAACAGTTTGATATATGGCCGGATGTCAACGTATGCACTTAATGTTATCGGCGATGCATTTCTTGGTACCAAAATATTATGTTTGTTGTTGTAGAGTCGAGCTAGCTACAAGGAATGTATTTATCCTTTATATCTCTCGAGTACTTACCTTTTATGTGACAACAAACATCTATATTTATTCTATACCTCATACAAATATGCTGTTGAATTAATGCATGGACGTTGTGATTAGAGCAGACCCACCTAGACGTGCATATACACTCGCATATCATAATGAGAGTAACTAAAAGATTTTTAGGGGGAAATGTGTAGCGTAAACAGCAGAGCTAGATGGTCGGGGAAGCGACGACGTTGGTAGGGAAAGAAACGATGTTGATTTGCACAACAACAGTGTTGTTAGAGAAAGTGGCGGTCTGGAGACATTAGAAAGGGAGATAGTTGTTGGAGAAGTGGTAGTCCACTTGGAGGTCGAGGATGTTGGGCTCAAGGCGAGGGGTTGGCTAATTTAGCGAGTCGTATGTTGATGGGTTTGGTGGCATCTGCGCACAGATCTGGTGGTGAGTGCAATTAAGAAGCTGCTGAACTTTCTCGAATACTTTAGGAATGAAATGCATGTTGACACAAATGCTATCCAACGTTTCACAAATGCTACTTCTTGTAGTGAGATAACACGACAGTGGGATAACGCACTGGAAACCCCGTGAGTTCCAGGTCCATATGTGAGTTATTTCCTTCTTCTGCATGGAATGACAAAATCTAATTCTTCCAAACGTTTTGAAATATAGATACATGAAAGTAAAATATTAGGATAAAATTAGAAATATATGGCCATTGAAATACAAATAAAATTTTCAATTTTAGTTGCATGTCTAAAATTTTAATACCTGATGGAATTTGAAATTTCACATAATTCATGAAATAATATGTTTGTGCTATTGTTTAGGCTCGGATAAACCGTTCTTGTAAATCAGCTCCAAGCTATGCTACTAGAGAAGGTGCCAAGCGTCCAAGTTTCTGAAACTCCCTTACACCAACCAACGACATTATAAAATAAGATGCGATTTGTTATAACACTATTAGGCATTGAGGAGTCAAACTATAAAATAGAGCTTAAGCAAAGCATTCAATAACATAAGTTGCTAGTTTATTTAACATGTACCAATGGGTTATAGACGCTGACTACAATATCCGAATGTTATTACGAAATATCATTTTTGAGTATTTTTTAGTACGTCATTACCCTTTTAGGTCAAGTTAATTGATAGAGTAGATTAACTAAAACAAAAGTAGCATACATATTCATTAAAAGACCGGCACTGTTAGTTTTGAGAAAATCGATCGATGGAGTTAGAATAATATTTTATAATTAACCTCAAGTGCAAGTGGGAGATTAATAGATTAAAGGTATGCCTTAGAGGTAATTATATAATTTGTTATATATAACAAACTCCATAATCAATTTATTTCATAATGAAGATGTTTGATTTCTATTACATACTTTGTTATATTGTAATATAACTAATTAAGTAATTAATTTAAAATATTAAATAGGAAATCCTTATATCGTACGTTATGTGATAGTAATTACAATGTTTTGTAATCATGAGAAATTTATTGTAACATCCCCTATTTTGAGACCCAAATTAACTGCTACAGATGCTGCAATCATTTATAATATTAATTTTCGATAATAAAATTTGGTCATATTAATCGTAATAACATCAGAAGCACATGAATAGGGAATTTTTTTAAAACATAACTTCAAAACAAACTTTCGTATTTCATTTCAAAGAAAACATTTCATATTCATTACATAATTCCAAATGTTGCCCAACTTCAGATAAATATAATTATTATAACATACCCCAAGAGCGACATATGAAGATACCCCCTTGGTTGATCTGAGTTACTATTAAACAGTTATAACATCTGTCATTACATACATTCCAACAAAATGAAAATTCTCACAGCGGATAATAATGTATATAGATAAATCCCTACATAGATAGATCTACCCTCCTGCTTATCTTCGAAAAGTTTATTCTTCCAACCTAAATAACCTGTAAACCTTACACTCGAACTACTCAATCAAGTACCGGAGAGTTAAAGGGTAAAAACAAAAACTTCGGGTTAGACAAAAGTCCAGTGTGAATAATAATATGCCATCTTGGTCATAAGATATGTAGCGAGGCCATGTCACTGCCCTCACTAGTATCCTCTACAATACATCTCTTAGAAATCAAGCACCTGCAACCACAATGGTTAAACTAGCTAATAAAAAAAAAATCATAGCATGCATGTAACCTGGATAATCACGACTAATCTGTCTAAATTAATGGACTATCTATCCCAACATTACAGTTTTCTTAGAATGACTACAAACCTATATGGCTGACTTAGGCCTACCAAACATAAAATATTTTCAAACTTATCGTTAGAAGAAAACTGGACGGTCTGTCCGAAACTTATTATTCATAGGGTCACTCTGATCCTAATGGTTTTGAGGACTAACCAATAACCTATCTTAACTTGGTGTATTACTTTCTATGCGTAAACCTACTTTTAGTTTTACCCTTGATAAAGACCTACGCGCTGGAATTTTGAACCAATATCAACTAGGAGCTAATAGATGAAGTATAAAGCACGATCCTACACCAGTCCCATATTGTTTTCTAATTTCTTAGTCAATTCCTCCTATCACAATTTATCTAACGGTGATAGGAATAATAATCTCTTTAGTAAAATTCTGGGCTGAAAACCCTTACTTCCTTGAAAACGTAAATCTTTGTAATTGATATATCCTTGAAATCATACTTTAAAACAATGAAAATATAGCCCTTTAGTTTATCCAAAATATCATGCCAAGATATATGCTTTTATAAAATATTATTGATGAACTTTGAAAGCGCTTAGAGGTTATCGCACCTCAAAATCATAGGCTACAAAGTCAAACCATTATCTTCGTACATTGGTAAAACGCGGCATCAATATTACCTATATGGGATTATCACATCCCTCTTCAACGAAATCGTGTCAAAGCCTTTGATCTATAAAGTACAAGGTTGTAGAGCCAAAACTTTTACATCGCATATATAGGTTGCCGACTATAAGCGGCGTCATTATAGGTTTACATGAGATAAGACTTTAAAACTTAAAGTTGTAGGAATGACAGCATTGATGACAGGCAGTGCCAGTTTCTTAAAGAAAAACGATACGTCATTAAGATCGAGGTTAATAACACGCAGCATCATTATAGCCGATACTAAAATACACGACACCATTATAGCTGAAATGAAACTAAGCAGCATCATTGTCATATAGAGTAGACCACGATGTAGAAAACATACAGCATAATGCCTATTTATATAAAATGTAGCACATAGGCACGCGACATAGATAATATATACGGCATCATCGACGTTGTAAGCATGCATACTGATGTCAATTCCAACCAGAAAAAAATCATTGCATATCACCTAGAAATGATATTCTATGCATTCACTAAGGCCGACATTGTTTAATGGCGGCACCATGGCCTTCGACATCAATGACTTCGACATGGCAATATCGTAAATATCGTAAAACCATTTTATTTCTCTAAATAGAAATATCTTTTCACCTACTCTTTTTCTTTGTCAAATTCTTATTAGATAGTAATTCTCTTTATCAAAATCTTTTTTAGAAAACTACGATAGAGCATATTTATCATTTCCAAACTAATTTTGCAAACCATCATTTATATTAATATTTTAATATAATTATTAGGCATTTCTAGCACAATAAATTCATAAAAATTTGAAATACTTGGAAACAATCCTAAAAAAATCATAATAAATCAAATTTTATACATTCTTTGTTATATAAAAAATTCAAGACCAAAATCATTATTTAATTGTTTTTAATAATTAAACTCGAAATAAACCATTTTTGTACTTAAGAAAACTATAATATTCATACTTAATCAGAAAATTATGAAATTAAGACCCACGTCTAAAATATTTTTTCTAATATCATAGCAAAATTTCAAGTCGTTTGGGTATCATATGATAGGTTTCACACTTAAATCTATTTAAGAATTCCATGCTTAAGTTCAGTAATTCATCATAAAGCATACAATCATCTAAACATTCAAACATGGCATAAAATCAATCATAATATTTCAGGTTTAATCCTACAATTGAAATTAAACAAGCATATTAGAGATAGGTATCATTATTCACCTTGATTTGATAAAAGAACTTGATATTTGAGTTTGAATTTGCTTCTCTTAAGCTTTAATCTTGTTTTCTAGATTTTCTTCTTCTTAGTACTCTCAACAATGGTTGATTTAGGTTTGTATGAATGAAACTGGATGAAGAAGAAGAAATGTGAGGGTTTATGTTTACAAATTATGGCCTATTTCTATTTTTCCCATAGCATAAATTCCTCCTTCTTATCTAATTTATAAGCATTCTTATTAGTTCATTTCTTAAGGCGTGGCCTATTAAATGATGAAATCTCATTTTCCTTTATCATCTTACTTTATTTTATTTTATTTATCTAGTTAAGTTTCTAAATAATGTTAATCAAAATTAGGGTTGTTATAGACTCCTCTACTTAAATAATTTTGTCTTTGAAATCATGATAAGGTACTTAACAAACATATAACAAAGGCTTAAAACACATCATAACAACAAATAGGGATAAGTGTCTCTAATCCTGTGCTTGCTCTCCTATATACAGTCTTTCTCGTTGTCGCTCCACTATGTTAGGAACTGAGATGTTGGTTTTGATGACAATAACTTTTTAACTTATCTTATTATAAAATATATACTAACATTATTGTCTATATAGATATGTATATGCAGGATATATATATATATATATATATATATATATATATATATATATATATATATATGCGGGTATTGATTACTGAAGACTAATTAGTATAAAGAATCAAGACTCAAGATTCGGAATGGAGATATCAAGATTGAAGACTCTACAATATCGAGATCAAGATTTCAAGCTAAGTGTGTAGTTTTTGTTAAAACTTCATAATAGCATAGAAATCTTCATTTCAAATTTCATTTGGGATGGAGCCCATTTCTATCTTCTTAGTGGCTTACAAATCCACGACAAGGAGCTTACAAACCTACGACAAGTGGCTTACAAACCCACGAACATCTTCATTTTATACAAGTTCTCGAGTCCTGATGTAATGAGTTATTCTGCAGGAAGAAGCTTGCAAAACTACTTCAAAATGATTTTTCAAAATGATTTTCAAAACTGCTTTTCAAACCGTTTTAGCTTAAAAATTATCTTTTCAAATGATTTTCAAAAAGATGTTTTAGCCTTAAGATATTCTTTGTTTTTTTAAATAAACTCTTGTTTTAAACTTCGTTTGTTTTTAAAACTATCTTCTGATTTTTAAATATTTTTTATAATATATATAAGTAAGATTTAAAATCAAATTTATATACCATTCTAAAAATATACTTTTCTACTCTTTTTTGTTTCAAAACATAGGAAAATTATTTGATTTTACTCTAGAACCATTTCATCTTGTTTTACTTTCAGTACCATTTTCAAAACAAATTTTACATAGTTTTTACTAAGGGATGTCGACATCATGGGATACCCCATGTCGACATGGTGGCCGTTAAATTCAAAATTTTCAATTTTCAAAAGAAGTGTCTATTTTTTTAAATCTCTTCACGAATGGTTATGACCTTACTGGTCTATAAATAGCCTTCACAAACGAATTTTTTAACTAACTAATTTCATATTTTCTTCACTCCTTCTTCTCCACAAATCCATATTCTAACATTTTCATATTTTTAAGTTTGTGCCGAAATGTTGCCGAATTCTCAAGTGAATCAAATTATAATCTCATTCTTGTTTGATTCTCTGCCCTCTCTCGAAGATCAAAGTGTTATTTAGAGTTATAGGATCAATCTATAATCAAATATTTATCAAATCTCTATATAAGGTGGGGTTGTTCCAAGAAATCAATTCGCTGATCTTGTATCCCGTAAATCAAGAGAGTTTGCCCCGGACTCGAAGACAGGAGGGTACCTCAAGGCCTTTAGAAATTGAGGATTGTAATATCAACAATGGTATAATAAAAATCTGTACGAGGCGTTTGCCTTGGTACAGAACTGGACGTAGGGTAACTTCGAACTGGTATAAAATCCGGTGTGTTCTTTTCTTTTTTTGCTTTTTATTTACTTTCTACATCTGTGTTTGATTCTGTGATTAAGTTCTGCATTGGTTTATTATCATAAATTTTAAATTAGTTCATATAAGTTTTAGAATCCATTAAACACTATTCACCCTCCCTCTAGTGTTAAATTAGCCTTAATATCCTAATTCGCACTCCCTTTCAATTGGTATCAGAGCATAGATTTTCATAGTTTTCATAATCTGAAACTTGAAAATTGTTTTAATGGCTACCAACATTGGTAATGTCAACTCTGGCACTAGTTCTGTTAACACTAACACTAGTTCATTTGTAGAAGATCAGTCTACTGTCGGACCATCATTTTTCAGACTACCATTTTCCAATGGCAGTAATTATGCATATTGGGCTTATAGAATGAAAATTTATTCAATCTGTAATCTGGTAGCATGGAAGAAAGAAGATGATTAATGTGCATGTGTATTAGTGTGCACGCCAGCAATATCAGAAACAAAATTCAGAAGCCCATTTTCCCTTTAGGCCCATTGCATGTGTATACCCCACAATATGTTTTCCCTCTTATTTTAAAAGCAAAGATGACAATGTATTGTTTTTTGATAAAAATAGAATAATTCAAATCCATGGCGTCTGACATAAATGTTTACATATTATTTCATATTAGTATTTGATTACATGGTATCAGAGCGATCGATCTAGGGTTTTTGCTAGCATCAGATCTAAGTGTATTCTCTCTATTCAATCATCTGGTTCGATTTGTTGTTCTTCTTTGTGAATCATGGCAGAAACTAAGGGAGTTGATGTAATGTCGATGATGCCGAAAATTAAAAATCGAAAATTGAATAGTTCTAATTATCTTGATTGGAACAAGACAATCCGTCTGTATATTCGAAGTATGGATAAGGATGATCACTTGATTCGAGAACCACCTCAATCAGATTCAAAAGATAGAGAAGATCAGATCTGGCTTCGTGATGACGCTCGCCTATTTCTACAAATTCGAAACTCGATAGAAAATGAAGTAATTGGATTGATTAATCATTGTGAAACGTTGAAAGAATTAATGGATTATCTCGAGTTTCTCTATTCTGGTAAAGGAAACTTAACAAGAATGTATGATGTGTGTCAAGCATTTTATAGAGCAGAGAAGAAGGATATGAATTTGATGAATTACTTCATGGCATTTGAACAAACGTGTGAAGAATTTAATCTCTTGTTACCAATGAGTACTGATATCAAAGTTCAGCAAAGACAAAGGGAACAGATGGCCATTATGAGTTTTCCGGCTGGCCTCTCATCTGAATATGAAAGTGCTAAATCATAGATCCTTGCAAATCCTGAAATAACTTCACTTCATGATGTGTTTAGTCGTATTCTTAGAACTGAAAATGTGCCAAATACTGGTAACACAAGTGCTAATACAAGTAATAGTGCATTCATTGGTAGCAGTGGAAATGTTGCTTCCATTATCAACCTGATACTGAAAAAGTTAGTGCTTAACCACAAACACAAGCTTGGAGACCACCAAGACCTTCCACTGAACAAACATGGAGACCACATGCACAATCTTGGAGACCACCCAGGCAACATGGAAGATCACAAAAACCATCATGGAGGCCATCAGTGAATCAAAACAAGTTTTGCAATTATTGTAAACGAATTGGCCATGTAATATCTGAATGTAGAAGCCTGCAGTGGAATCAAAGAAATACAAATCCATCTAACATTAAAACTGTGCTTATGATAGCAGAAGAATTTGACAAGTATTCAAAATTTCAAAACTCCTTACACAGTAGCTCACCAGAATTGACAAATACATCAGCAACAACTTCAGTGGAAAATACCTGTGCTGGATCATCAACTTCTAAATGGATAATTGACTCAGGTTCCTCAAACCACATGACAGGTAACCAAAATTTGTTTACAAATTTAAAATCAAGTCGAATTCCTCACAGAGTTACATTAGCAGATGGATCTCAATCTTTAGTTAAGGGGAAGGGTGAAGTAATATCAAACTCACATATACCTATGACATCAGTATTATACTTACCTTGTCTATCATTTAATTTGTTCTCTGTGAGTCAAATCACACACAATCTCAATTGCAGCATCACATTCTTTCCTAACCACTGTGTGTTCCAGGATCTTTTGACGAAGCAGATTATAGGTAGAGGAAGTGAGTCTGGTGGCTTATACACGCTTGACACACTTTCTGAACCTATAGCTTGTTCTGTCATGGATCCAGCATTCAAAGTTCATTGCCAACTTGGTCATCCTTCTCTTTCATTGTTCAAACAAATCTTCCCTCAGTATAGCAACTTATCATCAATAAATTGTGAAACATGTCAATATGCAAAATATCATAGAAGTAGCTCTCAACCTAGAATCAATAAACGTGCAAATTGTTTTTTTCTTTAATACATTCTGATATTTAGGGACCTTCTTAAGTTGTTTCTAAACCTGGTTATAGGTACTTTGTAACTTTTGTTGATGATTACACTCGTATTACTTGGTTGTTTTTGATAAAGTCACGTGCTGAATTGTTCACTATATTTTGTAAGTTCCATGCTGAGATTAAAATACAATTCAATACCAATATACAAACATTACGTAGTGAAAATGCTCAGGAGTATATGTCCACTGAGTTTGATAATTACCTTGCTCAAAATGGTATTCTTCATGAAACTTCATGTGTTGATACTCCTTCTCAAAATGGTGTGGCTGAGAGAAAGAATCGACATTTATTAGAAACTACTAGGGCATTATTATTTCAAATAAATGTACCAAAAACATTCTGGGCAGATGCTGTGTCCACTGCATGCTTCCTTATTAACAGAATGCTATTAACTGTCCTTAACAATGAGATTCCTAATCAAGTTCTACAACCTCACAAGAATATGTTCCCAGTTGAACCAAAGGTGTTTGGATGCACATGCTTTGTGAGAAATGTTAATCAGCAGCTAAGTAAACTTGACCACAAATCCTTGAAGTGTATTTTTGTCGGTTGTTCTAGACTCCAAAAAGGTTACCGATGCTTTTGTCCAAGCTTGCAGAAATATATTGTATCAATAGATGTAACTTTTATGGAGGATACGCCTTTTTACCAAACAAATACACCTCATGTACAAGAAGATAATGAAGGGTTTTTGATATATTCTACTAGACCTAGTGAGTCTCCTCAGGTGAATAATACAGATGATACACATATAGAGGATACACAAGCTGATGAGACTCAACAAACTAAAGCAGATTCAAGTCTGGACCTACCTATTGCAATTAGAAAAGGGAAGAGAAAATGCACTTACCCTATTTCTTCCTTTGTGACATACAATAAGCTACCACATTCATCACATGTTTTTATTTCAGTATTAGATTCTATTACTATACCAAAGACTGTAGGGGAAGCTATAGCCTCACCAGAATGGTATGAAGCAATGGTGGAAGAAATGAAGGCACTGGAACAAAACAGAACATGGAACTTGGTAACACTACCACCAAATAAGAAAGCAATAGGATGTAAATGGATATTCTCTACCAAGATGAATGCTGATGGAACAGTGGCAAGACTAAAAGCTCGTTTGGTTGCTAAAGGCTATGCTCAAACATAAGGTATTGATTACTCTGAAACTTTTTCACCTGTGGCTAAAATGACATCTATTAGGCTGTTTATTTCCATGGCAGCCAGATATAATTGGAAGCTTCATCAACTAGATATTAAAAATGCTTTCTTACATGGAGATCTTTCTGAAGAGGTGTATATGGAGCAACCGCCTGGCTTTGTTGCTCAGGGGGAGACAAGTTTGGTTTGCAGACTTAAAAAATCATTGTATGGACTCAAGCAAAGTCCAAAAGCATGGTTTGGTAAATTTAGCTTAGCCATAGAGAGATTTGGAATCACAAGAAGTAAATCTGATCATTCGGTCTTCTATAAGAATTCTGACAAAGGAATAATATAGTTAGTAGTCTATGTAGATGATATAGTTATCACAGGAAATGATGAAGCTGGTATTAGTGATCTCAAACACTTTATCTATACTCAGTTCCACACTAAAGACCTAGGTGAACTCAAGTACTTCCTAGGTGTTGAAATTACAAGAAATAATGCTAGGATATGTTTTTCATAGAGAAAATATACACTTGATTTATTGAGTGAAATAGGAAAGTTAGCTGCTAAGCCATGTAGTACTCCTATTATGCCTAACAACAGTTTAAGTGAAGATGGTGAATTTATGCATGATCCAGAAAGGTACAGGCGCTTAGTAGGTAAATTGAACTACTTATGTGTAACAAGACCCGACATAGCATATTCAGTGAGTGTTGTGAGTCCGTTCATGCCTAAACCCACTGTACATCATTGGGCTGCACTTGAGAAAATATTGTGTTACCTTAAAGGTACTGTAGGTCAGGGTCTTATGTATATGAATCATGGTCATATGAACTTCATTGCTAATCACTCCCTTTCATATTTCTTCCTATTTCTTGAATTATGGCTTCTCCGATTAAGAATCTAAGTGATAATCTTGAAGAAACTCTCACTTCCTTCAGGAATATCCTTACATTATAACTTCGTAATCAACGTCACTTAGAATTGAGTCAAATGCAGATGATCAAGGAGCAAGAGAGACATTTCGACGCCCTTCGTTGGATGATCTCAGCTCTTAACAAGGATGATCTCGAAGGAAATCCACCAGTCACTCTCGACAAAGATAAAGAAGATTGTGATGCCATCAAAGCAGACCCTATCTTTGGAGAAGATGGATGGGTGGAAATACCAAGGAATGTCTAGTCATTTTGTACGTTATTTGTTTGATTTGATTGGTGTGTTTTAAACTTGATTGCTTGACTTATTTAAAACATTTGGTATGGTTTGTATATATGATTGGATTGAATAATTACTATAAATATGATTGGATGATGATTGGTTTACTTCTGGATTACATTTATGATCACACTCATGATCACATTTCACATTTATGATCACATTTCATACTTATGATCACACTTAGCACTTATTACACTCATATATGGATTACTCTATTATGGTTGATTATCTTATATCAAGTTCAGGGAATTTATTAGTAAGAAGTTTTTGTTGTTGACAAAGGGGGAGGAGTTATAAAATAGTAGTTGGCTTGGAGTAAAGGAGAGTTATGATTGGAGTAAGGGGGAGTCATGGAGTAAGGGGGAGTTATGAAAGGAGTTATGGTATGGTAAGTATATTTTATAAATACAGGTTGTCATATCAAAAAGGAGGAGATTGTTAGGAACTGAGATGTTGGTTTTGATGACAACAACCTTTTTAACTTATCTTATATAAAATATACACTAACACCGCTGTCTAGATAGATATGTATTTGCATGATATATATATATATATATATATATATATATACATGTATTGATTACTGAAGACTGATCAGTATAAAGACTCAAGACTCAAGACTCAAGATTCAGAATGGAGATATCAAGATTGAAGACTCTAGAGTATCAAGATCAAGATTTCAAGATAAGTGTCTAGTTTTTGTTAAAACTTCATAATAGCATGGAAATCTTCATTCCAAATTTCATTTAGTATGGAACCCATTTCTATCTTTTTGGTGGCTTACAACCTACGACAAGTAGCTTACAAACCTACGATAAGTGGCTTACAAATCCACGAACATCCTGGTTTTGTACAAGTTCTCGAGTTCTGATGCGATGGAATATTATGAAGGAAGAAGTTTGCAGACAACTTCAAAATGGTTTTTCAAAATGATTTTCAAAACTGCTTTTCAAAATGTTTTAGCATTAAAAATTATCTTTTCAAATGATTTTCAAAGGGTGTATTAGCCTTAAAATATTCTTGTTTTTATTTTTAAATAACTCTTGAACTTCGTATGTTTTTAAAACTATCTTCTGATTTTAAATATTTTTTATAATATATATACATAAGATTTAAAATCAAATTTATATATACATTCTAAAAATATATTTTTCTACTCTTCTTTGTTTTAAAACATAGGAAAATTAGTTTATTTTACTCCAGAATCATTTCATCTTGTTTTACTTTCAATACCATTTTCAAAACAAATTTTACATAGTTTTTTTTTACTAAGGAATGTCGACATCATGGGATACCCCATGTCGACATGGTAGCTGTTAAATTCAAAAGTTTCAATTTTCAAAAGAAGTGTCTATTTGTTTATATCTCTTTAGGAATGATTATGATCATTAGTGGTCTATAAATAGCATTCACAAATGAATTTTTTAACTAACTAACTTTTTATTTTCTTTACTCCTTCTTCTCCATAAATCCATATTCTAAAATATTCATATGTTTAAGTTCGTGCCGAAATTCTACCAAATTCTCAAGCGAATCAAATTAGAATCTCATTCTTGTTTGATTCTCTACCCTCTCTCGAAGATAAAAGTGCTATTCAGAGTTATAGGAACAATTTGTAATCAAAATTTTATCGAGTCTCTCTATAAGGTGTGGTTGTGCTTGGAAATCAATTGGGTGATCTTGTGTCTCATAAATCAAGAGAGTTTTCCCCAGACTTAAAGATAGGAGGGTACTTCAAGGCCTTTAGAAATTGAGGATTGTAATCTCGACATTGGTATAATAAAAATCTGAATGAGATGTTTGCCTTGGTACATGACTGGACGTAGGGTAACTCCGAATAGTAAAAAATCTGGTGTGTTCTTTCCTTTTACTGCTTTTTATTTACTTTTGCATCTGTGTTTGATTCCTTGATTGTTTTATGATTAAGTTCTGCATTTGTTTGTACCATAATTTTTAAATTAGTTTATATAAGTCCTAGAATCCATCAAACACTATTCACCCCCTCTAGTGTTAAATTAGTCTTAAGATCCTTAATCTGCACTCCCTTTCACACGGGACCTTTGCTAATCTGATTGTCTTATTCCTTAGCATCTACTCATCCTTAGCCACAATACGAACTTGTTGCCTATTAATAGTCTTGTCTGATTCCACCACTAAATCTTCCAATGCAGTCGGAGTGATAATAGTGTGCAGATCATGAACACACTTCCTATGATGAGAAATATGAAAAACATTATGGACTCCTACTAAACTGCTCGATACTTTCCTATAAGCGAGTTTTTCGATCCTTTCTATAATAGGAAACGGTCTAACAAACCTAGGTGCCAATTTCCCCAACTTTCCAAACCTAACTACACCCTTCACTGATGATACTTTGACGAAAACATCATATCCAACTGAGAACTCTAAGTCTTTCCATCTTTTATCTACATAACTCTTCTGCCTAGACCGAGCTTCCTTTATTCTAGCTTGAATCAGCTCAATCTTTTTTATGGTTTCTCTTACTACATCTGGGTTGAGAGTCAATCTATCTCTGGTCTCTAAACAATATACGTGTTATTTGCATGGCCATTTATACAAAGCTTTAAAAGGTGACATCCCTATACTAGTCTGATAGCCATTGTTATAAAAAAATTCGATGAAGTATAGATGGTCTTCCCATGATCCTCCGAATTCTAGCACACAAGCTCTTAACAAATCCTTCAAGACTTTGTTAATTCTTTCCATTTGTCCATCTCAGGCCTCTCAAGATTATACCCAGGATCAGAGGATGAATCCAGAGCAGCTTGGGACCCTAGCATTTGGCTGGTAGTAGCATCATGTAGCACCGATACGGAGCCTTTGCCCAAGCCTTTATGTGTTGATGAGGAAAGATCTGAATAATGGATAAGCTGGCCATCTTCTAGAATCTTGGGCTCATCTCCTAACAAGAATTCTTTCTCCAATTTATCCAAATCCACCTTGCCACTTTCAGGAAAAGCTATCTTCTTCAACAATCCGCTCCTATACGAGGGTGAAGATTTTGGAAAATCATCTTTGAACTGCTCCAAGTTTCAAAATTCGGGCACGTTGGTGTTGTACTAGGTAAGTGGTGGCTCAAACCCTTCCATTACCCACACTTTTGCCCATTGTTCTACGGCCTCAATTTCTCTTTTGACAAGTGCATCAACATCTTTACCACTCGAGCGCTTTGTCTCTTTCCTCCCTGGCATGAAGGAACTCATTACAATAAGTCTGAGCCTATTGGAGCGCTTCATCATTTTCTTTTATTTCACTCGCTAGCTTGGTTTTCAGCTTAGCTGCATTTCTGTTTGTGGTATCCCTCTCCATTACCAAAGCATGTTTTCGGTTTAAAGCCTTCTCCAATTCATCTTGATGCTTAATCCTCTCCTCTTCGAGTGCCCTAATGACCTCCTCGACTTTCTTCTCAGTATATGATTGGGATGTTCTTAGTTTCTTGACCTCAACATCGAGATTAGTAATGATTCTCTTATTATCAGCTTCAATGATTTTTTGATTGTCGGTTCTGGCTGCCTATCACTCGACTCGTTGGAAATTTTTTCAGCTAACTTCGACCATTCATTATACTAATTGTGAACGTCGATCACACAATCGACGGTCATCTTTTGTACATCAACAGGGATTCTTTCCAAGTTAGGCACAAACATAAGACCATCGAAGAAAATGTTTGGAAATTCTTCCTTTAGTTTGGTCATTCGGCTATTGATCGCAAGCTGTTCCTTCATAGAGATAGGCGTGACTATAGTAGTTTCTTTGCCAGGCTTGTGCATGAATGTTTTAGAGCTGCTTGTGATACCTATGGTTGGGAGATTGACTGGAGTGAGATGACACCCAAGGTTGAATAGGGATAGAAGCCGGAGGTGGAACACGAGAAGCATCATCATGTGGGATGTCATCGCGATGATTGGGTTGCATGTCTGAACCTCTAGGAGGAGGTGATCTAGACCTAGGGCGATGCTTGGAAGTAGAGTCATGTGATGAGCGATCTTTGTCATAACTGCTTCTATCTCGGTCATCTCTATCTCAGCTAGAATGATAGCCTGACTCAAAATTGCGACCACTTCCCTGATGGTACGAAGTTCACCAAGGCCTTTGTGCTTGGAATGTTTTTACCTCCAAAGATTGACATAAGTATATCCTTTTCTCCACGGATGCTGTAAGGGAAACAAGAACAAGTTAGATCCACAAAGCAAGGGCAGAAGTCAAGTATGAGTGTTGTGAAGTGCACAAGTGCATAAGTGTCCTAGTTCCCCCTAATGGACCGTGAGCTAGAGCTTTGCTCATAGGGGTGATCTCTCTTATACTAGTAGGGATGAAGTCCTTATTGACATGAATAGGGGAGTCGATGCCCACAATACTAATATTACCGACATCAAAAGAGCCAAACTCGTTAGGGATTGGCCCTGAGCCAGCAAATGCGTCTGTTGAAGGAAACGATGGAGTTTCCTTCGCATCTATGACAAGTGGGGGCTAGGTAGAAGTTTGCACCTTGGAGATTTTCATGGTTAACCTTTCTTTGGAGCGTGCAGTTGACCGTCCCTGGATTGTAAAGACCGAGACTCATGATCTGCATCGATGTTACCTTGGTCAGCCTCGTTGCTTTCACCGATAATTTTTCCTTTCTCGGTGTCTTTCGGTACTTATTCAATATTTTCTTCAATCCCAGGACTTGGGACTGGGGGCAAATCTGGATCAGCTTCGCGTAACGACCTGGAATTTTGGTCGTTTGATTTTGACGTTTAATTCATTTTTAAGTGTTGAATTTGAAATATTAATTAATTTTGAATATGATGATTTTGGTTAAATTAGTAAAATGGTTTAGAATTTCAAATATGGAGATTAACGGATTCAGTAAATAGCAATCTAATATTTAAAATTGGGATCATATGCGAATTTAAAGTAAATGTACATGGAATGATATATAAGTTGATTTTAAACTCTGCTTGAATTAGAGTGATGATAGTGGAATTTTGGATGGGATTAAAAGTTGATAAATTAAAATTTGGAATTTTATATATTAATCTAATAGTGAAATTAATATATATATATATATATATATATATATAGAGTAATAGTGTAAATAATTGAACATTGATTAGTTTGAATCAAAATGATTTCTAACATGGATATAAATTCTATTTGAATTATAATCGTGTTGGTAAGTTTTTAAAATTTAAATTTCAAGCAATTCCGTCGATTTTGAAAATCGCTCGGTTTAATCGACGCATTAAAATAGCCTTTCGGGGCACAATCTCAGAATTCGACGAAAACAGTTCCATTGGATCCGTAATATTTTCTTATCATCGAATTTAAAATTTCGTAGTGTTTGGAGTTACCGTTGCTTGTACGGGATAGAAATGCGTTGAATTAAATATCGAAAATTTAATATTTTAATTCGATTCGAAAAGGTATCTTCCACATACGATCAAATTATGCCCTGAAATATGTTCCATGTGTTCGAAATAAGGGTAAACCATTATAAATGCCTGCGGCATTCTTTCTTTGGAGTTCATTCGAAAAAAGCATGTAAATTGTGAAAATAATAATAAAATATTATATGCACGTACACACACACACATATACATACACAAAACTATAAACCCTTTCCTATTTTCTTAACCTTGCCCTCGTTTCTTTAAATCAATGGCTGAAATCATCCAGTTTTCCTCCCTTAAATCTCTTCAATCCACATCCTTTCACGCTTTGAGTTCAACACGAAATTCGTATAGCTTCTCGAGCTCGACGAATCTATATGGTGATGATGCGATCTCATGAGATGGATCAATGTGGCTTTGCATGCAAAGGGTTGGAGTTCGGTAATGTTTTTTCTTGCCGTAGGTGAAGTCGAGTTAGGCTAGTTATTGGCCGTAGGCGTTTGGGAATGGAGGCATTGGCATGGTGGTTGTTGATCGTCCTCATGTAGTTGGAGATTGAAGGGAATCGCGGTCAAGCGATTGTGAAGCAGTTTTCGAATGCGATTTCTAAGCCTGGAACACACGATGATGGACGAAAGCTTCCTATGGCCAGATTCTCACCATCCAGATTGTGCTGCTATGATTTATTAGGTTTAAAAATAAACAAATAAATAAATAAAAATTTATTTGTATAATTTATATCCAAAACTTTAGAAATTCTTATCTTTGTCATACGAGGTCGAAATTGGACGAAACAAGCGGTGATGAAATCGAGGCGACGAGCACTACACTCTGGAACATATTTGGAGTCGATTGGAGGTAGCTAAAATTTTAGGTTAAATCGAACATGTTCGATTTAGTTTAAAATTGGAACATTTGGCAAATTAAAAAAATCAAGGTGAGTAAATCTCACTCCTTTTGGACTTTTGGTATTAATTTTAAATGGTTAAAAATCAATTAATGATTGATTGGTTGAATTGATAAATTTTTATTGGTCAAATGTGATATCATATGTATAGTAGTATATATATTGGAGTGATTGATATTCCCGCATATATATATATATATATATATATATATATATATATATATAGCAGATGAGACCCTATGTGCCCCACGTAATAACGGACGACCCTATATACCACGATATTCCGCTTCAAAGCGGAATTAGTATTTTATGTTGTATCAACATTGTGGATGCAGGGAAAATAGGTTGGAGGGTTCCAACTGGATTCCTAAAAAATGTTGAATTTAATTTCATATATAGTGATATATGTTTTGTCGAAATAATTTTTGATGGATTATTATGATTTGAATTGATTGGATGCTATGGCAGTTTTAGCCTAGATTTTTGTATTCCAATAATATGTGGTTTGAATGGGAAAAGAATCTTAAAGGGATTTTTGAAGTAAAATATTTATATATAATTTTAGGTTAATTGATTTAATAAACTAATGGTTTGGAATTTGTACTTAACTATTTCGGGATATTATAAATAGAGATTTTGGGAAAAAAGTATATCAAACGATATTTAAATAATAAATTTTTAAGGGGTACTTGTCTAAATATGAATGTTTTAAATATTGAGATTTTTAATAGATTGGAAGAATAGAAGTGAATTTGGAAATAAGTATAAAAATGGTTATACTGAAGCTTAAGTAAGATTTTCAAATTTACGAAATGAAATTAGAATCGAGAAATTGGTTTTGTTTTGAAGAGAGGATTTTTAGTTATTAACTAGGTAACTTTAAAAGTGTTAAAAAATATAATCCAAAAACTAGTTATTCAATTATTTTAAATTTTTTAAAGCATATTTAACTATTAATAAGTTATCTTATAATGATTGTTAAAGATTTACTATCATTTAAGAATTAGTGAGCATTATCATTTTAAAAAAATAAATTATTTGATATTAATATAGTTTTTATATAATAAATTTATTTAAGAGCCTTTGCATAATGTAAATTTGGAAATTTTTGTAGAAGTTTTATAAGCATTATTTTAAGATAATTTTTAAATAAGTTTTCGAAAGGTAATGGTATGCTTTCGTGGCGTACTCGGAGGCTGCGAGTGCCTGTAGTTGAGTTTTGGATTTCTCTAGGATAGAGACGCAACTATTGAGCTGTGAATCCATGGACGATACCGTAGTGGTACTTTCCTTATTATTTTAAAGGGTTTTCAAATAGTTTTAAAGAAAGATAGTCTATGAATATACTAAATTCGATAAGATAAGCATATATTTTGGATAAAGAAATTTAATTTATTAAAATTGAATTAAAAAGAGATTTAGTGTTTTCAGTGGAAAAAGGAAGTAACCGGTTGAATAATTGTTTATTTGATAGTTAAATAACCGACTATCAAATCTGGACCCAAAATATAACTTTGGGAATATCTTGGAGAAACACGGAAATTATATGGAACAGTAACCGTTTGAGGTGCTATACTGTACGTATAAAATCATTTTGTTCTTCTAGGATGATGATAAGGGAATCCATCCACTAATGGTTAGGAGGTGATCTTCTATCTTATCTTCGTCTGTTTATTTCCTAAAGAACCGGGGTTAAATTTACCGAAAAATATCGAACGCTATTTCGAAGAGGCCGAGATCAGATAAGTTATCTGAAAACCACCTCGATCCAACGAGTACGTTTTGGAGGTGAAAACAAGAGCATGGAGTTGAAGGTGGAGTAGTGAAGTGCAAGGGCTAATCTATAACGACCCACCTTTTTGGATAGTTTAAATCGATAATAAACCACACGTGTCTAATTCAAACCATTCAAAAGGGAGGATTGCTAATGGGGTAAATAAGAAAATAAAAGAAAAGAAGGAAAATAAAACATAGAATCTTGTGGCAGAATGATAAAATATAATAATCAATTAAACTGTTCATGAAGATGTTTTACAAATAAATGTGATTACACTTTTAAGATTCAAATCAGAGTTATACATACAGTAGGAATAAACAAATAATACAGCGGAATATATGATGTGGTGGAATAATTATAATAAATAGTAACAATATACTGAATCATCATCTTCATCATCCAGAAATAAAATGATCTTCAATACACTGAAAAGCTCAGACTGACCCGAGCGTAATGAAAACAAAACATTCAAGTCAGAACTAAAAGATCTTATGTAAGTCAAATTAATCTAAAATAAAATGTGAGTGCTATGGCTTCAGAGATGTTACGGGATTTTCCATCTCTTATCAAGTGTACAACGTGAATATAATTATTGAAAGATTTTAAATAATTCGAGGTATCAATTTTTAACCACTTTAATTTAAAAAAATTCAAAGTTAAACATAAGCCTTTTAAATAATTCAATTCCAATACACAATCCAAATTCAAGAATTTATGTGGATATATATATACACCAAAATTCATATTTTCAAATCAATGAAAGTCATTCGGGTTTATTATTTCAACCCATAACGATATTCCCCTAATCTATAAGATCGTGCGGGTATATATCGTTTCAACCTATAGTGAACTTGTAGTATTATGACGATATAAAATACAACATCCATCCGTCTAATATCAACAATCAAATCATCCATCACAATCGTCGTCCAAATCAATCAGTAAACATCAATAGACAATTTATATTCAATAATAAATTAAAAAACGATTTAATTCAAATAAATTCAAATTAACTGGGATGATGATTTAAAATATACCAAACAGTCATAAATAAATTTCCAATCACAATATAAATTTAATTTAACAAATATAAGAAGGTGTAGAACTTGTGAGTGGGTTAAAACACTCACCTTTTGAATTAAAATTGAATTTAAATCCAATTAAAGCACAAAATTCAAACAGTTTTCGAATTCGTCCAAACAAACATTAAAATGTTCGGAATTTCGATACGATCCTAACAAAAGAAACCGCCCCAAATCTGGGTCCGTATGCAAAAGTTATGTAATATAGAACATTTGAATTTAAAGAATTTAAATTAAATAACACAAATTTCATACCACCAATCATATACCGCCACGTCATAGAAGAAATCACGCGCCTTTCAACCAGATCCATGCTCGAAACCCTAACCAGCCGCCGCTCTAAACTCATAGTTGCGCGACTCCAGATGCCATCCACGCGCTCACCGACCTCACCCATGCGCTCGCCCATCAAAACTGCTACCACCAGAGGCAACGCGGCCTCCCGCGATGACGTCGCTGCCACCGTTCGAGTGAGGGTTTCGAAACCCTAATCAAATTTTTTTTCGTCGATCAGGCCACTACCGACCCAAGCGACCCACCGCGATGAACACCCCACGACCTTACCACACTGCAAAACCCTTACATCGAGGCATTATCGCCGATGATCAACCACCCAAATGAACGACCGAGGTTTGTTCGTCAAATTCCAAACACAAAGAAACCCAGATTGAAATAAAAATAAAAATTCGACTTACGCTCGTAGAGAGCCTGAAATCGATATATAATTCGATAGGTCTTGAGTAGTTTTAAATTTTCGATTGAAATCTGATTTGAAATTGAATTGGGAGTTGGGTTGGAGTTTGAATCTATTTCTACCTTTGAGGAGGAGAGGAGCAGAAAGAATTGTAATACTGTCACTGAGAAATAAGAAATAACTAGGTTTATAACGAGGTATTTATAGGCAGATCAGAAAACTAGAATGAATGGACCAGATTGATTTGGATTGGAACGATAAACGACCCGAAAAGCCCGCTCTGCTTCCAGAATGAAAATGGGTCAACCCATATGTCAAAACAGATATTTTAGATGATTTTAAACTCAATGAAATAGGTTTCAAGTCCTAATTCCATTGTATGAAGAAGTTATATTAAAATAGGCTTATTTCAAATTGATTTCAATTGATTTTAATTAAATTGATTTCTAGGCGTTTCGAGCTCGTATGATCAAACGATACGTCCGATAGCTACGAAACTTGAAATCATACATTAATTCGCTGTTACGGATCCGATGAAACTAGTTTCGTCAAAATCCGAGTCAGTGGCTAAAATGGCTATTTTTACGTTAACTAACTAAATTAATATAAAATTAATTAATCACCTTTTTCAGTTCAAATTTAATAGTTTACCATTTATGTCATTTTAGATTACCTTGATAATTTAAAAATCCTGTATAACAAATTTCTATGTAAATTTTATTATTGAATATTTCAAAATTTCCAATGTTAAATTCAATTTCAAATAAGTTCGGTAATTATAAATTTAATTTCCAATAAACCCATTTATTTGATTCTTAAGTTTTGTTGTTCAATCAATTATCTTCCCATTGGTATAATTACATTGGTTTATATCTTAGCACATTAATAATTTCTAGTTTCCTCTTCATTTCAATTAACGTAAAATTTGATTTCATTTAATTCCAATAAATCCATTTGTTACAGCTTAAATTCCAATAACTTGACAAATCTTGATTTCCATTCTTCTTATTCAATAAATTATCATATTATGAATAAAATTAGCATTAGTTACATCTTATTTAATTAACATACTATCATTATCAATTTAACTTACATTAATTTCACTAATTAAGTGAATTAATTGCAATTGAATACCCAATTTATATCTAATAGACTAATAAATGGGTAACATATAATAATTGTTACCATTAACCTTTAACCACATTTATAAGTTCAATATTTTGCAAGCAAAGGTATAATTGCTTCCCTACCACTAAATTTCATACAATTGCCATTAACAATATAATATTTCATTAGTTAATTAAATATTTGCATTTTTTCTCTTATATTCAATTTATAACCAAGTGTAACATTTTTAATTATAATGAATTGGAATTTCATTTAGATGTTTAACAATTAACTTAAGTTAACATTGTTACATTTTATTTTAGCTATTATTTCATTAATATAACACCAATTTTTATCTCTCAATATTAAATTGCCAAAAACAATCATTTACATTTACACATTTATTACTTACAACAAATGTTACCATTTCTTATTAACTAATTTCATATTTATATTTGTCTGCCTGTATTTACTTTATAACCAAGTATAACACCGAAATCATCTGAATTAGTTGAATTTTCATTATAATTGTTAATAAATGACTTAAATTAATGTTGTTACATTTAATTCTAATTATCATTTCCTAATTATATTACAATTTTTTATTCTTTCAAATTATTAAATCACAAATCCTATTAAATTAAATAATTTAAATTATCGAAAATTTACGGGTCGTTACATAATCACTACTAATACCGAGGATTATTCCAAAATGGATGTAGTAGGAATAGTGCTTTCGGTTCCGTTCTTACCCACAACGGACTTGTATGGATGAATGCTATCAGTACATTGTCATTGGAGGACAACGAGCATTCTAAGTGAAAATTCCTTTAAAAAGGTAATCGTAGCCTCTAGCCTCATCAACCGGGAATGACTGAATAGCAGGGGAAATGCAGCAAGGCCAAGAGGTTCGTACCCAATTAGGGTATGTTTATTACCTTTCTAAAGACCGTCGAATATTATTACTACGATTCATGGAAGGAGCTCGGAAAAGGGGGAAACACTAGGGTGATAGCATATTCGGTCTTTCTAGGTTAGCAAAAGACCGGGCTTGTGTTGTAGGGGATCCCGACATGGTCTTCGGTACGTTGTTTCTAGACATGTACCATGACAGGTGATACCCCAGTACCTAGTCATTCTATGGAATCCATTCTCCAATACGTACCCTTTACGGTTTTGGTTGTAGAGCCTAGTATGCTAGAATTTCATTAATGTAACAATTTCATCTATTTGAATAAGTATTTGTACTTAGACACTATTATAATATTAGAGGATTTGATATGAAATGTTTTGGTTATCATAAGGTAAAAACCCATCGTGTTTATGTATGGCGTGGTCTTACGAGATACCTTTGATTTTCAAAGGATTTTGAAAACTTTAGTAACTCAAATTGAGTGTGTTTTCTCACGCTAGTTCTCCAAACTGACTCTGGTGTTATTTTATTGTAATGCTCGGTTCAGATCGAGTATTACAGGTTCAGGTTATGATACTATGTAGCTCAGGAGACGATCTGGAGATCTAGATGTATTCTCATATTTGATTTTATTCCGCTGTAGTGTTTTATTGAAATTATCAACAATTGTGATAACCGTCCAGTATGGTAACTATTGATTTGTGTACTCTGATGTGAGATATATATATATTACAGTTTTGATTTGTGTAAAGAACTATTTATATTATATTTTATTCAGTCCGCTGTGAGATTTTGTTTTGTTTGGTTTCTTCTACCTACTTTCTTTCCCTTCAGCAATCTGTCTTTCCGACACTCGATCGCTTGCCATGTTATACAATAAGCCTATTTATGTCGATTTTCGAGAGTCGAATAGGCGGGTCATCACATGTGGTATCAGAGCTTAGGTTAGCGATATACCTAAGCTTTGGTGGAGATTACTCATTAGAGATAGAGTTAGTAGTACTCTAGAATGAGTTTAAGTGTATTAATAAATATAAGCGCGTATTTGTTAGTAAATATAATTTTTTATATTGTTTTGACTTATCGGTTGAGTGTTTATGAATTCTGATTGGTACAGGAAGTACAACCTTATCGATAGGGGTTTCTAAACTCTTAAACAAGATAAACCGACACAATATTGTTTTAAAGTAGGTAAATGGAATTATTTTACCCAAAGCTATATTTTGTTATAAATGAAATAGATTTTTGAAATTATTGTACTGTATATAATTGGAGTGTTTGGTTGTTAATATTATAATCAAAACCAATTATAAAATTTGAAATGTTTATATATATATAGCCAAATAGAAATTGTATAAGAATGATTTATACAAAGGAGTATAACTAAATTGGATTTCAACCAGAATTTAAAACCCGAAAATTTTAGAAAAATGTTTTAAAGTGGGTTTGAACCAAGTGTTTGGAATTTTTAAATCTTAGAACTTTTGGAAATGTTTTCCAAAATAGTTTGTGGAGGAAGAATGGAGTATTATTTTGGAGATATTTCTGAATAGAAAATTATTTTAAAATGAATTTTGAAAGTAAGGAAACACTGAACTTACTTCAGTTGCTGGAAAATATTTCTGATGATGACGGTCACATCATCAGTATTCATTTTCAACTTTCTAAGTGATGTATTGCTACCGTAGCGATTGGCTATGATTATTTGCTTTGGGCATGTTTAATACACAAGTTTTGTTTTCGAAATTCCAAAGAGGGATTGTTTTTGGACAAAACCAAGTGTTTTGAAAATCCGGAAGCATGATTTGATATACAAAAGTGATGTATATATATATCATGATTTCAAAATGATTTGAAACAAACCGGGAAATTGAATTCTAGGATTTCCATTTAAATGATTTGTAAAGTCAGAGAAAATCAGTATTGAAGATATAATTTGAAGTTAATATAGATAAGAAAGGAACGTGTGAATTTTAATCTTGGAATTAAAGTTCATCTTGAATAAGTTAAAGTTAATAAAATGGGTTAGAATTTTACTTAAGAAAAGTTAAATATAAAAAAATGAATTGGAATTGAATTGAATATCAATTTCGAAATGTAAGATGATTATATAACCATAAGTTATGATTACTGAATGAAATGGATATACTTAAGCTATCAAGTGATGTATATTATCCAGAATTATGATTATAAAATGTAAATGGATTTAAGAAAGTAAAATGGGATTTTAAGCAAATAAGTTCTTGAACCTATGAATTGAGAAATAAAATAGTAAACCAAAATGAAAAGGTTTGATATTATGGTAAAAGAATGGAAATTCATAATTTGAATTTTTATACGGAGAGTGAATTAGAATGGAGTAAATTGAATACAATTATGAATGGTGAAGTGATTATATAACTATATGTGTGACGACCCGGAATTTTGAGCAATATCAATTTAATAATCTTTGATAATAATTAAATTGATATGATCATTTTACATTATAAATTGACAAGTTAAAATTATTTTAAAGATTAATAATAATAATTTGTTAATATCTATCAACAAGTTTCTTAACAAGTATAAATTGGTAAATTTAACTCTTTTGAAAATTTATAATACTTTAATTTGGAAATATCTATTTGGCAATTTATTATTGGTAAGATTTATTTTCCAAAAGTTAATCAAAATCTATTTATAATATATATATTGATATATCTTGTAAATAGGAAGTTTTAATGTAATAAAACTTTATATTCAAATTGTAGTATATATGAATACATGTATATATTATGATTTGATTTGTATTTTAAGATTCAACACTGTAATTTTCAAATTTAATGTTAAAATGTTTTTCTATTTGAAATGTGTATATATATTTGTGTATATATATATATATATTTGAAATAGGAATTTTATTAATTTAAACTTAATAAGTAATTTTCAAACTTTAATAAATATATAGTTTTGTAATTTGAAATGTTAAATTGATTTAATGTTTTTGAAAATGATATGTGAGAATTAAATTTTAAATAACCAAGTCAATTTCTTATTTATTATAAACATATACTTTAAGCTTTTGTTTAAATAAGATTTAAATTAGAGGTTCATTTGTTTAAATATTTCTTTCATTCTAATGTTATCATAAAATAAAATTGTTTTAATTTTTTTATAAGGAGTTAAATCAAATTAAATTTTTAAAACACATGTTATATGATTTGATCAAGTTATTTATAAATGCCTATATGAATTTGCTTTTGAAACATTTATTAAAGTCTAAAGTTTATTTTTATAAGATAAAAACATTTTATAATTATCTAAATATAACATTTAAAACATTTATAAAACATTAGGAAAATACCTTTGTAAATATCAATTTAACATTAAACAATTGTAAACATTTTAGTATGTGTTAAAGACAAGTGTAAATTAAATTGTATAGGTGTAAGCTAATAAGGATGTAAGGTAGACAAATGTCATTCTTTTAATAAAATAAAATTTTAAATTTTAAGTTGTAAAATTAAAAGAAGAAACTTATCTTCAGCAAAATTACTTTCTTCGTTCTCAACAAAATTACAATACAAAAACAAATGATCAAAGGAAGTAAAATCTTAAAAAATAATAATAATACCTGGATTTTCAATCTGAAGCAAGAGGATGAAAAGCAAATTCAAAACAGAGGCAAATGCAAGATTCTTTCAAATAGAAATCAAAGGGCAAGCAGGTATAATCAAACAACTCACAGATTAAATCTACATGCAATTAAGGATTTAGAGCAGGAAACAACATGCAAAGAAATTTTAGAACCTGAAAAAAATGCAGTGAAGCTTCAAGCCTGGAACCAGTTTTATCTTCTGCAAATAACAAAGTGAGTAAATGCAAATTTAAAAACAGTTTTAAATCTTAAATTCAATTTTTTTCTTGTGCATGAGACAATGATGATTTGTTTGGATTTCTGAAATTAAGCAGATGCATGTTGGAATTTTGTATATAGATTGCCTGTAAAAAAAATGTCACTGTGTTATAACACAGTTTTCAAATTTCATAATGAAATTCAATAATTAAATTTTTGATTTGAATTGGCCTATGAATTGTAAACAGTAGTTGCTTATAATCATGCCATCTTCCTTCTAAAAATAATTACAAGATTTTATAATGTATATTATTTTCAAATTTTGTAAATTTACAGAAGAAATTAAATTGGGTTCAAATTGGATGATTTCAATTTCTAATTTTGATATCATAATTGGATTGCAAATAAGGAATCATGATTTTAGATGTAGGAATCAGGAATTTTAGATCTGTAATTTGTGGGAATTTGGGTTTTGTCCTAAATAGGGGTTTTCAGCCATTGCCGTTGATCGTCGTGGAGTTTGGGGTTGAGATTGTGGGCGAAGCTTGCTTGGGTGTTGGAGATGAGGGGAAAAATACCCTTGAATTTTTTTAATGGTTGTGTCGAGGGGAATTGGACCAACTAGGGTTTTGTATGGGTTTTTGACTGGCATTGCTGTCTTGGCTTTTGCGACGCGAAGGAGAGGCAGGTGGGGATCGCGACGCGTGGATAAGGAGGTGCGTGACGTAGCGGTTCTATGGTGGAAGAGGAGAAGTTCATCGGCGTCGGGTTTGATGGCCGTGGGGGAATGTTTGGTGGTCGTTGTTCAGCAGGTTTCGAGTTGAAGTTTGATTTTTGATTCGCGTTTATATTGTCGAATTTGGGTTGAGGATCGAGTTTTTGGGGTCGCGTGTGATGGTTGTTGGGGGTCGCGATGATCGTCGCTGGCCAGTGGCGTCGGTGCATGTGCACCGTGCACGACTATGTTGGGTTGTGTTGCTGATATGAGGAGATGGGGTTTTACTCGGGAGGTGTTCGTGTTTTCTCTGGTTCAACTCGAAGAAGGAAGGGGCAGGTTTTACTCGGGGAAAGACTCGTGATGATTCGTGTTTTTTCTCGGGTTCATAGAGTAGTGTTTTCAGGGTAGGTACTAATAGTATGAGTACTATAAGTTTTATAAATTTAAGCTGCAATGTAACTTGTTTTTTTAGATAATGAGATCAAGCATTCCAGTATAAACAAGTTATTAAAGGAAACAAATTTGTTTAGGGTTAACTTGTTCCATGGAATAAAATGTAAATTAAATTTATAGTTCAAATTTAAAAATGTTTTTAAGATGATTTCTTTTAAAGGTGATTAACTTTATTAAATTTTGAAGTTAAATTTAAAATAGTGTTTGTATTTAAGTATTTAATCAATGTTTTTTTAGACTAAATTGTAAAAATATAAATATGTGAAATTTAATAATAGGTTGGTATTAAAATTTTATTTAATTACTTGGAAAGTTCGAAAGTTTTATTTGAATGGTTAAAATTATAATAAAGAATTAACTTATGTAAATTAGAATTTTGATTTATTCAAAGGTAATAATTGTGAATAGTTGAGATAATTCAATTATTACTAATCAAGTGTTATTGGTTAATATTAATAATTTAATTAAGATAATGATTTACTTAATTTAGGATCTTTATAATATAAGAAGTTAAAAGAACCATTTAATTAATTGAAATGATTAATTAAATAAATTAATTAAGAAATTAATTAGTCGTTAATTTCAAGATAATCACTTTAGAGTTAATTAGGTATAATTGCTTGGTAAAGTAATCAAGTAATTAATTACTAGAGGTAATTAAGTAAAAGATAATTACTTTATGAAAGTAATTAAGTGCATGTGATTAAGGATTAATCACTTGAGTTATTAATTCAAGAATTAATTAATAAAATTAATTAAGTGTTTAAAATATTTGATTAATGGTTAATTTATAAATAATTGATTATGTGATTAATTACTTGTAAAAGTAATTAATTTAGAAAGAAATTTAATTAATGAAGTAATCATAATGGAAATAATTAATTAATTGTTAATTAATAATTAAAGGATAATAAAATTTATAATTAAATTTTAATTACTAAATGTAATTAAAAATAATAAATCAAATGTAATTAATTTAAAAGTAATTAATTAAATAAAATTAATTATAAATGATTAATCAAGTGTGATTAATTTAAGGTAATTAATCAAGAGTAATTAATCAAGTATGATTAATTAATAAGGAGATTAATCAGGTATGATTAATTTAAAGAATAATTAAAGGAATAATTTTTTTTAAAGTAATTAAATAATTATTAATCAGGTATGATTAATTTAAAAGAGTAATTGAGAGATAATTACCTGGATAATTAAGAAGCAATTAATCAAGTGGATTAATTAATATTGTAATTAAAAAATAAATTACTTAAAGTAATTAAGTAATAATTTATCAAGGGAGATTAATTTAAAGTGGAAAAGTAAGTGAAATTTATCAATTAATTTAGAATCAATTAATGAATGGTAAGATGGATTGATGATAATCCAAGTGTTTAAGTAAGAATTAATTTAATTAAGAATTAATTAAATTAATTAAGTTTGGATTAAACTTGTTATGGATGATGAATGACTGGTTGATAAGTATCTTTGGATGAAGTAATGATTGGATGATATTGAATGTCATTAATTGATATGTGATGATATGAATGGGATATATCTAAGATGTGATATATATGCTGCTTTGTGATATATATGGATGAATGTGATAATAGTAACTTATTTATCTGTGTAACGTGAATCATCCATTTATGACAAGTGATATTTTTGAATATCTATTGTTTAAACCCTTAAGTACAACTTGGACATTAAAATGGCGTTTGGTTTCGGTGAGATCGGGATCGGGTTTCCATATTTGGATATCCGAAAACCACACCGATCCAAAATAAACGTTAGGTCGTGAATCCAAGTGGAGTGCAAGTGAAGACTCGAGGTGTAAGAACTATACGTCAGTATAACTCTGTGGGTGATTCCGTAATGAGTTTGATGGAATAGTACTTATAAGCTCGAGATAGTGATTCAAAGTGCAAGGGCTATGGTCGTTGACTCTGAGGGTGATTCCAAAATGAGTGCAACGAGATAGTGCCTTCGGTTCCGTTCGAACCTGGAACGGACTTGTATGGATTGAATGCTTTCAGAACATTGTCGGGTGGACGATGAGCATTCTAAGATAGATGTGTTCTATAAAGGTAATCGCAGCCTCAAGTATCATCAACCGGGAATGGCTAAAACAGGGGAGGTGCAGCAAGGCTTCGTGGGTAGCTCCCACTGGAGAGCAAGATTTACCTCTGTCTAGAAGTCCCTTTATATTCGGCTGTGTGGGGGCGGTTGATTGCAAAAACTGCCGGGGTTGTCTTGTTCGGGACTGTTCAGTAAGGAATGGTCCCGGCCTTGTGTTGCAGGGGAGTTAGGGTGGCTCCTCGGTACGGTGATCTAGGCCACGTACTGTGACGGGCGGTACCCCAGTAGCCCTGCCATTGTTGGAAACCCATTCTTCCTACGAGACCCTACGGTTTTGTTTGTATTACCTACTTCTGTGGCTAGTAGCTGGAATTTAATGAATGTAACAATTTCGGCTATTTCATATTTATTTGAAAACCCTAGACACTATTATAATATCACTGGATTTCCTATCAAATGTTTTGGTTAGCGTAAGGTAAAAACTTTTCCATGTTTATGTGTGGGAGGTCTTACGTGATACCTTTTCTTTTCAAAGGATTTTCTAAAGTTAAGCAATCTTAAACCGTTTACTCACACCAGACCCCTGTCTGACCCGAGTGTTTATTTTCTGTTTTATTAAACTCTTGGGTACTCATATTATGTATGAGTAGTCAAGTGATTTAGGTTATCCTTGACAAATTCTGGAGAAAATTTGGAGCAGGAGGCTTCAGCGTGTAAATATAGAGTTAGAGTTCCCGCTGTGTGTTATTCTGTATAGTTGTTCTTGTATTGTATATTAGACAGAAATGTTATAACTGTCTAAATTGAGATGTAAGTTGTGTACTTTGATGTATATGATACTATGTATATGTTATATATTATATTTCATTCGTTCCGCTGTGAGATTCTGATGTGTTGTTGTTCTTTCTTCTTCTATCCCTTTCTTTCTTAATTAGTGATGCGATTTTCTGGTGCTAGAAAGTCAGGTCGCTACAGTTGGTATCAGAGCGTTAGGTTGAGCGAATACCTAGGCTCTAGAGTGGTGTCTATCTTGAGAGAGCGTACTTGTAATTTATATATATATATATATATATATATATATATATATATATATATATATATATATATTTATATATCTACCTAATCGGTTGGGTTATCTGTTTGGATTTTCCAACATAGGTTATAAAGGTAGATAAGGTAGGAGTGTGTGGAACGCGACTACCACTAATGGAAGAGGCTCATATGTTGTGGTTGGAGGTGTATATGTCGAGATTATAGATCTAATACCGTCTCGAATAAGTTTTGTAGAAAGGATTTCTTTGAGTCCAGAGGAAGTATTTCCAAGGATTGGAGTATATTCTTGGAATGTGAGGTTAATTTGCTCTCGAGTGAGCAGGATTTCCAAGAGTTGAGTCTATCAGCTGAGCAGAAGCGGGTGAAGGTATCTTGGTGACTTCAAGAAGGATAGCTGTGTGATGGGATGCAGTATCCATAGATGGTTCTGAAGATGTTCTTCTGAAGCAAGATTTAGATAGTGTTGAAGGAACAGTGATACCTACTGCAGGGAAGATTCGGATGTTTAGAAATTTTCTGGATCTTAAGTAAGGATGTCTTATTTATTTTAAAGTATGAGGCTAAGGTCCATGAGTTATCTCATTTCGTACATGGTCTCATTTGTTTTCCCTTAAGAGAATAAGTGGTTGGTGGTTAGTTTGGAGCCGAGTTTCTTGAGGAGACGTCTACTCATCTCAAGGATTTTTAGTGGAATTGGATGATAGTTTTGTGTTTCAGTAAGCTTGGGGTTAAGGATGATTTTTTGGCTTGGTAGTATCATTGAAGTAAAGTTTAGGAACAGCAGCATGGATCTGTTTCTTCGATGATTCAGTAATCTTTGGGACTCTACCTATCAGTAGACCAGGAAATTAGTAAAGGCTTATCCATTTCTTCGGGAGGCTCAGCAGAACAGGATATCTGTTGGAAGTGATCTATTAGTTTTTCGGATAGATAAGCCATTCTGAGAAGATTGATCTTGATAGGAGAAAGTTGTTCTAGTTGGGGAGATAGTTTCTTTGGAATCAGAATTGGATAGGATCGCAAAAGTGACTTGCGATTAGTTTGGGAATATTGAGTATTATTTGGTTTGGAAAGTGAGGAAACTCATATGGAGGTAAAGGCTACTTAAGTAGTCAGAGATTTTCCAGATATTTTTGGATGAATTCAGAATTTACCCAAATTAGAGATTGAGTTTTCTTATCGACTTGGATTCCAGGAGTAATTTTGATGGTTCAGCCTTGTAGAGGGATGACTCTTAGAGCGAGAAGAGTTTGGTGAGGCAGCTCAAGATTCTTTGGAGAGGGATTGATCATCTTATTCTAAGTTGAGAATCTACTGAGATTATTTGATCAAGTGGAATGGTCACTGAGATTTTATGAGTCGGATGAATAGTGTATGGTAAAAGTTTGTGCTCGAGTTCTTCGATAGCATTTTCATCTACTCCAGATCAGAGTTGTGCAGCGGAAGCGAGATTGTAGTTGTTCTAGAGTGGGAGCAACCGGGAGTTGCAGTTTCTTAGATTAAAGAATTTCTATTGGAAATTCAAGTATGAAGAAATTTTCTAAATTTGGAAGGTAAAGTTGTCAGGTGCAACTGTTTGGCTATTCCAAACAGGAGATGTAGGTCTGAAGTCCCCCGATGCTTGTGGTATAGAGTTGTGTTTTTGGATTTCAGCAAATTTTTGGGGAGTCATTTTGTTGAGTAGGATTAGGTGATTGGTTTGATCTTAGTCTTGTTTGTTTCAAGAAGCAATCAGCAAGAGTTAAGTTGATCAGGAATATTGGAGGTGACTAAGGAGCATCAGATGAGTTGTGCAGTTAAGAATTAAGGAGATTTGGAATATGAAGTGGATTTTGGATATATTTTTTTAGTTTTATACATCAATAGAGATATAAGACTGGGTAAAACTAGAAAGCTAGCTCCGGAAGTATTTTGAGTTTTCCTATGTTCTCTGAAGATTAGATTTTGAATCTACAGGATTAAATTGCCAGTTCGGATAACTGGAATTCATTGTATTTCACATATTTTTGAGGAATATGTGTATGATTCATCGAGTGATAGAATCAGCAGTTCAGAAGGATCTGGTAGTTGTGCTGGTTTTGAGTTTAGTCTGATATCTTGTTCAGATTTGTAGATCCAGAAGAGAGGGAGTTCTTGATTATAGTAATATAGTTACTTAAGATTCTCTAGAGCAAGTATTCCAGTACAGGTAACTGGAAACTCTTGATAATATTAGGAAGTTCTATTCAGGATTTTGTCTGGATAAATAAAATTGTTTGTTTGAATTGGTTGCTATGATTGATTGTGTGATTGCTGTTTGAAAATTTAAATTCTTTTGCTGGGTTATCAAATTATCTTTGCTTTTAAATTTCGGGGACAAAATTCTTTTTAAGGGGGGAGGAATGTGACGACCCAGAATTTTGAGCAATATCAATTTAATAATCTTTGATAATAATTAAATTGATTTGATCATTTTACATTATAAATTGACAAGTTAAAATTATTTTAAATATTAATAATAATAATTTGTTAATATCTATCAACAAGTTTCTTAACAAGTATAAATTGGTAAATTTAACTCTTTTGAAAATTTATAATACTTTAATTTGGAAATATCTATTTGGCAATTTATTATTGGTAAGATTTATTTTCCAAAAGTTAATCAAAATCTATTTATAATATATATATTGATATATCTTGTAAATAGGAAGTTTTAATGTAATAAAACTTTACATTCAAATTGTAATATATATGAATACATGTATATATTATGATTTGATTTGTATTTTAAGATTCAACACTGTAATTTTCAAATTTAATGTTAAAATGTTTTTCTATTTGAAATGTGTATATATATTTGTGTGTGTATATATATATATATATATTTGAAATAGGAATTTTATTAATTTAAACTTAATAAGTAATTTTCAAACTTTAATAAATATATAGTTTTGTAATTTGAAATGTTAAATTGATTTAATGTTTTTGAAAATGATATTTGAGAATTAAATTTTAAATAACCAAGTCAATTTCTTATTTATTATAAACATATACTTTAAGCTTTTGTTCAAATAAGATTTAAATTAGAGGTTCATTTGTTTAAATATTTCTTTCATTCTAATGTTATCATAAAATAAAATTGTTTTAAATTTTTTATATAGAGTTAAATCAAATCAAATTTTTAAAACACATGTCATATGATTTGATCAAAGATATAAGTTATTTATAAATGCCTATATGAATTTGCTTTTGAAACATTTATTAAAGTCTAAAGTTTATTTTTATAAGATAAAAACATTTTATAATTATCTAAATATAACATTTAAAACATTTATAAAACATTAGGAAAATACCTTTGTAAATATCAATTTAACATTAAACACTTGTAAACATTTTAGTATGTGTTAAAGACAAGTGTAAATTAAATTGTATAGGTGTAAGCTAATAAGGATGTAAGGTAGACAAATGTCATTCTTTTAATAAAATAAAATTTTAAATTTTAAGTTGTAAAACTAAAAGAAGAAATTTATCTTCAGCAAAATTACTTTCTTCATTCTCAACAAAATTACAATACAAAAACAAATGATCAAAGGAAGTAAAATCTAAAAAATAATAATAATAGAACCTGGATTTTCAATCTGAAGCAAGAGGATGAAAAGCAAATTCAAAACAGAGGCAAATGCAAGATTCTTTCAAATAGAAATCAAAGGGCAAGCAGGTATAATCAAACAACTCACAGATTAAATCTACATGCAATTAAGGATTTATAGCAGGGAACAACATGCAAAGAAATTTTAGAACCTGAAAAAAATGCAGTGAAGCTTCAAGCCTGGAAAAAGTTTTATCTTCTGCAAATAACAAAGTGAGTAAATGCAAATTTAAAAACAGTTTTAAATCTTAAATTCAATTTTGTTCTTGTGCATGAGACAATGATGATTTGTTTGGATTTCTGAAATTAAGCAGATGCATGTTGGAATTTTGTATATAGATTGCCTGTAAAAAAAATGTCACCGTGTTATAACACAGTTTTCAAATTTCATAATAAAATTCAATAATTAAATTTTTGATTTGAATTGGCCTATGAATTGTAAACAGTAGTCTCTTAGAATCATGCCATCTTCCTTCTAAAAATAATTACAAGATTTTATAATGTATATTTAGTTTAAATTTTGGAAATTTACAGAAGAAATTAAAATGGGTTCAAATTGGATGATTTCAATTTCTAATTTTGATATCATAATTGGATTGCAAATAAGGAATCATGATTTTAGATACAGGAATCATGAACTTTAGGTCTGTAATTTGTGGGAATTTGGGTTTTGTCCTAAATAGGGGTTTTCGGCCATTGCCGTTGATCGGCGTGGAGTTTGGGGTTGAGATTGTGAGCGAAGCTTGCTTGGGTGTTGGAGATGAGGGGAAAAATACCCTTGAATTTTTTTAATGGTTGTGTCGAGGGGAATTGCACCAAGTAGGGTTTTATATGGGTTTTTGACTGGCATTGCTGTCTTGGCTTTTGCGACGCGAAGGAGAGGCAGGTGGGGATCGCGACGCATGGATAAGGAGGTGCGTGACGTAGCGGTTCTGTGGTGGAAGAGGAGAAGTTCATCGGCGTCGGGTTTGATGGCCGTGGGGGAATGTTTGGTGGTCGTTGTTCAGCAGGTTTCGAGTTGAAGTTTGATTTTTGATTCGCGTTTATATTGTCGAATCTGGGTTGAGGATCGAGTTTTGGGGTCGCGTGTGATGGTTGTTGGGGGTCGCGATGATCGTCGCTGGCCAGTGGCGCCGGTGCATGTGCACCGTGCACGACAATGTTGGGTTGTGTTGCTAATTTGAGGAGATGGGGTTTTACTCGGGAGGTGTTCGTATTTTCTCTGGTTCAACTCGAAGAAGGAAGGAGCAGGTTTTACTCGGGGGAAGACTCGTGATGATTCATGTTTTTTCTCGGGTTCATAGAGTAGTGTTTTCTGGGTAGGTACTGATAGTATGAGTACTATAAATTTATAAATTTAAGCTGCAATGTAACTTGTTTTTTTTAGATAATGAGATCAAGCATTCCAGTATAAACAAGTTATTAAAGGAAACAAATTTGTTTAGGGTTAACTTGTTCAATGGAATAAAATGTAAATTAAATTATGGTTCAAATTTAAAAATGTTTTTAAGATGATTTCTTTTAAAGGTGATTAACTTTATTAAATTTTGAAGTTCAATTTAAAAGAGTGTTTGTATTTAAGTATTTAATCAATGTTTTTTAGAATAAATTGTAAAAATATAAATATGTGAAATTTAATAATAGGTTGGTATTAAAATTTTATTTAATAACTTGGAAAGTTCGAACGTTTTATTGGAATGATTAAAATTATAATAAAGAATTAACTTATGTAAATTAGAATTTTGATTTATTCAAAGGTAATAATTGTGAATAGTTGACATAATTCAATTATTATTAATCAAGTGTTATTGGTTAATATTAATAATTTAATTAAGATAACGGTTTACTTAATTTAGGATCTTTATAATATAAGAAGTTAAAAGAATCATTTAATTAATTTAAATGATTAATTAAATAAATTAATTAATAAATTAATTAGTCGTTAATTTCAAGATAATCACTTTAGAGTTAATTAGGTATGACTGCTTGGTGAAGTAATCAAGTAATTAATTACTAGAGGTAGTTAAGTAAAAGATAATTACTTTATGAAAGTAATTAAGTTCATGTGATTAAGGGTTAATCACTTAAGTTATTAATTCAAGAATTAATTAATAAAATTAATTAAGTGTTTAAAATATTTGATTAATTGTTAATTTATAAATAATTGATTATGTGATTAATTACTTGTAAAAGTAATTAATTTAGAAAGAAATTTAATTAATGAAGTAATCATTAATTAATGGAAATAATTAATTAATTGTTAATTAATAATTAAAGGATAATAAATTTATAATTAAATTTTATTACTAAATATAATTAAAAATAATAAATCAAATGTAATTAATTTAAAAGTAATTAATTAAATAAAATTAATTATAAATGATTAATCAAGTGTGATTAATTTAAGGTAATTAATCAAGAGTAATTAATCAAGTATGATTAATTAATAAGGAGATTAATCAGGTATGATTAATTTAAAGAATAATTAAAGGAATAATTTTTTTTAAAGTAATTAAATAATTATTAGTCAGGTATGATTAATTTAAAAGAGTAATTGAGAGATAATTACCTGGATAATTAAGAAGCAATTAATCAAGTGTATTAATTAATATTGTAATTAAAAAATAAATTACTTAAAGTAATTAAGTAATAATTTATCAAGGGAGATTAATTTAAAGTGGAAAAGTAAGTGAAATTTATCAATTAATTTAGAATCAATTAATGAATGGTAAGATGGATTGATGATAATCCAAGTGTTTAAGTAAGAATTAATTTAATTAAGAATTAATTAAATTAATTAAGTTTGGATTAAACTTGTTATGGATGATGAATGACTGGTTGATAAGTATCTTTGGATGAAGTAATGATTGGATGATATTGAATGTCATTAATTGATATGTGATGATATGAATGGGATATATCTGAGATGTGATATATATGCTGCTTTGTGATATATATGGATGAATGTGATAATAGTAACTTATTTAACTGTGTAATGTGAATCATCCATTTATGACAAGTGATATTTTGAATATCTATTGTTTAAACCCTTAAGTACAACTTGGACATTAAAATGGCGTTTGGTTTCGGTGAGACCGGGATCGGGTTTTCATATTTGGATATCCGAAAACCACACCGATCCAAAATAAACGTTAGGTCGTGAATCCAAGTGGAGTGCAAGTGAAGACTCGAGGTGTAAGAACTATACGTCAGTATAACTCTGTGGGTGATTCCGTAATGAGTTTGATGGAATAGTACTTATGGGCTCGAGATGGCGATTCAAAGTGCAAGGGCTATGGTCGTTGACTCTGAGGGTGATTCCAAAATGAGTGCAACGAGATAGTGCCTTCGGTTCTGTTCGAACCCGGAACGGACTTGTATGGATTGAATGCTTTCAGAACATTGTCAGGTGGACGATGAGCATTCTAAGATAGATGTGTTCTATAAACGTAATCGCAGCCTCAAGTCTCATCAACCGGGAATGGCTAAAACAGGGGAGGTGCAGTAAGGCTTCGTGGGTAGCTCCCACTGGAGAGCAAGATTTACCCCTGTCTAGAAGTCCCTTTATATTCGACTGTGTGGGGCGGTTGATTGCAACAACTGCCGGGGTTGTCTTGTTCGGGACTATTCAGTAAGGAATGGTCCCGACCTTGTGTTGCAGGGGAGTTAGGGTGGCTCCTCGGTACGGTGATCTAGGCCACGTACTGTGACGGACGGTACCCCAGTAGCCCTGCCATTGTTGGAAACCCATTCTTCCTACGAGACCCTACGGTTTTGTTTGTATTACCCACTTCTGTGGCTAGTAGCTGGAATTTAATGAATGTAATAATTTCGGCTATTTCATATTTATTTGAAAACCCTAGACACTATTATAATATCACTGGATTTCCTATCAAATGTTTTGGTTAGCGTAAGGTAAAAACTTTTCCATGTTTATGTGTGGGAGGTCTTACGTGATACCTTTTCTTTTCAAAGGATTTTCTAAAGTTAAGCAATCTTAAACCGTTTACTCACAACAGACCCCTGTCTGATCCGAGTGTTTATTTTCTGTTTTATTAAACTCTTGGGTACTCATATTATGTATGAGTAGTCAAGTGATTCAGGTTATCCTTGACAAATTCTGGAGGAGATTTGGAGCAGGAGGCTTCAGCGTGTAAATATATAGTTAGAGTTCCCGCCGTGTGTTATTCTGTATAGTTGTTCTTGTATTGTATATTAGACAGAAATGTTATAACTGTCTAAATTGAGATGTAAGTTGTGTACTCTGATGTATATGATACTCTGTATATGTTCTATATTATATTTAAATCGTTCCGCTGTGATATTCTGATGTGTTGTTGTTCTTTCTTCTCTTTCTTTTCTTCTTCTATCCCTTTCTTTCTTAATTAGTGATGCGATTTTCTGGTGCTAGAAAGTCGGGTCGCTACTATACGTATGAATATAGAATGTGAATAAACTTAAGTGGAAAAATTCAGGAAATTGTGAATAAATAAGTTTGTATAACTTATTAAACTGAGAAAGTGGAAAAGTATGACCAAGTTAAAATGGTTAAGTATTTGATAACACGGTGCGAATTCAATTTAAGAGTATATGAATTTAATATGATTTTGGAATATGGGTTGGATAAAATGGGGTATGAACTTAAGTTATAAGCTGAATATGAACTTAAGCATCGATATGGAATGTTTATAATAAACCTTAGAGATAACTTTATGAAATGGTTTATAAATTAATTCGCATGGAATGAAATACTGTTCACTATAAAATGAAGGGAATGACACTAGGTAAATTAAATGAAGTGAATGGAAAGGATGTAAAATAAGTTGGAAGTAAAGTTAATAGAACTGTAAGTGCATGAACCTGAGCTAAATTGAATGAGAATCAATTTAAAAGGTATTAGAATTTGATTGCCATGGAAACTTAACTTAAGCGATTATTTATGAAATGATTCATAGATAAGTTAACATGGATTGGAATGTTGTTTAATACAACATGAAGCGAACAAAGCTTGGTGAATAACTTGAATGGGAACTAATGGAAAATAGAAAAAATTGATTTGGAGTCAATTTAAAAAGGAATAAGTGAAAGCTTAATAAAAAGGAATTGCATATAACAGAAAGTGAATAAATTGATTTCGAAATCAATTTGAAAGTGTATAATTGAGTGTTTGAACCCTGTAACTGCATATGCGTTCTAAAATACTTTGTATACATGTTGCTTTGTGAAATTTGTACCTAGATTGGTTAAGTGGGTGTAGTGTTAGAAGAATTTCACAACTATGAAACTTATGGGTTTATTTTGAGTAAGTACAAGTACATGGAGCTATTTGGATAGATTACGGTTGCGTAAATGCATATAAAAATAAGCCGCTCGCTTAAAAACGCTAAAAAAGGTACGTCTATGCAACAAAATAAAGAAATGATAATATATTGATATATATTTTGTTTTCCGACCATGTGGGTTGATGTATATATTTTTATCTTTCTTGTCATATTGCAAAAATCTCTCCATAAATAGGAGACTCTGTCAAAAAATTTTGAAAATTTAGAGTGTGAGATAAATTTTGAAAATTTTTGTAAAATTTTTGTTAACTAGAAAAGTTGATTTTTGAATTGTATTAGAAACCAAGGTTTTTGAGTTAGAAATGGAAATGAATTGTTTTGGATAAAACTAAAGGGTTTGGGAAGTGAATATAGGGATTTAACTAAGTGTGTTTGGATAGGTAATTGGGTTTCGGAGCATTTTTCCTACCTTAGCAATTTCGAGGACGGAATTCTTTTAAGAGGGGAGGAATTTAACAATTCGAATTTTTGATCGTTTGATCTTGAACGTTTAATTCATTTTTAAGTGTTGAATTTGAAATATTAATTGATTTTGAATATGGAGATTTTGGTTGAATTAGTAAATGGTTTAGAATTTCAAATGTGGCGATTAACGGATTCAGTAAATAGTAATTTAATATTTGAAATTAGGATAATATGTGAATTTGAAGTAAATGCACATGGAAGTGATTTATAATTTGACTTTAATCTCTGTTTGAATTAGAGTGATGATAGTGGACTTTTGGATGAGATTAAAAGTCGATAAATTAAAATTGGAATTTTACATATTAATTTAATAGTGAAATTAATTTAGTGTGAATAATTGAAATTTGATTTAATATAAATTGAAATTATTTCTAATATGGATATAAATTATATTTGAATTATAATTGAGTTGGTAAGTTTTTAAAATTTAAATTTCAAGCTATTTTGTCGATTTTGAAAGTCGCTCGATTTAACCGACGCGTTAAAATTGCCTTCCGGGGCACGGTCTCAAAATTCGACAAAACCAATTCCATTGGATCCATAATAGTGTATTATTATCGGATTTCAAATTTCGTAGCGTTTGGAGTAACCATTTGGTCGTACGGGATTGAAATGCATTGAATTAAATATCGAAATTTTAATATTTTAATTCGATTCGAAAAGCTATCTTCCACATACGATCGAATTAAGCCCCAAAACATGTTCCATTGTGTTTGGAATATGGGTAGAATATTTTAAAAGCCAGTGGCATACTTCATTTGGAGTTCCTTCGGATACGTATGTAAATTGTGAAATAATAATAAAATATTATATGCATACACACGTGCGCGCAACAGTAAACCCTTTCCCATTTCCTTAATCTAGCCGCTGAAATCATCCAGTTTTTCTCCCTCAAATCTCCTCAATCCACATTCACACTTTGAGTTCAACAGGAAAGTCATAGAGCTTCACGTGCTTGACGAATCTACATTTTGATGATGCGATTTCGTGAGATGGATTAATGTGGCTTTGTGTGCGAAGGGATGGCATTCGACGTTTTTCTTTCCGTAGGTGAAGTCGAATTAGGTCGATCGTTGGCCGTAGGCGCATGGGAATGGAGGCAATGGCATGGTGGTTTTTGATTGTCCTCATGTGGTTCGAAATAGAAGGGAATAGCGATCAAGCGATTATGAAGCAGTTTTCGAACGCGATTCCTAGACCTAGAACACGCGATGGAGGAAAAAAGCTTCCTATGGCCGGATTCTCACCATCCAGATTGTGCGGCTCTGATTTATTAGGTTTAAAAATAATAAATAAATAAAAAGAAATTTATTTTTAAAATTTATTTCCAAAACTTTAAAAATTCGTATCTTTATCATACGAGTTCGAAATTGGACGAAATAAGCGACGACGGAATCGTGGCAATGAGCATTACACTTTGAAATAGATTTGGAGTTGATTGGAGATAGCTAAAATTTTAGATTAAATCAAACTTGTTCGATTTAGTTTAAATTTGGAACGTTTGGCAAATTAAAAACTCAAGGTGAGTAAATCTCAGTCCTTTTGGACTGCTGGTATTAATTTTAAATTGTTAAAAATTAATTAATGATTGATTAGTTGAATTGATAAATTTTGTCGGTTGAATGTGATATCATATATATAGTAGTATATATATTGGAGTGACTGATATTCTCGCATATATATATATATATATATAGTGATGACCCTATATTGGAGTGATAGCGGATGACCCTATATACCGAGATATTCCACCACAAAGCGGAATTGATATTTTTATGTTGTATTTGCATCTATGTATGTAGGAAAAACAGGTTGGAGGGATCCTACTGGATTCCTCAAAAATATTGAATTTAATTTCATATATAGTGATATATGTTTTGTTGGAATAATTTGTGATGGATTATTGTATGATTTAAATTAACTTGATGTAATGGCTGTTTTGGCCTAGATTTTTGTATTTTTAAATACCAATAATATATGGTTTGAATGGGAAAAGAATCTTAAAGGGATTTTTGAAGTAAAATATTTATATAGAATTTTGGGTCAATTGCTTTGATAAAATAATGGTTTTGAAATTTATGCTTAGTTATTTCGGGATATTGTAAATAGAGATTTTGGGATAAAAGTGTATAAAAGGATTTATAAATAATAAATTCTTAAGGGGTACTTGACTAAATATGAAAGGTTTTAAAATCAAGATTTTTAATATATTGGAAGAATAGAAGTGAATTTGGAAATAAGTAAAAATTGGTTATACTAGAGCTCAAGTAAGATTTTCAAATTTACAAAATGAAATTAGAATCGAGAAATTGTGCTTGTTTTAAAAATAGGATTTTTAATTATTAACTAGGTAACTTTAAATGTGTTATAAAATATATTCCAAAAACTAGTTATTTAACTATTTTAAATTGCTTAAAGCATATTTAATTATTAACTAGTTACCTTATAACGATTGTTGAAGATTTACTATTATTTAAGAATTAGTCCGCATTATCATTTTAAAAACATAAATTATTTGATATTAATATAGTTTTTATATAATAACTTTTACTTAAGAGCTTTTGCATAAAGTAAATTTGGAAATTTTACAGAAGTTTTATAATAATTATTTTAAGATAATTTTTAAATAGTTTTCGGAAGGTAGTGATATGCTTTCATGACGTAATCAGAAGTAGTGAGTGCCTACAGTTGAGTTTTGGATTTCTTTGGGATAGAGACTTAACTATTGAGCTGTGAATCCATGATTGATATTGTAGTAGTACTTCCTTATTATCCTAAAGGGTTTTCAAATATTTTTGAAAAAAGATAGTTTTCGAATATACTAAATTCGATTAGACAATTAAATATTTTGGATAAAGAAATTTAATTTATTAAAATTAAATCAAAAAGAGGTTGAGTAATTGGTTAAATGATTGTTTATTTGATAGTTAAATAACCAACTATCAAATCTGGAGCCAAAACATAACTTTGGAAATATCTTGGAGAAACCCAGAAATTATATGGTACAGTTACCGTTCGAGGTTCTATACTGTACATATAAACTCTTTGTGTTCTTCTAGAACGATGATAAGGGAATCCGTCCGCTAAAGGTTAAGAGCTGATCTCTGATCTTATCTTCGCTTGTTTATTTTCTAAAAAACCGGGGTTGAGTTTACCGGAATATACCAAACGTAGTTTCGAAGATACCGGGATCGAATAAGTTATCTGAAAACCACTTCGATCCAACAAGTACGTTTTCGAGGTGAAAACATGATCATGGAGTCAAAGATGGAGCAGTGAAGTGCAAGGGCTAATTGCTACTAATCCTGAGGGTTATTCCAAAATAAATTTAGTAGGAATAGTGCCTTTGGTTCTGTTCGGACCTAGGACAGACTTGTATGGATGAATGCTATCAGTACATTGTCATTGGAGGACAATGAGCATTCTAAGTGAAAATTCCTTTAAAAAGGTAATCTTAGCCTCTAGCCTCATCAATCGGGGATGACTGAAAAGCAGGGGGAATGCAGCAAGGCTAAGTGAGTCGCACCCAATTAGGGTATGTTGATCACCTTTCTAGATACCCTCGGATATTATACTACGATTTATGGAAGGAGCTCGAAAAGGACGGGGACACCCGGGATGATAGCATATTCGGTCCAACCAGGTTAGGGATAGTCCGATCTTGTGTTGTAGGGGATCCCGGCATGGTCTTCGCTATGTTGTTTCACGACATGTATTGTAACAGGTGATACCCCAGTACCTAATTTTTAGTATGGAACCCATTCTCCAATACGTACCCCTTATGGTTTTGGTTGTAGAGCCTAGTATGCTGGAATTTAATTAATGTAACAATTTCAGCTATTTGAATAAGTATTTGTCCTTTGACACTATTATAATATTAGAGGATTTGATATGAAATGTTTTGTTATCGTAAGGTAAAAACCCATCGTGTTTATGTATGGCGTGGTCTTACGAGATACCTTTGATTTTCAAAGGATTTTTAAAACTTTAATAATTGAAATTGAGTGTGTTTTCTCACGTTGGTTTACCAAACTGACTCTTGTGTTATTTTACTACAATGCTCGGGTCAGACCGAGTATTACAGGTTCAAGTTATGATACTATGGAGCTCAAAAGACGAGTTGGAGGCCGAGACTTGTTCTCCTAATTGATATTATTCCACTGTAGTGTATTGTGGAAATTATCAGCAATTGTGAGGGCAGGTTGTTATAATTGTCTAGGCTGGTAACTATTGATTTGTATACTCTAATACTCTAATGTGAGATATGTATATTATAGTTTTGATTTGTGTAAAGAACTATTTATATTATATGTTATTCAGTCCATTGTGAGATTTTATTTTGTTTGGTTTCTTCTTTCTTCTACCTACTTTCTTTCCCCTCGACAATCTGTCTTTCCGACACTCGACCATTCGACATGTTATATAATGAGCGTGTTTATGTCAATTTTCAAGGGTCGAATAGGCGGGTCATCACACCTCGCCTTCTCCAAATGGGTTGTTATCATCGTCATCATCATCGTTGTCACTGGCAACTACTTGGACTATGCCAGTACTGCAATCCAATTTTAACAAGCTGTAAACAAGAAGAGTTTCATCTGACATGAGAGTTTTGATATCTTTATCTTCTACCAGAAATGCCACAAGGGTGTTAACAGTATCTGAAAGCGCCGAGTTACTAGATCTCACCGGAAATCTGGATAGTAAAGCAAGGAAATGATTTAAGTCTGCATATTATAAGGCTAATTCGTATAATATAAATATGGTTGAATTTACGTCCAAATATCCATCTTCGATTAAACCAGGATGGATAGAGAATATAGAATCACTCACTCTTGAAGTAGCTCAACTTGTTCCATGCTTAGCAACTACTTTACAACTCTGATCAGTTCCAAGTAAATTAGTGGTGAACTCTCTTTTCGACTCTTGAAGCTTTAAATATACCGGATCTCCTTATCTCTAGGTACTTGGTTCAAGTGCTTGAAAAGGACCGTGTATGTACTGAGGAGAAAAGCATAGCAGTTCAGTTGCAGTTGTGTCGGAGCCAAGTGCATTAAATTCATAACTTGTCGAATGGTGGGACGCAATCCGCCAAGCACATATATCTATTGCAGGCACTATACCCTTATGGAGGGTTGTATAGTCTTTGATGATGGGAAGGAGCCAGAATGTCTTCAAATGGAATCTTATGCTTGTCACATATTTTGCAAAGCGATCCTTCATCGATTTTGGAAGCAACAGAATCAACATGATATCTAATATTACGGCATCCTCAAGGGTGTTGTGTACTAGATCTATTTCTAACCCCCCTACCAGCTCTACTAGATTCTATGGAACTTGTTATTCAAATTGAGGATTTTCTAGATTTTGCTGCTCAACCTGCCGAGTCTCTTACTATTCCATTGAAATGGATTTTTTCGTGCATGCTCTATTGGAGTTTATTAGGTTTTGAAGTTGTAGTTGAACTTGACTCGACATTAGATTCGACATATCTCGAAGTGGATGTTCCTATGGCTTGAGCAACAATTCTTTTGGAATGTCCCTGATCCATTTCTATAAATAACTTTATAGATAATCAACATTAGAAGGTTAACTGCAACATATACTCCCCATGCTAAAGGGATTATAGTATGGTGTCATGCAGTTCAAGTTTTCGATATTATTTAATAGTTCATTTTTAAGTTCTGGATATCACTTGACATGACCGTCATCATTGTTCATCCCAAAAAGTTCCACATCAATGGTTATGCTTTGGATAAAGGTTCAAACTCACGAAGAAGGCATTGGTTCATGGGGTAGGATTCACATATGAACCAAAATATTAGAAAATTTCCTAAGTGTGGGAGTTGCACAACTTTAACACTTGAAGGAAATTTCACCTTTCCTCTTCACTTTCACCTTCCTCTACCCATGACCACCGACCTAAACTCGAAGCAAGCAGACATGAGCTGTGTCAGATGCAGGGGAGGATAGGTGGCGGCGGTCCTAACTTTAAGAGGAAGCAAGGGTTTTCTTCGAGGGTCGAAAATACTTCAATGGAAAGAGCTCAAGCTTTTTAGATCAGTATCAATAAAGTGAAGGAGGAAGTGAAGTTGAGTGGGTTTTATAACCTAGACTCGAAATTTCGGCCATAAAATTTGGGGAATATTCAAAGTTAAGAGTTGATACCGACCCCTAGGCTATAGGTTGGTATCGAGTCCTTAACTTAATACGTACATATATATATATATATATTATATGTATATGGATATTTGCTTATGCAAAAGCACATGATTGAACATGTACAAGCATTCCTATCCACATAAGAACTTGCATGTAAATATGTGTACTTATATATATATATCCAATAGTTGGCAAACAAAGTCAAAGGGAAATCAACTTCAAACTTTAGAATCCTTGGAAGGAACACTTTCAAAACCGTCAAGCTCGGAATGACAGATTATGAGATTACATTATAAATTTTTATTTCTAGATGCTGGTGGAGCATCATGGCGGTGACTATGGACATAACTTTTCATAGAGACTATTCATAGGAAGGATAATGACCATTTGAAACATAGAGTGGAGTCCTTCGCAGCAATTCTAACTTGTCTCGATTCAAAGAACATCATGTTCGAAATGAAATTTACCTTGGGGAGCAAGTATTATCCAGCCTTTTGACCATGCAGTATTTGTACAGATTGGACAAGTTGAACATTGAATTACCAAACCGAGAAGCCCAGATAAATGGCTTAGGATTCCACATACCAAGCACAGTTATAATCACAAGGCAAAAGACAAAACAATCTGACTAAAGCGACCAATAATCCACCCAAGTTAGGGGTGGACACTAACCCCACTCTATGGGTTGGTACCGACTCCTAATTCCAACTTAGGTGGACTCCATCTTCTTCCTGTAACCTTTTTTGATGCCAGAAGCATATTTCCAATGTTGTCTTATTGATCCAATACAATTATCCGCCAATCTCCATGAACACTTAAAGTCGCAACTCTGTTCTTCTACAACTCTGTTCTTCTACAACTCCATCATTTGGGCCTACAAGCAAGTTAATATTCATGCAAACACTATGGATTCACGAATCTAACCATGAGACGAGTTAAGATAAAGAGTTGAAAATTGCCATATTAGCCTTCCTATGGGTTGGTATTTACCCCTAACTTTTGAGTTGTACCGACCAATACAAACTAATGAGTTGGCACCTACTTTCTTAGAAGAGTTAGTTTAAATCATAAATAACGGCTTGGAGATATTTTGTGCGAGATAGTAGGCTCCCTACCTCTAAAATAAGAGGGTATGGCTCATTTTTAAGGATCTTTTGGATCTAGCTCTTCCATACTCTATATTCTTGCAATTTTTGAAAATCTAAATGTCGTTATTGTATCGACCCCTAAGAACTTCTACCCCCAAGTTAGAGATAAGCAATAAAATCTTAAAATGGATGTAGATCTTACTTTATTGAACTACTATAAACGACCATGTCTTGTTATTTCTTATTTTCATTTACATTTTCTCGTATTTTATTCTCTACATAAACTTATGGGCATTTATGCCATTTTTAGTTCAAACAACAGTGTTAGCATTCCAAGTGGATTGCTATATGAAAAGGTAAAACGTAGCCTCAAGCCTCACAACTGGAAATGATGAAAATAAGGGATATGCTTCAAGGCTATGTTTTTTGCTACCATTAGGGTGTGATCATCTCTGATCTAGATCGATATTATAACTTTTGATGTGTTCTTCGTGCTCAGTATGGTTATTGATCGCAACTGAGGGATGGCCGTATGCAGTACTATCCAGTAAGGGGTAGGTTGGTCTTAACTTACAAGGGTTGGAAGGTATTTCGATACATTTTATTTAAAGGTGTATTATGCTGGGTGGTACCCTAGTAAGTCTATCATTGTATGGAATCCATTCTCTAATAACTGCTTCTACGGACTTAGTTGTGTACCTATTATACTGGAATTTAATTAATGTAACCATTTCGGCTAAGATTCAATATTTATTTTAAACCATATATGTAATTATAATATCACTGGATTTTCTTATAGAAAGGTTTTGGTTATCGAAAGGTAAAAGTCCATATGTGTTTATGTGCGGTGTGGTCATACAAGGTACCTTTATTTTTAAAAGGTTTTATAGGTGTAAAAATTCAGTTATTTGGAGTTTACAGACACCAAATACATGTCTGACTTGGAGTTTTTCTTTCTTTCCCTAAAACTCTTGGATACTCAAATTCATATGAGTGGTCAAGTAGTCCAAGTTCTTTCGAATGTATTTTGGAGAAGCATGGAGCATGAGGCTTCGATGTTATCTAGCTATCTATTTTGTTTCAGCTATGTATGTGTATTATGTATTGTGGGGGTAGACAGTTATAATTGTCCTTGGCTGAACTTAGTACCTATTGTAATTTTTATGTTTCATTTTGAAAGCGATCATGTGTAGTATCTTTTGACCTATTATATGTGATTTTCTTACATAATGAGATTCTGTGTTTCTTTCTTCTTGATTTTTGTTTTCTTTTTACCCTAACGACTTGTCCTTCAAACATCTAGATGATCAGCACATGAATGTAGTTGATGTATTAAGGGTCGTCTTTAGGAGTAAGAAAGGTAGATCATTACAAGATTTATACCCATAAAGTCAAATATAAGGACATCCAAATTGGCTGGGGTGTGTGTGAAGCAGTTTGGTAATTCCCCGATATGCCAAAAGCATTGTGAGTGACCGAGGTCCATTATCCACTAGCGATTTTCTGAAAAACTTACAAAAGGCATTATGGATGGAGCTTTATTTGAGTATAACTTATCACCCACAAATTAATGGGAAAATGGAAATGGTAAATCGTATCTTAGAGGATTTATTGAAAGCTTGCACTCTCGACTTTGGTGGCTCGTTGGATGATTACTTGCATCTTTGAATTTGAACACAACAGTTATTGATCTAGCATTGGTATGACACCATTTAAGGCACTATATAGTTGACCATGCAACATTCCTTCATATTGGTAATGAATGAAACTGATATATGAGCCAGATATGTTAAGAAAGATTTCAGAGGAAATCGAGATCATTCAAAGAAGGTCAAGATTAATCCGTAATGAATGAAAGCCGCTCAAGCCTAGCAGAAGAGCTACGCTGATAAGAGAAAATGAGATTTAGAGCACTTTGTCAGTGATTTTTCAAGATTTCTAAGGATGTTGTCCAACTCGGGACTAAGGGAAATGGCACCAAGGTTTGTAGAACCTTGCTGTTACTTGAGAGAATTAGGAACCTAGCTTGTAGAATCGACTTACCTCAGAAAATGGCAAGTGCACACAATATGATCCACAAGTCTCATTTGCGGAAGTTTGTGTAGGCTCTAGTTTGCCTATTACATTAGATCAACTAGATGACATCACGCTTGAACCAGAGCTTCAAGACCTCATAGGCCCATCTGTATCATTGGGCATGATACAAAACATCTTAGTAGGTAGACGGTGAAGTTGGTGAAGGTTTAGTAAGGTGAAGTGAGAGCGATTGCACTTGGAAGACCAAGGACAGCATGATGGCTGGTCAGAGCTCATTACTTGGTAAGATTTTGCGTTTATCATATTTATTTCACTTTCATATCATTTAGAATAGTTTAGTACTCTGCATGCTAGGATATGCGCAGATTATATTTTTGCTTATGTATGCATGGATGATGTTTGATATGATTGCTTATAGTTATTAGGCATGAGTGGTAACTACGATGTTTGACTTTGCCTTGTTTGATTAGAATTTCGGGGGCAAAATTTCTATAAAGGAGAGAGTGAAACAATCCAATTTTTACATATTGGAGGATCGTAAAATATTATTTGGATTTATTGGACTATATGATGTTACAATTTTGAAAAATGTAGAATATTGACAATTTTGAGTTTTAGTAAATTTTACAATTTTAACCTTGGAAACTTATAAGGCCTATAACTTTTGATAAGAGCCGAACTATGGTGTGAAACTACTTCTAGATGAAAAATACCATGGTTTCCTTTCCATAGAGTAATCATGCTAGATTTTTGAACATACCATATAGGAGATATTGGCCATTTGTTTTTAAACTGTTTTTGGACAACATAATGAGTAATTGTTGAGGCTTGGGTTAAGCCCAAAAGCTCATTTCGGGATTTGTGCCTAATGGAGTTGATGGGATAGCCTCTGTTCATTATTCCACTTTCCAAAAATAGTTAAAAACATCCATTAATTATTTCCATATCCAAAAAGCAAACAAATTCCTTATGTTAGCAAAATCAAGTCGTTAGAAAGAGATTAATCAAGCAATTAGCGTATTTACTATTTGGGGTGCATTGGAATTTGTAAAGACTATCGTTCACATCGTACTTACATTGGTATTCATGCATTTGGGTATTTTGATCAGTGATTTACACTTCTCACTTCACTGTGCTAGTTAATGTGGTTAAAACTGACATTTTTAAATGATCTTCAAACATTAAATCAATTTTTAACATAGATCTTGATTTCATATCGGTTTTTAATTGATTTAAAAAGATAAATATTGATTTGATACGTATTTTGATATTTCACCATACTAGTCGTCGTTTTCTATTTTGGTGGAAATAGGGTTTTATAAATGTTCGGATATTTTTTGTATTGCTTTGTAATGGTGTGAATGGTATGTGAGGCTTGTATATGGTTATTGGATGAATGTTTGTTTCATTTTCTTATATTGAGTGAGTGGTCATCATTTGAGTGGATTGAGAAGAAAAATTGCTCAAAACATGACGAGAACGCTTTTGAGTGCTGACACTGGCCTAAAGAACCTCCCCTTTTGGTCGTATGAAGATTGGACTTAGAATGGTGAGTTTTAGTGATTTTGGAGAGTGGTCGGTAGTGGGTCAAGTTGTGATCGGTAGTGAGAAAAAGTAGTCGAAGCTGGAGCAATTCGGGTTAATAACGTATCGACTTCAAGGATAGGGATGTTAGACTTTTGGACAAATGAATGGTGACCAAAGATTTTGGGTCTAGCACCGAAAGGTTTGAAGATGAGTGATTTTGATGTGTAAAGTTGGGAGCTTCGAACATAGGGGCATCTACTACGGGCTACAAAGAACGAAACTCCGGGGAAAGGCCCATGATGAACATTTTTTGGCTACAAAAACACTTAACTGAAATGGTTAAGTGTTAGCGATGCATGGTCATGACTGACTACTCTATAGTGGTCTGTACCAACCACATATAAAGTTGACCAATTTTGGTTGTTTTTGGTTAGGACGAAGAGGGGACTTCGAGGAGCAAGACACGACTATGTGTGTGTTCGTTCGATGCTTGGTTTGGAAGTTATGGATTTATGACGAGTGGTTTTTATCAGTGAAGAGATCAAGCGGTGCTTTGACTCGATGAATTTGAAACTTTGGCGCGATAACTCTACGATTATAATGGGTGATTCATAAGGACAAGTTCAATGATGAGAACTAGTGGGTGGAATGATGATGTGTTATGCTATGGAAATGAATGAATGGAATGTTCATATTTTCTACTATGTAGACTTGTGCAAAATAATCGTCAACACCCGGAGGTTTTGAGTGTGCTCGTAAAGCGGGGTAAAGTAAGGATGTTCACTTGGATTTTTTTGTTAATCTAAGATCTTTTGATGTGATTAGTCTTGCTTGTGGGATGTAGAATTATGCATCTTAAGGCTAATTTAACATTAGAGGGGGGATGGGGTGAATAGTATTTTCTGACTTATGTAAATCTTTTTTATTTTCTTTTAAGATCAATATTAAATTACATTATCAATACAACATTATTCTAACAATCAATAACAGATGCAATAACAGATGAAAAATAAAAGTAGTAAAGTAAAGAGTTAGAGAGATGACACCAGAGATTTTATACCGGTTCAGATTTCTTCCATATCCAGTCCTGTACAATTTCTTGTATAGACTTCTTTTCAAATGCCAATCTTTAACCGGGAAAAAGGCAAACCCAAATACAATATCAATTTCGAGGCTGCAAGACATACTCTCCTGAATTTTCGAGCTCGGGTAGACTCGCTTGATTTGACCGGCTATAAGCACTTCCATTAGATTTTCAGACTACTAAGCTTGCCCACTTGATTTGAATGGGCTACAAGCACACTTAAGCAAATACAAATGGAGTTGATAATTTTCCCAAAGACAAATTCTTATACTATGAATCTAATAGATCCTACAACCCTTTGGATAACACTTTGATCTTTGAATTGAGAGGGAGATGCTTCCAAAACAGTAAGAAAGTTGTATTGAATCAATAGAAAGAAGTATGAATTGATTCTATATGATTTTGAAGAGATTTGAATATATTTTTCAATAAAATTTTCAAAAGAGTAAGAGGAGAGAAGAATGCAAGTAATTAATTATCAAAAAGTTCATTTGTACACCGCTTTATATAGCAAATGATTAGATGTGTCTGTTTGTGAAGAGTCATAAAGAATAAACACTTTCTTTTAAATTTGAAAAAATAATTGGCGACATGTATGTCGACATATCCAAGGCATGTACATCAACATATGCTTGTGTATTTTGAAAATTTATTTCATTTAAAGGTTTTGATGATCCTATACTTTTTAAAATAATTTGATACTTTATAAAATAGTTTGAATGTAACTTTGTAAACGTTTTGAACTATGAAAAGATTTTCTAAAATATTTTGAAATATATTTTAGTTAAAAATAGAAAAGATTAGAAAATTGGAGATAGAGATCAAAGATTGCTATCAAGGACTTTAACAATATATTCTATGACTCTATACACTAAATTATAATCTTGACATCTTCATATCTTGGTCTTTGAACTCATGAGTCTTCATATCGATCTCTTGAATCTATATACTATACAGTCTTCGATACATTACCCGTGCAACACTCTGCACGATATACTACATAACTTGATAAACATTAGTATCCATATTTTGTATGTTTGTATATGGTTATATATGGTTGTTGTTATCAAAATCAATAATTGAGGTATATACAATCTCCCTTTTTCTGATGATGACAACCATTAAATATTCTTATATGCAAAATTATGATATAGCTCCCCCTAAAGTTAGATAACTTCCTCTAAGTGTATGCGTGTGGATATTTTATATTTTTCTTCCCTTTTGTCATCAACAAAAATGTATGAAAAGTAAAAACTCCCCCTTAGTGATATACTTTTATAGAATATGAAGTCAAAATCAATAGTGTTTGATACCAAATAATTAAATTATCTATAATGATGCAATATGATATATGATGATTATATTATGATATAAATGATGATAATTGAAATTAGATATATGATATAATGATAAATAAGATAACACAAACTATAATTATTAGTTCAAATCCATTTATTTAATTCATATGACCCAAACATACAATCAAACCAAAAACAACCAAATCCAGATATCAATCCAAGCAAACTAAAACTTAAGAGTATTAATTTATACATATTAGTAATACGTTATATACATATTTATAATTTAAAACAAACCTAATAACAAGACATTCCTTAGAACTTCAACTCAACCGTCGAATTCAATGATTGGATTTGCTTTGATTACCTCCCCGTCTTCACTATCCTTGTTGTTAGAGCATTCTGGGTTATTGATTTTAATCATCTTCGATTAAGTAAGAAATCGACCATCAAAGGGCATCGAAATGCTTTTCTTGCTCTTTAATTATTTGCATTTGACTTAATTCTAAATGTCTTTGATTTCTTAGGATAATGGTAAGAATATCCTTGAGAGATTGAAGTATTTCTTCAAGGTTTTCATGGAATTTTTGATGTAGAGAGGACATTTTTATTAAAAAATGTTTAAGGATGAAAGGGATTTGAGATTGAAAAGATAAGTGAACTTTTCTGGAAGAAATAAGCTTATATAGGAGTGAAAAGTCATTTATAAATTTGAATAGATGGTAGTTATTTTATTTTTAAAGTTCTAATTTTTGCCAAATTGCTAGGATATGTCGATATATACCATATATGAATGTCCACATATATGTTTGAATTTGCATTATTTAAGTTTTTGATTTAGTTTTTGTTTTTAGTTAAATACTTATATTTTTCTAGTTTCCAAAGACTAATAGATCAATATAGCACAGTAAGAAACAGATTTCATTATTTAGCATATAGAAATACATAGATTTCAAAGCAAAAAGAAATGCATGAAAATAACATGAAATTAATCTAGAACACAGATTACTAAGGAACACAAAGCTAGATAGACAAGTTTAAAAGGATGATGATAATGAAGAGCCATCAAGCTTCTTAATGATCTTTCCACATTATTCGTTCACTTTGTTGCAGAGAGAAGTGAACTTTTTATTAAATGAACAGTTAAGCTTCTTTTGGTTTTTGAGAAGCTTCTCTTGGTTCATCAGAATATCTATGTTGGAAGAATGAGATGGTTTGTCGAAGCTTTCTGAGGAAGAATCCATTTCCTCCTTCTCTTCTTCTTGATTTCCTTCTTCTTCTACATCCATTTTTTCACCTTCTTGTTGTTGTTTAATTTCCTGCTCCACTTCCCGTGCCAATCTTTCATCTTTACAATAAGAGTTTCATATGGTTCGAAATAGGGAGGAAGATGCATAAGAAAAATGTTGGCCTTGTTGAAAACTTTTCGAGGTAGAGTTGGTTCTCCTTATAAATCAACACCGACATATATGAAAATTCTAGTAAGATACACACCATGGTAGAGTATGTTCTCGTGTCTAGAAATATTCATTTGAACAAAGTCATCTAAGATGACTTGTGCCCAATTGATGTCGTAATTTTTGAAGATGGTGAAATGTGCTTTAATTTTTTTTTGAGTAGGTTTATTGTAATTGTCCGTCCTCGGAGTGATATTTTGTTTAAAAATGAGACCCATAAGTCTCAGTTTTTGTCTAAGATATTTATGTTTTAAATCAAATTCTTTGACACTTTCAAAAAATCTTGGAAAACTTTACGATTTTGTTTATCAACTTCAAATGTCGATATGTCAAATCAGCTAAATTTGCAACTAAGTATGTGACCCAAAATTTCACAATCCAAAACAATTGTAGTGCCATTCATACCACTCCAATTTTGTCCCACTTCTCCTTGAAAAAAATTTCTATTCAAATTTGCATAATGCATTTTAACTACATTCAGATAGCACATAAAATCATTTTGAGAAGAATACACTAAACCAAGAATTTCATTTTGAAAGAAAAGACCTTGAAGACCATAAGTAGAGAAATCATCAAGCTTTGCAAATCTTTCATGAAAAACTTTTCCGGAAGTAGCATATTCCATATAAGTATCAATGGTTTCTTTGTCATTGAAAAGAAAGCTTTTGGTTCTCTTTGAGAGTCTTATGTTTTTTGATATTCGGCTTGTGGATGCCATTTTTGAGTTTTTAAAGGGACAAGACAGTGAAGAGATATTTTGAATTTTGAAATAAAGTAAGCAAATGAATGGATAGAGATAGGCTGAATTAATAGAGAGTGAAAGACATGTTCTCTAGTCAAAAAGATGCCTTTTTAGAACGTGAGAATAAATACAAAAGAGAGGAAAATCCAAAATTTCAACTTGAAATGAAATTTCAAAATTTTGGTATGTATGTCGACATATATGGTATGGGTATGTCGACATATAGGCCGTAAAATCCGAAGTTATAACCAATGTAAAATATACCTATATATATATTTATATACTATATTCATGCCATATTATTATTGATCTATATGTTATTCCTAGAACGAGGAAAAAAATATGTAAAAAGTACTGCCTATTGCTGTATCCTTTGATCTGTTCTAATTAATCTACTATTGCCATGAAATTCATGCTTGCATCCACAATATTCAGTTCATTGTCACTTGTAGTATCAAACTCATCTAATGCTGCTATGTAAGCCCTCTTTCTTTTTCTGGATGAATCAGTAACCAGTGAGATCCTTGATTTATTATGATGCGGACAGTCTCTTTGTAGATGACCAGGGTCATTGTAGTTGAAACATCTAATCACAGTTCCAGTTGTAGGAGTGTTGTTTTTGGGTCTCTGAAGGTTGTTCATCTTTCTATACTTCAGGAATTTTTGGAAATTTATGGTCATGAAAGCAAGCTCCTCATCATTTTCATCGTCTGAATCCCGATCACCAGTTATTGCGTTGAAGCGATTGACTTCTTTTTTGTTGCCTTGCTTTCTCTTCTGCCTGCAATTATGCTTCATAAGATATTAAATTGCCTATTAACTCTTCACTTTTTAGAGTACTAATATCATTAGTCTCTTCTATTGCCATTGTCTTCTGATCCCATCCTTAAGAGAGTGAATTGAGGATTTTTCTAACTTGATCCTCTTTAGAGAAGGTTTTAACTAATACTACTAAAGAATCACTATATCTTGAAATCTGTAATACATGTCAGAAATAGACTCATTTGGACTCATTTTAAACAAATGAAATTGATTAATTAACATGGAAAATTTTGTTTATTTAACTTTACTAGTGCATTTATGTATAACTTGCAGTGTTCGACATATTTCACATGCAGACTTATAAATAGAGACTCTATTAAATTCATTTTTAGCTAATAAGAAAAATAAATTATTCATTGCTTAGAATTATTCTATGCAAGTGCCTTTTGGTCTGCAGCCCATTGTGCAAAGTTAGTTTGGGGTTCTATGCACTCAATATGTAATATTCCAAATATCTAAACCATTAGATTGCGAACAAATCTTCATCCTACATGTCCAATGAGTGTAATTACTGCCATTAAAAAGGGGTGGTCTAGCAATAGATTGTCCTTCGACAAAAGTGTTATATACTAACAGTGTTGCTAGCCATTTAAACTTTTTCAAAAATCAACATACGAGTCCTTTCAAAACCTAATGCTCTGATACTAAATGTGGGTTGTAGAATTATGGATCTTATGGCTAATTTAACACTAGAAATGGGTGAATAGTGTTTTCTAACTTATGTAAATCTCTTTTACTTTCTTGTAAGATAAATATTAGATCACAGATTATCAACACAGAATTATACTAACAATCAGCCTGCAATTATAGATAAAAATAAAAGCATTAGAATAAAGTAAAGAGTTAGAGAGATGACAACAAGGATTTTATACTGGTTTGAATTTCTCCTGCAACCAATCCTATACAATTACTTGTACAGATTTTTTTTTCAAATTCCAATGTTTAACAAGGTAAAATGCAAACCCATATACAATCTCGATTTCGAGGCTACGAGACATACATTTCTAAATTTTCAAGTTTAGGGTAGACACACTTGATTTGACCAGGCTACAAGTACACCCACTAGATTTCTGAACTACTAAGCACACCTACTTGATTTGAATAGGCTACAAGCACACCTTAGCAAATAAAAATAGAGTTGATAATTTTTCCATAGACAAATTCTTGTACTTTGGATACAATAGATCCTATTGCCTCTTGGATAGCAATTTGATCTTTGAATGGAGAGAAAGATGTTTTCAAAATGGTAAGAAAGCAGTATTGATTCAATACAAAGAAGTATGGATTGATTCTATATGACTTTGAAGAGATTTGAATATATTTTTCAAAGGAATTTTCAAGAGAGTAAGAGGAGGGAAGACAATAAGCAATTAATTATCAAAAAATTTGTTTGCACTCCCTTTTATGTAGTAAATGAACAGACATATCCGCTTATGAAGAGTTACAATGAATGGACACTTCCTTTCAAAATTTGAAAAATGTAACAAACCGGATTTTCGATCCTCGAAAATCGACACTCATACGTCCACTGTATCTCATGCCGAGAAATCGAATGCCGGTAAAGCCGATTGTTAAGGGGAAAGAAAAATAAGAGGTAGAAGAAAAAGAAACAACAACACAGAATCTCATAAACGCAGCGGAACAATATATAATAGATAATAACATGTCTTTATAAAAAAAGAACTATAACTGTTATTTATACATAACATAATCAAAGTACAACAAATCAACAAATGAATACCGAATAGTTATAATAACTTGCCCTCACCAGTGCTGACTATATAGCCTAACACACACAGCGAAATATAATCAAGTATGTGGAATACGTCTCTGTCATCTAGCTCGTCTCTTGAGCTCCATGGCATCCTAATCTGAATCTATTATACTCGATCCGACCCAAGCATAATAATAAAATAACAGACCCAAGTCAGTCTGGAAAACCAACGTGAGAAAACACACTCAACTTGAACTATTACTAATTTCAAAATCCTTTGAAAAACAAAGGTATCTCGTAAGATCACGTCACACATAAAGACGACGGGTTTTTCCCTTACGATAACCAAAATATTTGATATCAAAATCATCTGATATTATTTTCTATAGAAAGTAAAATAGAAAGTAGCTGAAATGCTTGCATCTCATATTTCAGCATAGTTGGGCATAATCAAAACCGTATGACGCTTATTGGAGAATGGATTCCATACAATGACTAGGCACTGGGGTACCACCTATCATAGTACACGTCATGAAACATGTACCGAGGACCTCACCGAGATCCCTTACAATAGAAGACCAGCCCTATCCCTAACCTGGATAGAACCAAATATGTTATCACCTTGGGTGTTCCTACCATTATCTTTTTCCATGCACCATCATATCCATAACTTATGACATATCCGAGGGTATCTAGAAAGGTGATATCGTACCCTAATTGGGTGCGACCCACTTAGCCTTGCTGCATCTCCCCTGATTTTCAGTCATTTCGGTTGATGAGGCTTGCGGCTACGATTACCTTTCAAGAAAAATGTTACTTAGAATTCTCATCGTCCTCCAATGACGATGTTTTGATAGCATTCGTCCATACAAGCTGCCTTGGGTCTGGACAAACCGAATCACCGTCTTCACCATCTTCACGATATCCATTCGTAACGCTCAAATTGGATCGAAGTGGTTTTCAGATAATTAAATCTGATCCTGGTCTCTTTGAAACGATCAATGAAATTAGCTAATACTTGATAGTTGGTTATTTAACTATCAATATGACATCCATAAGCAGTCATTAGGCCTATACTATAATTTTTCAAAATTTATTTTCAAAATTATCTTTATAAGACAAATATTCAAATCCCTTCCAAATTTTAAATTTTTGAGTCAACTCAAATACTTATATCCATATCAGGATATTTCAAACCATCTCTTATTTCAATACTTAGGAAAATATCTAAAAGTGTATTTTTCTCCTACTTCCCGATACTTAGGAATGTTCCTTTTTTTCTCTTTTCTCAAAACCCTTCAAAATTTATATTATAAATTACTTACCTCGTTTACAACGAATTCTATAAGTTCCGAGATTCCTTAATTAAATCGTTTTACTCAAAAGTATATACTTATCTCACCGAAATAAGTATATTCACGAATCATTCCCTTCAAAAATATTTGAAAACTTTTTAAAATAAATATGGAAAGCACCATGCGGTATCAACCATGGAATCATGGCTCAATGACTACGTCTCTATCCCAGAGAAATGTAAATTTAACTACAAGCAATCTCTGCCTCCTATTATCGCCATGAAAGTATACCATTACTTTTCGAAAACTTATTCAATAACTAAATATACTTTCAAACGATTAAAATAATTACATAACTTTGAAATAATAACTAATTCTGATTTATTAATAAAATTCAAATAGATTCATAAGATTTGTTTATAAAACTTATAATTCATTTTGAAAATTTAAAAATATTTAATAACTAATTTTATGGAATATTTTTATGATAAAACAATTTTAATTTACCTAGTTTAATAATTTAAAATCCTCTTTTTAAAACAAACTCAACTTTTTGATAAAAATATTTTTTTCAATTCCAATATAACCAATTTAATATTTGTAAACCTCTCTTGATTTATCACCAATCTATCTACGTTCCTAATTTCATTAATCCCTTTTTCACATTTCCAAAAGTAAATCTGTCATTTCTTTTTAAACTGATTTACCCATCTCATTATAAATTCTTACCATGAATTTATATCTTCAATTTATCAAATGATAATCATTTCACTTTATTTGTTAACATTGTTTATGAGTTCCATAGTCTCGTTTCTAGTTTACACAGATTCACCTTACATAAATCCATTATAAACCGATTTCTGCATTGAATTCCATTTATAAATCAATTTCTTAAATAACCCAAAACTATATGCCAAACCAATCGAATCTCGATTCTACTTCCATTTCGTAATTCGGAAATCTTGTTAAAGATCTGGTATACCCAATTTTATATTTATTTCCAAATTTCCTTTTATTCTACAATCTATTTAAAAATCTCGATTTTTAAAACCTTTTATATTTAAACAAGTATCACTTAAGAATAATTATTTAAATCCTTTATATACATTATTCTGAAATCTCCATTTACAATATCACGAAATAGTTAAGTACAAATTCAAAGTCAAACTATTTATAAATTAATCCAAAACTCTATATAAATATTTTACTTCCAAAATCTTTTTTTTTGTTAATTTCTTTTCAAATTCAAACATATATTTATGGTATTTTAAATACCAAAATCCAGGCCAATACTACCATAGCATCCAATAAATTCAAAACACACAATAATCTATCACAGATTATTCAAACAAATCATATATCACTATATTTGAAATTAAATTCAATATTTTTGAGGAATCTAGTTGAATCCCTCCAACCTGTTTTCCTGCATCCATAGATGTTAATACAATATAAAAATACCAATCCCACTTCGAGGTGGGATATCGTGGGATATAGGGTCATCTGCCGTTATGCGGAGCACATTGGGTCTCATCCGCTCCAATAGACGGGAAATATATCTAACTACTAATATATGTAGTGTTATATATAATAACATCCAAACAAATAATTATCACATTCAACTCAGCATCCAATAATTAATTTTACTATTTAAAATTAATTAGTAATTCAAAAATGAGTGAGATCAACTCACTTTGATTTTTTTGTCGCTTTCGCGTTACAGTTCCGAATAAATTCGAACGCGTTTTGAATTTATCTGGAAAACCTACAAGATCCAAATTCGATCAATCCAGTTCCTATGCATCATATTCCTCGATACAAACACAAGCAACAAACCACATCTCGATCGGACTTAAAACGAATGAGATATGTATTTTATAAGTCTTAGAATTTTTATAAAACTATTTTATATACTAGATCAATTCCTTACTAACATAAATTACCCAGTCCCAAAGAACAAGTTCGGCCCAAACCTCCCCCAATCTTCTTTTTCCTCAAACATAAATCATGATCACTCTCCTTGTACACGACACAACCCACCAACAACGTGCGCTCATACCACTGACATGCGGCACCACTAGCTGAAATCAAAATCTGACCTCGCCGATGAAACCCTTGCCTCGAGCTCCATCGATCGGACACCATCGTGAAGCCTCACGATCACTAGAAGAAAACGCAACCAAACCCAACCCCTAGGTGGTATGACAATTGTCGCAGCCACCCACATATGACTGCACACCACCAAACTCCTTCCCCAGGTGCGCCTCTCCACGCCGAACCCAAAAATCAACTCCGTTGATCGAATCAAAGACCCAAGCTCCCAATATCTGAAACCCTAATCCACACTGCACAAAGTCGAGCCACCCAAACTAATGCCACACACTACAAACGATACACCAGATTGAAGAGAAGGATAAAATAGGATTTTACAAACTGGTTTTATAATATTTTTTTTAGATTTGTATTTGAGAGAAAGTAATTTTTCAATGAAACTCTTTTTTTCTTCTATTGTGTATGTGAATGTTTGGTTATTCTGTTAAAAAGAGGATGACGCGTGTTCGAATAGGTAAGGTAATGATTGTAGGTCGCTGATTGGATGGAGGAGACGGCTGAAAGAAAAGGTTGAATTGACAATATATTAATTAATTTTCCAAAATCTATTGATTTATGTAACTTAAAATATCAAACCCCTTTTGAGGCATGTCATTAGGCGTTTATAATGTTACACTCCTATTCTGAACGCAATGGAAAAAGTTGCGAGTCTTAGTTCGATCGTATGGAGAAGATAGTTTTTTGGACCCAATTGTTATATTGAATTGTTGCTATTAATTTCAGCGCGTTTCTATCCCGTACGACCAAATGGTAACTCCAAAAGCTATAAAATTTGAAATCCGATAATAATACACTATTACGGATCCAATGGAACTGGTTTTGTCGAATCCGAGACTGTTTCCCATAAGGTTATTTCTACTCGTTAATTTAAATGCGCTATTTTTAAAATCGAACAGATCACCTTTAAATCCAATTTAAATTTCATATTATCTTCATTCTTATTAATATAAAATTAATAAGCCTTTAAATTATTTTTATCTAGCTTAAAACTCAAGATTCAATGTTTTAACCAATTTTCAATTATTAAATTCAATAAGTAAATCATCCAATAAATCGTTATATCTGAAATTCAAGCTATTAAATTAATAAAATTACTTTTAAATATTTAAAATCGATGAAATATTCCAATTTCAAATAATCAAAATTCTGGGTCGTTACATTCCTTTCCCCTTGAAAGAATTTCTTCCTCGAAATTGCCAGGGTAGGAAAAATGCCCAAATAGTTCTTTTCCTAAAACAATTTAGTCGAAATATTTTGCCAATTAATTTAAGCTCTTAACTTTTTCCCAATTTCAACTTTGAAACCATGTCATTACTTCAACTAAGTTTTCAAACTCATCCACAGATTTCCAATAATATTATTTACTCAATCATTTCAAGTTATAATCCAAAATCACATTTTAGTTATTAAAAATTTTCTTTAAAATTTTCTAACTCCTTAAATTTTCAAAAAATTTCGCCAGTGTCTTCTTTAGCGCAGCTTGAATCGGACAACTACAAAATGCCATTACGGGCACAAACCATCCAAAGAAAACAAAAGTCAAGTGGCACAATCATAACATCATCAAATTCAACAACAATTTAAACATGTACCTTTTTGTCGGGCAATCCAAATTTTTCTAGATTTTAAATACTTGCATCTTATTTACCAATGATATCCAATCATATAATTCAAAATCATTTTATCCTTTTTTAAAATTTTCAAAATTTGCTTTACTTAAGCCCGTACGATCTACAGGTATCATCTATATGCAATATCAAATTTGATCACTCACTCAATCACATAATTCACTTCCGAACTAGTATCGTTCACATGACTCTCGAGTGCGGACTCAGAACTGGTTTCTTGATTAGAATCCATAATTCTCCTGGAATAATCAAATACTATGATAGAGAATCCTAGAATTAATCAAAAATCCATATTCAGAGTTCGCTGTCAAAAATTGGGTGAAAAGTTCTAACTCGGATCGATGTAAATTATCTCGAAATTCTGTGTTCGAACTGGATCAAACCGTCATGCAAATAAAATAATATACGTACAACTTATGTATTTATTTCAATTGATTCTTAGCTATATCAAATTCTTTTTATTCAACTTTTCTTCATTTCCATTCAGTTATTAACAATTGTCATTCACAATTATAATCCACATTCACTATTTACTTAGTATATCCCTTAAATACCGATTTCACTTAAGAATTTTTCCACCAAATTTTCTTAAGTCTATCATCAACATTTTATACAAATTTCTTATGTTTATCATCACTTCACCACTTAAGTTTATATCCATCTCTATTCAAATTTGATTTCATTTTCCCATTTCAATATTCAATTTTATCCATTCACCCTTCAAATTATATTCAACTAACTAATTAATTTAATTATTCCATTTACTAATTTATTTCAAATCTTAATAAACTCCACTTTCAACAATTACTTCATCCAGCCTAACTTAGGCTAAATTTTCAAAGTTCACTCTTATTTAACTTAATTTAAGTTAAATTCCATTCCAAAATCAAATTTCAAATTCTATAAGTATCAAACTTATTCATATTCCATAAAACATATTAAAGCAAAACTCTAGAGTTTAAACAATTTCTTAAATATTTCAAAATCATTTTTGAAATCACTTACACACACACAAGGTCCCTTGATATATCAAATTATTCCTTTGAATTTCAAACCAAAACTAGTTTTCTAAAACGAAACCCAACTGTAGCAATTCCTCTCTTAGAAACTCAAAAATGAACGTCGATAATGTAGTAGTCATCACCGAAATTATTTTCCAGAGACCGAGGTGAGTTTAGTGCATTTAATACTTTTAAATTCCTTTTAAATATTTTCAATTCAAAAATATTCTCCAAATAATATCACAATTATTTTCCAAGACTTCGGAAAACATTTCAAAACCAACGGGAATTAAATTCCCAAATTCCCAGCCTTCAAACCCTCTTTTATTTACCAAACATATTTATATATACTTCTGGATTTTCATTTCTGTAAGGATAACTGACTCGACCTTCGAATATCAGCACCGAATACATCACTTACATTCAAATGCCGTAGATTCAAACATCGAATCTGGTTCATCGGAGCTTATAACACATTAAGTACAACATAGCGGAAGAAATGAATAGTATCATATACAACTCCAATGAATACAATACCCAGAATGATAAACAATAATGATATCAATAATGCTCAAAAAATATTAGAGGTATGATACAGTGCTACAACAAAAAAGATATCAATAAAAGAGATAACTCCAAGTGAACTTCAGACAAGAATGAATCCATAACTGCATCCTAATCCAAAGCTCCAAGCCACAAGCTTGAACCACCATCAAGTTGCACAAAGCTAAGCAAGTCCAGTCCATGAATCCGAAGACTCCAAAGAATTCCAAATAGAAAGCTGAAGGGTATCGAATCTACATCTATTATCTGATTATCTGAAAAACCAAACTCTAGACCGCCCAAGTGGAAAATTATGGACACCTAGAGTTTAGGAAGAGAACAATAAACTCCAGGTCAGTCATGGGACTGGTATGAGCAAACAAAAACAGTTTTATCTTAAAAAACAACAAAAGATTTTAAAACATTGAAAACCACAATGCTTTTTGGAAAATGAAACTACCATAAGACCTCCCGCCATACACACCATGCAAACGCAGAATTGGAGGAGATTTCTCCTTATGATAGTCAAAAATGCTTGATACGCGAAAACCATTTTGATATTATTATTAGTGCATAGTGGAAAAACATTTGCAAGTATAATATTAATCTTAGCTAGCACAGGCATTTTGAACTATGCCTACTATAGCTACCATCCAAACAGTGGGGCGCCACCATAAGTAGATGGCAGGATATACAACTAAAAACATACAAAGCGCGTATTGGAGGTTGGATTTTCCAACAAATGGTCAGGCCAAGGAACTTCCCATTGCCACATGGAAATGCCTCTAGAGGGACGTCTCGAGAACTTACCCAGCTCTCTACCAACACAAGGCCGGTGCACTCCCTTCCCGGGAGTAACACCTAAGATATGCCACCCCCGGTCGTTTGCGACCTTTATCCGAGGTACCTCTACACCAAAAACATCACACATTAATAAATATACAGTGTCCACATGAGTAAGTATCTTGGGCTCTATACCATGATACCACCCTTTTCCAGGAGGAATGGACATACCCTAGGGGTGCGACCCCTGAAACCTTGCCGCATCTTTCCTGTTTCGACCATTACCGGGTTGTGAGGCTCGATGAGGTCTCGTCTACAAAGTCATGCTTTGATCAACAAATGATCAATAGCACTTTGTATGCCACATTACCAAATTGGGAATGTATCACTAGTAACCATCAACTACATAACCTCTGAGCTCGTATGTCTCAGAGAAGGGTGTTAAGCTAAGAGAATAAATCTCCGCCACCAAACAAAAATAGATTTGATAGAAATCGGTTTTACATCTCAAAGTGTAATGTCAGACACACATCCATACAAGTTTGTTCCAGGTTCGAACAGAATCGAAGGCACTTCTGAAGGAGCCCTTGCAATTCGGATATTCGCAATCCCGATCGGACTCCCCATCACATAAGGAGAACTCTATACCATAGCTACTCAGTGCAGAGTCATTCGATAGGCTATCCTATCGTTCTTGTAAATACCCAGTCTTCACCACTGGGCTTCAAATGCAATCCACAATGTCGTTTCATTATTCGAAATGGGTTATATGACACAAGGTCCTCTTCCGGCTAAACCGAATAATGAGCGCAATATTATAAAAACATATGGATATGGGATTTCAGTTAAGTCACAACTTTTAAAAAAATCCACAACCTTTCTTCAAGTGGTTTAAACAAAGTACCATTTCAAATCTTTAAACAAAAAGATTCATTTCACAAAGTTCATCCAGTTTCACAAAGATCCATTCACGGATTTCAAAACAATTTCCATTTCAATTATAACTCATTCAATCTTTAAATCAAAGATTTAACTTATAGCTTTCAAAACCTATTTCCAAAGATTCAATCATAACTTGGAAAACCATTTCCATTTTAAATTTGAAATCCCTTTTACACAAATTGGAAATTCTTTCCTTTATATTAAAACTTTTATTGTTTGAAAACAAACAGTTTTCATTTCGGAAAAATCCGATTATATTTATACAAGTTAAAATCTTTGGGTTAGATTCAAGTTCCCAAAACAACACTTTTAAAATGGTTTAAAACCCATATAAACTTGTATAACCTTTTTAAATCATAAATCATAGAATTCCATTTCAAATTTTGAGTTCAAATTTAAATCATATTTCAAAACTAAATCAAGTTACTCAAAAATAACTTCTATATTTGAAATTCCTTTTCAAAAAGCTTTTCACTTTAAACCCAATCCATTTCCAAAACCATTTGGATTCAAAAATTCAATTTTAAAACTATTTCAAAAATCTACGACTTAACCAATTTCCTCGTGCAATCCATATTTGTGTGTGTATAAGTGTGGTCTAGGGGTCTTACACAATAAAAGTGAAATATCATCAATTAGCACAGATTCAAATACAACAATATATTCGATAAACGGTATAAACTACAACGCTTATCTTTATTCACAGATCACAGGCAAAAAACATAGGTACATCGCAGATAAATAAATTACATTCATCACAGATAATAAGTTACATTTCACAGCTTAATCATATCACAGAACATCATATATCAGGGATATCACATAATTCAAAGCATCCAATTCAATCCAGACATTCATAAGTAAGATCAGTTAATTGTCTGATTAATTCAAATCAGATTAATTACCTATGAATTACTAAACCTGGTTAATTAACATTAATAGATCACAAATCATTTTGATTAATTATCCTTTAATCATTTATTGATTAACCATTAATAATAAATTAATTAACCTTTAATTATAATTCATTAAACTTTAATTATTAAATAATCAACCTTTAATTATTTAATTCACCATTTAATTAATTATCTTTAATTAATTAATTAACCCTTAATTAATTAATTATCTTTAAATTAATTATCCTTAATTAGTTACGATAAGTGACTATCCCTAATCTTAAATCAATGTTAATAACTTAATTAATCCACCTTTAATCATTAATTAATTACTTTTTATTAAGTAATTATCTTTAAGCAATTAATTATCTTTAATTGCTTTCATTAATTAATTTTCATTAATTAATTACATTAATTAATTAATCCTTAATTATAAATTAATTAACCTTATATAATAATTGTTTGCGCCAAAATTGGTCACAAACCCCAGATACCGTGAAAGCACCAGAGTATGAATACAAATCAGCAATATTCAAACACAAATAACAGATCTCAGCAAATAATAAGCAACAAATCAAAAATAACGAGCAGTGACGTAAGTTTTATAGTGGTTCGGCTATCTCCGGCCTACGTCGACTCCAAAGTTTTATCCTTTTTATTAATTATCCTTGCTGGTTACAAGTGATTACAGCAGTTACAAAGTCCAAATTCGAAATCAATGGTAGAAATGACGATATGGAATGATTCTGGCAGCGTCCGGGCGTGCTTGTTCTCTTCAAATTCTCCGACCCCTTTTCTGAATTACCAGGGGCTCTATTTATAAGCGTAGGAGGCTGATATTTCTCCTAAAAATCCGATAGACCGCTTCTAGCACGTGAGGGGGGCCCATACGGCCGAATTCTGGAGATTGGGCCCACATTGGGATCGATTCGAAGTAAGGTTCGAATCGATCAAGGATGCATCCAATCGAGGTGAAATTTGGTGTGAACATTCTTCAACATGTATGTAAGATCCTGTGAAAATTTCATTGCATTTGGATCAACGGTTTGGAAGATATGATGGATTCGAATTTGGGGTTGTTCGTTGCCTGTCGCCCTCGAATCCATGCTTCGAAACCCATGCTTCGAATCCATGCTTCGAATCCATCCAAAACGCGTGCGTATAGATGACGTGGCGCTATTTCTCTGGGTCGATCCACCTTTGTCGCCGTGTTTGAATGCTTCCCTTCCTGTTGACGCGTTTGTATCCATTTTCCACGCTTCGTCCTTATCCATAACTTTACAACGGTCATGCTCGTATCCATTAACTCGTGTCTCTCTTCGCATCGTCCCAGGAGTTCACTTCGAATCGATCCCACGTGATATGGTCGACTCGAAACAAGTATGGGGACATTCGATACGAAGTGGTCGTGAAGGATGGATACGAACGAGGCCTCACCTGATGGATTCGAACGAAGCTCTCACCTGATGGATACAAAAGAGACTGGAGTCGAAATGAGCCATCTGCACCCATCCTGATCGATATAAAGCACATGGATTCGAAGATCCTCCACATTTCCTTTTGATCGATACGACCTGTATCGATTCGAATCAATATTTTCCCGATCGATGTGAAGCGCATCGATACGAACCATCCCTTATACATCTCTGGATACGAAGGAGACCTCTGCCATCATCGAGTCGAAGTCCACCTAACCTTTTCTTCCGATCGATACGAAGTAACCAAGTCGAAACCATGCCGATCGATACGAAGTGTATCAATTCGAAGTGGTATCGATACGAACCGTATCGATACGAACGTGACCCCTGATCGATTCGAACCATCCATGTGTGCCGATGGGTTCGAACAGCACGTCCTTCCTACCTTGAATCGATCATATTTCCTTCATACGAATTCCGATTAACCTGAAATTTGAAACATAGCCTTTCCTAGTCCTTATCATCATCTCCAATCAATTTCGTCCCGATCGGAGTTCAATCAAATTTTGATGACATCGATCGCCGCCTTGCTTTCAATCGATCTCCAATCCCAATATCCATCGTCCCTTGCCAATTTGTTGATATTCCAGTTTTAACCAAAAAGTGGGTTAACACTGCCCCCCAAAACATGCCTTTTGATAAGAAGGCGTGTTTTGAATAGTTCTGATTCCAATATCCAAAGTCCATAGCCATATCGCTAGAGTATGCCATCCTTGACTGCGTCGAGCCGATGCCCAATTCCAAATCCCATAACCAAAGCCTTAGCCAATTCCATATCCATCCGAACTCGACAGCCGAGTCCTAATCCATCCTTATCCAATAGCCAATAACCAGATCCAGGACCTTTCCGGGTCGTTTTCCGAATCCATAACCTCTCCGGGTTCTTGCCAAGCGTGATCCACATCTGACGACCGTGGTCCAGTGTCCCTGGACGTTGAGCTAATCTCTCCGGGTTCTTGACAAGCGCAATCCACACCTGACGACCGTGGTCCAGTGTCCCTGGACGTTGTTCAAAGCCATGGCTTAAGTCCTAAGCCGAATCCTGGTCTCTCCGGACCCTTGTTGAGCATAGTCCATACTCAACGACCTGAAAATAACAATTGATAATACATGGCCTAAGCCCTAGGCCGAATCCTGGTCACTCCGGACCCTTGCCAAGCATAGTCCATACTTGACGACCTGATTGAGCCAATTTACCACGTTCGGGCAAAGTGACTCACCCCTTGCCAGGCATAATCCATACCTGACGACCGTTTATCAAAAACCAGATAAAAATCCAATCAAAATCCAATCCAGAATCCAAATCCAAATCAAAACCAAAGAATCAGAAATCCAAACCAGCATCCAAAACCGAAAACAATCGTCCAAAGGAAAAACCAAATCAAAAAGCAAGCAAAACCAAGAGTTCAATCCAAACTCCAAAACCAAATCCAAAAAGAAAAGCAGTGTCCAATCAAAGAGCAAAAGATAAATTTCACAAACCAAAGCATCGCAGTTTATCATCATTCAGAGCATGCCTAGGGGCTATCTCCGTCCCCGTACATGTGTAAATGACTATATTGCTTGCCAGTAGTTCGCTACTTATTTCATATTATCCTGATCAGTGGATGATCAATCGACCATCATCCCTGGGCCTCATATCATCACGGTGTGAGGTAGTCGGTGGTTGCTCCTGCTCCACCGTTGCATTCCGAGTTCCGATATATTGCCGTAACTGTCCATTCTTACATGTTCCTCTATTATATCATTTAAGTGCCTGCAGCTGTTGGTATCATGTCCATCTAAATCATGGAAGAGGTAGTGCTTTCCTGATGTCCTCTCTCGTTCTGATGGTTCTCTCCTAGCCGGCCTTCGGTAGGGAAGGCGATTCCGAGTATCCAGGTATATCCGCTCTAGCGTCTCGTTCAATCCTGTGTATGTGGAAAACTTTGGATCCTTCCATCGCTTCCTAGCGTTTCCAGAATCATCGTCCAACTTCCTTTTTCCTCTGTCTTTATCCGAACCTTTGCTGGATGGTCCTACATCTTGAGTTGCATTAACCCTTTTCACCTTTAAATCCGTACTCGCATCTTCCTGCCGAAGGAACCTTTCTGCCTCGTGAAAGAATTCGTCGAGATCCCGTGGAGGATCTCATATCAGAGATACCTTGAAATCCGAGTCCTCCCTGACTCCTGATACTGCTGCCATTAAAACCATCGATGGATCAGGCCGATCCACCGAAGCGACCGCCGCACTAAATCGAGTTAGAAAAGCTCTAAACGATTCATCCATCCTTTGCTTTACTGATGTTAATGTCATCACATTCTTCGGCCTCTTGATGTGAACCCGAAACTGTCCCAAAAACTTTTCCACCAATTCCTTCTAAGTCCTGATAGATCCTTCTCCCAGCTGCCTAAACCACATCGCAGCTAAGTCCGTCAGATACAAAGGGAAGCATCGGGCCATTACTTCCTCCGATGCCTCCAGCACCTCCATGTGTCTGGTGTACCTCATCAAGTGATCAGTTGGGTCTGCCTTACCATCATATACCTCCACGTTAGGTAGCTTAAACTTAGGTGGATTCTGAACCATCCTTATTTCCCGAGCAAATGGAATCCTATTCACTCCCTCCAAGTCTCCGTTGGTCAAACCACCTCGCACAGTTCTTCTGATGATTTCTACTAATCCAGTATTGTCTGTTGGGGGTTGCCCCCCATGCCCCCGAGGGAACTCTGGTACATATTCCTCGTGTGGTTCACTAGCAGCAACGTTAGCTCTAGCTTGTTGAACCCCTTCCAGAGGTCCTCCTGTGTTGGATCCCGTGGGCCTGCCCCCAAGCCCTTGTTGATTGCCTTCTGGCTCCGTATCTCGTCCTCCATTGGGTTCCACGACCCTAGTCCCCTGTCTTGCATCCACAGCGGCTGTAGCTGTTCCTAAGTTCTGCATCCTTGCAACTCTCATTTGCTCAAAGAAGGTCTACATCATTTCCTGCTGGCTCTTCTACAATCTCTCCTGCAAAGAATTCGTCATAGCTTCCATTTCATCCCGAGTTATGTAGATTGAAGCCTGTCCTTCCCCAGCTCTGGAGGATGCTTGATGACTTCCTTCCTGTTGGCCTCTCTCAGCCCTTTGCCTTCTACTATTTTGCCTAGTCATAGTCCTTGAATCCAAACTCTTTAAAATCTTCAAATCCAACTTTCAAATCCGATGTAGCGGGTGCTAGTTCTTCTTAGTGAAAGCACCAAAGTGTTTGCGCCAAAATTGGTCACAAACCCCAGATACCGTGAAAGCACCAGAGTATGAATACAAATCAGCAATATTCAAACACAAATAACAGATCTCAGCAAATAATAAGCAGCAAATCAAAAATAACGAGCAGTGACATAAGTTTTATAGTGGTTCGGCTATCTCCGGCCTACGTCGACTCCAAAGTTTTATCCTTTTTATTAATTATCCTTGCTGGTTACAAGTGATTACAGCAGTTACAAAGTCCAAATTCGAAATCAATGGTAGAAATGACGATATGGAATGATTCTGGCAGCGTCCGGGCGTGCTTGTTCTCTTCAAATTCTCCGACCCCTTTTCTGAATTACCAGGGGCTCTATTTATAAGCGTAGGAGGCTGATATTTCTCCTAAAAATCCGGTAGACCGCTTCTAGCACGCGAGGGGGGCCCATACGGCCGAATTTTGGAGATTGGGGCCACATTGGGATCGATTCGAAGTAAGGTTCGAATCGATCAAGGATGCATCCAATCGAGGTGAAATTTGGTGTGAACATTCTTCAACATGTATGTAAGCTCATGTGAAAATTTCATTGCATTTGGATAAACGGTTCGGAAGATATGATGGATTCGAATTTGGGGTTGTTCGTTGCCTGTCGCCCTCGAATCCATGCTTCGAATCCATCCAAAACGCGTGCGTATCGATGACGTGGCGCTATTTCTCTGGGTCGATCCACCTTTGTCGCCGTGTTTGAATGCTTCCCTTCCTGTTGACGCGTTCATATCCATTTTCCACGCTTCGTCCTTATCCATAACTTTACAACGGTCATGCTCGTATCCATTAACTCGTGTCTCTCTTCGCAACGGTCCCAGGAGTTCACTTCGAATCGATCCCACGTGATATGGTCGACTCAAAACGAGTATGGGGACATCGATACGAAGTGGTCGTGAAGGATGGATACGAACGAGGCCTCACCTGATGGATTCGAACGAAGCTCTCACCTGATGGATACGAAAGAGACTGGAGTCCAAATGAGCCATCTGCACCCATCCTGATCGATATAAAGCACATGGATTCGAAGATCCTCCACATTTCCTTCTGATCGATACGACCCGTATCGATTCGAATCAATATTTTCTCGATCGATGTGAAGCGCATCGATACGAACCATCCCTTATACATCTCTGGATACGAAGGAGACCTCTGCCATCATCGAGTCGAAGTCCACCTAACCTTTTCTTCCGATCGATACGAAGTAACCAAGTTGAAACCATGCCGATCGATACGAAGTGTATCGATTCGAAGTGGTATCGATACGAACCGTATCGATATGAACGTGACCCCTGATCGATTCGAACCATCCATGCGTGCCGATAGGTTCGAACAGCACGTCCTTCCTACCTTGAATCGATCATATTTCCTTCATACGAACTCCGATTAACCTGAAATTTGAAACATAGCCTTTCCTAGTCCTTATCATCATCTCCAATCAATTTCGTCCCGATCGGAGTTCAACCAAATTTTGACGACATCGATCGTCGCCTTGCTTTCAATCGATCTCCAATCCCAATATCCATCGTCCCTTGCCAATTTGTTGATATTCCAGTTTTGACCAAAAAGTTGGTTAACAATATTTAATTATCTTTAGTTAATTACAATAATTAATTAATCCTTATTAATAATAATCCCTTAATCACTTTCATAAATAAATTAACTTTTAATTAATTACCATTTAATTAATTAATTACAATAAGTGATTATCCCTAATGACAAATTAATTTCATCGAGTAATTATCTTTTAATTAATTGATTAATCAAATTTAATCATCATTTAATTACTTTAATTTAAGTAATTGTCTTTAAGTTAATTACATAATTAACTCTTTAAAATCACTAAGTTTATTAAAAATAAACTTTGAAAATATTTTTAAAACTTGGTTAAATAAAATAATTTTATTTAAAAACCTTTAAACCAATTCAAACTTAGAAAAAACTTTATTATTTACCGAAAGTACTTGCTTTTAAAAAAAAATTGTTTAAAATAACTTGATTTGTTTTAAAAGTTTCAACCTGTATTTACTTGATTTCACAAACCAGTCAATTTTTATTTTACCCAAGCCAATCTTCATTTTACCCGAGTCTTATTTCGTGCAACCCACCCTTCTTCCTCCTTTATACTTCATTTTAATTTTTTTCTTTAAATTTTAAAAACTGTTAAAACACAAAAATATATACGAGCAAGTACTCGAGCCACAACTGTTTTTCCCCAAGATAAATTTCGACTTTAACTTCTTCTTCCTAATTTCCCAAACACCATTAGACACACATGCAAGCTTGTGCACGTGCAACATCGACTCGATCGCCTCTGACCGTCGCCGATTACCTCAACCAATCATCCACGACCTCACTACCTAACTCGACCACCCTGCAACGCTAGCATTCTCGTAAATCTAAAACGAACCCATCGACCTTCACCTGGAGCAAGAACCAGGAACGAAGTCGATCGCCAAAACCCGCATCGCAATGCCTCCACCAATCACTATAAATTCCGACATCCTGATTCAAGCTTCGCCAACGTCTACCACTTCTTTTCCACTTACCCTCGCTCAGTCCGATGCTCCCTAGATATCGCGACGAACCCAAGAACAATGGCGACTAAAATGAGTTCTTAAACCCTAAATCGATCTCGATACGATACCACAATGATCTAAAAATTCATTTACTATTTTTTCCATCGATCACCTTCCTCCCCGCCATCTCTGACAACAACCCCAAAGTTCAACATCACCGTGATCGCCAGAAATTGACAAAAATGTCGATTTCGTTCATCTCGCAAATGCTTGTAATTCCCAAATTTAAAAATTATAATTTTATTTTAAAATTCATGTTTTATTGAGGTAAGCAGGATCATGTAATCAAATTTCAGATTTTAATCAACTGAATTTTTGACAATTTTGATTTTTTATCGTGTTTATACATTTCCTAGTAACCCATTCATTTTTAGTCCTCAAAAGTATTTTTAAAATTTAAATCCTGATATTTAAATTAAATTTTGTTCAAACATCAAACTTTAATAGGGATTGAGTAACGAGATTTGAGTTTATGGAATTAACTTATGTCTGTAATATGAACAGAGGGGTATAAGCAGACATGCATGTCCTATGCCTACATATATATAGGTAAAGACATGCAAGCATATTCACACAGATATTCAAACACAATTTATAACATTAAGAAATCAAAACTGGGTCAAAGTGTTTGCTCACCTGGCAAAGAAGAATAAAGGAAACCTGGAATTTGAAAAGCAAGTTTTTGTCTGAATTTTGATTTAGCCTGAACTTGATTTTGGTTGAAGTTGTTTGCTTGATCTTCTTTACATTGCTTTGTAACTTCCAGTTTTGATATTGGTTTGATTTCTAGATTCAAGCTATCTTATTTTTTTCTTTTGTTCCTTTTGATCTCTGAATTGTTTTAAATTGCCTGTAGTTGTTGCTTGCTTGAGTTAATTTCCAGGCTTGAAAAACTTTGATTGATCTGAACTTCGAGCTTGATTGTTTTGTGGTGATTTACAACTTCAAGTTTGAAAGAAGCATTGGTTTTGTATTTTGCTTTTGAATCTGCATGCTTCAGCTTTTTGAATTTTTGTTTTTCAGACTTCATGTTGAAATCTGCTTTGAGTTGAGACTGTGATGATTTTGTTTTCTGATCTGAGCTTTAGAATTGGTTTTCTCAGGTTTCAAACTTTGTATCAGAATTTAGATGTGAAAAGAATTTTGAATTCTTGTTTTTCTCAGGTCTGAGAAAATTTTGAGAAAATGAAAACAACCTGACCTTTTTCCTTTCATTTGCATGCTTTCAAAATTAAATTCAAAAGAAAATAAATTTCCTTTGCCTCTTGTCCATTTTACTTACACTTGTAATTACATATCTTCTTTTATTTACAAGTGTCATAATGGTCATTTTTATGTTTATATCCTTGGTTCAAATTATTTTTGTAAACTTTATTTTAGCCCTTCATGTAAATAAAATTTCATATATAACATATGTTTTTATTTTGAAAATGTTTATATCTTCTTTTATATTTATATTTACACAAATAAAATCTTTATCTTAATTATTCTTCACATTACAATTTTAATCTAGTTCAAGATTTTAATATACATATATATTTATATATTTTACATTCATACTTTTCTTATCATTTATTTTTGTACAACTTTTAAAAGAAAAGAATGGTTTAAAAATCTTGATCATATATTAACAAATAATCACTTTTATTCTCAATACATTTATTGTTTTTCAAAATCACATTTCATTTTTATACTTAGACAATTTCATAACAACTGATTTGAAATCAAATTATTCATTATTACAATTAACTATATATATGTATTAGTTCTTTGAAATATAAAGTTTGATAAACCCAATATTTATAATCAAATTCCAAATTAAAATCCATTTCTTTAAATAAAGATACATCTTATTTAATCATATCAGAAATCCAAATACAATTTTATTTTCTAATATGTTTAAATTTGAATCTTGTGTTCAAATTCTACTTCAATCTATTTTATATTAATTACCAAATATTTCAAAATTTAATCCCAAAGGTTAAATTAATTATCAAATTATTCTTAGCTAAAATCCAGGAATGTTACAATTTCAATTCAAATTATAAATCACATTTACAAAATCCCATTTTGTTATATGAAATTATTTCTTGACTGTTGACTATAATATCAATTTTTATTCAATCACCAACAACAATCAATAAATGATAATAATTAAACATTATCATTCTCTAACAACAAAGCACACCATATACAACTATAATAATCTTTGAAAGATTATCTCTTTATGTATAAAAATAATCTAGGTTCATTTACCCTATTTCAAAACAATACCATGTCGAATTGCTCTATATAAGTTTTTAGAGATCCCTATCAATAACATTAATTACTCATATTAAACAGAATCCATAAGCCAGTCAACTGATCAATCAACGCAATATAATTTTTTTATTCACTAACAAATATGCGCTCATATCTATCAATACACTCAAACTTATTCTAGGGTGCTACTGACCCTATCTCTAATGAGTTAACCCATCATAGCTAAGGTTCTCGCTTAACCTTTAGCTTTAATACTAAGTGTAAAAAACCGGATTTTTGACCCTCGAAAATTGACACTTATACATCCACTGTATCTCATGCCGGCACTACTACAAAACATGCCATTTGCATCGGTTGTTTACCCCCCTTTTGCATCAGTTCAACAACTGATGCATATGCAATCGATGCAACAGGCTTAACACTTTTGCATCAGTTCTGAACAGATGCAAAAAGTTCCTTTTTGCATCAGTTGTTAATAACAACTGATGCAAAATATCATGGTTAGTTGCTTGGACACAGCCCCCATGTTGCATCGGTTTTTTATAATAACCGATGCAAACTAATCCCTCTATTGCATCAGCTATTTATACCTGATGCAGAAAAGCCATTCTCAGAAATCATTATTACAGTACTCAAATAGACAATATATATATATATTATTGATTATAACAAACAATTATTGCATGCAATATTACGATCATTCAAAATTAAATTTGATGGCAAATAGAAACTGAATAACATAATGCCAAAATAAGCATATATCAATTACAATGTTAATAATCTATACAAAATAAGTGTGGATACATCAAACTGTGCAACCATCTAGTTACATCAAATAACAATCACCACTACCACAGCTCCTTACTTCCTCATCATTGCCTACTTCACCCCTCTAACCAACAACTTCAAACTGCATACATACACCAGCCTTCCCAAACAACTGTTGTACCACTACCATCCATCTTCCCTCAACAAACCACCAGCAAGCAACCTGAACAATCAACCACATGCAGACTTCACAAACTTCACATCTACTCTGCAAATATCCGTATACATCTCCGCAAATATCATATTAAACTTCATTTACACTGTCAATACTTCATCTACCTGTGAAATATCTGGTGCACATCAGTGCACACCACTGCAACACCACTAAACCAAAATTCCACAATACAAACTTCCTACAACAATGTCCAAACTACGAAACTGCCATACAACCCCTTTGCCATATCAACTCCCCTGCCATCTACTCTATCAGTCAACCACATACCTGAATTACATTGTGTTGCGTCATGTTCATAAGATTGTGCTGTTCATAAGTTTGCTCTGTCTCTTCATAACACTGTGCATATCATCTACCATTGTTTTCCTTTTCTTTTGCCGCAAGCAGCAACTCCTTTGTCTCTTCATTTACTGCCTTATACAACACTGCATCTCCACCTTACTCACATTCACAATCTCCTTACTGCACGACTGTGCACATCACTACAAACCATTCTCCTGCTACAACTTCATCACTGACTTGCATTTGCAACCATCAGACTGAACTACTACTACAAATCCACACAACCACAACAGACATACTCCTCCTGCTGCTTCATTACATTCCTATCTTGATCAAACATTATAACCACCGACCACGTCTACAAACAAACAACCCACTGCCTGACCATTCACTCGACAGACTTCAACTAATCCTCTCTATCCAAACTTCTCATGTATACAACAACATACCATCTCCTCAGAACCACATCCTTCGGCAAGCAATTCAATTCTACCACAACAATAGGAAAAGCAACACACACATACATTAATATATACGAGGCATATATACCTATATATATGCAAAGGCACGGCGAGGCAGAGATGGACAGAGGAAGGCAGCCTGCTGCGTGGTGATGGTAGAGGACCAGTCGAAGGCTGGTGAGCCAGTGCAGGCGGGATGTGGGCCAGAGGTGGTCGGGTAATGGAGCAAAGTAATGATCTGGGTAGAGAGGGTGGAGAAAGAAAAGAAAGAAGAAAAAAAAAACAAAGGAGGAAGAAGAGGCTTGGAGAAAAAATTTGGACGAGCAGTAGTTAAAAAGCAAAGCAAAAGATGGGTTTTGAATATATATAAGTTTCAATTTGAACGTTAGAAAGTAAAGAGCATACAGAAACTTCGAATAAAGCAGAATTGCCTTCCCTTGATTTGAAGAGAGGTTCATCAGCCACACGATGAATACAGGATAAGCATCCATCTACAAAGAAATAAACAGAAACTCCATTAAATTAAACCAAGACTATAATTTTGAACAGTTGCTAACATGCCAAGATAGAATCAAAGATAAATAATGTTGGAATACTTAGCTTTTTAAGCCCACTCGAACGCATCATCAGCCCGCATATCAACGAAGCAAAGTATATCAGCATGCATAAGAACTATATAAGTAAGCAAATGATGAAAGATGTTTAAAAATGACAAAAATACCTCAGTACACAAATGTGGAAGATTGTTGTAAGTCCCGAATTGCATCTCCGGTGTCATATTTGCTACTGGTAATTTAATTACCTAATAAGGTTGATACTCCTGAATGGTCCAGTAGTGGCTTTAGGAGCACGTTTTGCAACTTCATTCAACATCTAACTGCATTGTTGTAACCAAATACTTGACAACCCACTTTCATCACAACAGCCACTCCACAGTCACTACTGTTCTCATGCATCTGCTTCTGAACCACGCAACTTGACCTGCCTTCATCTTCCAGTTCATATACAAACCATCCACCATCTCCAAAGCCACCAAACCCATAATATATATCCACTTCATCAAACCCTCTACTTACAAGTTCACCACAAACTGCCTACCATCATACAACTTCATCTTCCCTACAAGTTGCTGCCTACACACATTGTTACAACAAAACTGCTCATCCACATCGTATAACAGCCTACTGTTCATACACACCTCCCACAGCCTACACCCATCTCTGTACAATAATAAACCACCAAAGAAACCACTGACCATCACTCTGCTACTATCCAAACTGCACATAAACTACTGTGCCTGCATTGCCTACCACATTCACATCTTCTTATCCCTACTTGTCTTGCCCACTTCAAAATCCCCCTCGCCTAAACACCACCTATTACTCAAAACAGCCAGCATCACCTTCGACAATCACAAGCATCACCAAACAAAAACACTACCTCCTATTACCAAAAACCACGAAAGCAATCGACTCACCTCAATCGCATATTCGAATTTTAGAATTACCTCACCTCGAACTCGAACCCGAACTCGAACTCGAGCACTAGACTTCAATCACTTTACCAGCTCACTGCGTACTGTCCCTCGTCACTGCAGTTTTATCGCCTCCACCAACAACGACTTCCAAATCGCGAGTTCCTAATTCACTGAGACCAACTACACGTGACCAACCCACCAACGACTGAAATCCCCAAATCAAATTCAACGCATCGAATCCCCTAGAATCCGCAACTGAATTTGAGAATTGCTTACAAGAGCCGATTTTGATTTGGCTTTGAGATTTGCTTTTGAATTCGAATCGAGACATGAGTTTATAAATTGACATTAGATTTCATTTGATTCGTTCAATTTGATATGAAGTCGTTCAATTGAACGAATATAAAGTTGCTTTTGTTATCTTCTTAACGGGTCACGAGGGAAGTGGAGGGATAAATGAAAGCTAAGCGGGAAATGAAAAGTTAAGTGAAGGGAAAATGAAAGTTGGAGTAGCAAACCGATGGAAAATGAATGCAAACTAGTGTAGTTGCATCAGTTGAATTTAAAACCGATGCGACTAAAACTATTTGCACGTACCAATTGCATCGGTTATTAAGATGGAACTGATGCAAATAGTTCTATTTGCATCAGTTTTTACTTCAACTGATGCAAATGCGGTGAAGCAATATGCACTTTTTGTACTAGTGCGGAAAAACCGATTGTTGGGGGGAAAGAAAAAGAAGATGTAGAAGAAAAAGAAACAACAACACAGAATCTCACAAACGCTACGGAACAATATACAATAGATAATAACATGCCTTTATACAAAAAGAACTTAAATTGTTATTTGTACATAACATCATTAGAGTACAACAAATCAATAGATAAATACCGAAAAGTTATAATAACTTGCCCTCACCTGTGTTGACTATACAGTCTAACACACACAACGGAATATAATCAAGTACGTGGAATATGTCTTTGTCATCCTGCCCATCTCCTGAGCTCCATAGCATACTAACCTGAATCTGTAATACTCGATCTGACCCGAGCATTATAATAAAATAACACCCGAGTAAGTATGAAAAACCAACATGAGAAAATACACAGAATATGAATTGTTACTATATTCAAAATCCTTTAAAAAACAAAGGTGTCTCGTAAGACCACATCACATATAAACATGATGGGTCTTTCCCTTACGACAACCAAAACATTTGATATCAAAATCATTTGATATCAAAACCATTTGATATTATTATAGTGTCTATAGAAGTATAATAGAAAATAGTTGAATACCTGCATCTCACGTTTCAGCATAGTCGGGTACAATCAAAACTGTGCGGTGCTTATTGGAGAATGAATTCCATACAATGACTAGGTACTGAGGTACCAACTATCACCGTACATGTCTAGAAACATGTACCGAGGACCTCACCGGGATCCCCTACAACACGAGACCGGCCCTAAACCTAACTTGGATAGAACCAAATGTGTTATCATCCCGGTTGTTCTCACCCTTATTGAGAGCTCTTTTCCATATTTTATAATGTATCTGAGGGTATCTAGAATGGCGATAACATAACCTAATTGGGTGCGACCCACTTATCCTTGCTGCATCTCCCCTGATTTTCAGTCATTCCGGTTGATGAGGCTTGAGGCTACGATTACCTTTCAATAACAATTTCACTTAGAATGCTCATCGTTCTCCAATGACGATGTTCCGACAGCATTCGTCCATACAAGTTGTCCTGGGTCTGGACAAACCAAATCACCAAGATATCCGTTCGTAATGCTCAAATCGGATCGAAGTGGTTTTCGTGTAATTAAATCTAATCTCGGTCTCTTCGAAACGCTCAACGAAATTGGCCAATACTTGATAGTTGGTTATTTAACTATCAATATAACATCCATAAGCATTCATTAGGCCCATATTACAATTTTCCAAAATTTATTTTCAAAATTATCTTTATAAGATATATATTCAAATTCCTTTCAAATTTTCAATTTTTGAGACAACTCAAATACTTATATCCGTATCAGGATATTTCAAACCATCTCTTATTTCAACACTTAGGAAAATATTTAAAAATATATTTTTCTGAACCCCTTACTTCCCAACACTTAGGTCCATTTTTTTTACTCATTTCTCAAAACCCTTCATAATTTATATTATAAATTCCTTAACTCTTTTATAGCGAATTCTATAAGTTTTGGGGTTCTTTAATTAAATCTCTTTATTCAAACGTATATACGTATCTTACCGAAATAAGTATATTCACAAACCATTCCCTTTAAAAATATTTAAAAGTCTTTTAAAATAAATATGGAAAGTACCATGCGGAATCAACTATGGATTCGCAGCTCAATGGTTACGTCTTTATCCCAAAGAAATCCAAACTTAACTGTAGGCAATCTCCGCCTTTGATTTTCGCCATGAAAGTATACCATTACTTTCCAAAAACTTATTTAATAATTAAACATACTTTTAAACAATTAAAATAATTACATAACTTTGAAACAATAATTAATTCTGATATATTAATAAAATTCTAATCGATTCACAAGACATGTTTATAAAACTTATAATTCATTTTGACAGTCTAAAAATATTTACTAACTAATTTTCTAGAATATTTTTATGCCAAAACATTTTTAAATTACCTAGTTTAATAATTTAAAATCCTCATTTTAAAACAAACTCAACTTCTCCATAAAAATATATTTTTCAATTCCAATACAACCAATCTAATATTTATAAATCTCACTCGATTTATCACTAATCGATTTACGTCCCTAATTTCATAAATTTCTTTCTCACATTTCCAAAATTATTTCTATCATTTCTTTTTAAACCGATTTATCCATCTCATTATAAGTTCTTACCATGAATTTATATCTTCAATTTATCAAATGATAATCATTTCGCTTTATTTATAAACATTGTTTATAGATCTCATAATCTCATTTCTAGTTTACACGGATTCACGTCACTTAAATCCAGTATAAATCAATTTCTAAATTAAATTTCATTTATAAAACAATTTCTTAAGTAACACAAAACTATATCCAAACCAACCAAATCTCGATTCTACTTCTATTTCGTAATTTGGAACTCTTGTTTAAGATCTAGTACACCCAATTTTATATTTATTTCCAAATTCCCTTTTATTCTCCAATCTATTTAAAATCTCGATTTTTAAAACCTTTTATATATAATCAAGTATCACTTAAGAATTATTATTTAAAACCCTTTATATACATTATTCCAAAATATCCATTTGTAATATCACAAAATAGTTAAGTACAAATTTAATGTCAAACCATTTACCAATTAATCCAAAACTCATATAAATATTTTACTTTCAAAATCTTTTTTAATATCTTTTCAAATTCAAACATATATTTATGGTATTTTAATATACCAAAATCTAGGCCGGTACTACCGAAGCATCCAATAAATTCAAATCACATAATAATCTATCACAGATTATTTAAACAAATCAGATATCACTATATATGAAATTAAATTCAACATTTTTGAGGAATCTAGTTTGATCCCTCCAACCCGTTTTTTTGCATCCATGGATGTTAATACAACATAAAAATACCAATCCCACTTCGAGGTGGGATATCGCAGTATGTAAGGTCATCCACTATTATACGGGACAAATAGGGTCTCATCTGCTCCAATAGGTGGGAAATATATCCAACTACTAATATATATATTGATATACATACATACATACATACATATATATATATATATATATATATATATATGTAATAACATCCAAACTGATAATAATTATCACATTCAACGTGGCATCTAATAATTAATTTTAAAGTTTAAAATTAGCTAGTAATCCACAAATGAGTGAGATTAACTCATTTTGTTTTATTTGTCGCTTTCGCGTTCCCGTTGCGAATAAATTCGTACGCGTTTTGAATTTATCTGGGAACCCTACAAGCTCCAAATTCGATCAATCCAGTTCCTACGCATCATGTTCATCGATACGAACACAACGCAACAAACCGCGTCACAATCAGACCTAAAACGAACGAGATATGTATTTTATAAGTATTTGAATTTTTATAAAACCATTTTATATACTAAATCAATTCCTTATTAACATAAATTACCCAGGCCCAAAGAACAAGTTCGGCCCAAACCTCCCCCAATCTTCTTCTCCTCAAACATAAATCACGATCACTCTCCTTGTACACGACACAACCCACCAACGACGTGCACTCATACCACTGACACGCAACACCACTCGTCAAAATCAAAACCCAACCTCGCCGACGAAATCTTCTCCTCGAGCTCCACCGACCGGACACCACTGTGAAGCCCCATGATCATCAGAAGAAAACGCTGCCAAACCCAACCCTCAGGCCACATAGCAATTGTCGCGACCACCCGTATATGACCGCACAACACCAAACTCCTTCCTTAGGAGCGCCTCTCCACGCCAAACCCAAAAATCAACTCCATTGCTTGAATCGAAGACCTAAGCTCCTAATATCTGAAACCCTAGCCCACACTACCCAAAGTCGAGCCACCCATACTAGTGTTACATGCTAAAAACGATACACCAGATTGAAGAGGGGGATGAAATAGGATTTTACAAACTGGTTTTACAATTTTTTTCGATTTGTATTTGAGAGAGAGAGAGAGGAATTTTTGAATGAAACTCTTTTTTTCTTCTACTGCATATGTGAATGTTCAGCTGTTCTCTTAAAAAGAGGATGATGCGTGTTCGAATAGGTTAAGGTCATGATCGTAGATGGCTGATTTGATAGAGGATACAGCTGAAAGGAAAAGTTGACTTGACAATATATTAATTTATTTTCCAAAATGTCTCAATTGACGTAACTTAAAATCTTGAACCCCTATCGAGGCGTGCCATTAGGCATTTATAACGTTGTACCCTTATTTTGAACGCGATGGAACATGTTTCGAGTCCTAATTCAATCATATGGAAAGATAGCTTTTTGGACCCCAATTATTATATTAAATTTTCGCTGTTAATTTCAGCGCATTTCTATCCCGTACGGCCAAAGGGTAACTCCAAAAGCTACGAAATTTGAAATTAGATAATAATACACTATTACGGATCCAATAGAACTTGTTTCGTCAAATTTCAAGACAGTTCCCTAGATGGTTATTTCTACTCGTTAATTTAAACGAGCTAATTTTAATATCGAACAAATCACCTTTAAATCCAAATTAAAATTTTTGTTACGTTCATTCTTGTTAATATAAATTTAGCAAGCCTTTAAATTATGTTTATCAAGCTTAAAACTCAAGATTCAATGTTTTAACCAATTTTCAATTATTAAGTTCAATAATTAAATCATCTAATAAATCATCATATCTGAAATTCAAGTTATTAAATATATAAAATTACTTTTAAATATTTAAAATCAATTAAATATTCCAATTTCAAATAACCAAAATTCTGGGTCATTACAAAAAACCAATTGGCAACATGTATATCGACATATCCAAAGCGTGTATGTCAACATATGCTTGTGTATGTTGAAAACTTATTTCTTTTAAAAGTTTTGAAAATCTTGTAATTTGTAAAATAATTAGATACTTCGTCAAACAGTTTGAACATAGCTTATAAAAATTTTGAACTTTGAAAAACTTTTATAAAATATTTTGAAATATATTTTGGTTTAAAATATAAAAATTAGAAAATTGGAGATAGAGATAAAAGATTTCTATTAAGGACTTTAACAATATATGCTATGACTCTGTATACTAAATTATAACCTTGAGATCCTTATGTCTTGGTCTTTGAAATTATGGGTCCTCATGTCTATCTCTTGATTCTTTATACAATACAATCATCGATTCAACACCTATGTAATATTCTGCACTATATATTATATAACTTGGCAAAATGTTAGCATCTATATTTTATATGTTTGTATGTGATTGTTGTCATCAAAATAAAATATTAAGATACTAAAATTACCCTATACTTTTATAATGAGAGTTACTTTCCTTACGAAGTGGTGTGGATTCAAGCAATGAGAAACCAAGATGTTCAGTATGCTTTGACAATCTGATAAGGCAATACGAGCTATCATATATCCAACGCACCTGAGTGATGCGAGGATTATTTGATGGAAGCTATTTCTGCTATGTTCGCCTTACCACTCTAGGAATGTCACTATTGGAACTAGGCCGGCTTGTAGTAGAGTAGTTGGGTAAATTTCAAATATTTTTTTTATATATTTAGATATTTAATGGGCCATATAGTTTAAATTTATTTATAACCTTTTTTAACTTCACTTAAATAAAATTAATATTTTATTAGCTTTATAAATAAAGTTTTACTTTATTTGATTTGCATTACATTATATACATTTGTAACATATACACAAATGTGTGTACATGCATGTGCAACAGGATAATGTGTACATCGATTGACATGGCCGTGTATACATTTTCGGATTTACACAGTAACATACATGTTAACCTCTCATATATACCAATGGACTGTCCAAATGAGTGTGTATGTACACACACACACACACACACATATATTGTACATAAAAAATTGTATAAATAAATTTATGTATGTAAATTATAATTATATAATTATTATAATATATTGATCATAAATTATTTATGCAAAGTGTTTATAAAACTTACATATTCATATATATAATTAACTTCAAAATTATTTCAAATATTAGTTTTTTAATATATGAAATCCAAACTAAAATTATTTATTTATATATTTTTCAAATTAATTTACATACATTTGACATATAAACGTATAATTAGTTATGTATATGTATAAATGTATATTTCCTTCAAAAAATGTAAAAATGTATATATTTTGCTATAGCGCTCGGCTAGAAAAAAAATTAATTTGTTTAGTTTTCTTTTCGATTTTAAAAATTTATTAATAAATTCATATATTTAAATATAAAAATCGATACACAATCAATTAAAAAAATTTGAAAATTCATTTTCAAAAATATTATGTATATTTTATATTACATAAAATTTCTACAGAATTTTATATTATATAGAAATGCGTATACATTTATTTTATTTATCTAACCAATTTTTAATTACGTATATAATTAATATGTATATGTATGTATATATGAAAATACTTTTATTGCTGAAAGCTTTTAAGGTATAAACGAAATTTTTAATAAATATAAAATATTTTTACTATATATCATTTATGTTTAGATCTAATTCATAAAATCATTTAATAATGTTATTTTAATTAAAAAATTTAGTCATAAGCATCATAAACGTATACATAATTTTTATATATAATATATATGAGCTTATATATACAACCATTAGCCTTTGATAATCAATCGATATATCGATTCGTGATATTTCTAACCAAGCAAAATATGGAACAACTATATATAAACATTATTAAATAATAATTGACAAGCAAAGTACCTTTCACCAAAGCCTAAAGTTCGCACATTAAAACGAAGAAATAAACTCCTTGAATCTAATCCAAATCCCAAAATTTCTAGCTTCTGAATTACCTTAGCATTAACGGTCAAATCAACGCAAACTGATGTGAATTAGTGCTTGAATTTTTGGGATTATTATTGGGTGATGGTGGCTGATATGAGTAGCAAAGTAAGAGTAGAAAAAGTATTTTTAAAGAGAGGGTTAGAGGGATATAAGAGAGAGGTTAGGGAGTGAAATGAGGATTAATATCCACTTATTTTCTTACCATTTCTGTAACAACTCGCCCTGAAACAAACCAAAATTTTGACCCAAAAAAGTCCCATCGAAACTTAGGCCTATTCCAAAGCTGGATATTGGTTGGTGGAAAGAAAAATGCAGAGCTTTTACCTACTCATTCAAATCTCACAGCGGAAGGATAAAATACAATAATAGCAACAGTACCAATTTCATTCAAAATTCAAAATTCAAAATGTCATAAAAATCCACAATATGATATCAATAACAACCGTAATATCTTATTGCAACATTTCAAAATATAACATTGTTTTCAATAGGTACATCAGAAAATAGCATGAATATATAAATAGATAACTACCACAAGTATCACCTTTCCCTCACCCTTTAACATCGTCTTTCATAACCTATGTTGTGATGAGGAGGGAATCAGAACAACATATGCCTGGTGAATAAAATTCTAAAGTCTTGGTGAATAAAAATCTCAAGTCTTTCTATTATAGCACTTGGGCAATATAATTTAAATAGGAATATGTTTTTCATATTCTACCTACATAATAAATCTTTCCAAAAGAAGCCCAAAGGCTTTTCTAATATAAATAAAAAGTCTTCCCAAATATAAGCCCATGACCCTTATGCTTTCAACCAAATAACACATATCTATCATTAATAATGTCCTATCAATGTAAGAGATAGTACCCAAGTCACACATTTTAATGGCATCTAGGCAAACTCTGGCCTTTTAATACCTCATTTAAGGCAGTTCCATGTCATTTAATCCCAATCCCAAGGCGGACTCCTCATAGGTAGCTATCAAGTTGATATTTCATGGAATCTCTTCAGCCACTTAATACTTCCTATCGAAGCAGGCCTATTCTTGAGATATCCTCTATCATGCCTAACCAATTATCTCGACCATTTACTACTTCCTACATAGAGAAGAGGAGGGCCCTCACATAGCCACTTAATACATTCAGTCTCTAAAGTAGGTCCTTCGTATTATGACCCGTACCCATTGTGATATCTCACTTTAGTCCGAATATTCGTAGGTACATGCAGCTAGATTAGCTGGATAGATTTACACTACAGAATTCGAAACAAACCTTGCATCATTCGTAGTTACTTATTATAGGCAATGTCCGACATATTCCCCAAAGTCACATTGCTGGTAGCCATATTAGCTGGGCAAACTTCTATGGGCTTTTGACCGACTTGGCATCCCTATAACCTAGCAATTTCATAACACACTATATATACATATTATCACACATCTCACCAAATCCATTATTTAGGCCTTTATAAGAAATATTTCTTATTTCGCCTCTACCATTAATTACTTTCCTAAGGGGGATTTGGTAACAATGAATAGCCTACTAACAATGCAATTTATACATTATAATTATACATCATTTACACTGATATATATAGAACATTTTTCTAAACTAGCTTTTAAATGTCAACTCTTACAAAATTATATAAGTCCCATTTTCGCATTATCAATATATCATAAATCCAATATCCAAAAATCCAATCAATGGATTTGTATGCAAATAAAATTGAAACTCAACCTATTTTATACTAAAATAATGGGATAAACCAATAATAATAGAAACTTACAATTTCAGTTATTTTTATGCTCTATTTAACTTCTTTTTACATAAAATTAGATAAGTGAATTTCTATTCAAATTGTGGAAATAAGCGATGCAAACTACAAATAAGAATTCGTAATTTGCACACCATTTCCTAATCAGAACCCTTAATCAAATTCGAAAAAAAGAAATGGAATATAAGGTAAAACACTAAAATTACAAATCTAAACAATTCCTATTATTTTAATATAAAAGTAATTGAGATTCCAATCTTAGAATTGACACATCGCTTTTGGGAAATTTTGAGGGGTTTTAATGCGATGTTTACATAAAACAAAATTTCCTAAGGCATACATCAAATCCAATCTACACTACTCAATAGCTAAAATAGAAAGACTAACATTTTCACCCACTGTAGGTCCTTAGCTCTTTGTCCTTTTGGATTTATCATCCCTTCAATAATCTCTTTATCTCAAATCTCCCCTTTTCGATATATATATATATATATATATATATATAAAATAAAATAAAATAAAATAAAATATTTGGATACATGAATTAAATTTAGAAATTGAGGGATTAGAGAGAATAAAATTAAAAATAAAGTAATAAACATCTAGAATTTGTTACCTGAAACCCAAAAGAACTTTTTCTAAATATAAAGAGAGAGACTGGTAGAGCTTCTCTAGGTTCTCCAAAATAACATGTAAATAAAAATGAGTGGCTAGTTCCTATTTATACTGGTTGGAATGCACCGGAATCGTAGGAATTCAATCTGTTTTAAATAATAAAATGCAAAATGTCTACTGTGAAGCAAAACCCTAGCCGCCACTTATCCACCGAAAGACCGATCGACTGGTGGACCTATTTTGGGTGAATTCGATTCGCCTGCCATGGTATATTATTTAGTACCTTAATTAATTATTTAACGTTAACATTTATTTCAATGTTTACTTAATCCCCAAGTCTATTTGCTGCTAACTTCAAATTTTAAATTTTGAAATAATTTATTTCTTCGAGTTTGAATTATGTTTAAATTATTTTGAACCTAAAAACTTCAAACATCCATAACTTTTCCGTTTGTGCCCATTTTCAACATATTATATATGGAAATTAATTAGAAAATTTCCATGAATACAACGGTATAACTTTCGTGGTCAAATTCAATTTTTATAATATCTTTATTTTTAGCATTATCTTATTTGATTAATTTACCAGATTTATTTATTTCTTATCAAATTTTATGGGTTGTTTTATTCTCTCCCTTAAAAGGATTTCATCCCCAAAATCTTTCCAAGGGGCGAACAACATAATGTGCAATAATCATCCATGTTAGACAACCAAGTTATCTATACAACCATCTACTTTACCAAAGTTCAATATGATTATGTGTGTAGACATACTATAAGTGAGCTCAATTCTAGCGTGAGTGTATGATCATGACATATGAGCATGTATGCAAACACCTATACGTGCATAAAATTACTATATAAGTGCAAAATGATGGTGAAAAAGTGTAGCGACTATCTCGTACCATCCAATCCAGCAACCATGATGCAATTAAAACCTATTTTTGGAGAGAAAAGTTTACTGGTGAAAAGTTCAGGATGATAAATCCTCGTCTTCTCTTTAGTTTCCCATGTATTTTTCACCGAGTTGTCTACCCATTGTACTCTAACCAGCTTAATTTCTTTATTTAGGAGCTTCATGGTTATGTGCTCGACAATGTGTGTAGTGACATAAGATTCTGTCGGCTCAGTCTCAATATCCCAAATTAATCATGCTCTACCACAGAAGTTGCGCTATGGAGGCATTTTCTCAAGTGCGAAACGTGAAAAATATCGTGGAACCTAGCTAGTCTATCCTGTAATTCCACACGGTAAGAAAGTTTTCCCATTCTTTTCCAAACTCGGAAAGGCCCAACAAATCTTGGTTTCAACTTTCCTAATTTTCCAAATCTCACGACTTTCCTAAGTGGGGAAACTTTGATAAATACCATGTCCCCAATCTTGAACTCAAGTTCTTTTCTTCTCTTATCCGCATAAAATTTCTAGCAATCTTGCTCTACCATCATACATTGCCTAACCAACACTACCTTATCCGAAGTTTTGTGAATCAAATCTGGTCTGAGCATAATTTTGTTGGTGGTTTCCCACCAGCGGTTTAGCAATTTTCATGGCCTCTCGTAAAATGCTTCAAAGGGTGCCATACTAGTCGTCGTTTGGTAATAATTATTATTTGCAAACTCGACTAACGGTAGATGCTATTCCCAATGTCCACCAAAGTCCATGATGTAATGTAACGACCCACCTTTTTGGACGGTTTGAATCGACGACAAACCACACTTGTTAGACAAAATTATTCAAAAGAGAGGATTGTTATGGGGTAAATAAGAAAAAGAAGAGCAAAAAATAAAAAAAACAAAAAATCTCAAAGTGGAATGACAAGATATAGCAATCAAATAACAGTTCATAAAGTTGTTTTAGAAATACATTTGATTACATCTTTACAATGCAAATCAGAGTATATACAACAGTAATAAATAAATAATGCAGCGGAACAAAATGATGCAGCGCAATTAATGAAATAAATAATAATAGTACAAAACCTTCGTCTTCATTCTCTATAAATAAGGTCTTCAATAAACTTAAAAGCTAAGACTAACCCGAGCGTAAACACTTGAGTCCGAACTAAAAGTTTTTATGTAAATTAAATCAACAGTAAATAAATATGAGTGTAACGACATCAGAGATGTTTACGGGGTTTGACATCTCATATCCAGTGTCCAACGTGAGTGCAGTAACTTAAGAGATGTTGGGATTACCATCTCCTAAGGATCCGCTAACCTATCTACTATTTAGTAAAATACGTTATATAATATGTCTACAATAAAGTAAATTATCAAAATAGCGTTAAGGCATTACCCATATCCTTCTTAACACATTTTATATATTCTCATAGTCTATACTGTACCGTAAGCTCCACCAAACCGGTGGTTTACCTAGAAGGAACTCTATAGGTACGGTACAAAACAAACACGTAGTGGGCGCGATAAGGCATGTGATAAGGCACGCGAGGCAATGCCAGGGTAGGATTCTACCATTCGCATTCCCAGACTGGTGGTAACGCACAGTAGCTATTACCTCCCACCTCGGAACACACTCCCATAATCAAATCAAGGGGTGGCCATCAAATCAATCATCAAGTCAAAATATGGTATCGAAGAAATGTGCCTGATAGGAGGTGCGACCTCACTTGGCTCGGTATAGCTTCTGTTTTAGCCACATCAAGCTGACTCATAGGAGTCGAGGTTACGTAAATAGCTCATACAGAATTGTTTGCAAACCATCCTACTTCATTCTGGAATCTCCACCATGTATACTGTTATTAAAGTGATTTTCGGTCATGGGAGAGTATGATAATATCCGGTCCAGATCTCTTAAACTAAATGCTTATTTCACACCGGATGGTTCTTTTACATTTCCAAAACCGATTCATAATTGATGTAAAAATATCATATTCGTTTCAAACCATATCACTTTCGAAATCATATTCACTTTTGAAATCATATTCACTTTCAAAATCATATTCACTTTTGAAATCATATCGATAAGATAGGTTAATTAATTCCTCATTTCAAAGTCTTCATATTTACTCAAATATATCATTTCACTAGCAAATATCATTTCAAATCCCAACTTAAGTTATAACATCATTTAACCATATTCATTTTAAAATCAGGGGTTTAAATATAACACTTCCACTTTACATAGTCTGAAATATAGAAAATAGTTAGATAGTTAAAATTAGGGTAGCATATTTTAAAATAAATTTTTAAATAGTTAAAATACTCTAAAATAGTTCAAAAATAGGTTAAAAATAGTTTAAATGGATTTAAGGTAGTTTAAATAGAATTCAAATAGATAAAAAATAGACTAAATAGATTAAAATAGATGTAAAATAGATTAAAATGGGATAATTAGTTTAAAATAGGTTAAAATAGATTAAATTGGATTAAATAGATTAAAATAAATTAAAATAGTTTGAATTGATTAAAATAGTTCAAAATAGATTAAATTAGTTTAATAGTTTGAAAATCTTAAAAAATAAGGATTTTAAAATGATATATTTTAAAACAGTTTATATTAAAATAATAAATTTGGAATTAGTATCAAATTAAACTATCTCTTTCTTTTCAACACATCTGGACCATATCCAGACTTCAACAAAACTATTTTAATTCAAATTCCCATAAAAATTATTTCAATTTATATAAATTTCAAACTCATGTTCGAAATACAATTTCAAAGCACTTCAATTTCATAGATTTCAAAGTTTAATTATTCAAATATTTCAATAACTCAATTTCAATAAATTTCACTTATGTTTTAGATTTTAACTTTGAAATTTCCATTTTTATACTTTAAACAATTCATTAAACCAACTCCAATTCCAACATTTAAAACTTAGTTCTTTGAAAATAATACAGTTTATATAAATCAAATTTTTATTTCAAAATATAATTTAACTGAATTCAAATTTTTAGGATTTTAAAGTCATTTAATTTAACCAATTCGGTGTCAGTATATAATTTTCTACCCTATGGTCATGTGATACAGACATATATGAAAGTGTACGTGCAGTACTAAGGATCGTATAATATAATATATAAATGCGGAAACCGATAATAGCAGTAAAATAAAATTAAAGTAAGCACACCAGGAATTTTTATACTGGTTTGAACTTCCCGTTCTACGTCCAGTCCCAGAATACCTCTGGATTTAGACTAAACCCCTCACTTAACCCGGAGGAATAGGTATATCACACCTGAGCAACCGAACAGGAATTTTTCCGCCTCAACAACCGAAGAGGACTTCAACTTAATACAAATACTTTGTTGACGAGTGTGTTCTGAATAACACGGATTGTCTTTTGATAGTACAATTTCCTATAATCAAATCCTCAAGAATATGTAGTGTATGTGAAGATTTAGAAGGAAGATAATCTCGTAGAATCGAAGTATATAAATTAATTCAGAGATTCTAGAGATATTGAATGAGAATGAATGCTTTTATTTGCAGAAGTAAATAGAGAATATATTTCAGAAATATAAACAAGAATTGGTGATTGTAGAAGTGATTTGAACATGTTTATATAGTTGTAGAATAGCTACAATCTTTCATGAAGAGTTTCAATCAAAAGTTGTGTCTGTATCTCTTGGATTAAGGGACATTCTTCTTCATAAAACAATCGCAACTCTTCAGAAAACTAGCCGTTATGTTCAGGTCGGTCGACCGAGAAAACTGGCCGGTCAGCTGAGTTTAAAATCGTACACAAAACAGAGAGTATTTGTGCACTTGACACAGGGTCGGTCGACCGAAGATCCTGGTCGGTCAGCCGACCTGTTGTTAAACAAAAACAGTAGTAGCTCATTTGGTTAGAGTACTTGCCTTCCAAACTAGTGACCCGGGTTCGATCCTCGCTCCATGCATTTTTTTTTTGAAAACTTGATTTTGATTAAAATATGCATGCGAGTTTATTTGAATGTGAATGATGATTCTTGAGGAATGATTTTAACAATATTCTAAGACTCAATAAAATAAAATATTAATACTAATCTCTGGATTGTAGTCTTGTCTCCTTTGTAGTGCACAATTTACTTTTATTCTCTTTTTGTTTCCTTTGTATAGTATTCTCTTTGTAGTTCGTCTTATGATCTCTGAAGCTTGTGCCATGAATCAAAACCTATGAATCAACATTCTCCCCCTTTTTGATTGATGACAATACTTATGTGACGAAGTAGTATATATTGTAATTCTCCCCCTGAATATATGGCGACTTTTCTGCAAAAACTTGTTAGCTTTTATATATTTCTCCCCCTTTGTCATCGACGAAAAGGAGAGTTTAACTGATGATATAAATTATATTTCACATAAGTGTTAACATAGAACAATATTAAAAAAAATAACTACTACTTATAATGTAAGGCATCGGAAAAAAAATTAACATTTAAAGCATGCGATACCCAAGGTTCTTATAATTTCCTAATTTTAGGAAACCATACCCATTTGGGTGTGGTTGAACCTTTATAAATATAATTTTCATTATTAACTACCGTATCAAAATAATCATCAATGTATTTTTCTCTATTTTTCCAATTAACAGGAACCCAAATACTAAGATAATTTTTATTCATATTTCCTGCTAATGATTTTGTACTTCTAGAAAAATTATCAACATTATAGGTCATAGTAGTATTTGAATTTCTATAAAAATTGGATTTAGTCTTTACTCGAAATTTAGTACTAGCACTATCATTTTTACTATACATGAAAGCATATCTAGTGCTATTTCTACGATCAGTTTTATTATATCCTAAACCACTTTTATCATTGTGAGCTTTTGAATTTTTAACATAACCTAATCCCTTCTTATTTGAAGCATGTTCAAAATGTTCAATAATCCTAGATAAATTTTCTCTCCCTTTATTAAAATTGGAAATATTTTTAGTAATGTCATCAAGCTTAGTTTTGAGACTAGTGTTATCTAACTTAACAATTTTAATTTTTTTTTTTAAACTCATGATTCTCAGAAGCTAGAGCATTATTCTTTTCTTTTTGAGCTTCTATTTCTTGACTTAATAGAGCGAGTTGAGAATTGTCGAAGAGTGAATCTTTAATTTTCTCAAGTTCTTCTTCTAATATTTTTCTTCTCGTCTTTAAGCATATCTCTTTCGAATTCTGCTTTCTTCTGATTTTCTAGAGCTTCCTTATATTTTCTTTTGAGACTTTTTAAAGTGTCTAGAAGTTCTGAATTTATTTCTATCATATCATCAAAAGTTAGATCACTAACCTCATTATCTTTTGCCATGAAGCATTTGTTTGTTTGCTCCTTTGATTTTTCTTTATTGCTCTTCCTCTTCTTATTGCCTTGACTAGATCTCTTTGTAGCCATTTATTCTAGGATGTTGTTACGATCTCTAGAATACCAGGCTCTGATACCAAATGAAAGTGTACGTGCAGTACTAAGGATCGTATAATATAATATATATAAATGCGGAAACCGATAATAGCAGTAAAATAAAAATTAAAGTAAGCACACCAGGAATTTTTATACTGGTTCGAACTTCCCGTTCTACGTCCATTCCCAGAATACCCTCTGGATTTAGACTAAACCCCTCACTTAACCCGGAGGAATAGGTATATCACACCTGAGCAGCCGAACAGGAATTTTTCCGCCTCAACAACCGAAGAGGACTTCAACTTAATACAAATACTTTGTTGACGAGTGTGTTCTGAATAACACGGATTGTCTTTTGATAGTACAATTTCCTATAATCAAATCCTCAAGAATATGTAGTGTATGTGAAGATTTTGAAGGATGATAATCTCGTAGAATCGAAGTATATAAATTAATTCAGAGATTCTAGAGATATTGAATGAGAATGAATGCTTTTATTTGCAGAAGTAAATAGAGAATATATTTCAGAAATATAAACAAGAATTGGTGATTGTAGAAGTGATTTGAACATGTTTATATAGTTGTAGAATAGTTACAATCTTTCATGAAGAGTTTCAATCAAAAGTTTTGTCCGTATCTCTTGGATTAAGGGACATTCCTCTTCATAAAACAATCGCAACTCTTCAGAAAACTAGCCGTTATGTTCAGGTCGGTCGACCGAGAAAACTGGCCGGTCAGCTGAGTTTAAAATCATACACAAAACAGAGAGTATCTGTGCACTTGACACAGGGTCGGTCGATCGAAGATCCTGGTCGGTTAGCCGACCTATTGTTAAACAAAAACAGTAGTAGCTCATTTGGTTAGAGTACTTGCCTTCCAAACTAGTGACTCGGGTTCGATCCCCGCTCCATGCATTTTTTTTTTGAAAACTTGATTTTGATTAAAATATGCATGCGAGTTTATTTGAATGTGAATGATGATTCTTGAGGAATGATTTTAACAATATTCTAAGACTCAATATAATAAAATATTAATACTAATCTCTGGATTGTAGTCTCGTCTCCTTTGTAGTGCACAATTTACTTTTATTCTCTTTTTGCTGCCTTTGTATAGTATTCTCTTTGTAGTTCGTCTTATAATCTCTGAAGCTTGTGTCATGAATCAAAACCTATGAATCAACAATATATCATTACAATCTGCAATAGAATTAATTTTGCAGGTATATATTATTTTAACCCACAATCCCGAGTCAACATTCAAAATCCATAAAATTGCTCGGGTTTATCATTTCGACCCATAACGATTTTTTTCGAATCTATAGATCATTCGGGTATGTATCATTTCAACACCTTGGTAAGTTGCAGTGTTGTAACAATATAAAATATAACATCCAGTCATTCAATATCAATAATCAACATCCATCACCATCCAAATCAACAAATAAATAGCAACAATTGACTGCTTATCAATATCAGGTATTAATAGGTAATTTAAAATTCAATATTAAAATAAATGGCGATTAAATCCAATAAAATTCAGATTTATCTGGAATGACAATTTACATATACCAAATATCAACCAGTTAGTTTCTAATTACATCATAAATTCAATTTAACTAACATAAGATAATTTAGTAGCCGTGAATGGGTTGAAACACCCACCTTTGATTTCAAATTGATTTAAAATCCAAAATAAGGCCCATAATTCAACAATCTCAGAATTTGTCCAAACTATTTTTATAATGTCCGGAATTTCGATACGATCCTAACGAAACAAACGCACTCAAATCCGAGTTCACATGTAAAAGTTATTCATATTAGAACATCACACCATTTATATTAAATAAATAAAATATTTTAATTAACCAAATACGTACTTACTTTGACAAGTCAGCCTAGTTCACCAAACCATAACTCTGCCAGATAACACGATCGCGATCGAGGGTATCTCGTTCCCAACCGCCGCCTTCACTGCCAAAATGTGCCAGCCACGGACCTATCAAGCTCGATCAGCAGCCACCATAGACAAGGCCTCCTCTGGTCGATCAGCTTTTAAAATCAGCTTATTTCAAATTGAATTCAATTAAATTGATTTCTACACGTTTCGAATCCGTACGATCAAACGACAAATTCGATCGCTACGAAACATGAAATCCTACAATAATTCGCCGCCGTGGATCCAATGAAATCGATTTCGTTAAAATTCGAAGCAGTGGCCAAAATGGCTATTTTAGTTAAACAAATAAATTATTATTAAATTAGTTAATCACCTTTAAAATTTAAATTTTATAATTTTTTTATCATTTCAAATTTCACGGAATTTAACAATCATTTTTAAACCAATTTCCCATGTCAAATTCAACATTAATTATTGCACTAATTACAATGTTCAAATTTCTATTGAAATAAAATCATTGATTATTAATTTAAATTTCAATAAATCCATTTATTTGTTTTTTCATCTTATTATTCAATCAATTTTCATCTTATGGACATTATTAACATTGGTTTATATCTTATCACATCAAAATCTACAATTATCATCTTTTACCATATTAGTTGCAATATTTCAATTATATCGATTTTTTTTCGATTTTCACATTAAGTTTAACGGACTGAATTAATAGTTGATAAATAGCAATTATTTCCTTTTACTTAATTTAATCACATTTATAAGTTTATTATCTATAAACAAATGTTATAACTACTTACACAACACTGATTTTTATCCAATTACAATTAATTACATATTATCTCACCGTTTAATATAACATTTAAATCATTTCCTTATTTACAATCTATAACCAATTATAACTTTTTAATCATTTCAATGAATTGGAATTACATTTAAAGTAGTTATCAATTACCTCGAATTAATGAAATTACATTTCATTCTAGTTATTTTTCTCTTTAATAAATGATAAATTTTAGTTTCTTCCAATATTAAATTACAATATCTTATAAAATTCAGTAATTTAATTATCGGAAAATGTGGGTCGTTGCACTCTCTCTCACTCAAAACTTTTCATCCTCGAAAAGGGAAAGAAGGCATTAAGAAATTAATATTTTTTTTTCAAAATAATCAGTTTATAAACAATTAATTTACATAATTAAGTATTTAAATAAAATTTATCAATTAATAACCAATTAAATCCTTCATATTCAAGTTAATAAAAGTTCGAAAATATCTTTACTTTCATAAAAAAATTCTAAGTCCAAAAATTCACAGAAAATTCCGGCAGAGTCTCCTTTGCACGAAGATGTCCGAGAGAAATAATAATACTAATAAAATAATATATATAATATTTTAAAATAAAATATCCCAAACCATGAGAAAACAATATAATATCGCTAAAAAACCGTAATCCAAAAACGTACTTGTTGGGCAAGCAACGCTTATTTTATGAACCTTATTCTTAGCTCTTAGCTCTTCGGTTATCCTTCCACGAGGATATCCACTGAGGAATGAGGTGAGTTTCTAGATTGTTCGAGTTTGGTTGAGTTTATCATTCAGCTTCGTTTGAGTGTTCTTTTCAGATACTCAATCAATTTTATCCTTTGTAGCATTACTCCGTCTGAAGTAGTGATTCATGGATCGTGTGCTTCTTCTCCTTCGAGAAGAATACCTTCTTATCCTGTATCTTGATGATTTTTGGGTGTGGCTCGTGACATCGTAAGATTGATGAACACTCTATCTCCTTTTGATGATTTTGAGAATCGAGTTTTCTGGGAATATCGCGATGTATTCTCTTAATGCTCTTTGATTTGAGTTTGAAGCTATATAAATATGAGTTTTAAAGAGAAATTTGAGCTTTGAGATATTTAAAAAAATCAAAGAATATTTTGAGAAAATATTTACATGAGTATATTCCTTTTATAGAAATAATTTATGAGTGTTGGGTTGTCCATCAAGTAGTTAAGAGTTCTGGTCGATATGCCTGATCGTAATTATCGATTGGAATCTCCTAAATGCTATGATGAGGTAATCAGACACGATGGTTTGTGTTTTAAAAATTGAGATTTTGAAAATAATTTTTTGAGATTAAATATTAAATTTATTTTTGAATGCTAATGCATCCATTGATTTTAGAGACGAGTAATAGAGTGGCGAGGCAGTTTTGATCGTTCGGTCAACTCTACAACCAATAGATATATTTATTTATTAGAGACTCAATGGCGAGGCAATGCCATTTATTTATTTTTAAATTATAAAGATGAGAATATAAATGAGATTATTTTTGAGCGGTGCTTTATTGGGAAGTATATTTTGGGATTTTAGAATCTATATTATACACAGTGGATGTTTAAGAAAGAGTTATAAGAGAATTTGAATTTTTTTTAAACTATTTAAGCGGTTTAATAAAAAGAGCAAAGATAATTTAAACCCTTAATTAATTTTAAGGAATATTATTATGGATTTACAAATTTCTTTGGAAATTGATTTTGAAGTAAGAGGAGAAATTTGGACTTTTAATTTGACTTTTAAATTACTTACTAAGCAATACAGTAAAGAGTTTGAAAATTTCCAAATGTTGAAAATTGAGATTTAAACTCTAAAAGATGTTGAGATTTAAAAATTCTAAATATCTTGGATTAAAAGTTTATTGGAGCTTATATCATTGTTCTTGAGTATATTCTATCTTTGAGCTATTATTAACGACCTGCATTTTTCACGGTCGTTCGAGTTGGTGGCTTTGTGAGAAGCCATCTTGTGATCTATCAATCTTGTCTATTGTGTCTACCCTGTTGTGAGGATGTTCTTTCCGTATATTTATACGGAAAATCTTATTGATGATCTTCGTTATTGCTTAGAGTTTGGATTTAAGTGAGTTTGATCCCGACTCTATTCATAGATTTTTATGAAATCAATCATTTTCGATTGATTAATTGTTGAGCATCTTATTGAGTATTGATACGAAGACGGGATATCTTCGAAATTCTTTCAAGTTGCTTGGAAAATTCGATGGTTTGCTAATCACTAGCATATGATGGACCACTGGATTAACCAAGGGAGTTTTTCCTTAGTTCTTCTACCATTCAATGTTCAGAGTATGAATGGTTTGAGTTTTGAGCTTGTCTTTTATTCTTTGTCGATTGAATTTTTGTGTTGTTTACAGTCTTTTTCCACTAGAAATTGCGAGGACGCAATTTTATTAAGGGGGGATTCTGTAACAACCTGGGATTTTGGAGATTACTGTTAATATTAAATTATAATGCAAATTATAATTTGATATTGTGTTTAAAAATGAATTGGATAATAAAATGAGGGATTATATTGTTTATTTTATATAAACAATATCTTGATGAATATAATTTGGGATTTGAAATTTAAATAATTCATATTATTTTATTTGAAGCCTATTTCAACATTTGAGGGTTGAAAAAAGTGTAAATGATGAAACAAAGTTTAAAAAACTTTTTCTTATGGATTTGGATTGAAAATAAATAATTGTGATGGTTTAATTTTGTTAATTAGTAATATTGGAAATTTATTCTAATTTTAGCCTTTTATTGTAAAATAAAAGGAATAATATGAAGAATAAAAATTTAGAAGTGCAATTAGGCTTGGAATGATGTATTAATGTTATAAAAATGTTAAAATATTTTTTACACTTCATTAGACTTAAAAATAAATTTTATTTGGTTGAAATAGATGAAAATAGTGATTTTTCACTAAAAATGAGAATATTGGTAAATATTGTTAAAAAATTGTGTTATATTGGGAAAATAATACTTTTTGTGGGAAAATAATATTTTTACTTGGAAAATTAAATTTCTGATGTCACTAACATGTTTCCTTTATTAAAACATGAACAATGTGACTTGTTTCATATGATTTGGAAATTTAATGCAAAAGTTGTGCGTAAATTACTAAAACACATGCATATTTACTCTAAATATTTTCTAAGTGTGAGAATTGGGCTTATAAGGTTATTTTGTGCCCATAAACCCAATTTCTAGAATGTTCAAAGAGATATACATTCATTTCTCTCTGACTATTTTTTCCAGTAAAACACTTTTCTTCTAAAAACTTCAATATTCTAAATAATGACCTCCATAAAAAGAGAAAATCAATGGCTTCCTTCTTATAGATCAATTTTTGCTCAAAATCTCTGCAAATTGAGAAACTAAATCAATCAAATAAAGAGAGTAGAGAAGGTAATCTCCAACAATACCCAAAATTTCATCAAAAATCTTGGAATTAGGTATGAATTGTTTGTAACCAATTTCTTTAGATGTGCATGTCTTTGTTTTAGCTTTTATAGGTTTTGAAGCTCCAATTCTTCTCCAAAGTTCGCTGCAAAATCTTGCTAAATTGTTGAGGTGAGTACAAGCTTACGAATTTTTAGCTAAAAATTAAAGTTTCTGCGAGAAATTTGGTAAAATTATTTACTGTATATGTTATTCTTTATGGTTCTTATTCTCTTTGTTTTCTGATTTCTGTTAGCCACTTTTTTTGGCCATAACTGTTTCATTTCTTAACCAAATTCAATAATCTAGGATATTTTGGAAATTGTAGACATAGATCTACAAGTTTTATATTTTGAGTTTTCTAAAATTTTGATGTTTTCTTGATCAAAATCGTGCTTGTTTGTTGCTATCCTGAGAACAAATTGACAGCAACAATAATCACAGGTCAAAGAAGTGTTTTAGCCATAAGTTATTCGTTTCTTATCCGATTTAGGTCAGATATTTTTTGTTGGAAACTACATTAAATATGGAATAATTTCTCTTCAGGTAGCATTTTGATATTTTACTATATGATTGACCTAAAATAGAATTGAAAGCAGAATTATAGTTATGTCTTTGACAGAATTTCCTGAGTTTGAATCTGATATTGTTTGAGCTATATATTTCTCGTTTTTTATCGGAATTCCATAATTTTAGATGATCTAGAAATCCTAAATCATGTATTACAAGTTTCATGTTTTGTGTTTTCTGTAATTTTGAGGGTAGCTATGTAAAAATCTAATTTTTCTACTGCTAACTCAAGAGCAAAATCAATATTTGCTCTATGTTTGAAACCGAAATGAATTTGACCATAACTTTTTCATTTCTTAACCGAATATGATAATTTTGGATGTTTCGGAAAGCTTAGCTCATCTGCTACAAAAAAAAATCATTGTGCATTATGGAATTTTGAAGTTTGCTTGGTCTAAATTTTGCTGGTATATTGCTATCCTGAGGGCAAAATGACAGCAACTACAATCGTTGACCTTAGAATTCTATTAGCTCATTTTTGCTATCATTCTCTTCGGTTTTGATGATGTTTTTGAGATATTATAAGAGTTATGATGCCTATCAGTAGGAAAGCTATATTTGGAAAATTTGAAATTCGAATTTGAATGGAATTGGAATTGATTTTGGGTTAAATTTGAATTGAATTCGTATTGATTTCAAGTTATCAGTTTTGAGATATCCCTCTTAGTTTTCATTGCTTTCGAGAACGGTTTTCACTAAACCATTTTTGAAATACATGGACATTTTAAATTATTATTACATAGTATTTTTTAAAATTATTTTTCTAAATAAAGAAAGATTTATTTTATATAATAAAGGAATTTCAAATATTGGTTTTAATAATCGTTTTCGGAAAATCGTTTTAAATTTCTATTTTCTCTAATAAAATTATTTTACAAATAAAATTACTTATTTTTATGAATTTTGAATGTATAAGAAAGACGATTAAACGTTAAAGTAAAACATATGGTATGGGACACATGGATTTGCTTTATCACTTAATAACGGACTTATACGATCTAAACCCTTTCGATGAACTGTTAGAGATGATTTAAGATGTTATTAAATTGTGGGTAGGTTATATGGTTCGAGAACTCCTATTTAGGAGTACATTCGATGAAGGATCATTTTATAATGTGTTTCTTAATCTTTTTGACGCTGAAATGAGGTGAATTAAGAGCTAGAAATTCCTAATTGGAATTATGGTTATAACTAACCATCTAGATGTTATTTTGACTTGCCGATGAGATGATGTAAGATTCTTTATGATGATTTTACGATGTTGAGATATATTATGAATTTTTTTACTTGTCGATGGGATGAGACAAGTCATGATGCTACTAATACTCGTCAATGAGATGAGACGAGCATGGTATTGTATTTACTCGCCAATGAGATGAGGCTGAGTAATTTTCATGATGTTTATGATGTTTTACTAGTGTGGTACCAACTAACGCTAGTAAACCGTTAGGTGCGAACGTATGGTATGGGACGTACGTTAACACCTATTGGGTTTCTATCCGAAAAGTTGAGACACATTCACGATGTTTACAAGTACTACAGACCACGAGTACTCGATTGGAGTCATCGCGATGTAGCTGCTACTCCGATCATCACGATGCTATTAACTCGGGTCTTTATGACTGGGAGTCATTATGATGTTATAGACTATAGTCATTCACGATGTTCACGATGTTAAGATGTTATTTGACTCTAGTCAACACGATGTTTATGGTACCAAATGGTAGTACTAATCAAGATGAAGCGCACGTAACATTGCTTTGGCATGCAATCGAGGATCTGGCCAATTCAGTATTTCTTTGAGTTTTGATGTTTTTGACTTCACCGTCTTTAGATGATTATTACATTGATAGCCTAGTGCCAGATGAGATGTATGCATATATGGTGAAATCATTTATGATATTACTCTTTGATTGAGCTATTTGCATTATGGATTGATGATTTTATAGACTACTTGATGTTAAGATGGAGTTGAGATGTATTTCTATATTTATACCAATGAGATGAGGTATAAATGATTATGAAGAATCTTTTATGATGTGTTTTAGTGATGGATTTGAGATGTATCTATATTCATACCAATGAGATGAGGTATGAATAAATATAATACTTCTTTTATGATTGGGTTATATATTACCTTGAATGATCCTTGAGATGTGCCAATGAGGTGAGGCACATCCATATGCGTTTTATTCTATGTATGAAGCATATGTACCTTTAAAGTATTTTTGTATTGACAATCACTTCTAAGAAGATAGTTGAATCATTTGAAGTCGTTATTCATATTCCTTTATACCACTGATAATATGAGGCGCAAGCGATGTTTATTGAGTCTTGTCATTAAAACTTTGCTTGCCGATATCCATTTGCTTAAGTGTCAATTAGGCCACTTAAGTATGACTTTATCATCATTATCTCTTCTACTTGCTAAGGAGAGATGTTGTCCTTTCTTATGATGTTGGAACTCTATTTAGGGCATGACATCCTTTAAGAAAAATAATACCATAGTTTTCACCTATTCATCCTTGTCGATTACTCTGTTTAGCTAACGATTTTAGCTAGCCCGACCCGTGCGTTTTCACTCGAGTCAGACCGAGTTGTTTCAGGTATCATCTACTGAACTTAGCTTGAAGTTGATGTTGGATATCAGCTCTTCTTTCGCTTGAGTAGTTTATTTTTTCTGCATACTCTGATATTTTTACATTTGATTTGATGTATATAGTGTGGTCGTGTACCGCCTTTATTATATTCATATTGTATTATACTAAACGTGTATCAGTGTATATGTGTGTATATATATATGATGTTGGTTACTGTTATGTGATGTGATTTATATTCAGTTATTGAATTTTGTTCTGATAGATCCGTTAGCTACCTATGGTTTTGGATTAAGCATTTACTGGGTATATCGATCCACTTGAGTTGAAAAAATTGTATTGCATTTATCGGCGTATTCAATAGATGTTTAAGACAAAATTATAGATGATCACCCTTAACCAGCCCTATTCTTTGCTTTAGTAGATAGAATTACTTGTTAATTCTCTTTACGAAGGTGGGTCTCGGGGTGAGGCATTACAGGTATAGGTATGCCACCCTGGATATGCAGGTAATTCCAAGGGAAGGAGGAAATTCAAGTAATCAGAATTGGAAAAAAGAAAGTTTGGGGGCAAGAAACCATATCAAGGCAAGGATAAGAAGAACAATCAAGGAAATCCGGCTAGAGATATAACTTATTACAATTTCCAAGAAAAGGGCCATTATTCAAACAACCGCAAAAATCCGAAGAAGCAAGTTAAGAAAGAACAACCTGTGAAGACTGTTCAAGGAGTTAGAGAGTGTTATTATTGTCACAAGCCTAGACATGTAGTTAAGAATTGCCCGGTGATGAAGCAAGCACAAGTGGCAAATGTTTATGCGATAAAGGATGACCCCTCAACTTCTAGGACAGATAAAGGAAAAGGTGTTCTGGAAGGTAACCTTACTATTTATGATAAAGTTGTTAGAGTTTTATTTGACACGGGAGCTTCACATGGCTTTATCTCTCAATAAATCGTAATTGAATTAGAACTTAAACCTGAATTTGTTAACGACCCAATTTGCATGAAGAATCCGGTTGGAGGTCCCGCAAACCTTTGTCTGTATTGCAAGAAAGTTCCTATTTCACATTCTTGCTATCAATTTCCTATCAACCTTTATATTCTTGACTTTAATGAATTTGAAATCTTACTCAGAATGAACTGGTTATTGAGATACGAAGCTAAATTAGATTGTAATAATCGGTCAATTTTAGTCAAAACAAACCTTGGAAATTTTATTGAAATCTCTTGTGGGGATCCGATTCCAAAGAGAGATAAATTGATGTATACTTTGGGATATCCTGAACCCAGTATGGAGTCTATACCTGTTGTTCGAGAATTTTCCGACATATTTGAAGAAGTAAAATCCTTACCACCACACAGAGAAATAGAATTTAGAATTGACTTAGTACCCAATGCCCGTCCTGTCGTTCACGTAAGTCACAGGATGGCACCCAGGGAAAGAATTGAATTAGTCAATCAAACTCGGTATTTACTAGAGAAAGGATTGATTCGCCCTAGTGTTTCTGAATGGGGTTCAGCTGTCATGTTTTGTGGCTAAATCGGACGAATCTTTGAGATTGTGTGTAGATTACCGTGATCTCAATAGGCAAACTCTCAATAACAAGTTCCCTTTACCTAGAATCGACGATCTATTCGATCAACTTCATGGTGCTCGATTCTTTTCTAAGTTGGATCTAGCTCAGGGATTCCATCAGCTGTGAATAGCCGAGGATTGTGTTCATTTGACTGCGTTTAGGGGTCCTAACATGTTCTACGAATGGTTAGTCGTGCCTTTCGGACTAATCAACGCTCTTGCGTACTTTATAGATTTAATTACCCATGTGTTTCGAGAAGTATTGAACAAATTTGTCCTTGTGTTTATAGATGATATCGTGATTTACCCTAAAACCGAAGAGAAACATGCTGAACATCTCAGAATTGTTTTGGAGATATTGAGAAGGAATATCCTATTCGCTAAATTTTCTAAATGTCACTTTTGGGTAAAAGAATTCAGATTTCTCGATCATATTGTTAATGAAGAAGGGATTTCTATTGATCCAAGCAAGATTTCTGCTATTCTAGACTAGAAGCGACCCACTACTCCTAAAGAAGTTCGAAGTTTTCTGGGTTTAGCGAGATATTATAGAAAGTTTGTCCAGGATTTTTCCACGTTGGCCAGCCCATTGACTAAGCTAACAATGAAGAATGCTAAATTCGATTGGACTCCAAAATGTGATGAAGCTTTTCAGGAATTGAAAACGAGATTAACTACCGCTCCCGTTCTCGCTATCATTAACGGGAACCAAGGGTTATGTGTCTATACTGATGCTTGTGGAGATGGTTTGGGTGTAGTACTAATGAAAAATGGGAAAGTAATTGCCTACGCGAATAGACAGTTATGTCCATATGAGAGAAATTACCCAACACACGATTTGGAACTTCTAGCTGTTATTTTCGCTTTGAAATCTGATGACACTATCTTTTGGGTAAGAACTTTTTTCAGCTTTCTTAACGATTTAAGAAATTTAACTTAACTAAATAAATATACTAAATGAACTCTCTTTTTTTAGGTGAAAATTTTGAATTATTCACCGACGACAAATCTTTGAAATATTTCTTCACCCAGAAAGATTTAAATCTACGGAAACAATAATGGGTAGAATTTCTAGCATCATATGAACTAGATATTCTGTATACACCTGGGAAAGCCAATGTAGTTGCTGATGCTTTAAGTAGGAAGCATTCTACTCTTGCACATCTTGTCGTCACTCCTACTCTTCTTAAGGAGATCGCCAACAAGCAAAAAGAAGATAAGTTTCTTCTAGAAATTTATAGAAGAATTCATCGTGGCAAAAATTCCAGTTTTAAGGTCAATAAGAATAAAATTGTAAGACTTAAAGGCAGGTTGTGTGTTCCTGATATTCCTTATCATAAACATGAATTATTGGACAAGTGCCATAAGTCTAAACTCAGTATCCATCCAGGAGTTAATAAGATGTATAAAGACATCAAAAGAACTTTCTAGTGGAAGACAATGAAAAGGGATATGTCTATATATATGAGTCGCTGTGCTACTTGTCAATAAATTAAAAGCGATCAGAAGAAGATGGCAGGTTTACTCCAGCCTCTGGAGGTACCCAAGTGGAAATGGGATCAAGTATCGATGGATTTCATCGACGGGTTGGCCCACACTCGAAAGGGAAATGAAGCAATCTGGGTTATTGTGGACCGTTTGACTAAGACAGCTTACTTTATACCAGTGAAATCTACCCGCACAGCAGAAAGTTTAGCTGAGTTATATGTGAAGGGAATTGTCCGACTCCACAGTATACCAAGCAGTATAGTGAGTGATCGTGACCCGATCTTCACCAGTAGATTTTGGGAGGCGTTTCAAGCCGCATTGGGAACAAAACTGAATTTCAGCACTGCTTATCACCCACAGTCTGATAGGCAGATTGAAAGGATAAATCGAATATTAGAGGATCTTTTGCGAGCTTGTATTCTTGCCTTTGGTGGTTCTTGGGAAGAATATTTACATTTGGTTGCGTTCTCATATAATAATAGCGATCAAGCCAGTATCGAAATGGCTCCTTTTGAAGCTTCATATGGTCGTCCGTGTCGATCACCGACATGCTGGATTGAATCTGGTGATAGACTCGTTCTTGGACCAGATATTATTAAAAAAGCCACTAAAAAAGTTGATTTTATTCGAAAGAAATTAATAACTGCTCAAAGTCGCCAGAAGAGTTATTACGACCGCAGAAGAAGAGCTTTAGAATTTCAAGTTGGAGATTCCGTTTTCTTGAAAGTGTCTCCAATGCGTGGTGTGTTAAGATTCAGGAAGACTAGTAAGCTGTCACCACGATATATTGGTCCTTTTCCTATAATGGAAAGGATCGGTCCTCTAGCATATCAAGTGCAGCTACCTAGCTGGTCATCTGGCGTACACGATGTATTTCACGTTTCACATCTTTGGAAGTACGTGCACGATCCAGACAGTATTACCGAAGAGGCAGCTCAGAAGGATCTCGAGATAACACCAAATTTAACAGTTAAAAGAGAACCAATAAAACTTGTGGATCGTGATGAAAAGCAATTAAGGAACAAAGTTGTGAAACTGGTTAAAGTGCAGTGGAGCGGTGATCCAAAGGACTGTACTTGGGAGACAGAAGACAGTATGCAAAAGTCTTATCCCAATTGCAGAGTGGATATCACGGCTTAAACTGGTAAGCCATTTCTCTATCCTTTTCCGAATTCGCATATTCTTTGTTTGCTTTTCTCTCTCTTTCAAATTTCGAGGACGAAATTTCATAAGGGGGAAAATCTGTAACATCCCAAAAATTATCAATTTAAATTTGGTAATTTATTTGAACTTTTGGGATTTAATTTGAAAATAATTTGAAAAGTTTCAAAACAAATAAAATAAGTGATAATTTATATGAGTAAAAATTTCAATTTCTTTTGAGTTTAAAAATTTGAAATAATAAATGCTTTTAAAATCATTTGAATTTAAATCTTATATATATGTGAATATATATGTATATGTGCATATATGAGTAGATTTGGATTTATGTATTGGATTTGACTTTGAATTAAAATTTAAACTTTAAGTAAATGTTTTAGTTAAATAATTTGAATTTATAAATACATATCTATGTAATTTATTTAACATGTATTTTAATTTCAAAATATTCTTTTTTAAATAATATGTATTAATATAAAGCAAATATCTTTAATGGGAAATGTATTTGTTAATAAAGTAAATATGACATAAGTTTTATTTAAAAATATTTAACTCATATAAAAATACAAATGTCAAGCATGTAAAAAGAGAATAAAACAAGTGTTTAACATGTAGAAAAAATTAGACAAGTGTCATCACATCATTTTCATTTTTTTTAGAAATTCATAGAAAAGAAAAGAAAATTACATAAGTCATTTTATCTTCTTCATCTTACTCTTTTATTCATTTCCAAACCTGTACAAAACTTTAAGACCGAGAAATCATCAGTCACAATAAATTAAACAAAGAACCTCCTCAATTTTTTTCAGAACTAAATTCCAGTAAACAAATCTGAAACCTTTTCTTTCAATATCTCAAGCCAGAAAAAGGGAATTCAAGGATAACTTCAAGTCTTCAACAAGTAATTCAGAATCAAGCAGGAGTCAACTTCAACAATTAAAAGAGAATCAGGATCAACTTAAAAAGAAAATTTTTGCAAACTCAAGCTTTAAAGTTGCAGATCAGGGATCTTCTTTCTCGCTGTTTCATTTAAAAACAAACTGTAAGTAAATTAAATATTAGTTTGTTGTTAAAAATATTAAGTATGTCAAATCCATCAAAGATTAAACAAGTTTATAGAAATTAGTTGCAGATAACAAAATTCAAGATTCAGTTAACAAAAGAAAAGCAGTTCCAGTTTTTCAATTTTCAAATCCAGACAGAAAACTCTCTGCTCAATTACACAGATGAGTAAACTCGTTAATTTGAACTTGAATTTGTTGATGTGAACAATAGTGAGGCTTGAATGATAAACGTGTGTTTGCATGTATATATTTGCGCCTGAAAATGAAGATGCATGCATGTATACATCAAAATAGACTATGTTCCATGCCCACAGGTTCAAAACTCTGTCAAAAAAAATAAAAATAAAAATCCAAAAGCTCTATCTCAAGTTGTTGTTAGGCTTTGAGATCAAAAGAAAATATGTTTGAATGATCATGCCCTAAGTTTTAAAATAAATGTTGGTAAATTAAACAAACAAATTTGTTTGGAAATAGAAAACAACAGGCAAAACCAATATGAACAGAAATCTCATCAAACACGATTCCAGATTTTGAATATATAAATTGAATTGTCTTTGAAGTTGATGATTTTTAAAAGTAAAATCAAATTTTTTTATCAAGTATTCACTGAGGAAAAAAAGTGATGAACGGAGTTATCATTTTCTCGAAGCTCTGGCGATCGATGGAGTTTCGGTGCTCGAGATCGTGGTCGTGGCTTGCTGGACGACTTTGGAGATTGGGAAAAATGTTGGATTAAATTCTAGATCAACATGGATGTTGATTTTGATCGAGTTAGGGTTTAAAGTGTAAAACGAGTCAAGGTTAGAAACGTGATCCCTGCGCCGTCTATAGGCCATCGGAGGTCATAGGACCGGGACCATCAGATGCGTGGGAGGCTAATGGAGCTTTGGATGGGGTGTAGCGAATTCTGATGATCAAAAGAGGGAGAGCGAGGCGGTCGTTTGAGGCTCAATTTCGTTCCAGATTTGGGCCTGGGGGCTCGAATACGAAATCACAGTTGTTTCGAAATTTTGAGCGTTTGAGATGTTCGGGAGCATCGTCGTGGACATGTCGATGACCAGAGGTTCGAACTGTAGCAGCCGAAGTGGTTGTGCATGTGCACACAGTTGGAGTTGTGTCAGGAGGCAACAGTTTGGGGAAGAAAAGGGAACTCGAAGCAACCTTCGGGAAGCAGGGGTTCGAACTCGAGTATTGGCTCAAAGTAAATTTTGGGTCATACGGGTTTGTACTTAGACAAATTTGAAAAAAAAATATAAAGCACACGGGTAGTTTTTGTTGATAACTCGAAGCAAGAAGTAAAATGTTTTGGGAAGACTCGATGTAGTCTCAAGGGGTCAGCGTACAAAATAGTTTTGCTCTAATATAATAACAAAATTCAAAACTTTTGAACAATTTTAAACTCATGTTGTTAAATGATAATTTGATTTGAGTTTAAAACAAATTAAAGTTTAAGTAAGGCATTTTTAAATTTAATTTAATTTAATTTAATTTTGTCACATTATTTTATAAAATTAATTATATAATGTAATTAAGAATGATAGTTAAGATAAAATGCTATGCAAACCAATTTTAACCTCTTAAGACAATTTATGTGATAAATTTAACTAAGTTTGCAGGATAATCAAAATGATTAACAAAGATAAGAAGGTTTATCTTTTAAATTTAATAAGTAATTAATGATTTACTTAAGTGGTAAATGATTTACTTAAAAACAAACTATTTAAATTAATCACTTAATATTTAAAGATTAATTAAGTAAATAATTAAGGTTAATTAAATGGTAATTAATTAAGGAATAATTAATTAAGATAATTAATTAAGGAATTTAATTAATAAATGTAATTAAGGTTTAATTAATTAACAATTAAGGATCAATTAATTAAGATAATTAATTAAGGAATAATTAATTAATGAAAATAATTAAGATTTAATTAATTAACAATTAAGGATTAATTAATTAAGATAATTAATTAAGGAATAATTAATTAATGAAGATGATTAAGATTTAATTAATTTTAATTAAGGATAACAAATCATTGATTGAAGATAATTAATGAAATTAATTATGTGATTAATTAATCACACGATTTATTCATCTTAGTTGTAGATGATTGATAACTATTGTATGTTGTGTACTGATTGTTATCTCTGATTGTAATTGTGATGCTACGTGATATGAATTGCTTTGTGCTGAGCTGTGATTCTGTGTTGAATATATTTCTGTGTGAATATGAAAAACCCTTTGGGCCGTAAAACGGCTTTTGAATTTCGATGCGACAGGGAGTCAGATTCCAGTTGGTTATCCGAAACCCACATCGAACCTGTGAATCTTTGTGAATGATATGTCCACATGTTTTTTTAAATTGATGCTCACTATTCGGTTTAGCCGGAAGAGAACCTTTGTGTCATATAACCCATTCCGAATAGTGATACGATGAAGTGGATAGCATTTGAAGACTGTGGCGAAGACCGGGCGTCTTTGAGAATGATAGGATAACCTGTCGAATGACTCTGCACTGAGTTGCTCCGGTATAGATGCAACGACCCTGAATTTTCGATCCCGTAAATTCCAGATAGTTAGGGAAAAGAGGAAAAAAGATAGAAGAAAATGAAGAACGGAAACACCAACATCTCATATACGCAGCGGATAAAATATAATAACAAATAATAATAGTTATACAAAGGAAACTATACTTGTCAAATTTAATTTAATACATCAGAGTTATAACATATATACAAACACTGGACAGACACAATCAACACGACTCAGATATACAACAATATAATACAGCGGGAACACTTCATACATTCCTGTCATCCAGCCCGTCTCCTGAGCTCCATAACGTCCTTACTTGAAAATCTGTAATACTCGGTCTGTCCCGAGCATTGCTGTGATAGCCCGCAAATCCATACTCCTTGAATATACACTAATCTCCATTGATTAATTCAAGATGAACAGAAATACGAATTATCAATGTTTAAGAAAGAGAGGAAGAAGAGGGAAGAAGATAGAAAATAGAGAGAAAAGAAAATAGAACGGAACAGAAAGAAATAGCAGAACAAAACAACATCAGAATCTCACAATCGCAGCGGAATGACATATAATAGATAAATGAATAATCTTTAAACAAAGAACTATATCAGTTATTACATTACATCACATTACATTTCATTACATCAGAGTGTACAACAACAAACATCAAACAGCGGAAAAGAAATACTATATACTAGTAATACGCCATGCCATCCAGCTTGCCTCCAGCAACTCCAGAATATCCAGAATATCCTGATAAACCTAACTCTCGACTGCCCGTGTGGAAATTGGTGGGCACCCAGAGTTTAGGAAGGAAAACAATAAACTCCGAGTCAGTCATGTGACTGGTGTGAGAACTCAAAACAGTTTATTTATCTTTGAAAACAAAATAGAGGAATATTTTTAAAGTCAATTCGCAATGCTTTTAAAAAAAATGAGAATACCATAAGGCCTCCCGTACACACACACAATGTAAACGCAGAATCGGAGGAGATTTCTCCTTATGATAGTCAAAGATGCTTGATACGCATTAAAAAGAACATTTGATATTATTACTAGTGTATAGTGTAGGAAAAATTCATTTCGAAAGTAGAATATAAATCTTAGCCAACATATGACCATTATCGTATGCCTACTATAGCTACCATCTAAACAGTGGTGACCACCATAAGTAAGTGGCAGGTTCTACAACTAAAACCGTACAGGGTTTTGTATTGGGAATTGGATTTCCAACGAATGATCAGGCCAAGGAACTTCCCATTGCCACATGAGAATGCCTCTGGAAGGACATCCCCGAGAACCAAACCAGATCTCTACCAACACAAGGCCGGGTTACCCCTAATTGAGTAACAACTGACCGAGTATGCCATCCCCCGGTCCTTTGGGACCTTTAACCGAGCGCTCGTCATCAACATCACACAAAATAATAAGTGTTTTCAACATGAGTAAGTATCCGGGCTCCATACCATGATACCATCCTTTTCCAGAAGGAAATGCACATACCCTAAAGGGAGCTACCCCTCATAACCTTGCCGCATCTTTCCTGTTTTGACCATTCCCGGGGTGTGAGGCTCGACGGAGTCACGTCCACAAAAACATACTTTATACAAATCCATGCTTTGGGTCAACAAATGATCATAGAAATGATCTCCAGGATAGACGATCAAATAAATGATCCTATCACAAATAATCAACACAATGATCATTTCACAGCAACACTCAGCATGTCACATTACCAAATTGGGAATATATCGCTGATAACCTTCAACTACATAACCTCTGAGCTCGTACGTCTCAGAGAAGGGTGTTAAGCTAAAATAATAAATTCTCCGCCACCAACAGAAATATATTTGAAAGAAATCGGCTTTATATCTCAATTTGTAACGTCAGACATACAATCCATACAAGTCTGTTCCGGGCCCGAACGGAACCGAAGGCACTTACAAAGAAGTCCTTGCAATCCGGATATCCAAAATCCTAATCGGATTCACCATCACATATGGAGAACTCTATACCGGAGCAACACGGTGCAGAGTCAATCGACAGGTCATCCTATCGCTCTCGCAAATACCCGGTCTTCAAAACCGGTCATCAATGCTATCCATAACGTCGTATCACTATTTGGAATGGGTAATCCGAATAACGAGCGCAATAATTTAAAAATAAGTGTAGCATTCAAATTCAGCAAATCACAACAAATACCTTTCAAAGGTAAATATTGATAGTCAGTTATTGAACTATCAATGGATATGCACACATCACCAGATTCCAAATAATTTTCCAAATTATTTATTTCCCAAAAATATCTTTACTAGATATATAATTTCACACTTCAAAAATAAATCAATATTTATTTTTAAACAAATTCCACTTTCTTTTATAAATTCCATAGTGAATTTATATTTCACAATATCTTTGAATATGCGATTTCATTTATTCATTTTCAATTTATCTTCAAAAAGAAAAATTCTCAACTTATTCACTTTGCATTGAAAAAACATTTCCATACTTATTTATTCATAAGAAATTCACAAATTTTATTTATTTTCAACACTTGGAAAATATTCAATATACTTAAATCGAGATTAAGTATATATTTCATCCTTTAAGGAAATCGTTCTCTTAAACATATTTATTTGGGCCAAAACGAATGTTGCGTAAAACATCGTTACGACAACCCAAAATCACTAGTATAGGGATTCGAAATTAAAATAGATATATAAATCCCAATACTATACAAAACATTTCCTTTCGGAAATCATTTACTATAACAACAGTGTTATAGTCCATTATTTCCTTTTATTTCTCGAAAACGTCTATTTCAATAATAAATGTTGAAATCTATGGTTTCGAATCTCAACGCATTTTAAAACATCGTTAGCTTGTTTTAATTCTATTTAAAATATCACATCCTAAACATTTTCTTTAACATATTATTCACTATTCAAAACGTGAATATACTTTGTTAACAAATTTCATCCTTTTATTCATTTTATTTCAAAGGATTATTCACAGTCAAAAACGTGAATATAACTCCATTAATAGGTTTCAACAATTTACTTATCAAAATAAGTCATTTGCGGATTTATAAAACAACGATTATAAATTCCATTTCTATTTATTTTATAACTACTTCCTTTTATAAATCTCCTTTATTAAGCTATTTCAATTTATAACTCAATTATAAACCAAAGGTTCATATTATAAGCTAAATGCTTATAAAACGATTATTTTACAAAATCGTTCTTTTAAAGATTTTCCAAATTATAAATCTTATAACTTATAAGATTCATTTATTTAACCAAATCTATTCTTTCAATAACTTTACAAATTTTATAAACCTACTACTTATAAAATTCCATTTATAACTTCACCGTTTATAATTCCATAAATTTCATTCATTTATGAAATTCATTCACAATTCATTCTAACCTTATAAAAACTCGTTTTATAATTCTAATACTTTAATTTACAAATACCCATCTTATAAATCTTTTATATAAATCAATTTATATTATTATTTCAAAACGTCTTTAATCTCCTTTATAATTTCACCGTTTTGATTTATAAAATAATCAAATTTTATAAATCCTATATTTTCTACTTTTCATAATAAATTCAAAAATCCCGATTAAACTATTTTATAAAATCGTTAGCCTCATATTTTCAAAAATTAACCTTTAACTATATTTCCCAAAAACCATAATTTTTATAACATTAAAATTATATCGTTTATTTATTTAAAATGAATCAATTCCAAACATATAGTATATTTTCAAAAATCACTTAAAAAATCATTTTAAAATTCCAAAATTTGGTCCAATGATGCTACACACCAAATAGTCAATCACGACAACAACGACATCATATATCGATATGATAGTCCATCAAATATCAAAATATCTGAATCAAATAAATACTGTTGAGGAATCCAGTTGGATCCCTCCAACCTGTTTTCCTGCATCCACAAACATTAGCACAATACCAATTCCGTTCCAGTACGAAATTATCGCGGTATATGGGATTTAAAATATTATCCGCTTAATAGACGGCGCAATAGGGTCTCATCCGCTATACAATGCGGGAAATCAATAACTGCAATATATACATATGCCAATATATATATATATATATATATATATATTGCTATTATATATAATACCAATTTCACTGTTTATGAAATATTCGCGGTATATGTTTTCAATAAATAACATCCGCTTACTAACGGCGCATAATGTCTATTTTACCAATCAATAGATAACAATCATCATTCAAACATACATTCAAATATTTTAAATATAACTATTTAAAATAAAATCGAAACCGATTCGATTGAGTGAGAAGTTCTCACCTTGATTTCAATTTCGTTTTAGCGATTTATTTCGAATAAAATTAAACGGACATTTAATTTTACCCGAAATTCTCACTAAATCCAAACGACTCCAATCCAATTCCATAGCGTAGTGCTCGTCCATACGATTCCAACGCTTCCTGTTTCGCGCGTTTTCGACCTCGTATGAAAAAGTTATGATTTTATGAAGTTACATGATTTAAACTAAAATTAATTTACAACATTCTTTTATATTTTAACCTAAATTCATCTAAGCCGTCCATCATACTGCCTGTAGATCACCACCCTTGCTTTCCATCTTCCCCGTTCGAACGCTAATCTCCAGTAAAATGAACGCAACCAAACCCAATCTCCATCCACAAACCCTAATTCAAACGGCCTCCACAACGATTTTGAACTCGATCAAACACTCCCACCTCGAAGCCACGACCAAGACCCATACTCGGCTACCACCTCATGAAGCTCGGCCCTACCATCATCAAGAAAAAACGTGCGCGACTCCCAGGGAACGCGGCCCCATAACGCTTCGAATGTTACACCGTTTCCAATCTTGACCGTTGAAATCCAAGATCTCTCTATGCTCTATACTTTTGTAGTTGGAAGGTTTGCATGAAAATGGACGGATGAGGAGATCGGAGATGATGAACTTGAACGTTTTCTGGCCGTTCATATAGGGGTGGCGGCTGCAGTTCAAAACCCTAGCCTATTTTTTTTTTTGTGAAAGGTTAAGGGTCTATTTATAGGAAATAAAACAAAACACTATTCATTTTGGAATTTTCGGACTCCGATTCACGCGCCGTAACCAGCGTTTCCAGGGTTTACCCCACGTTCCGGACATAATGGAACAGGTTTCGGAAGCTAATTCGGTCATCTGTGCGAGTTATGGCAATAAACGTTCAATTTAAATTAAACCGATTTAAACGATTTTCTAGGCGTTTTAGCTTGCACCGGACAAACGGTAAATCCGATTGACATGAAATTTGAAACCATACTATAATATCACATTATGGATCCGATGAAACTGGTTTCATCGAAATCCGAGACTTTTTGAAAAATGGCTATTTTAACTCGCCAAATTAATATTAAAAACAATTCGATGCGTTTCGAGCTGCCACGATCAAACGATAACTCCGTTTGCTACGAAAATTGAAATCCGGTAATAACTAACTATTACGGATCCAATGAAACTAGTTTCGTCCAATTCTGAGACTGTTCGAAAATTGGCTATTTTCACTAGTCGATTAAATATTAAAATATTCAATTTTCACAAATTAACTCTAAAATCGATTTTAAAAGTTCTAAAATATCATTCTAACTTCAATATGATAAAATAAAATTTTACAAATCATTTTCAATCATGTTTAACCCAATTTTCAATTATTTCCATAATTTAACATATTAAATTATCGATTTAATTATCCAATTAAATCCAATTATTCGAAATAAATTTATTCGACTTATAATTTCACTTATTAATATTTAAAATTAATTAAATATTCAATTTTTAATTAATTAAAATTCTGGGTCGTTACATAGTTCCCCCCTTAAAAGAATTTCGTCCTCGAAATTATCAAGTAAGAAAAGTTACAGAATCTATTAACTTTCCCAAAATTCATAGTTAAATTTCTTACAATCATTACTAAGTTTTCAAATCATACTTAGTTATCTTTTCAAACAACTACTATTGTCTAACTTTCAATTCCAAACCAAAGTTATAGTTTTCAAAATTTTCCAATTTTCTCAAATTTTTTATAACGCCTTAAATTTCCGGAAAAATTCACCATAGTCTCCTTTGCGCGGCTCGATCCGAAAAAAAATGACAGTATATATATCACAAATATACATCTCATCAAGTAATGAGGCATCCCGCAGGGAAAAAGTGTAAAAGTACGATATTTAATCCGAGATATGTACCTTATATTTTATTAGCGAGCATATACGGCTAATATAGCGCGAAAGCGAGCTCCAAATGCGAAGCAAACGCGATCCGCACCTACTAAACACTCAACAAACAACATGAGAATCATGTATATAGACAATAATCTCAATATACATCATATAGCAACATAATAACTATACATGCCAACATAGCAAATGAAATAAAAGCAATATATTCAACCATCAACCAACTATCATCCAACTAACATCCATAACCAATAAATATTCATTCATATTCTCATTAATAGTCAATGAAATAGGTTTTCAATTTAATCACATTTGATTCATTAACAGTGGATGTTTTTACTAACATTCATTTTCAATTAGTTTATATTCACTAATTCATATTCAAGTTGGTTCACTTCCAAATCAAATTCAATTCTATTTAAGATTCACTTAACTTCCAATTGAATTTCAATTACTTTAGCTTCCAATTTCATTAACTCAATTGTACATGGGTTTTTTTTTTTTACAATCAACTAATTATCATATAACAACCAATGTATATTAAATACAACCAAATTCCCTTGCTTATATTCATCTTGGTTTAACACCTTCAATTGGTTTAATTAAATTGATTTGCATTCAATCTTTCAACTTTCAATAACATTAGATTTTAATGAATTAACACTTATATCCATTATTCCATTTACATTCAATTGATTAACATTTAATCCATTAATTCAATCCAATTACAAAAGTTGAATTTCATTTACATAACTTAAGTTCATATCTACCACTTATAAATCAATTTCAGATTCCAATTTCTAAGTAAATTTCCATTTAACTTTAAATTCATTTTTATTTAGAACTCATATTGATAAATATATTCATATAGTTTCACTTCTCATATATATAAGTTTATTTCACAATTGTAAATCACTTTAATTATAATTCATACTTATAATTCATTTGCTTATACAATTATTCTTTTATTTAGATTATTCAAACAACCAAACAATCAACTTATATACACTTCAATAATTCTGAAAAATTATTCCTTTATATATAAAATATAATCAAGGTAAAATTATTTCATTTACCCAATTTAAAACAATATCGTGTCGGTTTATCTTGTTTAAGAGTTTAGAAACCCCTTTCTACGATAGTTAGCTAGACTACATCGACCGGAATCTATAAACAATCAACCGATAAGTCAACACAATACAAAACAATTTTTATTCACTAACAAATACGCTCTCATAGCTATTATTACACTCTAACTCATTCTAGAGTACTACTGACTCCATCTCTAATGAGTAATACCCAACAGAACCATGGTTGTCGCTTAACCATATGCTCCGATACCAGCTGTGATTACCCGCAAATCCGTACTCCTTGAATATACACTAATCTCCATTGATTAATTCAAGATGAACAGAAATACGAATTATCAATGTTTAAGAAAGAGAGGAAGAAGAGGGAAGAAGATAGAAAATAGAGAGAAAAGAAAATAGAACGGAACAGAAAGAAATAGCAGAACAAAACAACATCAGAATCTCACAATCGCAGCGGAACAACATATAATAGATAAATGAATAATCTTTAAACAAAGAACTATATCAGTTATTACATTACATCACATTACATTTCATTACATCAGAGTGTACAACAACAAACATCAAACAGCGGAAAAGAAATACTATATACTAGTAATACGCCATGCCATCCAGCTTGCCTCCAGCAACTCCAGAATATCCAGAATATCCTGATAAACCTAACTCTGGACTGCCCGTGTGGAAATTGGTGGGCACCCAGAGTTTAGGAAGGAAAACAATAAACTCCGAGTCAGTCATGTGACTGGTGTGAGAACTCAAAACAGTTTATTTATCTTTGAAAACAAAATAGAGGAATATTTTTAAAGTCAATTCGCAATGCTTTTTTAAAAAATGAGACTACCATAAGGCCTCCCGCACACACACACAATGCAAACGCAGAATCGGAGGAGATTTCTCCTTATGATAGTCAAAGATGCTTGATACGCATTAAAAAGAACATTTGATATTATTACTAGTGTATAGTGTAGGAAAAATTCATTTCGAAAGTAGAATATAAATCTTAGCCAACATACGGCCATTATCGTATGCCTACTATAGCTATCATCTAAATAGTGGTGACCACCATAAGTAAATGGCAGGTTCTACAACTAAAACTGTACAGAATTTCGTATTGGAAATTGGATTTCCAACGAATGATCAGGCCAAGGAACTTCCCATTGCCATATGAGAATGCCTCTGGAAGGACATCCCCGAGAACCAAACCGGATCTCTACCAACACAAGGCCGGGTTACCCCTAACTGAGTAACAACTGACCGAGTATGCCATCCCCCGGTCCTTTGGGACCTTAACCGAGCGCTCGTCATCAACATCACACAAAATAATAAGTGTTTTCAACATGAGTAAGTATCTGGGCTCCATACCATGATACCACCCTTTTCCAGAAGGAAATGCACATATCATAAAGGGAGCTACCCCTCATAACCTTGCCGCATCTTTCCTGTTTTGACCATTCCCGGGGTGTGAGGCTCGACGAAGTCACGTCCACAAAAACATACTTTATACAAAGCCATGCTTTGGGTCAACAAATGATCATAGAAATGATCACCAGGATAGACGATCAAATAAATGATCCTATCACAAATAATCAACACAATGATCATTTCACAGCAACACTCAGCATGTCACATTACCAAATTGGGAATATATCGCTGATAACCTTCAACTACATAACCTCTAAGCTCGTACGTCTCAGAGAAGGGTGTTAAGCTAAAAGAATAAATTCTCCGCCACCAACAGAAATATATTTGAAAGAAATCGGCTTTATATCTCAATTTGTAACGTCAGACATACAATCCATACAAGTCTGTTCCGGGCTCGAACAGAACCGAAGACACTTACAAAGAAGTCCTTGCAATCCGGATATCCACAATCCTGATCGGATTCACCATCACATATGGAGAATTCTATACCGGAGCAACTCGGTGCAGAGTCAATCGACAGGTCATCCTATCGCTCTCGCAAATACCCGGTCTTCAACATCGGTCATCAATGCTATCCATTACGTCGTATCACTATTCGGAATGGGTAATCCGAATAACGAGCGCAATAATTTAAAAATAAGTGTAGCATTCAAATTCAGCAAATCACAACAAATACCTTTCAAAGGTAAATATTGATAGTCGGTTATTGAACTATCAATGGATATGCACACATCACCAGATTCCAAATAATATTTCCAAATTATTTATTTTCCAAAAATATCTTTACTAGATATATAATTTCACACTTCAAAAATAAATCAATATTTATTTTTAAACAAATTCCACTTTCTTTTATAAATTCCATAGTGAATTTATATTTCACAATATCTCTGAATATACGATTTCATTTATTCATTTTCAATTTATCTTCAAAAAGATAAATTCTCAATTTATTCACTTTGCATTGAAAAAACATTTCCATACTTATTTATTCATAAGTAATTCACAAATTTTATTTATTTTCAACACTTGGAAAATATTCAATATACTTAAATCGAGATTAAGTATATATTTCATCCTTTAAGGAAATCGTTCTCTTAAACATATTTATTTGGGCCAAAACGAATGTTGCGTAAAACATCGTTACGACAACCCAAAATCACTAGTATAGGGATTCGAAATTAAAATAGATATATAAATCCCAATACTATACAAAACATTTCCTTTCGGAAATCATTTACTATAACAACAGTGTTATAGTCCATTATTTTCTTTTTATTTCTCGAAAACGTCTAATTCAACAATAAATGTTGAAATCTATGGTTTCGAATCTCAACGCATTTTAAAACATCGTTAGCTTGTTTTAATTCTATTTAAAATATCACATCCTAAACATTTTCTTTAACATATTATTCACTATTCAAAACGTGAATATACTTTGTTAACAAATTTCATCCTTTTATTCATTTTATTTCAAAGGATTATTCACAAGCAAAAACGTGAATATAACTCCATTAATAGGTTTCAACAATTTACTTATCAAAATAAGTCATTTGCGGATTTATAAAACAACGACTATAAATTCCATTTCTATTTATTTTATAACTACTTCCTTTTATAAATCTCCTTTATTAAGCTATTTCAATTTATAACTCGATTATAAACCAAAGGTTCATATTATAAGCTAAATGCTTATAAAACGATTATTATACAAAATCGTTCTTTTAAAGACTTTCCAAATTATAAATCTTATAACTTATAAGATTCATTTATTTAACCAAATCTATTCTTTCAATAACTTTACAAATTTTATAAACCTACTGCTTATAAAATTCCATTTATAACTTCACCGTTTATAATTCCATAAATTTCATTCATTTATAAATTCATTCACAATTCATCCTAACCTTATAAAAACTCGTTTTATAATTCTAATACTTTAATTTACAAATACCCATCTTATAAATCTTTTATATAAATCAATTTATATTATTATTTCAAACGTCTTTAATCTCCTTTATAATTTCACCATTTTAATTTATAAAATAATCAAATTTTATAAATCCTATATTTTCAACTTTTCATAATAAATTCAAAAATCCCGATTAAACTATTTTATAAAATCATTAGCCTCATATTTTCAAAAATTAACCTTTAACTATATTTCTCAAAAACCATAATTTTTATAACATTAAAATTATATCGTTTATTTATTTAAAATGAATCAATTCCAAACATATAGTATATTTTCAAAAATCACTTAAAAAATCATTTTAAAATTCCAAAATTTGGTCCAATGATGCTACACACCAAATAGTCAATCACGACAACAATGACATCATATATCGATATGACAGTCCATCAAATATCAAAATATCTGAATCAAATAAATACTGTTGAGGAATCCAATTGGATCCCTCCAACCTGTTTTCCTGCATCCACAAACATTAGCACAATACCAATTCCGTTCCAGTACGAAATTATCGCGGTATATGGGATTTAAAATATTATCCGCTTAATAGACGGCGCAATAGGGTCTCATCCGCTATACAATGCGGGAAATCAATAACTGCAATATATACATATGCCAATATATATATATATATATATATATATATATATATATATATATATTGCTATTATATATAATACCATTTTCACTGTTTATGAAATATTCGCGGTATATGTTTTTAATAAATAACATCCGCTTACTAACGGCGCATAATGTCTATTTTAACAATCAATAGATAACAATCATCATTCAAACATGCATTCAAATATTTTAAATATAACTATTTAAAATAAAATCGAAACCGATTCGATTGAGAAGTTCTCACCTTGATTTCAATTTCGTTTTAGCGATTTATTTCGAATAAAATTAAACGGACATTTAATTTTACCCGAAATTCTCACTAACTCCAAAGGACTCTAATCCATTTCCATAGCGTAGTGCTCGTCCATACGATTCCAACGCTTCCTGTTCGCGCGTTTTCGACTTCGTATGAAAAAGTTATGATTTTATGAAGTTACATGATTTAAACTAAAATTAATTTACAACATTCTTTTATATTTTAACCTAAATTCATCTAAGCCATCCATCATACCGCATGTAGATCACCACCCTTTCATTCCATCTTCCCCGTTCGAACGCTCATCTCCAGTAAAATGAACGCAACCAAACCCAATCTCCATCCACAAACCCTAATTCAAACGGCCTCCACAACGATTTTGAACTCGATCAAACACTCCCACCTCGAAGCCACGACCAAGACCCATACTCGGCTACCACCTCATAAGCTCGGCCCTACCATCATCAAGAAAAAACATGCGCAACTCCCAGGGAACGCGGCCCCATAACGCTTCGAATGTTACACCGTTTCCAATCTTGACCGTTGAAATCCAAGATCTCTCTATGCTCTATACTTTTGTAGTTGGAAGGTTTGCATGAAAATGGACGGATGAGGAGATCGGAGATGATGAACTTGAACATTTTCTGGCCGTTCATATAGGGGTGGCGGCTGCAGTTCAAAATCCTAGCCTATTTTTTTTTTATTTGTGAAAGGTTAAGGGTCTATTTATAGGAAATAAAACAAAACACTATTCATTTTGGAATTTTCGGACTCCGATTCACGCGCCGTAACCACCGTTTCTAGGGTTTACCCCACGTTTCGGACACAATGGAACAGGTTTCGGAAGCTAATTCGATCATCTGTGCGAGTTATGGTAATAAACGTTCAATTTAAATTAAACCGATTTAAATGATTTTCTAGGCGTTTTAGCTTGCACCGGACAAACGGTAAATCCGATTGACATGAAATTTGAAACCATACTATAATATCACATTACGGATCCGATGAAACTAGTTTCGTCGAAATCTGAGACTTTTTGAAAAATGGCTATTTTAACTCGCCAAATTAATATTAAAAACAATTCGATGCGTTTCGAGCTGCCACGATCAAACGATAACTCCGTTTGCTACGAAATTTGAAATCCGGTAATAACTAACTATTACGGATCCAATGAAACTAGTTTCATCCAATTCTAAGACTGTTCGAAAATTGGCTATTTTCACTAGTCGATTAAATATTAAAATATTCAATTTTCACAAATTAACTCTAAATTCGATTTTAAAAGTTCTAAAATATCGTTCTAACTTCAATATGATAAAATAAAATTTTACAAATCATTTTCAATCATATCTAACCCAATTTTCAATTATTTCCATAATTTAACATATTAAATTATCAATTTAATTATCCAATTAAATCCAATTATTCGAAATAAAATTTATTCGACTTATAATTTCACTTATTAATATTTAAAATTAATTAAATATTCAATTTTTAATTAATTAAAATTCTGCGTCGTTACAATTACATCAAAGTAACACCCGGGTCAGGCTGGAAACCAGTGTGAGTAAACCTCATAAAATAAGAAATACCAATCTATGACATATGTGAATATCAGGGCGACTCGTACCATTTACGAGTTCTCATAATCAACATTTATCTCACAACAGTTTTCTGGATAAATATCCATATTACACAATTCATTCCATTCCAGCCTTTTTATTATCACATATTCAATTTATAAAGAATTTGTAGGCTACAAATCGAAGTGGATTCGGGTATCTACTGATACCCGACTCCGGTCTCTTCGAATCTCATGTCATCTTAACCTAAATTATTCAAATGAAATACAGTTCAAACTTTAAATATAAGATGTCACTTTTTATTCACAACAATTCATCATTGATGGGTAACCACATTTATTATTGTCCACTAAAACATATCATATCGCAAAACATTTCATATCTGAGATATCAACCAATTCAAGGCATTGAACATCATTCAATCATTCATAAGCAAGATTGATCACTTCCTAAATTAATTTAATTTATCTATAATTAAATTAATTACTAATCTTAAATCACTTGGATTACCTTTACTTAACATTAATTAATTAAAAATCAATTAATTAATCAATCCATAGTTAATCAATCCTTAATTAATTATACTATGTAATTAATTCTTAATTAGTCCATTAAGTAATTATCCTCTATTTGCTTTTATTAAGCAATTTCCCTTTTTATTAATTACTTCCAAAGATTACTCTTTAATTACTTACCCTACTTTATAAATTACAACAAGTAATTGTACTCAATCAATTTCTTTTAATGATTATCCTTAACTAATTAAGTGATTATACTCTTATTACTTATTAATAAGACTAAATTAATTAGAACAAACCATTACTTTAATTAAACACTTATCTTCTAATTAACTACTTAATTAAAATATTAATTAAGATTTGAAACATCTTAAGTATTAACTTAATTAATTAAAGTTTAAAATAAATTTTTAACTTAAATTAACAACATTAATTAATTAATCATTACTTAAATAGTTCTAAAGGTAATTAGTTTTTAAAACTAAATTTTTCATTAAATTCTAAAAATTTGTTAGCATTAGATTATAACCTGAGACAATCCCATAATCTCCTGATCTAAAACCCGAGTTCACAATTTTTTCTCGAGTTTCTTTTTTCTTTAAATCTTTTACATAAACACTTCTAACATGAAGACAAAACCGAGTTAAACCATCCTCTACCCTGTGGCCAGTCTCGAGAAAAAAAACTCATCTCCCCTTAAAAAAAACAACGCTGACACGCCAGTAACCTCATGCACGTGCACGAGCGTTCTGGCCATCTCCGATCGGCGCCACGACGCTCGATTCATCGACGACTTCACCATCGACCCTTTAGACAACCCAAAACCTCGAAATCATAGCCCACTCGAAATTGAGCAGGACAACCTCATCTGAAATTTCGTCGATCATCCCAAAATTTGTCACGTCTTCGATGATCCGATCACCTTAAGCCTTGAAACTCGGACCTCTGTTCCTCCATGAATCCTTGCATCCCTTTTTCCATGACCGATCACCTCTTGCTCCCCATTGACGACGAATTCGTCACTTCCTCATCGATGACCAAAAGAGTTGTTGAACCCTAAAGTCAACTCCTCGTGCCACCACGGGGACAGTTTTCACCTTCGACTATTTTTATCGCTATCACCCATTCCCAAACTTGCTTCACCCAAGATCTCACAACCCCAAAATTTTCCGATCATCGAAAATTGCTCAAAATTCAAAATACGATCAACTCTTGATAACTCTCGAATTACAACACTAAAAGTCATGATTCTTGCTATAAAAATCACGATTTCCTAAGCTTAAATAGGTTATATTCGAGAATCCACCAATTATTTATGTTGAAATTTTGACATTTATAGATTTCACTGTAACTTATGTTCTAGTGAAAACTGTATTCAATTCCCTTTTAAATATATTTTTTAACTTAATTCTTGCTGTTATAAAAATAATCGATTCATATATCTAAATCTAAAAGAAATCAGGGAAAAAGAAATTCGACTTGGAACATCTTAGAAGCCTGTATAGAAGAACAGAGCATAAATATACTGTTATGCAGACATTCACACAAGAACTTACACACACACACACACACACACACACACACGCATTCATATTAAGATTATCAAGCATACATTTATGTTGACATTCATCAAATTTTACTTCAACTATTTACTACCTGAACCAAGTTTAAATTGTTTGGATTTAAGTTTATCCTCCATTCCAATCATGTATATAATAATTGACAGACATAAATATACTTATAATCACTTTAAAACAACATGCACAATATAGTTCATATTATGCTCTTTTTTTTTCTGGAACTTTGATTTTCCTTTTATTTTAAATAAATCATTTATACCTTTATAAAACATGTTTTCTTCATCTCTATTCCTTTCTAAATCTTCATTTTTTCAAAGTTAAGAAGAAGATAAATCTCAGTTGAAAACAAATTTGTTTTCAAACTCTCAAAAACAAAATTTAAATCATGTTCAAAAATCTGGTTTTTCCAAATGCAATGCAACCTGCAATTTCATTCAAAAAGAAAATGTAAAGCCTCTGCATTCTTTTAAGATCTGGAAATCAAGCCTTAAACTATCAAAGCCTGCATTTTCAAGTTTTTCAAATTAAAGATTTAAATGCTAATGGAATCAAGCCTGCAACCTGAATTCATTTCAAAAGCAAGCATGCCTGCATTCTTTAGACCAGAGGCCTGCATGCAAGTTTTAACAACAAACACTCAAGTTAAATCAAGTTTCAACTACTCAGTTTCTTAAAGCATAAAAGTAAAGGCTTTTCAGAAGAAGAAAAAA